>CM047394.1:44224030-44852905 GCA_026123125.1 Chironomus striatipennis
ATTCACCAACAAAGCCGATACATCCACAAATGAAGACAACTGCCAAGCTGGCAACGCCAGGTAGTCAATTACAAAAATCTCCGACTTCTCAACAGCCTCAAATTCCAGCTACAATAGCTGTTCCACAAAATCCAGTTCAAAATTCTCCAACATCACAGCAAACTACTAAGAATGTGCCTTCCACTCCTCCAACATCTAATATAAATTTACCTGTGGCATCAATTGGCAATTCTGTTCCAATATCATCTCCTCAAACTTCAGTATCGACAGTATCAGTAACAAGTCCAACAAATAATCCATTAATTCCAGTAACACAAACAACCCCAACTACTAATAAATCTCTACCTTCGACATCACCAAATAAACAGCCATTGACATCATCTGCAGTTCCATCAACTTCACTTCCAAACACACCTATTGTCTCATCGCCTCCAATTACAGTCAATAATCCGACTATTCCTACACCTGTCACATCCAATGTAGTGCCATCATCAAATGTTCCATCATCTCCAAATAATAACCTTAAAGCACAAACTGGACCAATAATTGACACGGCGACATCGCCATCAGCTAATAATAAAAATAACAATAATAATCCTAGCAATTCGAGTGGACAGACAATTCAAAAGGCAGTTAATGAACCTACAAATAAGGAAAAGGAACCAGTTCAAAGTAAATCACCAACTGTAAAGCCTGCAGAACCAGTTAAACAAAATGATGAGAAAAAGGTAGCATCAGTTCCTTCAAATCCACAGCCAGAAAGCAGCAGTAATAAGGTTGAAAAAGCTGTACCAGAAAAGGTGACAGCACCAACTCCACCAAAAGCGTCATCAAATTCGACGAGCAGTGTACCTCAAAGCAAAAGTACAATGAGATTGGCAACAGTCACAACACCGCCACGTAAAAAACCTCCACCAACAATTCCTAAAAAAGTTACGACTCCAAATCAACAAAAAACGCCTCAAAAGGCTACAACTCCTGTTAAAACTGAAACTCCAAAAGTTGAGGAACAAAAGGCACCAATAGCTGAAACAACATCTTCAAAACCATTGGCACCAACTTCATCAATTCCAATAACTGCTACAAATAGTCCAACAGTCAAGAAGACAACAGATACATCCTCAAAATCCAATTCAACGGGACCATCATCATCATCATCGACAAATGTCACTCCAAAAACAAAACGAGTTCGCACTAAAGTACAACCATATCAAAGTCCAACACCTGAACTTGCACTTGTGACTAAATTATCAACACAGTCTGCAAATCCGACAAAGAACGGAGATGATAAATTGACAATTTTCTACAAGTAAGTAATCATGCTTTATATTCATGTACACGATTATTAATTACTGCTTAATCTTTTTAGAAACGAATTTCTTGCTGTACGGAATGGTGAAGGTGGATTCTACTTATGTCAAGCGATGCATAATGTCTATAAGTCATCACCAAAAATTAAGATTCGCTGGTTGAATGAGAAAGATGAAGGAAAAATTAATGAGAATGGTGGACGTATTTACAATTTAGACTTTTATGATCAAACTGATATTGAGTGTGTATTGACAACAGTGGAACTTGATAAAACAGATTCAAAGACATATGAATTACCAAAAGAAGAGCTCTCAAGAGTTGAAAATATCTTAAAAAAGGCAATTGATGTTGAGAAGGGAATTTTACCGCGACCAGATGTTACTGAGGAAAATCCTGATGGATGTAAGAATTTTTTATAGCTTTATTGTCTCATAAACATTTTTTTCAAATGTTCATCCCTCTTTTTTTTAGTGGATTTATCGATATACAAGGATGAAGCACAGCTTGACAAAATATCATCGAAAAAACGAAAAAATTCAAAGAAAAGTAGCGATGAAGGTGAGGATGATATTGACAGTGATGAGCCATTAAAGAAGAAAGCAGCTATAAAATTATCTACAACAACACCCAAAAAAGTCCTTACGCCTCGATCATCGACGGCAAAAAAACAAATTATTGTTGAAGATGATGAAAGTTCAGAAAGTGATGAAGAGAATTTATTGGAAATTAAGAAAAAGGCTAAAAGCCAGGTAAGAATTTTTTTTTTGACATTCAGCATGTATATAAAATTAATTGCCAATAATAATTTTACAGCAAACCCCAGCAAAACAGGAAAAAGCAACAGAAAAGAACAATCAACAGCCAATAGCATCGACAAGCAAAGGAGGACGAAAACGTGGTGCGGAAAAACCGTTGCCAGCAATAAAAAGTCCAAAAGTTCAAAAAACAGCCGAGAAGGTTGAAGAAATTAAGGCACAGGTAGCAACTCCTGCCAAACAAACAGTATCAAAAGCTAAAAGTGTACCTAAGAAAAATGGTAAGCATAAGTGCTGATTTTAAATCCTTGGATTTAGTTCTTTATTTGTGTTAATTTTTTTTTTTTGTGCAGAAAAATTAGATGTTTCAGACAAAAAGGTCGAACCTGACGTGAAGAAAGTTGAACCACAATCTCCAAAAAAGGCTGAATTAGAGGAGAAAAAAGGTGCAAAAAATAAGAAAGCAGCAGTTCCAGTTGAAAAGAAATCACCTGCTAAAAAAACAGAAACAACTAAAATAGCTGATACAGTGATAGCCACAAAAACAACACCGGAAAGTCCGTCAAAGAAAAATACAGGAAAATCTACAGGTAGTAATGTAGAGACAGCATCTGAGCCATCATCGACACCTAAAGCATCATCAAGAGCTCGTAATACACGATCAAAGAAATGATGAGGCTAAATTTATTAATGACATCATATAAAGTATAAAATTAGCAAAAATGGTAATATTTTCTTTCTTACATAAAAAATAATTGGATATGTAATCAAAGTAATATTAATTGATAATCTAATCTAAATTTCATTTAAATCGAATATTTACAACACGTTTTGGCGTAAAAGAAAAAAAAAACCTTTAGCTAAAAAAAATTAAAGTTTTCTGTAAATTTGGATTCTTTATGTCTGAAATAAAGTCGTTAAGAATCCAATTATAGAATACGCAACACGTTATCATAATTATCACGGTTAAAAAAATTGAAAGATTTAGAGGATAAAAAAAAATATTACTTATTTAAATTAAAAGAAGATAATTAAACTATAAATTTTAAACGAGAAAATGAATAGAAAATGAAGAAAAATAATAATTAAAAAAAAGAATACATTTAGCTAAGAGAGATAGTACACACACAGAGTGTATCGTGTCCTTTTTTCCTTTTATAAGAATGAAGTATATTCGTCAACAATTTAATTTTTTTTTTTTTTTGATGCTTTAATTTTTAAAAAAACTATGATAGAAAACTTAATGTAATGGAAAGTGTATTAAAATGAAAAAATATCATTGTGACTATGTCGAGAAACTTATATTCATATTCACACCTAATGTCTTTTATAATGTTCTGAATTTTTGTTGATGTTTGGAAATGATGTGGAATTTGTCATGTCGAAATTTTTAATTTTTATAGGTTTAAAAAAGAATTTTGATGTATTTTTAATAATTATAGCATTAATTTGAGGATGCTTCAAGTTTTAATTTCAAGAGTTCGTTAATTAACGGTTCTTTATTTGAATTTTCAAAACTAAAAGTTCTTTTAAAATTTAACGTTCGAAAATTTTTTGAAATTTAACGTTCGAAAATTTTTTGAATATTTTTTGAACCTAAATTGAACTTTTGATTTTTTTTGAAAAAAATTAAATTTTAACTGAAAAAATTTTTATGAAAGCATCATAAAAAAAGCTATGCATGTTCATCTATATATTATCACAAAAAATTCAAATTCAATATGGTGTGAATATGTTCATAATAATGACCATTAATACTAGTTTACAAAATAATTTTTAAGAATGATAGATTTAAAGAGTTTATATTATTATTTTATATGTTTAACATGAAAGATTTTTTTTACATTATTAAAACTTACAATGGCAATTTTAGACTTCTTCCTTATTTTTTTTTTTACATTTTATTATTTTTTTTTTGGTGAAAAAATTCAAAATTTTTTTAAATCCTCAAAATTTTTATCTCAAAAAAGAGAACCTAGACTTATGTCTAGTGAAAAGATTTAATTGCAATCGTAGCTATAGATTTGTTTAATGATAGTCGATAATTAGTGTCTACAAAAAAAGAAAAGAAATTGAGACGATTTGAATATTATTAAAATAAAAAATTAATTCGGTAGATGTGAATACAAGATAAAAAAAATTTCATTAATAAATTAAGTTTTAAAAAATATGGTAATTAAAAAAATGTCAAAATACCATGCGTATAAGAAACTAATTGAGAAAAAAAAACTAATTAATGGTGTAAGTGTTTATTGTTTTTAACGTGGATGACATCTTAAGTTCTTTTTTATTATTCTTCTTCACCTTGATTTAACTGAAACAAAATATTAATTAAAGTATATAAACATTTCTCTATTAAAGAAAGAATCTGAATCCAATGATTGATGAAAATAAAATTTAAAAAAAAAAAAATAAATAAAAAAAATCATAAAATTTAAAAGAATAATGCTAGTTCAGAAGACAAATTAAAAAAAAAATGTAATATTGAAAGTGGTAAAAATTTGATGATGCAAAAAAAATAAAGAGTATCAGTTTAAAATTATTTAATTGTGTCCGATTTATTAAAAGTAATTAAAAAAAACTAAATCAGCATTAAAAAAAAAAAAATAAAAAAAGTAGCAAAAAGGTTCCTTCGGGCCGGATTTGAACCAGCGACCTATGGATTACTGAGATAAACTTATACCACTACAGTCCACCGCTCTACCAACTGAGCTACCGAAGGTTTGTAAATTGATGTGAACTTGATGACAAAATACATTTATGACACAACATTAGCCCATTTACAAATTAATGCTTCAAACTTTCCATTTAGGTACTTACAGCATAAATTATCATAATTTGCTTTTAAATTCAAAAGATCTTAGAATATTTAAATTGAATTTAATTACATGGATTTTACCGGTTTTTTTTAATTTTGAAAATTTCATTTTAATTTTTATTCTCGAATTCCTCGTGATGTTCCTTAATTTTGAAAAATTTCAGCATTATCGATCAAACTTGTGTTGCATTGAAAGGAAAATGCGCTAAAAATGGAACAGAATTGAAATGAAACACTTTTCCTCTTTGATTCTTTTTCTAAGTTCTGAAAAATGTTATGAAATAAAACGCTAAGCTTATGTCTCTAAGTACTCGCGTGAATCAAATGCTTAATGACTGCATGAAATTTCAATAAGATTTCACGAAAAAATTTCTAAATAAAAAGTAATCCACAACATGAAAGAATTAAATGTTCCAAAATACAAAACATTGATTGAACATAACATCATAAATAGACTTTGGCAAATCAGACTTCACAAATTTCTGACCTTCGGTAGCTCAGTTGGTAGAGCGGTGGACTGTAGTGGTATAAGTTATCTCAGTAATCCATAGGTCGCTGGTTCAAATCCGGCCCGAAGGATTTTTTTTTGCTACTTTTTTTGATCATCAAAATAATTTTTATGTGTGTGATCAAGACAATGCATTTGTTTAGTCGTCAACAAAACTCATTGTGTCATTTTCTGATCTCACTAATTCTGTGACTTTATTTTTGAATATAATTATTATTTTGTATTAAATTAGCAAAAAAGCAATTCAATTAGAGATAATTTGAACGTGTCTGCAGAAAAATTTCTATATCGAACGGAAATGAATTGAATTTTAATTAATTTACGAGAAGGAAGAAAGGTGTGTGTGTGTGTGTGTATGAATTGGATTGAAACATGATATAAAAAATAAAGTATGCTTAATATAAGAAGCTTCCAAATCCAAATGTCGCTCGAATGCTATCAAAATAGTATCGTTGCCAATTCATCCTAGTTGTGTCATATTCACTGGCTGGTACAAAACTCTGCTTCATTTTAAGCAATGTATGATCTTCCATATCTTCAAATTCCATTTCGACATTAGAGTAATGAGCTGTTGGCCATTGCTTGTACCTCCATGTCATTACCATTTTCTTGTTATCGACAATTTCAGTAAATTTGCCACTAATGTTACCTCCAAACAGAACGAATCTAGAAAAAAATAAATGGGAGGATTAAAAGAAGTCCATAAATTAAGGAATATTAATCCACTTACTCTCCATTCTTGGAAAAATTAAGTTTAACTTCACCGCGTGTAAAGGCAGTCATCGGTTCAATACGACTGAAACAATCCCACAATTCTGAGACTTTACATTGGAACTTCTCTTCAAGCAATAAAGTTTTACAATCAAGCTTAACGCCCAATGGTTTTTCAGACTGTTCTTTCGACGGTGCCTTAGCATTGGAATCATTAATAACGGCTTTATTGGATGTTACATGATTAGCAGGCAATGATTTCGTTTGTGCCTGAAAAATAACATGAAATTCATAATGTAAATTAAAGTAGATAGATGTGGGAGGTATTTTATTACCTGTACAACATCATCCTTTTTAGGCAGGATGAGATTTTTAGCGTAATCACTTTTAAGACATTTTATGTATTTATCGAGTTGTTCCCTTATTTTATCTCTTCCTACTTTATACATAAATTGTTTAAGGATTTCAGATTTATCGCTTGATTCATCGACTGTTACAGTTATATCTGTAAAGAAACAATAATAATAAAATAATATTATTATGAGGAACTGGATGTTTATTTTTAAAACATTTTAAAGCTTCCTTTACTGACCTATTTCGTCTATTGTATTTTCTTCACTCAAATTCGGAATTGTAATCTTTCCTTTAATTTTCTCTTTCTCTTCATCATTGAGAATTGTTCCTTGCCATTTAAGCACTATGTTCCATTCATAGAAGAAAATAAGCTTCCCTTTCCGATTATTGGCAGTTGCTTCACCTTCTAATTTATCAAATTCTATAATTTTCACAGTTAGGTTCTTGTCTGGTGAATCGATCTCAAAATGTAGCAATAGTTCATTTAATTTATCCTTGCTCCATCCACTTGCATTACTTTCTTTCCAATGCCAATTATTGACGTTTGTTGCATCTGGTCGTTCTTCAACAATCCATCTTGGGTCGCCTGTAAAAATTTAATTCCATGAATCATTGGGAGTAAGCTTAGAAATTTTAAGCAATTATACAGGAACAATAAATAGTTCAAATCAGAAGCAATTAGGTATGAACAATTTTTCAGACTGAAGATCATTTAAGAGAATCTTTCGAGAATCTTTTTTTTTTTTGCATACTTAATAACTTGTTATTTTGACAATTTCTAAAAATATTACCTTCACCCCACTTTGCCATGTTCTACTTATTGATATTCTTGAAAGAAATTACACACTAGAATTGATAAATACAATTTACTTTTATTGATTAGCTTGAAAGTTTGTTCTGGATTAATTTTTATGTGAGACAATGCTTTTCTCGAATTATCGGTCACAAAAAGGGGGCTGCAGTGTGTCGTGACTTGTTGTGCAAGAAATCTTATTCTAATTTTTTGTTGATAAACTGTTTGCAAAGGTTACTTTTTAAGAGATTTTTGTACATTGTTCAAATCATTTTATTAGTTAAAATTGATTATTGTGTAATTTAAGCATTTAATATTTGGAATTTTTTTTTCGTTCAATTTTAACGTTCAGGTAAAAATTCAAATTCGTTCAAAAAAGTCCATTGAAAAAGTGCAAAATAGGGGAACAAACTTGATTTTTACATGAAAAGTTTTAACTTTTAAATAAAAATCAAAATTTTTTTAACTTTTCTTTTTAGCGCTATTTAACTTTTTTTTTTGGGAAAAGGACGCTATTGTCCGCACTTTGTCCGTCTGTCTGTCTGTGGAGCTATCTCCTCCTAGGGATTAAGCTTTTTTGATGCGGTTTTTGGCTTAAAATGTGTGTAGTATGTCTGGCTAGAGCTGACGAAAAAATCAGCACGAATGGTCACTTCCTCTGCTGGAACCAGCGTAAAAAGTGCCAAAATTGCATTTCTTTATATGTGTTAGTGTGGTAAAATACACTAAAATGTTGACTTTTTCAAAAACTCAGCCTTCCTCGGTTCAAGTCCCACCGATGACAATTTTTTTTTTGTTGCTTTTTTGATACTTTTTTGATTTCTTATGACATATAATATTGAATCATGTCATAATTTTTCATTTTCACAATTTTTCCGAGTTTTTCCGACGATTTTTGTTAAAATTTTCAATGTTTTCATACAATTTTCATAGATAATTATTTTTTTGATATTTTAGTTGTTTAGTTTTCTATTTTCATGGATTTTTCATAGTTTTTCCGGAAAATTTTGTGAAAATTATAAAAACTTACACTTATATAAAAAAAAATCATCAATATAAATAATCAAATTGTCACAACAAGATTTCGTAAAAATGAACATCAGTGGCGTAATTGGTATAGCACACGACTGATACCGTGAAGGTCATAGATTCGATCCTAGCCTCCGGCAAGTTATTTTTTTGCTTTTTTTTACTTTTTTGATTTCTTATGACATTTAATATTTATTTATGTCATAGTTTTCCATTTTCACGAATTTTCCAATTTTTCCGAGCATTTTTTTTTAAAAATTCTTAATATTTTCATATATTTCTCGGTAATAATATTATTTTTAAAATTTTTTTTATATTTTAGCTGTTAAATTTTCCATTTTCCTAGATTTTCACATTAAACTTACATTTATATAAAAAATCTCATCAATATATATAATTAAATTATCACTTGCTGCATACGTAAAAAGTTGTAGAAGTTGTTTAAGTGCTAGAGCGAGCTGCTCCTAATTTGAAGGTCATGGGTTCGATTCTAGACCATAGCCGATTCTTTTTTTGCTTTTTTTATTTTTTTTTTTTAGATTCTATGTTGCATAATGTTTTTTATCGGGTTTTTGTGCTGTCAATTTTAAATTTTCGGTAAATAAAGAATGGTTATAGTTAAGTATTTGGCTTTGTACTTTTGGGGTTTTAATTCTTTGTTTATTTACTGATCGCGGGAAAATGCGCTTTCGTCGGTCACGAGTGACCACGTTGATACTAGTTTAAGATTTCAGCTTTTGAAAATTTTATTCAAAATATTTTTTTTTTTTCAAAAAATTTTAATTTCTTAATTTTTTAGGATTGGTAAAACACAAATTTACAATGTTATTTTTGAAATATTTTGTTCTAGCGCCAAAACAAAAATCATATAAAAATTCATATTACATTCAATAATTAACAGTCAAAAAGTAAGTTTAATTTCAAGATTGAAGAATAAAAATTTCATTTAAAATAAATTAAAAAAAAAATAAAATAAAATCTTTAAAGTTTAACATTTTTTGAGTTTAAAAAATAATTTATATTGGATATTATTTTTTATCTTGTTGCAAAAGTAAGATACCCCCTATTGCAAATCGTGCAAGACTCATTATTGACTTGAATAGTTTTGGGAATCATTCCCTAAAAACTTTTTTTAATTTTATTTTAGGTAAAACTTGTCACTTAATTCCTTAAAATAGTGTTAAAAGTGAGATAAGTGTGTGAGGATCGTGAATATATATAGTTGATAAAGTTCTGAATGAGTTCAAGTGACTTAATTTGAGTTTGAAAAATTTTTCTTTGTATGATGAAATAATTTTTTTTTTGTGGGGTAGGGTGCTTGCTGCTTGCTATGTATTATAAATGTGATGGTTTGAGTACGGAGTGAATGAAAATGATTTTCTCTATTTTACTATGAATTGTCGAGTGTAGAAATGTGTGCGGGGATTTCTTATTATCTTATTCGCTTGTTATTCATTTTTTCCCCCATTACTAATCGGATTCTTTTACGTTTAATTTAAAACAGAATATATTTAAAAATATATATCAACCAGTAAGGAAGAGAAACATCAAAATCCTGTTTTCAAAAATGATGATGATCTAAAAAGAGAGAAAAGAAAAATCCACCCAGGTTTTAAAGAACCATCCAGCCGTTCTGAAGATTTTGAAAAATTCTTGTTTCGACACTCCATCCATCATACTCGAGAGAGAAAGTGAGAGAGATTGTCGCAATAGTATCATCATGAATGTTTAAATAAAATACTTTTATCATCCCCCTCAAAACAATTGGCTTTATGCCTATCAAAAAAGACGTAAAATGATGCATTAAAACATCACTGGATAAGACAAAGCAAAAGAATTTTCTATTATCATCTTAAATCTATTAGGAGTCACTAGTAATTTTCTTTTATTAGTCGAATCCTATCCATCATCACCATCAATCCATCAACCACGAAATTCTTTTACACATTTATTTGCGATATAATCAGTTCAAATCAGTTTGTGTGAAGACGACGCGCATTAATTACCAAAAACAAAAAAAGTAACTAAAAGATAAAAAAAATGTTTGGTAACATATTCACAGGAATTATGTTATTAAATGTCGAGACGACAACTAACATCATCATTTGCAAGTAAATAGAGGAAGTTATATTATATCAATAGAAATAATATAGTAACATCATCATTTCATCATCATCATCACTGCATCGATATATAAACATATAAAAAAGAGACGAGGTGTTCTTAATTAAGAGAACAGCAAATCTTTAAACGACTTCAAAGTAAATATCATCAGTCTCAGTTCTTTTATCAGTCATACGAACTACGTTAAGGTAGGTCCAAGTTCTGTTAAATTAACGCTCCATAGATTTCTTAACCTTTAGTAACCTTGCGTATTTATTAACTTGCGAATGTGTGAGGTGGAAAGATATAAAAAGTGCTTCATTCTACTCGCGCGCACTTGAGACGTGTGTATGAGAATAATGCATGTGATTTCCTTACGATTTTTTTTTCTTTTTGTCTTCTTTCTTTCGGCCAAGTTAAGTAGATGAGTACCGTAAAGTTTTTTTTTTTCTTTATTTCCACTTCCACATTCTCAACAACGTGAACATGGTTATCTTCTCGCATACCATTTACTTGCTCTTTCTTCTTTTACATGAATTTTGAAAAAAAAAAATCATATTTATCTTTTTACACATTTCTCTTTCTTTCTTTTTTCTCTCTTTATTCCATAGTTCTGCTTCAAGATAAGCATCGCTGAGTTTGCTTTCTTGCATTTCCCGCGATTTTTGTTTTATTTTTTCCATCTTTTTTTCTCATCAACATCAACATCACGTTAATTTTTTAAAAAAGTTATGAAGTATCCTCAACTGGTGTCTACAAAAGCTGTTAACGAAATTTCTGATTGGCTTATAAAGCGTTTGGAAGAATTGGATATTGAGCATCCAGGCGTTTATTCACGTCTTTTGCTCTCTCTTCTCCACACGCCATTTAAAGTGAATGCAATTGATTTATTGGAGGTAAGTCGCAAAATCTTTTTTTTTTATTGTTTGATTTGGATTGGGGTCAATCACTTGTGACGTCACAATGAGAATGCATTTATTTAAAAGTGCATCTACCTACTTAAAAATTCAGTAAGAATGGATTTTTAAAGGCTTCAACAAGAATTCATGTCAATTTGTAAACGACCCCTAACAAATAGAACTTGCCATATTTATCGATTGTATATAGTAATCACTTGTCCTTAGTTCTCGTTTATTTATTTATTTTTTTTTACAAAACATGTTCGTTCAAGTTACAGAAAAAAAAGAACGAACAGAAACAATAAACAGATTCCTAGTAAATAAATGCATTGATAATAATACTTTATTATCACGTGAGTCACTAATGAATGAAGAAAAAAATAATAATTTAAAAATATTCATCATGTACTTGTTTTGTGACTCATTAAGATTATCTATTTTGGTAGAAATACAGATTATATTTTAATGATTTGTAAAGGAAGAAGAAAGGACTAGACGACAGTTTTTTGCTTATCTATAATGACATATTTATGACACTTAATTTACATCTCTTTTTTGTGTATTCTTGTATTAGGACTTGAAAGAACCTTATCGTTTTACAAATAAAAATAATGAAGAATTGAAGCGTCTTGCTGCAGTCGAGAGTTTAATGGAAGTTTCAGCTGAAGAAAATGTAAGTTTAATTTCAATTTTATTTACTGTTTGGCCGTCAGACAACGTCATTATTGTACATTTTTGTGTGTCTTCTTCTTTTTTGTCGAAACAAAAATATCATTTCAATAGCAAATAGTGATATTATATAATAGTCAAACAGTATATATTTTTTTTTTCGAAAATATTCGTCATCGACGAGAGATGATCACATGAATTCACTTTTTACAATCTTTTTCTCTATTTTTGTTCCTCTCATTTTATTCAATAGAAATCAAGCATTGTAAGTTTGGTTGATGAATTACATTTGAAATTGAGAAAATTTGAAAATAATAATTGTGAGGAAAGTCCAATGAACACAAGCAGTCAGGCAACATCAAATTCTTTAGCGTCATCACCAAAGTATGATAAGAATAATAACAGCAATAAGAATTTGAAGAAGATCAAGAGAAATCATGGAAATGAGAGTTCTACGAAGAATTACTATTTAGCATTTCCAGCATTGAGTGGTAATAAGAAAATAACGACGACAACAACAAGTGCAGAGCGTAAACCGTTATTAACAGAAATTGAAGAGAGTTGTGGCAATAAAAATAATAATAATAATAACAACAACAGCAGTAAAAAGACCAATACAAATTTACTTTCCTGGTCTAATTTGATGTCGAATAAAAAAGACACTCCGATGATTTCTTCTTCATCTTTGCTTGCAAGAGATAACGATAATGGTAATAATAGGACACCACGCAGAAAAAGACGATATGGAAAAACTTATAAAGGTTTTCCAAAGAAAAATGACGTGCAATTCACCACCAAAAGTTTTAATATGTATGACAATGCAACATTTTCGCCAAAGAAAATGCAAATGGTCAAAAATAGCAACAGAAAAAATCACCAAAGAAATCAATATGGTAAGTTAGTTACATGGAACCTACTTGATAACGATTTTAATTTGAATTTTAAAGTTTTTCACTCACTATTACAACAACATTTTTTGTTTTTGTATCAACACACCTTTGAAATAGTTTTCCAAATTTCAAAAAAAATTACCTGCTATAATCCCTTTAAAATTACTTTAAAGTATCTATTTAAGTCACTTTCTATATGTTAACAGTTAAAGCAGTTTAGCCTCTTAAGTTACTTTAAAAGCTTAAATTTTTCATCAAATTATAAGAAGCAAAATTTTAATATTTAGTTTGTTTTGCGAAATTATGTAATATGATAATTAACTCATCAGCTTGGAAATAGTTATTAATAAATGTGTTTATCCTCTATCTACAGATGCATCAACAAAAACCATAAATAAATACGATAAAAACTGCGGAATTCGAAACAATAATTTCTCAAACGCTCAAAACGCCCCGAAATTGGATGATTTAACAACTTGTTCTGGAGCACCTTGGGATATGGATTTTAAAGGCCATTGGGAAATGGATCGCGATTTAATTAGTGAATTTATTCAGCAACAAAAGGAAGAAGTCAATAATTATCATTATCAAATGGATCGATACGATTATGTCAAGAATGATGGATCTATGAATTTCAATAATAATACTATTAATAATCATAAAAATAATCCTGCTAATCAGATGATCAAGTTTCAAGAGCAACAGCAAATGCATCCATTTGTCAATGTGAATGCAAATTTTCATAATAATAATAATTTAGAACGCAAAGGTGGATGCTTAAATGAGGACGAAGAAGTCTTGCTAATGAAATGCCTACCAACAAAGCTCATAATTGATGAATCGCTGGTCGATGATCCATTAAATGCAAAGGTAAATAAAACATCAAACAGCAAGGAAGCTTTTTCAATCAGTTCATTGAAATCGAAATTTGATGAGAATGTCAAGGCAATATGGGGTGATGTTGATGGTGGATGTGATACATTAAAGCCATTGACACACAAATACTTGGAGGATGAAGGCAGCGCAAGTCTCGCCAGTTCATTTACAAGTGAAAAGAATTCGCTCAGTTTATTCAACTTCAATGAACAGACACATCATTTTGTTGAGTTCAATGCTCCATGCACCGAAAATTATCAGCAGCAGCAGCAGCAACAGCAGATTTACAAGAACATTGACTACGATTGCAATAACAATAATCCAATGGCTTATTATGGCGGACGGGGCGCCATATCCAAAAGTAGCTCATTTACAGCAAGTCCACGACAATTCTTTCCATCTGATCAAATGACAAAGTCTGATTTTATTAAATCAGGCACAAATCTACAAACATCAATCTGGTCAGATAGTGGTGATTTTACAAGCGATGCCGAAAGCTTGATTTTCAAAGAGGTAAGTCTAGCACAATAATTTTTGCATTGCATCGGACTGATTGCGTTGTAGTATATTTTTTCTCTCCTTTGCCCGACTGCCTGCTTGCTATATTGTATAGTATCGTAGTAAAGGAAAGAAAATGTATATAGACTGCACACGTTTTTCATTCAGTTGTATTAGTATTTTATTTTACGTTTATGCAAGTCGCGTCAAGGTCATCTGTTTTTCACATGATTCATGTTCTCTCTTCTTTTTTTTTTGTTCCTCTTTTTGTTCTTTTGCGCGGGCTATTTTTAGGTCGCTGATCCGAAAACATCGACATCAAATGATACTGATGCCATCTACAAAAATCTGAATTCAATTGGTGCAGAAATGAAGCAACATTGGCAAGAAACAAGTAACATTAACAACAATGATGATATACAGGATAATACTGATGAAGAAGTTACACTATTTAATCACTCTGAAAGAAGTGCATTCAAAAAGTTTCGTCCTATTCCAATATCTTCAACAATTATTCGAGCCAATTATCATCCATCAAGTGTAGATTATAGAAATCATGTTGCTGAACCAGATAACGAAGAGCCTATGACAGCTGAAGAATATTTGATATCAGAAAAGACACATTTTGAGCCAATTGTTAGTGATGGACTAACATTTTTAATTGACAACAACTGGGATGAAATTGAATATGAGCGTACAACAAGTGGTGGATTGATGTATAAGAATAAACGCTACAAAATTTGGAATAAATCAAAACTTCCATATTACAACGCAAGCGACATCGATTTATATGGAATAGAAAATGACACATCAACAGATTTTGTCCTAAAGTATGTAGTAATTGAAAATCATAAAGAGTGTCAGACGATTAATAATGATTATATTAAAACCACAATGGGAAAGAATCATGGTTTCGTAGAAATTAATGAAGAATATTGCAAGCGTAAAATTTATGATGAATATTTTAAAGGCGTAAACAATTCCACGTCAGTAGAAAACAGTACACAGTGGCGTTTCGTAAATAATTCTGATGATTCAAATGACTATTCATTCTTCACAGTTAATCGTGTCAAAAATAATCCAACATCCAACAACAGCGGCAACAATCTATCATCGCAAACATTTCCAGACATTCTTCTCTCTTCAAACTCATCATCGTCATCAATATGCACAATAACATCATCATACGATGCATCAGAATCTTGGAGGAATGTAAAAATTGATGGCAACAACATGATTGATTCTGAATATAACAAACAATCGCAATGCATGCATCGTCTTTGGGAGCAGTGTTTGAGTTGTGAACAGATGAATGAAGACTCATATGCTGATAAGTCGTTGCCAGCAAATCGCTTAATGAAGGACGAATTAAAAATGGATGGTGACGAAATCATGAATGTAATACAAAATCTGTACATTACGAGTGATTATTGCGATGAGGAGAAGGAAGATGACTGTGAAGAATTTGATATGAATCACGTTTATATGAACATGGTCATGGATGATAGTATGGACGGCACGTGTACAATTGAAGAGGACGAGAATAAATTCTATGAAACTAATGTCGATGTTAAAAATCAAAAGAACTTAACGTCGACAATTATGAACAGTGGACATAACCAAAATAATGTCTTTAATTTGGAGAATTTTAACGAGATAACTTTAACGCATTGGCAATGGAATAAGAATCCGGAAAAGGATAAGAATTATGAAAAGTATATGAAGCTGTTGAATTGGATCAAGGAATCGCTTGTAACAAATAATTTTAATATAAATAATTATAATAATTCTACTGCAGACACAAACAATAATGATTGTCAAAATTTAAATGAAGTTCATCGACCAAAGAATCGTAAACGTAGACATTCAACATGCCAAAATCTCTTGGAAAATAAACGTTATCATACCCATGAAGATGGCTTTACGTATCGTTTAAATCTCGACAGTACTACACCGCTATCATTTCTTGAAGATCCAGCAAATAATTACTTCATTGATGCTGCTAAAATGCTTAAAGTTAATATCGAAAAGATTCTTCTCATTCAAGCTGATCCTTGCTTTACTGTTAATGCTAATGACATGGCTGGTGCTCTTATAAAAGATTCACAATGTTATAAGGATCAAGTTGATGGCGCAAATTATTATCGAAACATATTACAGCAACAGCATACACTTATCAAACATCTTGATCTTTCTCGGCCTCTAACGCGTTAAAAAAAATCGAGCAAATAACAAAAATATGGGAGCATTGTATATGTAGGAAATACATTTTGCGCTTTTTCTTTATTACATACATACACATATACACGCATAAGATTATAATAAAAAAAAACCAAGGCAAATCACAACGGATTAATGGATGGAAATACAAGTTAAAAAAACGGTAAAAAATTATTTACAACAAAAATAAAATATAGAAAAAAATAATGGTTTCAAGAATTTTTCGGATTGTTGGATGATCATTTTCTATTCAAATCATCAAATTGTGACTGCAACTTATATAGAAAAGCTCTTTAATGGCTTTTCATTTGTCACTTATAAAACAAAATTTATTTCGAATCCAGTAAAAAAAAAGATTTAAAAAAAATTGATTACTGTATTGACTATGTCAATCGATTGTGTAATCGAAGGACGTGATCAATATTTTAATTAATACAAAAAAATCATAAAAAAGCTCGGAAAAATCAATTTTAAAAAAATAATAATTATAGTAAATTTTTTCTTGATAATGGTTACATAAAATTTGCATAAGAAAAATTTTGTGAAAAAAGTAACACGTTGGCGTTTTATGATGAGACAAAATCGATTTGAAAATGAAAAAAAAAAAATTATAAAGTAAAAAAAGTATCACAATATATTTCATAATTTTATAAAAAGTGGATATAATTATCAGAATTCATTCTTAATTTCATCACATTGCCTTTATAATGGTTATAAACAGTAATCATATAAAACATTATCTTATTATCTTCGATGTATGCTTATTTCTAACTTTTTAATCAATATGTCTATTATTTTTCAATTCACAATCTTTAAATAATTGTTCAGTTATTGTCAAACATATTATTCTCGTATCTATGAGTTGATATAATCCTAATTACTGAGACTTATAACGAAATAAAATTTTTGAAATATATATTTATTTTTCTGTTAAAACGATTAAAAGTCAACATTAAAAGAACATTTATTATCAATTTAAACACTTTTTATTATTTACAAAAAAAAGTAGAATTTCGCAATTTTTGTAAAAACAAATGTAAAGTTGTGAAGATACGATTTTCTTTGTTCTTTCGTACTGTGTAGTACAAAAAAAAATTGTATTTCTTTTATGTATAAAGAATTTTTAAGTTTCAATTAGAATTTGAACCCAAATCCCTAAAATTTAAAGTAACTATATTTACATCTGACTAAAATCTACAGTAATTACTTTGACATAATGGTGTATTTAACCTTCTTAAAGCACTATTAACTAAGAAATTAACATTTAAAGACTAGGTCTTTCAATTTTATGCCATATTTGATGTAAAACTTCAGCTTCTAGGCAACAAAAGTCATCATAAAGAGTTATAAAAGAAATTTCTTCTCTAAAGACATTGAAACTTCTTTTGAGTGTTATTACACACAGTCGTTCAAACATCCATTCAATCACAATATAGTAATCCACATAAGTGCATTTGTTTTTACAAAGATTGTGCTGAAAAAGAACAATTTTTATTTACCATGCTTATTATTTTTTTAAAGTTCGTTGGAAAAACGAAAATATTTGTTTTTCGTAATAAAAAAAAAACATTCACCGTAAGAATTTTATATGCAATATTATATGAGTAATGTATGTTTTTATTTGCGTTCAAGTTTTTTATTGCATACAAAATTGTTATTATTTATTATTCAAAGAAAAAAAAAAATATTTGAAGGAGTATTTCTAGTGAAAGATTTTAACTGTATAATAGACAGTTACAGTTTGATTTGTTACTAGAAAATGGAAAATTTATAGAAAATTTTCCATTCAAAATTTCTTTAAATGCCAAAAGAAGGAAGAAAAATGTTTTAAAAAAATATATATGAAGCATAAGTTGGAAAATGCTCCATTAGTGAAGATATCTAGTAATTCATAAAATCTATTTAAGTCAGTCTTAAGGGGTTTAATGCTTTTATTGGGACTAAGAGCTGTATTGAAAAGAATCATTTATGATTTTTTCTGAACAAATTTTTTTTTTTTCGTTGGAGTTTTCGGTAAATATAAATGTAGAGTAAAATAGCTTAAAGTAATATTTTCCATAAACAAAATAACTTTATATTCTCAGTCACGATTTTCATTTTTATTAATAATATTCAAGAAAATGTATAAATTTTAATGAGAATTGTGACGGGAACTAAAGTTTGTTAAACTTTAATTTTGCGATAAATAAAACCTTTTTAAAAAAGTTTGAGCATATAGAAAGTATATTAGGAATTTATTCAGTTCCAAAAAGTTTCTCTATTGATTTCATTGGCTTTCAAAATTGAACGAAAAAAAAAAAATAAGATAAAGAAAAATTACAAGTAAGAAGTCTATTTTTTGCTTGTAAAAGGTATATGAAAGAAAGTACAAGTCCAATAATATTATAAAAAATGGGGATTTGCTTTCTTTTGATTAATGAAAAAAAAAAAATGAATATTGTGATTAGTGAAGAATAATTTTAATGAATGATGAAGTTATAAGGAAGAAAAAAAAAATTGTGTAATTGGAAAAAAATAATAATTATGCACACAAAGAACACAAGTTTACTAGCATTCATGCAATCAAAACTTTTATCACTTACATACACACATATATACACAAGCACTTATTTTTTTGTATTAAAAATTTTCATTCAAGACCAGAGTTGCAAACAGATATCTGTGCACAGATGAAAACCGTACAAATCCTTGATAATTTGAAAGGTTTTTTCCAGAATTTGTAAGGTTTTATTTAAAAAACCTTACAAATTATCTAGGAATTGTACGGTTTTCATCTGTGCACAGATATCTGTTTGCAACTCTGTTCAAGACAACAAAATTATTTTTTAAAAAAATAATAATTTTCTGTTCCACAAAGAAATTCCATTGAATGAATGAAATTGGCTCTTTTTGTGACAAACCATGGGAAGATTTTTTTTTTAATTGCCACGAAACTGTGACCACCTTATTATTCTTACCATTGTTTTAAGAGTAATGAGAAAAACCTCTAAATTTAGTTTGAATTTTAATCAGGATTTGTACCGTTATGAAAACCATACAATTTTCAATTCAATTTTGAAACATTTGTAAGGATTTGAACGTCACTTTTTGATCATCTAAAACCATACAAATGTTTGAAAATTCAATAGAAATTATATGGTTTTCAAAATATTTTCATAGTGAATGAAAATTTTCCCAAATAAAGTGGTTTGGCACCAAAAGAGCGTTCACAAAAATTTTTTGATTGAAAAAAATAATAATAATAGTTGATTGTTGAGATGAAAAAGAAGAAAAAAATAGATTATTTTTGTGCATCTATTTCTTATCGTATATCAAAATATAATTCTTTATATAGTTAAAAACTATTCTAATTTTGTCCTCTTGTTAATTTTATTTTCTATTATTTTCTTGTTATAGTTTTTGATTTTTTTTATTTCTCTCATTTTTTTTCTCTTTGTTGTGTATCTTAGATCACTTTTCTTCATTTGTTTTCATCTCTGTTTTTCGTTCCTGAAATGAAAGCTCTATTTTCTTATTTTTCTCTTAACAAAAAAAAAAAGTATCTTAACTTCATATAGATAAAAGAATGTATGAAAAAAATTAGCCAAATTATATTATTATGTGAGCAGGATAAATAAATCTTCTTGTATTAATTTTCCCATCTTATCAGTGATCAGAGGTGTTAGGCTAGGAAAGTAAAATCTGTGCAAGAATTTTGAAATATTCTTAACTAGATTTAGGTTAGAACGAGAACAAAAACACAAATTCTCGAATTAAATTAAATCTAATTAAGAATAAGAAATTGTTGTTCACCTAGTTCTGACAAAAATCCTTGAAATATCTATAGAACCATTTATATTTATTTCTATTAAAATCGAAAAATTCATTTTGCATAAAACAAAATTTTTTTCATAAAAAAAAAATTGATAAAAAAATGAGACAAAAAAACAAAACATTAACGTCGTTTTTTGAAGAAATTAGGTGGTTATTAATGTAAGCTAAACAAAAACATGAAGAAAATTTCCTCACACATAAATATTATGTATAAAACAAGAAAAATAAAAACTAAAAAAAAAAAATATAAAAAATGTAAAAATTTTTAAAAAATGAATTAAAAAAAAAGTATAAAATGTATGAAACATGAAAAATGTGAGAGTGGTGGTGAAAAACTTTTGAATTTCCACGCTTTCCAAATAAATCAAATAGCGTCAAAAAGATAAAAAAAAAGAAATAAAAAAATGTAAAAAAAGCAAATAAAAATTGACTAAAAGAACAACCTAAAAACATCTGTTTTAATTGCTTCCTATTTACAAGTAAATGCATCATCTATCGTTTACCTTCATTTTAGTTAACAAATGATTTTTACGAGAATTGCAGTCTGCTAAAATGAACACAAGGTGAGATCATGCAATGTCATATGATTTTGAAATGTGTGTGTGTGTGTGTGTACGAGAGAGAGAGAACTGATGCATTGTTCTCTTCGGTGCGATTGACTTGAGTGCATTTTTCTCTTCTGAACTGATTCGCTTTTGTGTGAATGTTTACATAAGTGACGCAATTCTTTTTGCAATTGATGGAATTTTCTGACAAATTCTTTAACTTTTATGTCAAAGATTTGATGTTGAAAATTTTATGATTAAAAAAACCGTTAGAAAAAAATTTAAATTTTTAAAATTCAAAACCATACAAATCCCCTAAAATCAAAACATTTGAAAGGTTTTCAGGCTTTCTCTTAAGTTTTAATTTTTCTAACCTAGTCTAACTAAATGCAAGATATATAGATGGGCCAATATAAAGTATACTCGACCATAAGCTTTTTTTCTGTTTGTAAACAAACAAATTAAAAAAAAAAAATTATGAAAAAAATTCTAAAATAAATTTTGATTTTTAACTCAAAATTGTTTACTAGTTCTCATTTTTGTGGCTATAATTATCGTTTCTAATGCTTTATACCCACAAAAACTAAATAAAAAGTCCAAAAATTTGATGAACAAAATTTTCCAAATTTCTTTCATGGTGTTAGTGTTTACAAAAAATTTAAAAGTTACTGTTTTTAACGGTTAAAAATTTGAAATTGCATTGGCCCATCTATTTATCTTGACTAAATGCTTAGGGGCCGTTCACTTATTACGTAACGCGAAAATTCGGGTTGTTTACCCCCCCCCCCCCTGCGTAACGTTTTTAACAAAAGAATCAGGTGCGAGAACAATAGACCGTAACAAATTTCGACCTCAGAGCGTTACGTAATAAGTGAATGCATAATATTCATTAATTTTGTATGAAAACTGAATCAGAATTAAAAAGGACCATGCACTCTTTAAACACACTGAGTTTAACAATCCCAAAAAAAAAAAAAAAATTGAACTTTGAACGAAACTTTTTTGTGTCATTGTCAAAAGAAAAGTACAAAGACCATTTTTCTGTTCTTATTACCTTTTCGTCGCAACTGCTTATTTACTTTTTCGCACATTTCCAATAAATGACAATAAATCCAATAAATCTTTGAATGTTAGAATCATCTGTCCTCAAATCCAATTATCATTTTACAAGCTAATTAATCTTGAAAGTAACAAAAGTTATCTAATTCATCCAATGACTAAACTGATCAATAATTCACTAAGTCGTTCAGACGAAAAAAAGCAGCAACATCACATTGTAGTCATACGAAAATAAAACACTCTGAAAATTGGTACAATGACAAATTTTGAATGAGAAAGTAAAACAGCAAAAATAATCATTTTTTCACGTTCATAAAATGTTTATTATTATTATTACATATCATCTGTTTAAAGAGAATATATAGAAGAAAGGAATCCTTAAAATCTAACATACTTAAAAAGGATGATATTTTAATTAAATAATAATGAAAAATTCATTTGTTGGAATATAAGAAAAAGAAAACTGTTTAACTTAAAAGTATATTTAATATATTATCAATTCTTCAAATGCATCTGCAAAGCAGATACTTTACACTGATTTGATTCTTTCATGAATGACATTTAGGGTGATTTATTTAAGTGAGTGTATTTTAACTTTTTTTTAAGAAGAAAAGATCTGTTCCTAATTGTATGTTTTATATAAAAAAAATGAAGAGTTATCCATAATCAGATGTGTAAATTTGTTGTTTCCTTTATTGTGGTGCTGCCATAGCTCGTGCCTGTACTCGAACTCTCTTCTCATATTCCAATCGATTTTGACTGAAATTATGAATCATTAATTAAAGCTATTTATGAATGAAAATTTATGTTATGGACATACCAGTAGATAGTGTAAGCTTCAGCTTGTGCAGGATCTTTGATATTTGGTTCATTTAACAAGTCCTGAATACCAAGAAGAATTTGTTTGATCGTTATTGCAGGACGCCAGTCTTTTTCCTCATCTAGAAGTGACAAACAGACAGTTCCTGATGGATATACATTTGGATGGAAAAGAGGTGGCTCAAATTTGCATTTTGGTGGACTTGTTGGATAATCATCCTTAAAGATCATTCTTAAATTGTACAGTCCACCTTCCCATGGAGTTCCTTTCTTTCCTGGAATAGCACATTCCCATGTCATTAAATTTAATGTTCCATCAGCATTTTTCATTGGTCTTGCCACAAAACCCTGAAAGTAATAAATTTTTTTTTTTACATTTTTATAAATACAGAAATTTTGCGAATTATTCGAGGTTATGTTTGCAATCAAATTATAAACTCTAATTCACAAATTAATAGGATTAAAGGCACTTATTTATCAAATATACTACATTGTAATTCATAATATTGTGAAATAAAGCGCCAAATATAAAAATAAAGCCTGTTTTTACTCACAAATGGATGTTCTTTTCTCCAAGCCTTTCTTTCTTCAGATAATCGGGCAATTGCAATTCCAGACATCTTACTTTAACGTTAATTACTCAGTTATATGATTAGTTATACGATTATCACAATTATAAATTATTTATTCAATGTTTTATTGTTGAAAATAACTTTTTTTAGCTCTTCTGGAAAATTCAATTGAAATGAAATCAAGTTAAGGACACTCGAACTGTACACAAAATTTTATTATTTTTTATTTTCTTTACTGCTTTTTAATTTATTGTAAGATGAAAAGGATTTAAAAATGTTTTGTGTGATTTATTATGAAATTTAAAGGCTTTAAGGGTTCAATTTAGTCATTAAATTAAAGGATTTTGAAAAGTGACCAAGTGTACTTACCTTGACTCGAAGTTAAAGCCGCGAAAATTTGAAAAAACCGTTAAAATTTTCTAAATTTTTAATCTGCTTATCTGCTCTCTAATAACTCACTTTCCATTGCAAGATTTTAATTATAGCATAAATATGTTGAAAAATCGAACTAAACACAATAAATTCCATCACAGATCAAATAACCAAAGAAAAGAAAAAAAAAAGTGTGACTTTCCCCTCGTCTCATAAATTTTAAGGGGGAATAAGTATCGTCAAGAATAGTAAACAAAAATATTTAACAAATTTATTAAATAAATAAAAATTAATAAAACTCCAAAATGCAGCGTGAAGAGAAACAATTGGAAATGTTTTTGGACAATTCATTAACAAAACTGAAGGATCTAAAGATTGCAATAGGACAGATGATTCATAAAATAGGTGAAATATTAAAATTCCGAAAATCTAAAAGAATACTCATATAAATTTTATTTCACAGAATTTGAGCATGAAACAATCAATTGGCCTACTTTTCTAGATAATTTTGCATTAATATCATCTCATGTAAGTTGTCACTATTCTAAAATATGTGAAAATAAAGAAATTTGAAATTCTTCTGTATCTTTTGTGTAGCTTGCCGGATTATCAAAATTACTGTCACTGGAATATACACCTCCAATAAGAAATTTGACAGTTCTTCCACTAAATTTAAGTCCTGATGTAGACGAGAGATTAGTACAAATAACAGAAGGACGTGTACCAGTTTTTGCAGCAGAAATTGTTCCTGACTATTTGAGAACGAAGCCAGATCCATCAGCTGAAAATAGAATGAATCTACACGAAGCAAAAGCTAATGCAATAACAAATGAGGCTGCATCCAAGCAAGTTGCTCAATTTAACAAGATTGTATCTCATGTCTTTGACTTAATATCAAAATCCAGAGATGAATGGGAAATGGAATCACTTCATAGAAATGTTAGAACTGAGACATGTAATCAAGGTGATACACAGACATTAGTTAAGGCAATAGGTCTTGGAATTGGATTAAAAACAAATAGTCCAATGATGATGCAACAGCCAGGAGCTAGAGGCGTTCCAGGACAAGTTCCAGTTCAAATGGGATCGCCAGGAATTCCACCGATGCAAATGGGCAAAATGCCATCAAGTATTAAGACAAATATTAAATCTGCGCAATTGCATCCGTATCGATGATTTCCTTTATTTGGACATAACATTCATTGGTAAATTTATTTTTTATCTATTTAACATTCAAAGAAATAAATGAGGAACTGAAAGCAAGAAAAAAAGTAGTTGAGAACTCATTAATCAACTGATTGACATGACTAAATGGAATCTTCTCTATTTTATTACTCTAATGATTTCCAAGGAGTTGGATTGACATAAAGCTTTGTCGTTGAGCCTCTTAAGCTGTCTAATCCTCTGTTAAATGGAACAGGCTTAGCAACATTTTTGGATTTTTGAAGCCATTTCTTAAAGACAACATCTGAGACTGTCTCACGTGCCTTTGTATATTCCTTTATTTTCATTTTTTCCTCTTCTTCTTTTGCCTTTAATGCTTTATACTGCTCATTCTTTTTTGCTACCCATTCCTCAAATCGTAGAGCTTTCTTAAATTCCTTTGGCTTTTCATTCACTTTCTTCTCTGTGACTTGCTTCATATCATTAAGACGACAAATTTTCTTCTCCGCCTCGCGACGTTTTCTTTCATTCCATGCCTTTACCTTCTCATCATTTTTCAATTTCTTACATTCATCCTTTTCAAGCTTCATTTTACGTTCAGCTTCAATTCTCTCCTTTTGTTGACGCTTCTTTTCTTTTTCACGTTCATTTACAGCCTTTAACCAATTATCATATGCCTCACGTCTCTTTGCTTCAGCCTCTGGCGACATATCAATTCGACAAATTTTCCTAAATGTATATGATGAGATATTGTCATTATTATTTTCATCTTTATGCCATGCCATGTCTTCGTCGTCATCGAAATTTGAATTTGTCTCAAAATCTCCGCTTTTGTAAATTTCATTCTCTACGTATGTTGCGGAATTGACATAACTGTAAGGAATTTCATGTGAATTGCATTAAATGAAGCATGTACATAATTTTATCTGTGTCGTTTTTTTTTCTTGCATGCTTTGTGTATCCAGTGTTGTTGGCTTAGTTGATCGTGACATTTTTGAGTCAATTGGTTCAATTTTTCGATTTAAAATAAAAAAAAAAAAAAATCTCAAACCTTCCTTCGATACCTAAAAGCTGTACTTGAATTGAAACTCTCCATCAACACTGGATCTACTCCCGAAAAAAAAGGTACAGACATGAGATACTTGTATAATTTATCATACCGTTGAATTTTGCCTGAATTTCCATATGAATAGCATTTCATTGTGGATGTATCGCTGAACAAATCATCATCGTCATTAAACATATTTCCACTTTGATCTACAGAACACGATGCCATGCTTAGATTGTTATTATTATATGCTGTCGAATCACTCTGATTATGATAAATATAGCCGGAAAATAAAAAATTTCTACCCGATTCCTCTCGAACTGTTGATGAAAAATTTCTGAAAAAATGATGAAAAATTCAAAAGCCTGCTGTGATGAATAAAAAAAAATTTTTATGTCTATGTCTATTTCGAATCAATCAAATGAACAAGGAAAATGTGAAAATTCCGATTGATTATGATGTCGATAACTGTCATGCCTGAATGTGTGTAAATATTTCAAAAACATAATTGTAACAGTTCATTAATTTTTATTCAAAAAACATCAGATTTCTCATGTTCATCATCATCATCATCATCATCATATAATGTTATGATAGAAGCATACACACAGCATAAATGTATGAATCTAACTCTTGTAAAAAAAAGTGAAGAGCGGGAGAGATTTTTAGGCATCTACATTTTCATAATATTAATGATCATATTCTGGAGCATTCAAAAAAATAAAAGTTATTATTACTTCCCTTGTTGCTTTTGTTATTGTTAAATTGGAAGTGAAGCTTCATAAATCATACATACAAATTACATGTCATATTGAGGAATTATTCATTTAGTAAATGCACATGCCAAACATATCGCAATCATCGCTATTTTGGAGTGACTTTCCGCCACGTGAACATGATGTGTAAGGCTGTGGGGGTTGAATTGGAACTTCTGTTATTGGTGCGCCTTCCCATTCGAATCCATCAAAACGATGACCATCTGAACGATTGCATTGCATACTCAATGGCTCATTTGTATACATTGTGAAAAGTTCATTTACATGCGGCAATGTCCATTCTATACCTCGGTAACATGCTGCTCGACCTTTTCTTATGTCAATATTTTGATGGTCCTTTCTGTTGTTGTTTATTTATTATTTTTTTTTTGTACAAGTCGAGTGGATATGGAAATGACAAAACATAAAAAATTATGATAAAGTTATGCTCAAAAATTTGTATTTTAATAAATTACTTCTTCATAAACTCAAAGTAGTCAGCAAGTGTCTTCTCCGATACAGAACTTTTACAAAGCTCCAATTCAGTGGCAGGATAATAGTGTACATAGTTGACACACATTTCATCTCTAAATGAGAAGCCACCAAGAGTTACATTTTGGTACCCTCGAGTGTCATAAAAGCATGTCGTAACAAGAGCATCACCAGGTAGAACTTTAGGCTTTCTACGCAAATGACGAATTTCTTGAAAATGTTGTAAATAAAAGTCATCTCGATTAAGCTCAACAAGCTCCTTTCCGTCACGAAAATGTCTTGTCATTACTTTAAGAAACGATGGATGGATGAAAGATAATGTAAAAAGGTATATATTTGGCGTATAAAATTTGCATATAAAAGTTTTATTACGGATAATGAACGACTTTTTACCTCGAACGCCTCGTAAATGGGTATGAAGTTGTGATCCGAACATAGTTATACCTTCCTGTGGTAATGCAATTTTCGTACATTCTGCGATACAATAACCACTTAATGGAAAAGCAAGCTGACCGGGCGGAATTGCCATTTTGTCTGTGTATTCAAGTCCAAGCTCCATTACAGCTGCGTCATATTTTCTTAATTTATCAACAAATTTGATTCTCATACCGGAATTGTCAACGACACCACTAACTAAATCTGGGTTATTATAATGTACTTCTAAACGTATGTATGGATTATAATCAGGGCCACCAAAAGGTAATCCTGCTTCTTTTGGATATGTGAATTTTGTAGCTCCCATAGCCTAATAATATATTTAGAATGTAAACATTTATTTGTGTACTAAAATTAAGTTTTACATTACCCAAAGCGCCATTACTCTGCTACACACCCTTGCTTCTTCAGGTAAATCATCACAATTACCCTCATATAAAGGAATATCAACGTTCGCATCTGTTTCACAATGGAAAATCTCCATGTGGTGAACAAATCCTTCTTGGCTTCTTATAAGTGGCTCGAATTCAACAATGTGTCGTCGTTTCATTGAACCCGAAAGCTTTTGAATTTTACACCAGTATGTTGTGTCGTATGTTGGAATTACTACATCTTTTACGACTATATCAACGTTTGCTACATTTCTACAAAATGACAAATTACAAATTGATGTTGATTTAAGAGGTTTACTGGATTTTTAATATTTAAAATTTCTATATGATCTACTTTTTCCAACTTTTTCTAAAAACATCCAACAAACCACAACAAAACAAAAAAACAATAAAATTTAATAAACTACAAGTAATTAAAATGAAACTAGCCATTAAACTCAGCCAATAATCAACTAAAGTACAATTTAACGTGTTATTTAATTTATAAAGTCTCAGAACTTTACTGTTGCCTTCATTATTCATAGTTTATAAACAGAAAGTTTTTCTATAAAATTCGTAAAGACTTTCAGAAAGTAATTATCAAATGAAATAGCTTGAATGCTCGGTATTTAACACTTGAATTATTGAGCAAATTTCATTACACATTCTATGTTGAGAATACAAAGAGAATAAATAAGAAGATTTTATGTGTGTGAAAACAACAGCGAGAAAATGAAACTTTAAAGGAGGGATTAGAAGTTATTGTCACATTTTCTCATTACACCTCTGCGAGCGCGTTCAAAAAATAAAATTAAAAGCAATAAACAAATTGACGAGAAGCATTGAAGATAAAGCACAGAAACATAAACAAAGTCAAAAACATTCAACGAAAAAAATTGTGATTTGGAAGAAATTGCAGCACACGAAGACGTCTCTTAATAAAATAATAAATAAATATTAGATTTCAAGTATATTTTTATCATTATTGATAACGATAAGAGCTTCTCTTTCTCATAAGAGGCAAATATAATAACAGAGAGAATCAAATTAAGTATAAAACCGGCAAAAAATCGATTCCTATTGTATCAGTTTAAAAACAACTTTTGCTTAAAGCACACAGAGCATATACATCAATAAGCTAATAAAAGTAACGTCGAGAAGAGCATCCACGAATCTATAGACATAAAATAATCGAGAGAAATTATATCGAAAGAAGATTAAAGTATAATAATAACAACAGAGCGTAAGTCTACAGCAAAGAACAACAAAGAAAAGAGAAAGAAAGGAAGAAAAGTAAATCTTATAAGAATGTCATTACCGCCAACATTTGTGGAAGGATTTCACTATGAAGACCAAGTTAGACGAATGGAATATCGACAACTAGGAAAAACCCATATGCTGGTATCAAAATTAAGTATTGGAGGAGCAACTTTGTGTGACATGGCATTCGGTATTTTGGATTTTGATGAAGCCAAACGCACTGTCATTGAAGCATTACGTAGAGGAATTAACTATATTGACACGGCCGTATATTATGGTGAAGGACAGTCGGAGAGCAATATTGGGAAAATTTTGAAAGAAGTTCCTCGTGAGGCATACTACATTGCAACAAAAACATGTCGTTTTGAGAGAACAGGACCAAATCAATTTGATTTTGGCTATGAACGTACCATGAAAAGTGTTGACGAAAGTATGAAGAGACTTGGTGTTGATTACATAGACCTTTATCAGCTTCATGACGTTGAATTTGCAGATAATATTGATGAGGTCATTAATGGAGCATTCAAGGCGTGCTTGGAATTAAAGCAAATGGGAAAGATACGAGCAATTGGAATTAATGGGTATCCATTGAGTGTCTTAAAGGAAGGTATATGTAAAGGGGACGGGAAACTTGATACCGTTCTGACATATTCTCGTTATATTCTTACTGATGATTCGCTACTGGAATATTTGCCATTCTTCAATGACATGAATGTCGGGATTATATGTGCTGCTGTACAAGCTATGGGATTATTAACAAACAATGGTCCTCCAGCATGGCATCCAGCAAAAGATGAATTGAAAGTCATAGCAGCTGAAGCATCTGAATATTGTAAATCGAATGGAGTTCAATTGGGAAAATTGGCAGCATATCATTCAATGAATATTCCTGGGAAAGTTGGTACATTTTTAATGGGTATGGAGAAAATGGAATATTTAAATCACAATTTGAGTGCAATGCTTGATGGTCTCAACGAGAAGGAAATGAACGTTTATAAAACTTTAATGAACAGGTAAATAAAAATTAAATGAAGTAAATGTGAATTCAGTGTAATTTCTAAATTAAATTTTATCACCATTAGTGTCTTCACGAAAGTTACCAAAGACATTCAACATTGGGAAGGATTTGAGGTCTCACGATACAGAAACGAACAGAAAACATGGCAAAAACATTAAGAATTAATTCATTTTCTGTATGATAAAATATGTCAGAAAAGACCTAAATAAATAAAGTTCATGTATATGCAAATTATGAAATGAAATTCAGTTCCTCGTATTTTAGTGTTTTTCTTTTTTGTTTCATTTGTGGAAATAATAGAAACTCATTTATTTACAAAGAAAATGTTTTTGTTATCACAGACAAAAAGCAGAGGAAAAAGGAGAATAATTTTGCAGATGTCTACTTCTGAGAAAGCTACATAAATTCTACCTTAAAATATCACAAGTCACATGAATTTTTAAAGCCCATACATACTTCTCGGGAATGCTAATGGAGTCTGCTCTCAATAGCTGCACATGTGACATTCCGAAATCTGATTCTGGCAGATCTGGAGTTGGAAATCTATCGTCATTTAATTCCAATAACTCTTCACCTCGCATCCAATAAATAAACATTGTTCCTTCATGAAATGGGAAGTCGTCCTCGTCACATGTGTCGAATTTCCTTCTGAAAGCAATCTCATCTTTGCCCGTTCGTGCAATGCTGATGCAATCTTGTTGATGATCGATAATGATTTCTCGACCGTCCTTGCTTGACCATGCATCCTTTGACAGGATATATTGGGATAAAAAAGTAGATAGAAGAAGAGACAATATAGTATGTGAGGGAACTGGGAGATGAGGGAAAAAAATATGAAACACGAAAGAATGTTTATTTTGAAGAATGGTATTAGTGGCGCATAGAGAGATACTGTTGGGAAGTAAAACCTTAATGAATAAGTTATCAACAATTTACTGTTATTATAACCACAGTCTTCTTTACATTTCAGGTAGTTAAACAGCTGTGAATAATTAATGACTAATTCTAATGATTAAGAAATTTTCAAACAACTCAACTCTTTGAATAGAATCTATTGATTAAAGTTATTTGATATAGTCATTTGAATATGCTTCAAAGAATATCCAAGGCAAGCTTTTGTCAATCAAACTCTTTTTTTTCCTTGCTTTGTTTAGTTACGAAAATAGCTTGAAATATTTTTGAGAAGAAAACAGCATCTCTAAGGCATAACAGAGGGTTGTTATTATGTTTACAGTAGCTATTGTTTGAGTTACATTTTCTTAAAAATGAGACAAAAAAAGAAAAGAAAATTCCGTAAGTGAAGGTTTTAATGTGAAAAATTTGTTTTGGATTTTTAAAGCCAAGAAAAAGTAGCCTTGGGAGTAAAAGTTACATACATTGCTGACTTTTGGATTGGAAAATTGTAATGGATTTTGAGTTATTTGATATTTATTCATTTTTCATGATTATTTTTTTTATGCCTTAAAACGGTCCATGCTTGTTTTATTGCTTCTTTATTGGAAGAATTTGAAAATCAATAAAAAAAATTGACTTTTGAGTATTTTGACTTCAAAATTCATTCTTAAAACTCAAATTCCCAGAAATTTATGCTTCTAATTTCAATTTATACTGATTATACTTGTAATTGCCAACAGGTTAAAGCTTTGTAAATATTATCATTTAAAATCAAAGCAGGCTCTCGTTCAATATCATTAAGCAAAGTAAATTCTTTTTATTGATTTTATAAAACGTGTGAAACTTCTAGATCGCTAACTTTTGATTCCAAAAATCAACCCTCAATTTTGTTTACGGATAATAAACTCATAATTTCTTTTCCCCAAAATTCTTTCATTACCAAGTAAGAAGAAGTCTTGATAATCATCATTAGTCCCCAACATTAAAAATTTATTCATTTTGATAAACCGTCCTTCCAATTGAAATAATTTCAAAACTTTTTCTTGTCTTCTTCTTAATGCTGTCGAGCTTATTTGATTCTGTTGAACAAGATTTGAAACTTTTTGGAAATCGAATGGCTTAAATAAAGAACAATTTGACAGTAAATACTGTGGCAGTTTAAAAGTTTATTTATCGCAATATAACAACTTGTCCAGACAGTGAGCAGACAATAAATCTTTTAGTCAAAGCATAGATAACAGCTCACAGTTGTTCCTAACAGAAGCTTTCTCTCTCTTTTTTTTCGTGCTACTGTATCACATGGGAGCAATGAAATTATTTAAAATTGATCAATGTAAAGTTTTCTTTACGGAACAAGGAAGAGGAAAGCAAAAAAAACGATGAAAATTGTTGTGAAGGAAGCGAGAGCAACAGACGGTATTTTTTCTTCTTCTCCGTTCTTATCCTACTCTCTATACATTTCACTTGCTCGTGAATAATATATTTTATATTTGTGGGGAGAAAAAACGGCACAAACAGTCCCATCTCAATTTTTTCATATAAAAAATGTAATTTTTTCTCATTTTTCAACTTCTTATTATTTCCTAATATATATAATTTGCCACTACCATCATCAGCAATAACAATGATTGGGGATGTTTATATGTTATGTCTTAAAAGCTTTCTGTTTGCATTCTATATGTTTAAGTCAGTGAATTTCAAGTTTTGTGTCGCCAAATTTTCCTTAAAATGTCATAAACCACATGTCGTGTACGGTTCCGGTGGTGAGGATATCGTGAAACAAAAAAGTTTGAAAGACACTAGCTTAAGTTCTTACGAAGTCAAAAAAACTTCACAAAAACTTCAGTAAATCTGATTAACATACAGTAAACCTTAACGCAGCATCCAAATCATCCCCAAATTCAGTATCGTCATTAAATGAAATACAGAATAAATACATGATGAAATATAATAATATTGAGGAGTAAAGGAACAGAAAAAATGAACAATGGTGTATTTCTAAAGCATGTAATTTATAAAAAGACTCGCTAACAAATGATGATTTATAACTTACAATATTAGTATCGATCCGGTCGTTTTCTCTTTGAAATATGCAAAAATCTGTTAGAGGAAATTCACCACGTCGTGAAAATCCTAAAGCAAACCAGCTATACTTCTCATTGATGCCGTTTTTGATTTGAAAGAAAACATTCTTCTCAGGCCAATCGACCATCCATGTCAGCTTAACTTTCTCGACGGGATCAAGTGTAACTTTGTGCATTTGGTTTGGTGTGATATCTGTCATGGAAAGAAAGACTCGTTTATTTGCTCATTCGTTTAGGGACGCTTTTGTGGGAAAATAATAAGAACATTAAAATGCTTGTGGTTTCAGACTCTTGATTTGATTGATTAAGACGCATTTTTCATCTGTTTTAATCAGAATTCTCCTTGTACTAGCATTAAATTTTTTTATAAAAAGTTATTTGCTAAACCATAAAGTAAGCACTTTCACATCGTGTACGAAAGAATTCAACCACTGTGAAAATGTTTAATTTCATTGGAAAATGTTCACAGATTATTCATTTAAGGTCGTTATACAGAAATTAATTACATTACATTAATTTTTATTTGCGAAATTGATCGATGCCAGTCTGTGCTATGCTTGAAATTAAAGGGTGTGAATGAAGCGGTTTTATGGAAATTTTTATTTTTGCACACATTTAAGGATGGCTATTCAGTTTAATATTGTTTTTAAATGAGCACTATCAAATCCGTGCTTTTTAGACTTCGTTAAGGGATCGTTCTTTTATGACATTCATCAAAATTGGATTTTTAGACCCCTTCCCTCTCTGTTACCTTCGAACAAAAAAATCTTGTCACACAGTTTCAGTAACCCTCCCTCCCAAAAATTGGACGTTATAAGTAAACGAACCCTAACACAATCTGGTTGGAAATATTGAAGGAAAATCTCCATGCTTCCTTAAACATAGAATCAGCTCTAATAAAAGGCAAGGAAGTAATTCATTAACGAATTTCCTTAATCGTGATTATGCCTTGACAAATTTAAAGACAGAATTTTCCTGACTTCATTTTACGGACCACTTCTTTTGACAGTAAAAGATCAGACAGAAAAACAAACAGACTAATGGACTAACTGAAGGAAATAAGCACTTTATTTTTTCTATGAAGCTTGCAAAAAATATGGCCAAAATAAATCACGAGAGCATTATCGCTGTCAAAAAATTTGTTGTTTTTCACCGTCTTATTACATTCCGCCTCTTTAATGAATAATTCATGAAGACATTGAATAGAGATTAAAATTTTCGTCGCTTTGCAATGTTCAAAACTTCCTCTCCCTCAGCTCCCAAATAAAAAACAATTCGCTTGAAAGCTTAACAGAGGGAAATGAGGAGGAAACTTTATTCTTCCATACTTATCGGCACAATTAAGCAAGAATTAATGTTGACACTTCATACCAAGTTTATATCATTCCATCATATCTTTATCAATGATTCCGATGAGGAATTTCATTCATTTCTATCCTATCCTACCAGCATGAAAATATTTTTTACCCAACAATACATATTTCTACCTTCTATTCATCCTTCTTTCATCCATCCATCCATCTATATTCTATTCATTCGTTCACTATCTAACTCACTCTTTTTAGGAATTTTATCATTATCATCATTGTTGTGGAATTGAGGATTGGTTACTGCGGTAGTTTAATTATGTCTCTAATTGTTCATTCATTTATGTTTATAGTCATACTTTCTCATAGATCTCATTAAAATGTTTTTCACTCAATTTAAAATTCATTTTCAAATTTTTTTCTACTCGCTTTCTTTTTGTCTTCAAAAAACACACAAAAAGTGCCCCAAAAGGAAAAAAGAATTTCCAGTCTTGCTGTATATCTTCATTATTGTTATTCGTGCCTTAAAAGTTGATACTTTTCGTGCGCCTGTATATTACTACGAAATTAAGCACAACAAAAAATAATATTATTGGTTTTTTTTTCTAACTTGAAGCAAGAAGTCTTCAGCCCTGGGCTTTGTAATCGGAAGTTGTTGGATCTAAGTGATTTAATTATTGATTAAGTTGAGGGATTGAACGCTGTTTTGAGGTTATATTTGAAAATTTCCTGAATATTTTAAGTTTTGATGAAGTTCTGCTAGTGTTTGTTTTTCCCTCCTATTGTTGCTGTTACATTGACTCTTTTGATGACTTTCTGCTGATTTATAATTGAAATTTACACAGAAAATTCTTTAATTTAAATTTTGAAACCCTACAAAAGTTTTCAAAGGGATCTAAAACTATGCAAATTTTATTATCAGTATCCAATTCAGCACAAAAATATTCACAAAATACTACATCGATTATCTCTCCAGCTATGTATATCCCAATTATAATTTCACATTAGCATTAAGATTAATTATTTTAATTTGAAAAAACATTAAAGCGAATAATTATGAATATTATATTCAACAATTTAAGCCAGCATGAGCATAAAAATGCTTGGCATTTTTGGAATTATAATTTATTCCACCAACATCCAAAGTGCCGTCCGAATGGGCGTTCGTCATACGAAAAAAAAAAAAATTGCAGAGACATCGAGAGTTGGAGGAATTGTTATGTTGGAAAATGTGTTTGAAAATTAAAGAGCTCGAATGTTCATTTTGAATGGGGTGTTCGTTGGCCCATTTTGTTCCATTAGTATGAGACACAAGCTGGTAGTGTACAGAATTGACGATAGTAATGTGAATAGATGGAGATATGAAAAACGTGAAAATATTTTCCTATTTCATTCTCTCACCCCCACCCAGTCCACATATTTTTCCTTTTTCAATTTCTATTACTTCTATCAAATAATATAATATGTAGATGTAATGTGAATTTCTCTCTATCTCTATCACTTCAATATGATAGGAACGTTTATATCTATTTCAATATGTGAGAAGTGTTTATATTACAGTTCTCTTTGTATAGTGACAGCATATATGTATGTTTATACTTTCAAGATGTCGTGTGTGCATTACCAAAAAAACGTTAAATAAGAAATAAGAAACAGGAATTATTTGACTGGCACTAATATGTATGAAGAATCACGAAAAAAGTTTTTCTGTGCCAAATTATTAAGTCAACCTTAAAAGTCGACCTTTCACTGCCGTGTTGTGTGAGCTTATGAACTCAATAAAATTATATTATCACACGCTCTAGTACACAAATCTATTAAAAGCATCCATAGCATGTAAGATAGGCACACACATGGTAAAAATCAAAGCAAATCCCTTTGTTTAGATCTTTTTTTCCAATGGATAATTTTCAATTAATCTTGAGCACCTCAAAAAAGGAAAAATCACTAGAATTATTGGAAGTTGTTCGTAAGTGACGTCCATCAGATTATTTTTACTTTCATTGCAAGCATTGAAGAGCCTTTGTTTTAAAGACTTTATGTTTTAGATATCTTGCTAGTAGCAAGGAAGTTATTATTATTATTATTATTATTTATTATAAGCCAGTTTAATGTAACATATCAGTATTTAAATAAAAACGGCACCGCAGAGCAGTTGATATAAGTTAGTATTGGGTATCAGGTCGTTCACTTAGTGCATTCGCTGTTTAGAGGAGTCTGTGATTTATTTAATGCACAAAAAATATTTTTTCATGCAAAAAGCTGAACGAGTTTGAAGGGGTCTAAAAAAAATCGATTTTTTGCGTAACGCACAAAGTGACAGGCCCCTTTCGAAAAATCCTTAATAATTCTAAATCTACGCCCCTGCATGTTTTTACATTTTTTAATTACTTCTTCAATTAAAAAAATAGTCTAGTCAGACGTCATTTATGAACAAAACTACCTCTACTCGTCCACAAGGGAATTATCTCCATCTGATATGATTTTCATGTCTTTATTTTTATTTTTTTTTTTCGTCTCACTTAATCTTGGGACGAAAAATCAATTACTATTAAATATAATCCATAACAACTCACTTGTGGTATGGTGACGATGAATCTTTCCAGAGCAAATGACCACAAGACAAACTAGCACCATTGACGAGGCTAAGAACTTTGAAACTTTTAATTTAGACATTTCTTGTCTCTTCTCTTTTATTACACTTTTAATGCCTTTTTTTTGCTCCTTGAAAATTGGAACTGATGAGAATAATGTTATATCCTTGATAAGTTGCTGAGATAAACTCGTTAATGAAGGTACTTATTGAGTGCTACTCGTGAGGGATAAATGAATCGATAATGATATGTGAAGCTCCAACTTTTTTTTTTTTATTTTATTTTATTTTACATTCTATGCCTTTTTATATCCTTTATAATTATTTTATTTATTTTATTTATTTGTTTCTCACAGTCACTATCACTCTCACTTATAGTTTTCCACTGTTGGTGTTAATCTTATTATCTACCCATTACCTGCTATTTACCGTACAAAATAGAATTGTGAATGAAATCATTTGATAGGAATTGTATGTTGAGGAGAGAAAATAATAAAACAGGTGCACAGCTCTACGTCTCACATCTCAAACTAAACAGTCAGACTGAATGAATTTTTATCATCGTTCCGTTTATTTGCGAATGGATGGATAAAAGATCTTTACGATAGCACGGCCGGAGCAAGATTAAGAAATTTAATATTTGCTGTTATCCTTTTTATACGTCTCACTGTGTCTTGCCTTCACTGTTATGTTTTGTACACTGCTGTGTGTTGTGTGAAGGAAGGAACAAAAAATTTTTTTTTCTTTTTTCTCTTTCCATGCTGCCGTTTAACATTCTTTTCTGTATTTTGTGAGTATTATGTATGTTGTATAGAGATGATGATGGTGATGCTCACATTTTTTATTTTTATTTTTTTTTTCCATCCTGACTTACTTTTCCTCTATATTCGTGATTTTTTTTTTCTCCTGTGTTTGGTGTTTAAATTGCAAATATTTGATTAAGCCAACGAGTGAGAACAAAAAGCACAATTCAAATGAAAAATATGTTTATGAAACTGAATACACGCGTGTGTTGTGACAATGATTGTTTCTTGTGTCATCTGAATGACATAACATTTAAATTCTATTGGATATTCAATTTATATCATATATGTATGTATATAGATCAATAATTTATTGATGGTAGATAATTAAGAGGATTTTTTTACTCCTCGAGGCTGTTGATGCGAGCAATTTGATTCTCACTTCTTCATCTTTTTTTCTTCTCACTCTCTCATCCTAACAGCCACTTCATGTTTACAGATACTATATTACATTAGATTATATATTGAAAATGGCTAGGTAGATGGAAAATTTAATTAAAATCTATAGAGAATGAGAAACATTATCGGTATCGAAGGAAATATTTGAGGAAAAAGATTGAATTTCGATTATTTTCCTCTACCCATTAATTATTAACAACTTGATGGTGACTTTTAAAGTTGTTGGAAAAATTAACGGATTTTTTATTTTCATCAAAGACACCAAAGTTTAAATTTTGAAATTTTTCTGTTGAACCTCAAAAAAGTGACATCTTTTGGACGATATTGGTAATATAATCTGCTCAGTATACATCCATAATAATTTTCTAAATCTAATTATTATTTTTTTTTTTGAATCAAAACCATGAAGATGTAAAATTCCAATTAAATATTTTCATAATTGTTAATTATCGCCGTCCTTACAAATTCCTTCATAGCAAAAAATTATTTCCATTAACTAAATTTGCTATTTAATTAAAACTTTTCTATTGACTTTATAAACTACCCCTTTCTTTCCATCCATAGTCTTTTGAGGAAAAGTAACAAGATTTAATGAAGAATGAGGATGGAGACAAAAGGACTAAAAGGTGAGCTATAATAAATTGGATTTACGCCATTTGTTATTATATTTCGTTGGGGTAGAAAATGCTCGGTACAGAAAGGGGAGATGAAAAAATTGTGAAATAAGGAAGTGAAAATGAGAAAACCTAAAATGGTGTCACTTAAGATTTTGGCTTCTCAAATAGCACGAACAAAAAGGTCACGTAAAGATTTATTTAATAAACAATGGAAGTAAATTTTTATTTTCATTTTGGATTAACTTTCATTCATCCCCTTTTAACGTACCTACACATGTGTAGTGTGAAATACTGAAAAAAGGATGAAAGGAAATTTTCTTTAAATTTTTATCCACGTTTTATGCCAAACCACAAAATCCCTTTTGTTATGTGAGATTGTTAATTTATTATGCATTAAGAGTGATTCTGATCAAATTATGAGGGTGGTTCCTTTCTCTCATCCTGTTTGTTCAACGATAATGCGATGAAAGATTTTTAATTCATTCTGATAATGTACTTAAGATCCTTAATTTTTATGGGTATATTTTTATACATCAGTTGAGAATAGGGGTGTGCTGGGATAATAAAATGGTTTAGTCTTGATTTTGAGGTTATATTATGAAAAAAGTGGGAACGCTGAATTTGCTGAATTCAAATTAATTTTGTAAAATTGTGCTGAATTGCTGAATTTTTAAAAATGCTGAACTTGCTGAATAGCACTGAATTAACAAAAAAATTGCTGAATTTAGTAAACAATGCTGAATTAGTTTAAATTGTACTTAATTAGTTGAATTATCACAAAACCGCTGAACTTGCTGAATAAATCCAAAAATTTCTAATCGATCCACGAGTTGAGAATCCCTAACTCATCCATACGTGTGCACTATCAACAACAACATAATTGTGATGAATTATCTCATTTTCCATGTTGATATTTATCACAGTAAGGGATAAAGATTGTTTGCCATTGTATGGAAGCAGCAGCATGAGTAATTTTGTGTCGTATGAATGTGTAGGGTTGTTAATTTCTCTTCCCTTCTTCATATATAGACACACTCATACAATATTGTATTCCTGATTATGTGCATTAGCTGTGTTCATTTCTCTGCTATTTCTATTACTTTATGTTTCATTATCTTGATGATGATCTGATGTTTTATGTCCCTAATTGACAATTCAAATTATTGTTCCCGTTTAAATGCTCTCAATTAGCTTTCATCTCTTGCCTTTATCTTGCTGATAGCATCAACATGTCTCGTGTTTCTGTTCTGTTCTTTATTCACACGAGATTGTCGTCGTTAATTTTATTCATGATGACAATGGATGTGTGTGAGGATTATGTGGTGGATTTTATGTAAATCTGTCCCTTAAAAAACATCCTGATTCATGCTCATACTGTTCTTCCCTCAAAAAATGACTTGCTGGATTTTTTTTAAAATTTTTAATGTTCTTCCAAAAAGAGATTCCATTAGCTTATATGTTTCGGATGAGCAACTTTTACATTCTTTCCAATTCTTTCAATGAAATAAAAAATCTTTTATGGATTTGAAGCAAAAAAAAGGAGGAAAGAAAGCAATTGATTGAGAAATAATTTAAAATTCTTTTAATGTCCATTTAATGCAAAAAGTTTCAACAAACAGAATGCATGGTTCATGAGGGAATTGATTTTTTTTTTCTGATTGGCAATTTTCTGAATTGCATGAATTTGTGAACAGAAAAATGTCCCAAATGAAAATATCAAGCAATGATCAATTTTTATGATTTATTTGCATTTAAATTGATTTTTTTTTTTTGTGGGATGCAAAATTTTTATTTTACAAGTTGGAACTGAATTTGAGGTTATGTTCTGCAATCGAAATGAAATTTTGAAATTTGAAGCATCCAGTCAGTCAGACAATCAGAATTGCCTCATTCACCAAACAATAAAATTTTCCCAGTCAAAATATTCCAAATTGACTTAATTTATCGCTTTCTTCCTCCTCCTTTATTCTACATCCTCATCATACCAAGCTAGTTCCAAAAACATAATCGGAGTATGATGATAAAAAAAATGAAAATTTCTTCCGGAAATTGACAAAAAGTTTTATTTTATATTCACTAACAATAACTGAGTGCTGTGTGCAGTTTGTAGTCTCTTCTGTTTGTCTATTTTGTGACTATTATTTCTCTATTGTCCCATTTATTTATGCTTTTTTATGCCATTTGCGATACACAATGAATAAAAAGTAATTTTCCATGCTAAAATTTCCTGTTTCTAGTTCTCTCTCTCTCTGGCACATCCAGTCAGCACATAAAAATTGAGTCATTTAGAGAAAAAGTTGTAAAATTTTATTGCTAAAAAATTTATTAAAGGATTTATAGTAGCTTTGTAGTTGTTCTATAAATGAAAAAGGATAAATACTGAATTAGAATAACAATGGAACTAAAGCAGTAAATATGAATTCCTTTAGTTTTGGGTCATTTTATTCATAAGTCATGCATCTTTACACTCGACTTCCTTGTTTAACTTGTGCACATCTCACAAATGTAAAAAATCAAAAGCATGTTTGGCAAGAAGGGATTAAAAGGACATTCAAGGAAGATCGATTGATTTGCCATTTATGCATTAAGCATGAAAAATTGATGTTAAAAACTTTAAACGAAAGAAACAAACAATAATTTGTGGTTTTTACTGGATATCATCAACCCCTCTAATTTGTGTGTGTCTCACTGCATGCTGCAAAAGATTTTTCTCTTAAAAATCTATTAGACAAACAATTGTCACTTTAAGAGCAAATTAGACATGAGGAAACATTAAAAATTTGTTGATATACTATGACACGTGACTCAACTGTTGTTGATTGCAGCATGCTGCTCACTTTAAAACTGTTAGAATTAATGTAATTATGGGAATATTAGGATACTTTATTGGCTTTATATATAATTAACTTTTCTTACATAATATTTTCGCGATTATATGTCAGAATGGAAGTGCATTGCACTAATGAATATAGCATTTGTTATTAAAGAAATTTAGAGAAGTCTGGAAAGCTGTTTTAACATGACTTTATGGCTTAATAAGGACGATAACGTAAGATCTTAGAATCTTTGCCTTTTGCCTTACTAATGCCATTTTTTGTATTCATTTCATGATCATCGTGATTGTAAGCCGCTGGTCCAATGGTCAAATTTCTGTCACCAAGATAATGTGGCTGGTTTAATGCTTCTTCAACAGATGATCGATTCTTAAATTCGACAAATGCATGCTTGGATTTTTTACTAGTTCGAAAGAAATAAGCATTAACAATTTCTCCACAGCATTTCGAGAAGTAATAACGAATATCATCTATTGTAGTAAGACGACTTATATTTCCAATATAAACTCTGCGTAACCATTTATCATCAGTGATGCTTTCTTTGTTAGATTCACGCTTGATTTGTCTCTTTCTGGATGTCTTCTTTAACGTACTAATGTCATATATAACCTTAACAGAAACAACTAAATTCAACATCAAATTTTCCTCAAGTTAATCATTTACTTACAAATTCAATTAGTTTCATGACTTTTGTCTCCAGTTCTTCCAATGCTTCTTCAATATTGGTGTCTGAATATGATGAATTTTGACTTCCAGAAGTTTGTGAATTTTCATGATCTTCTTTCTCAGTTTTCTATGAATTAATCAATTAATTTACAATAATTCGATTAATACATCATTAAATAAACTTACAACGGTGATTGATGAAATGTCTAACATGATGAATTCTTATTAAATCGCAACTTTTATTCAAATAACAATTTTATACAAAATTTTGGTACAAAAAAAAACACGTTGTAAATTTAACGGAATATTGAAATTTAAATTTTGGAAAAAAATACCGAATAAATTGACACGGATTAGTCCAACGTGTTTTTATTTACAAAAATATTTCACAAAATTGTAGTTTTAATTTTTAGCGCATTTTTGCAAAAAATGACGCTTATAGTTTCACTTTGTTCGGCTGGCTGGCTGGCTGGCTGGCTGGATGAGCTCTGAGATCTCAGAAACCAGACATAGTTAAGAGTTCTGTTGTGATGAATTATCTTTCTACTATCGAGTTATTCCGGCCTCGCTTATTAAAAAATCGTTAAATGATCTACAATTCCAGTAATCAACGATTTAACATTAAATAAGGAAAAAAATTGTTGAAAACCCCTCGATAAAAATTTGAATTTTTTTTGACCGTTGGAATTTAAAATTTTTTTGACCGTTATTTTTGGTCAAAATTTTTTTCTTTCTTTTTGTAAGGTTTTGTATTTATTATTGTGAGAACAGACTTTTCATGCATCGTGCAAGCTAGAAAGACGGAATTTAATGGATTCTGTTATTATTATATAGTTTTTTTTTTTTTTTATAAAAATTGTATTTTCTTGCAGGGTTTTTTGATGATAAAAGAAGAATTAAGGGATTTTGTAATTAAAAGCAGTTTCTATCTAATCGATTACTGATCGCTGCGACAAAAATGCGCTTAAGTCCCTCGATTAACAACACGAGGACTTTGAACATTTTTTTTTAAAGATTTCAGCTTAATAATGGCTTTAATGTTAAATATTACTGGTGGAAGTTTTGACAACAGCTCAAAGAAGGTAATTGCCAAAAAATCCATGCAAAAATCAATTAATTAACGCTTTAAATTCACAGGAAAGTAAAAGTTACCAGCAAAGTTTTGCACCATCAGGATTTTCATTTGAATTCAATTCAGGCGAAAAGGCTAAAGCAAAGGTTCTAGCTAGAAAACGGCCTCCTAAAAAAGAAGAAGCTCCAAAATGTAGCAATTTCAAGTTAATAGCAAATAATGAGAAATCTGAAGAAGATTTAAAATCAAAGAAGGAAAAAGTCAATAAAAAGGAATTTAAAGGAACTGACAAGACGATTGATGAATTAATTGGTAGAAATGCTGAACCAATGAAGCCATTAGGCATTGTAGAATTTCCAGACGATCCAATTATTAAGAGTAAAAAGAGCAAAAAGAATCAACAGAAAAAGAATGAATTACCAGTCGTTGATTTTACAAAGGAACCGATTAGACATGAAAAGAAAATTTTAAATGCAAATGAACGAAAAAAGCTAAAAACAAAATTCTCAAAGGTCTCAAATCCATTTCCTAATGAGCCATCAAAAAATGTCAAAGCAAAGCACCAACAAGAGAAAAGTCAAAATAAACATCAAGAACAGCAATCAAAAGCACCCAAAAAGGATATAAAAGTGAAAGATTCACCCTCATTAGAAGTTCAAAGTCAAAATTCAAGCGTATTTACTGTCGACAGTGTTGATTCATTAAATATTCATCAATTTTCCATTAAGAACTTGAAAGAAGTGTTAAATTTCCATAAATTAACTCACGTACAGCAAAGAGCAATTCCATCAGCATTAGATGGAAAAGATTTATTAATTCGCAGTGCTACTGGATCTGGAAAAACTCTATGCTATGCATTAGTAATTGTTGAAAGATTACAGAAAATAACGCCAAAATTAACAAGAAATCAAGGCATTCATGCACTTGTGATAGTTCCAACACGTGAACTTTGTGTCCAAACGTATGAAGTCTTTCAGAAATTATGTAAACCATTTACATGGCTTGTTCCTGGATATTTAAGTGGCGGTGAGAAGAGAAAGACAGAAAAGGCAAGATTAAGGAATGGAATTACAATTTTAGTCACAACACCAGGACGTCTTTGTGATCATTTAATTCATACAGAATCAATGAAATTAGACAATGTACAAATGTTTGTACTTGATGAAGCTGATAGATTATTGGAACTTGGATATGAAAATGATGTCAAAAAAGTCGTTGACACAATAGCCGAACATAGTAAAAAGGCAAATAAAGACATTCAGAAAATCCTTTTATCAGCAACATTAACAGCAAAAGTAAAAGAGTTGGCAGGTTTAACACTTGAAAATCCCGTCTATGTAGATAATGAAAATGCTAATACAATAAATAACTTTTCGGACATAGATGAGAACATAACAATTCCATCAGACATAATACAAAAGTATTTTATTATGCCACCTAGAATGCGATTTATTGTATTATGTTCATTGTTAGTACAACAAATGTCGCACGGATCACGAAAGATATTAATATTCTTCCCAACGCAACATGTTGTTGATTATCATTATGATGCATTAGTTGAATTTCTCACACAATCGTTCACGAAAAAGCCAAAAACAGCAAAATCGTATTTGAATAATGATGATGATGAGGATATAGACGATATGCTTGAGGAACAAGAGGAGAGTGATGATGAGGATGAAGGGAATATTTGGCTCCCTAATGTGACAATTTTTAAGTAAGTGGCATATAAAATTTATTTTATTATGCAATTTACTTTATATCTTATTGTGTGTATGTTTATACAGGCTTTTTGGATCGATGACACAAATTGAAAGGGTTTCTGTATTTCGTGAATTTAAAGCATCTAAATCTGGAATTTTATTGTGTACTGATGTTGCAGGTAAGAATTTTATTTTTAAAAATTTTTAGTTTGTCATTCACAAGACTTGTATGTCTTATGCTTGATGCCATAAGTCGTACAATTTACACTGTTTTTGGTTTTTGACGATTGACTAGTATTACTAGAGCAAGTGTGCCAATAATCGTATGTTGTATGCGACTTTGTGTAAGACATGGGCTTACAGCTAAAAGTATGAAGACTTGATGCCAAAAGTCGCATACTCGACACGACCCTAAATTCTTTAGAACCCCTAATCTTCCAAGTCAATAAACTGATTGCGAAATAAAACAAATTTTATTATTATTGCACATATAGCGCGAGGTTTAGACGTTCCACAATTGGATTTAGTTATTCAATATTCAGCACCACAGGAGTTTTGTAATTACGTTCATAGAATTGGTAGAACAGCACGAGCAGGAAATAAAGGATCTGCAATCATCTTTCTAACAAGCAATGAAGATAAATTTATAGACTTTTTGCGGGAAAAGAAGATTGAGTATGTCTTTTTGTCAATAATAAATTTTCTAATAACTAATAATAAAATTTTCTAATATACAGCATAACAGAGGATGATTACACGAAGTCGTTGAAGGAAGTTCAATTACCAAACATGAATACGAGAAATTTTGAGGAGAAAATTTTAACACTTCAGCGTAAATTAGAGGACCTGCTGAGTGAGGATGAGGAATTGCGAGTAAAAGCATCGAGAGGTAAGTAAGGGGTGTGTTTGTGTGTATGTATGAATGTCATCAAAATGGAATAATTTTATTTGCTTCAAAAAGAGGAAATGGAATCATGAAAGTGTAAACGATTTAATTTAAAATACTTCAAAATGTTATTTCTATTTTATTATTTATTTATTTCGTCACCCTTAAAGCCAATTATGAAGGCGAGAAGTGTTTAACACAATTTCTATGAATCCCTTCCTTTTTGCTGGGGATGTGTCTCTGCGCATGGAATAAAATCTGTTGACATTTTTCTGAACATTTCTTCAACAAAATTTCTATTCGAATGTAATGAAGCGATTTATTTTTTGGCAAAATCGACAAAAGAAGCCTCATCATAATTCGTAGTGGAGATGAATGGAAATTATGTGCATTAAAAGAAATGACCTCAAGCTATTTTAGCAGATTATTTATGATTCAGTGATTTTGAATGACTGAACATGAACATATAGTGAGTGTTAAAATAATCAAAATGATTTTAATCCCCTATCATGTTCCAATTTCTTTTTCGTCACATTCTGCTTAATCCTTCATGAATCGAGCTTCGATGTTTCTTTTTGTTATTACGGATTTAGAAAGGAATCGATAATCAAATTGCGAATAAAGTCAATTTTATTTGATCGAGGATGTTGTGAAGCGGTTGGTGATTGAAATTTTGCATTGATTGCTTTTTTAATCAATGTTTTTATTGAATTATTAACTTTAATCTATAAAACTTTTGAATTTTAGTAAATTTTGTGGCAATATTGATAGTTTTTGTCAAAACTATTGAGCCTGCTTCAAATTAAGAAGCTTGTAATGAAAATCTAATAATTAAATTAAAGTATTTCGTGCAGTTAATGTTTATTCTTTTAAGTATAAGGGCGTTTCCACAGATCGAAAATTTCAAAAAAATCGACTTTAAATGAAAAGTTCTCTTATCAGAGCTATCTAGACGATCAAAATACTTATTTTTGTCATGTAGAACGTTGAATTCTATCTATTTGTCGTTTAATCTTGTTTATAAGTGTATTCATTAGTGAATAATTTTGATTTTTGTGAGCGTTACTAGGTAAGAAAAAGTTGAATTTAAATTTTTGCAAAGTAACGCTAATAATTTCCTAATTAATGCGTTTGGAAGGAAGATAATAAGACAAATTAGTAGAATTTATTGTTTTACTAATGAATAACTAGTCATTGCATCGTCTAGATATCTTAATTTAGAGAAAATTGATTTTTGACCAAAATTTTTAAAGAAACACATCTGTGGAAATTCCCATAAACAAGAACTAAAACCAAAATAATTAAATGGGGCAAGCAACTTGCAAACAACAACAAAATTCAAAACTCATCTAACCGTTAAATTTTTATTTATTTGAAATTTTCAAATCTCACTAATTTTTCAAAAAATCGTTAATATTCAGGAAAAACGTCAGGAAATCATTACAAATTATTCATATTCAAGCAACACATGTCTACTTATATTTAACTTAATAATTATCCTCAAACAACATCGATGACAGTAAAATCATAAAAATATAATTTACGATCAAATTGTTTTTCCCTCATTTTCATTTTTGATTCCTGTAACTCGATTTTAATTTGACGTTCTCATAATTATTTGTTTCAAATTAAAGACACTTCAACACAGCCACATTAGTCATCACTGTTCGTGTAATATTGAACATATAAATTTATATATTGAGGGGTTGGAATTTCCATTCCTGATTTATTAACTAACAACCTAGTTCAATTGACATTGTCCTTATTGAAAATTCATATATTTATTTAACTTTCTCAATAATGCACGAAACGGAAGGGAGCGAATAAGTGAACGTCGAAATTATTTATGGTGACAACAATAGAGCAAGTAACTCAATGATATGCGCAATGTTAGTACTTTTAACTGCAAAATTACAGTAATTTTCGATTGTTTGAAACCATTTGAGGGGGCTTTTGAAACGAGAAATCGTATCATTTGCTCATTTATATTGTTATGCATTTTCAAGTAGATACTCAGGAACTCAAGAGTTTTTTTTTTATGAACCTTTAGATAATTTCACCTTTTTGATTCCATAAGCATCGTTGAACTTTGTATCAAAAAAAAGTTATTTCACTTTTCGTGTTCATTTTGCAGTTTCGTAATGATTGTGGGAAATATTTTTTTTCTATGTTGAATATTCAAGTAGTTATTATGCTTCAAATCTAACAAAATCAATTTCTCTCGATTCCTCCGACTGTAGCATTTACATCATGGATTTGTTATTATAAAACATTCTCAAAAGAGCTACGGCATATGTTTAATTTGCGTGAGATTCATATGGGACATCTTGCAAATAATTTTGGTCTACGTGATGCACCAAAATCGATCGTTAGGCAGTTTGCGAAGGGTGAAGAAGGAAGGAAGGAGAAGTATGTAGACATTTATTATTATTGAAGTGGATATGGAATTTAATACATTTTGACTTTACAGGAACAAGAACTTTGACTTTACACATCGAGTTCACGTCCCGAGAGGTGATCAAAGATCCTTCCAACGTCTTAAAAGGAAGCATGCTGACTTTTCCAAAACTAACTTTGGAAAGACTTCAAATATTTCAGAATTTGATAGTGGTTTGCCAGAATTGAAGAAGCAGAAGAAGAAGTAAGATTTTCTGCCTTAATTACAGTCTATATGTGTAAGTACATGTACATAAAATGTGTTATAGACAAATGAATTAAAGATGAAATGTTTAATAAAATACATCATTAATAAAGCTTTAAACTGATTTACTTCATTCCATACTCTTACCTAAATATAGCTTGATTGAATTTCATGTTCTTTCATGTATTATTTGTGTTATTTTCAGATTGCAACAATGAGAAACTCATCTTGAAGTGGTAACGAGATCGTAATCGTTTCCATCTATATTCATCTAGTTGGTCAATTGCTCTCTATTTCTATTCATCAAACTCAATGATGGTTCCTTAATTTATTTCTGTTAACAGTTCTTATAAGCAATTGGACTTAATGATACTACTACTGTAGCTAACTATATGTGGATGTAGATTCCTTTCATCTCTACCTATTGATCTATCTATCCATCTATCCATATTTATACGCGTACACAACACATTATAATGTAGAGAAAGATCATCAATTTCCTATTCTTTTGCTGACTTTCTATACAATTGTGAACGACGTTCAAAACATGACGAGGTAGCATCAGCAGCATAGATAATACACAAAATTTTCATTGTTATTGATGATGCATACTGCATGCAGTGCTCATATTATTAAGTAGATATACATAAGTTTACGAGCAATTATGAATCTTTAATTCAAACTTGTTCCATTGTTCGAGGAGGTAAAAAGTGAACTATTTAAAAATTCGTTCATCATTTCAACTGACTTGATTGAATTGATTGGAAATGATTTTAACGCTGGCTTGAACATAAACTCCATAAAAATGAAACTCTTTATGAAAATAGCCACAGCCACAGCCTCTCTTTCTCCTACAATTATTGTACTTGTTTAGTTACATACACAGACATAAGAAGTAGTGGAAATAGGAGTTAATTTACAACTAGTAACAATAACAATAATATTAATAGTTAATAGCCCAAAAATGTGAAGTAAGAGTAACAAAATAACCGAAAAAATATCGAACTAAAATCGATCATTAAGCTAATAATGATTATTACAATCCATTCGATGATAAATTGTAGATTGAAAGTTGGAGCATTTTTCGACATCAAGCAGAAACAGCAGCAGCCAATGTTTTTCTCCACTTCTTCTTTAACTCTTTCCATGAATGGAGTTTCAAAATAACAAAAAAATCAGTGCACAATAGAGTAGCTAGATGTAATTATCGGGTAGATTGATCAAAAAAATATATATTTTAAATGTGAAAGATATTTCGAAGAAATTACGCCAAGATTATGAATGATGAATAAGAAGTGGAATAAAGATCTCTAAAAGATATTGAAAAGAAGAAATAAAATTCTTAGAGATGAAAATGATTTTGTGGCGAGCTAAATATATCAAAAAAGGTTTTGTTTTGTAAGAACTGCTGTTTTGGCGAGTTGTGGATGATAAACAATTGCATATTGGACTGATCTGCTCTTGTTTAAGGGTTCTTTTTGGGTGCAAGAGTTAACAAGTCATTTTGATCCAATAATATGCAATGAGCCATCGAATTATTCAATATTAATGCATTAAGAACCTCAAAAGTCATTTATTTCCTCAATTATCAATAAGTTGAACTGCAGATACGCTAGAACTGCAGATACGCTACATTCCATCAACCCATCACATATGACTATTCAAACTTGTCACGGTCGATCTAAAATTATCAAATAATAATTGGATGGCACACAGGATGTGAGCGGCATAAATAAGAAGAGAGTAAGAACATTTATAAAGAATGGTTGACGCTTCACATTGCTACTTCTTATTCTTCTTGTTTGATTCATTGAGAGTTAAAAAAAAAGAATAAAGAAAATACGATTTAATGAATCTTAACTACTTTACAAAGATGTTGATGATGATGACGCTGTGGAAAGCTCTTTCTTATTGCAACATGAAAAAGCCATTCAGATCATACATAAGATTCAATTATCGAAAGTTTCTTTTTTTTTGGGTAGATTAAATGAATTTGATATTTTAAATTAAAGTAGTAAATAATGTTGCATGAATGGATGATTTGGGGCAATTAAGATGTAAGATTATGTTCCGTTTCATTGTACGACTCTGTGACTTTTTATCTCGTATTATTATTTCTTATGCCTTTAAGTAAGTAAAGAAATTTAAACTACTTCTCCAAAAGGGAAATGAGCTTGAAGAGTTATAAATCCACTTACCAACTCATTACATTGTAAATTGCAGCGACGAAATTGTATCATTTTTACAGTAATTCAGCATGTTAACTGTATATTAAGGGATGCTATGGATCACAATTGATCTGTAAAGCCAGCGATGTATGTATGTATGTAACTGTATACAGATTTTGTATGCAATATTTGAGTGATTGAAATCTCAGGGTTATTTGGTTTGTTGATTTTCAACTTTATCAAAATTTACGAGACCCGCGAAAAATTCAAATTTGAAAAATCCGTTCTAAAATCAACAAAAATGATCAATAATCAGTTCTAAATGAGCATCTTTAAAAAAACTTCAAATATCAAAAATCCACAACAAAAAGTAATGCCACATTTCACAGTGTAAGTCGTTCTCACAATCAAAAGGAATGTTTTAATTCCTTTAATATTCACATATTTCTTTTTAAAGCTTCATGTTTCATAAGTCATTTCAAGCGTGTCAAATGTGATCATTTCATAATCTCACAAAAAATCATGTATCATTTCAGCATATATGAGCAACTCTTTGCAATATCTGTATTAAATTGTAAGGATTCAATTCTTTTACAATCGATTTCACTTGACGCAAAAAAGTATCGATATATACAGGCAGGCATATGTATATGTATATCTTTTGCAAAATAGTGTTCTCCGTTACAAGTGTCATGTGATGTGAGTTAGCATAATTTTCGATTTTTATTTTTTTCATACATACCATGTTCTCATTGTGCTGACTACTCAATAACATGTAATAAAAATCTAATAATAATTTGATATCACATTGCCCCTAATAATGATTGGGTGGTCTTCATGTCACAGATCTGCTATATTAAACAAATATAATAATAGCAACAGCAATAATGATCATCATCATCATCAATCGAGTAGTTGTTGATGCGATGAAGATGACCAAAAATATTCAGTGAATGAAGCAGCTACTTTGTACTTGGATGAACAAAATATGTACTTTTTGGGTAATTCAAGTTAATTAATTGATATAATTTTTTAAAAAATTTCTTTTGAAAAATTAATAATTAATTTTGATTATCATCAAACATCACATTTTTAACAAGCACTGACTAAATTATACTAGCATTTGAACCTTCGGTAAAACATGATTCTTGAGCTCGTATCAACGATCTTTGAGTCCTCAAGTCATATTTAAACCATGTCTTCTACTAATTTCTTTATCTTTATAGAGTTAATTTGTTTTTATAAACTCACGCGTGTCATTTTCTTATTCTTCATCCACGAGATACAAATTAATATTTTTATCAATAATCAAAGCCTTAATTAAATAAATTGATGAGTCATGATATTTTAATTGATAAATTTCAGAAAGCTTAAAGCTTTGTCTATTTCTCAAAATTATTTGTTAGATACAGACATGGTTCTTTATTTCAAAATTTTCTGGATTGCAATATTTTTTTTCAATCTATGTTTCTGCAAAATTTCTAACGTGGACATCAATTTAGATATAACGATAATCTCTCAAGTTCTGCATCATATTGTTGATGAATTTTTATTGAAGGAGGGCATTAAGTTTAATATTATAACATTAAGCTACATTTCTATGCTTCAAAAGGATATTTTGAGTGATTTTTTATTGAAATCTAATGAAAAGTTTGATTTGAAACTTAAACATTATCATTTAGATAATCCAATTATAGATTATCTAGTGCGATCAAATATTATATTTATGAGATATATAGATGACTTTGAGTACATTGGAAATTATCTTCAAATCCTTAGATATCAAAATCAACCCATTAAGTACTTCATTCTAACCTCAAAATTGACATTCGATGAGCTCAAGGATTCATGGATTTACAATTTTTTTGATGAAATTTCAATTTATTCAAATGAACCATTCTTTTATGCTTACTTTATTACAAATGAGGAAGATACAGTAACACTATCAACGGTAGAATGGTTTAGTCCAAACAGATGCAGTCATCCTATTTTGAACAGGCTAAATGTTTACGAGAAAAAGTCAATGACGTGGAAATTTAAGCTAAAGAATTATGAAAAATTCTTGCAATATCATGAATGTGAATTGGTTTTGTTCCTTTCAATTCCATTACCAAATGGAATAGTGCAACAAGTAACAGGATTTTCAATAATTAATAAAAATTTGACAAACTTTGAAATTCGTGGAATTTCCACTGTTATTTTTGAAATCGCATCAAAAGTTTATAATTTTACACCTGGATATCAACCTGGTAACATGACTTATTGGTGGTTTAGGAAAATAAAACGACTTCCAATTAAATTAGTAGAGATTAATGGCACCACTAAGATTCCTCATGTATATTTGCCAGTTAATGCATTACAATATTCACGTACATCTTTTTTAATGCAACGTTCAAATGTCATATCAAATATCCAAATTCGTATGATTTTTACTCCACCCGAGAAATATACAGCATATGAAAAATTCGTTCTACCTTTTGATATTGAAACTTGGGTCCTTTTAGCTGTTACATTTGTGTTAACTTTTCTCTCAATTTTTATCATAAATCGACTTTCAAAATCTACAAGAAATATTGTATACGGAAATGAAGTTGATACACCGATATGGAATGTTATTAGCATCTTTTTTGGAATTTCACAGACAAAATTACCAAATAAGAATTTTTCAAGATTCATTTTGGTAATTTTTATTTATTTTTGTCTTATCTTCCGAACCTGCTTTCAAAGTAAATTTTTTGAGTTCATGACAAGTGAACCAAGACAATTGCCACCTAAAACTGTTCAAGATTTGATTTCAAGGAAGTATAACATTTGTGCAGTTAATGAAAACACACAATACATAACAAGTTCAATGGAACCTCAACATTGGTAAGATTAAATAATTCTAGGAACAAGAACTTAATTGATCAGAAACTATAAATAATTAAATTTGTTATTGTAGGTCAGTTGTTTATGGAATAAATCCTATAGCGTTCAATGAACTTTTACTAACTCAATCACAAAACTCTACAGCTAAAATTGCTTTGTGCCTTGATGAGCTTCTTCAAAATTTCATAGAAAAAGAGAAGAAACTAAATCTTGATTGGAGTCAACTTGAAACTCCTGTTAGTATAGTTCATGAAGCTTTCGAAAGTTGGGGTCATTCATTTTACTTTCGAATGTTCAAAATTCTCATTGATAAGTTAATACCGACGGGAGTCATGAGTTTTCTAGTTGAAACTCATTATACTAGATCTTGGAAATTTGAGAAACCAGTAGAAGGACCAAAAGTTTTAGAAGTAAAAGATCTTATCTTTGGATTTAATATTTGGCTTGGATGCTGTATGATATCAATAATTTCTTTTGTTGCTGAGTTAATTTTAATGCGCATAGTAACAATAAAACCCGAAAGTATAAAGTTTATGAAGATTCATCCAACGACGGTTACAAGTCTACTGAATCAGCCAAATTTCATTGAACCAAAATCAGAATTGATTGAACTATTTAGAATTAAGAAAAAAGAGGATTTAGAAGTTTCTGATCTTTTAGATTCAGTTAATCGTATTGAGGAAAAAACTTTTGGAACTTCTGTATCGTTAAATTAAATATTTCTTCCAACATAGGACAATGAAAACTTTTTCCGTTATTTTTTCAGAAATTTTGAATTTTTCACCATTTTTTGTGAGTGTGTTCAGAAAAATTGTTATTGTTCGAAAATTTCGAATTTTAAAAGTTAATCATTTTTTGACTTTTTAATAAGTTTCAATGTTATTAATTGGTATTAAATGATTAATTGTTCAACAATGACTGTTTTTTTTAACCATTTACAGTAATCAAAAATATAACATTAAGCAAAAATTGATTAACTTAATTTTCCCAAAAAATTGTAAACAAACAATTTTCGAAAAAGCGCTTTTTAATTTCGAAAAAAGAGGTACCGAATATCGAAAAATGAGGTACCGTTGGCGTTGTCCTATGTTGGTATTTCTTGTGCCAGTGTATATACATAATAATTATAAGCATATGTGTTCATACAACTGAGCGACGACCATAGCTCATTTGATTTGCTCAGTTTTTTGTACTGAAACTTTGATAGTGTTAGTGAAATTTTTTGAAAAATAACGGTCACTTTTCTTATATTTTTTTTTTCTTATATTGATTATAAGTTATTAACAACCAGTTGATGTATTGTCAAAATTAATAGAAATTAGTTAACAAATACTTTCTAATAATACAATACATTCTGTCAAATGTGATTAACATCATAAATTATTCATATTCAAACTTCATATTAGTATTTCTAATACGTTTAACTCAACAGGACGTTGTGTACTTTTAACTCAGTATTATTGCTAGATTTTGAATGAAAGCTAATAAATTAAGATGTTTTTGGATCTTATGCCTATTAAGCATAATAATCAACCTCAATCGAAGTGAAAAAAAATATTATCGACTACAATAGAGATTTTGCAACAAATTTTTGCTTCTTTTGATTAACGATATTGAAACCGTTTGATTAACTGACTATTGACAAGGCTTCCGCTTCAAGATTATAATCTTTGTATGAAGATTTTTTAAAGATTATAATCTCTGTATGGGATTTTTTAGGACTACAGGCCAAAATGAAGCCAATTAATTATTAAGGTTAAAAAACTGCGTCATTTCCATTTGATGGCACACAAAAATTGATTCATATTTTATGCTTTAATTATTCACGACCGAAAAATTAAGTGTAGATGATATCTTGTGCAATTATATACCAGCCATCCAAAAAATATTTTTTTTTTCTTTTTTCTTTTCGGACGTACATGCATGAGGAGCGATTATTATATTATTTTGAAATTAATAGATAATTTGATACCAATTAGCGACACGGGATGGATAGATGAATGGATGAATGAATGAATAAGTAAGTGAGCGGTAATGCAGCAGTATTAGTTTATATGGAACGGTAATTTTATCAAATCGCGATGACGCAAAATTCCTCCCGCAGGTAAATTCACTTTGCGACTCTCAACTTGTTCATGTCATTAGTTACGAGCATCAAATTACCGCTTTAATTGAAGCTTTTAATTTCAATTCAAATGGTGAGAAAAAAATTACAATTTCATTATTGTTATTAGTCTATGCTACCTAAGAATTCAAATTACTTCTCGTACTCTAAATCTCTCTCTAAATTTCCCTCGTGGCTATATACGCACACTCATCTGAACTGAATTAGCTTCATTCACAAAGTCATTTGGGACATTACCATAATTTTTTTTTTATTTTTATTATTATTTTTTCTTTTATCATAATTTAAATACGGTATTGAAGTTAATTGAAGCATGAAAATTATAATGACATTTTTACGTGTTTTCAATTTTTTTTTCTTCCTCTTTTCTAAATTTATATACTTACGATTTGAAAAGGAAGGCGAAAGAAATTTTATATCAAATTTAAATTCATGCAAATTTTTTGTTATTTGCTGAAAAGCTTGTATCTATCATTGATGCGAGGAAGAGTGGGAAATTTTTGTGACATGTTTTTGCTTGTATGATGAATGGTTGTCGCGCATTTTTATGAAATAGTTTAGAATTGCAGTTTCTGTTTTTTTTCGATATGGGTTAAGCTTAAAAATGAGATAGAAATTTAAAAATTTGAATAAAATTTATTTTAACTTAACGACCGTTAAAAATTTAAATTTTCTCCTAACTTTTTTTTTTTTTTTTTTGAAAATTACGATAAAGTTAAGATAAAGTAATTTAAAAGCAGTTATTTAAAAAAATTCAAAAAATTTTTAACCTATTTCATTTGATCATTAATTCCAAAAAATTGTTATAAAATAGTTAGGTTCAATTGTTGATTTTAGACTCAAAAAAAAATTGTTGATTTTAGACTCTCGAAAAAAAAACTAAAATCCAAATCCATATCAAGTCAATCAGACATGTCTCCAACAGTAGCACTTTTCTATCATTCAAAATGCATCGAAAATATATTTTTTTAACGTGTCAAGCAAATAGTCGACAATGATTTATCGTGATGAATCTCTCTAAGGTAATGCATTAAAAAAAATTTTTTTTATTTCCCTCTTCAAAGAAAAAAAAAAAAAAAAACTCCTAACCAAACATATTTAAAAGCATACGGAAAATTTCCTCAGAGACTTTTGAGTGAGCAAGGAAGAAAAAAGGAAATGGCTTTTCTTACCATTTTTTTTTCTCTTCCTTATTCAAGGATATGAAAGATTTTTTTTTTTATGAAACGTGTCAAAATGAAATTGTCGCATAAAGAAAGAAGAAGGAAGAAGGAAAGGAAAATCATAATTGTACGCTTTCATGCCTATTCGATGAGACGGAAATGATGCTAAAATGCTTTTTTTGTTGCCTCGCAAAACATTTTTTCTCAATTTTTGTCCACTTTAATTTTCCGCTCAAATTGCTAAAAAAATTGATGCTTTACATAAACTGGATCATGTCGGGTTGACGTAAATTTGATATTATTTTTATTTCATCCTCTCATTCCAATTTGCTGGTTTAATATCAGTATTCGTGTTAAAAAAATTGAGAAGAAAAAAAAAAAATAAATTTTGTCTCTTTTGATCGATGGACCACACAGATTGAAATTAAGAATGATGAAGAAAGGTTCATTAAAAGAAATCCTATAAACTGTTAATTCGTTTAATTTTTAACTCTTTTCATTCTTTACTTTTTGGCGCTGTTGATGCATGAATTCAACCTTCGGATGATGATGATGATGATGAAGAAGAGGTATTAAGATTTGTATCAATAAATGCGGTAAATTTATAATATTAAAATTTCGATATAAAAAAAATCTTATTATATTAATGGGGTTCTTGGTTTTATTCCATAGCGCATTATTAATTTTTTCAATCTTAAATTGTTTGATTTCTGATCCCAATTCTTTCTTCTCAAATGAATGCTGTCGGAGCCTTTACACTTTTCATTTACCGCATAAGGTTAAAACAAGAAATTGTTGTTTAAAACCAACAAATCTTATAAAAGATTTCATATGCATATAAAATACTTGTTTTCTGTCTTTGGATATATCAATTTTGACGGCATCAGCAACAGCATCAGAAGAAATTGACTTTTTTTTACTCTTATTGCTTTCAGCTCATTTAGTTCTGATTGATGAGTTTTAAATGGCTTCACTTTGATGTCTCTAAATTTCGATGATGGAATCGAAGTCTGAATATTTGTTTTATTCTTTATTTTGTTTTTATTATATATTTTTAAGTCTGTTGATTACTTTATTTTACTCTTTAATCTAATTTAAAGCGTTTAGTTAGTAGGACTATAAAAGATAAAGTTAAAATTACCTTTTGTGATGTCCTCAAAGCAACAGATGAGAGAAAAATAACAAATTTAGTTAAATTTTCAACTTTTAAGCTCTTTTAAGTTTTAAAAAAATGCGAAAATTGACGCAAAAAATGAAGCAGAAATTTAAATTTCAAAAAGTCGTTAATCTTTCAAAATTTAATCTTTTATTTAAAACTTGTGCGCTATTGATGATTCTCATCAAAAAACTTACTTCTTTCATTAAAGTACGCCGAAACCATCTCCCACAAATGACTTACTCCGATAAATTTTCTCAGTCATTCCCATTAAAGAAAAGAAATTGAATTTCTTCTTCAATAAGGCGCCACTTTTTGCATACAGTACAAAATTGAAGGCAAATAAAACAAATTATTTGATTTATCTGACTCAATCGTGCAAATTGAGGGCATAAAAGAATTTGTGGTTTACACAAATGATATACAATTTTCATATTTTACTGTAATTTGAGTTAAGATTGATTTTTAGCTACTTATAAGTATCGGCAATTGAAAATCTACTTTATTTCATCAATTTTAAATGTCAAATAACATTAATACTCAATCTACATGTTATGGCTTGTGTTGTGTCTTAGACAGTTTACAATCTAATTAAACGGGACAAAGGGAGGTTAAACTCAACCGCAATTACTTTACTAATGATGCCTTTTGTGTCAGCAAAGCAACGTACATTGTCGGCTACTTACGTTTATTCATTACATTAAATATACTTTGGTTAATATACACATTTAAATTAACATTAATTGCACCAATTTATGTGCTAGTTACTAGATTTTACATTCACACATTTTCATTAACATGAATTTAGACGGAATTGAGTTTTTCAAAAAACAACAAGCATAGACAAGCGGATGTTAAATTAAAAGCTCCAAAAACAAATTTTAATTTTTAACCAATTCAACAATAGAGTGAAAAATTATGTATAAAAAAAAAATTAGTTAGCACAATTACTTAGTGCAGAAGGCGCATTTTTTCAATATATATTTTGAGGTTATATTTTTTAAGAAAAATAAATTTTCAAAAAAATAAATAAAATAAATAAAGCTTATTTGAATCATGACCAAAAAGCTAATAATCTCCACCACATTCCAAGAAATTAGGTGTAAAATAATTTTGTATAAATGCTAAAAGGCAACGGAATTAGCTATTGTTAATTTTTCTTTAAATGAGCAATAATTACTATTTACCAGCAGAGCAGCAGCAGTACTAGCTTTTCAACTCTTTTTGATGTATTCACGTGAATTTATTTTTTCAAATAAACATTTTTTTTTCATAGCTCTCACTACTTTAAAGTACCTGTAATTTCATACCTAATACACAACACAAGATTGTTCTCACGTTTAATAAAAATAAAAGAAGAGGAAAATACTTTGTTTCGTGCAACAGCTATAACTAAATAAATTTAATAGTTTCGCTCTAATTTTTCAGAAAAATGCAATTGAGATGATGAAAATATTTTTTAACATTCCGATATAAATTGGTATCAACTATCATTTGATTACGTGTGCAGATTTGAATTTAGGTTGAACTGGGACCAATGAGGTTGAGAAATTATAGAGATTAATTTAAGAATTTTTCAAAATTTAACGGTTTTAAAAAATTCAAAAATTTAACCCGTATAACACAAGTCGGTTAATCGAGAGGAAAAACCACGCTGGGACGACGTGAAGTCGATCTGGCGGCGAATTTTCCGTTGTGACGCATTTTTTGCCGTCAGGTCGACTTCACGTCGTCCCAGCGTGGTTTTTCCTCTCGATTAACCGACTTGTGTTATACGGGTAAATTTTGTTCAGAAAAAAAAAAAAAATAAATTTTTCCTAATTTTTTGGATTTTATTGTTGTACAAGATAAAATTTTAGAGGAGTTAAAGCCTCAATACTAAGTAATTTTGCAAACTAACCACAAAAGATTAATTGAAATTAGGCTTAGATTAGATTAATTATCTAATAAAACAACTAATTATCGATTTTGAAGCCTGTAAAAAAACATATTCCCAGTATCTTATCCAGTTTTTCCTTCAAATTTCTCATGGCTGCCATCTCATCAATTAAAACTACAGATTGCTGTTATTAAATTGAAAAATTTTAAACACTTTTTTATGCATAATTGTTAACAAAACTTATAAATTATCTTTCAAGCACGTAAATTTAATAAACTACAATTAAACTGCTATTTCTCGATGATGATTAACAGTTACACATGGAATGCATAATAAATAGCATGATATAAGTGTGTAGATGACTTAGAAATGATAAATAACGAATCAATTTTCTTCATGATACAATTACTCCTTATTTTAAATATCTTTCACATGAGTATACAATTTTATTCAATTACAATTTATAGTTTTTCTTTTATCATTTTTTAAGAGTAAAAAGAATGCATTTAAATGATCATGCAGAAAATTTCACTTGAGGCTAGATGAAATTGAACATTAATGTATTGTTACTTACGCTTTCCCCTCGAGTCATTGGATTGTAATCATAATGAAATTGGTCAGGAAAATTATGCAGTTTATGTAGTGGAGAGCGCGTTTTGATGGATGTCGTGTAATTATTGTAGATAATTCTCAATTTTCCTCATTCATAGATCTTTAAAAGTAAAGATCAATGAATTATATTTTTCATGATTTTACGTAAAAATAAATCCTAGTAAAAAAGGGTCTGCAACTAATTCAAAATGGCTCCCTAAATAATCCGAACCATGATTAAATCCCAAAACATGCGCTAAATTGGATACAAGAATTTTATTTATAAGGATCAAAAGGTTCAAAACAGCATAATGCATAACTCTATAATTTCATCATGATCGACTCGGAAATATTTTTAATGGAGAAAATTTATCGTTTGCAGAATGACTTGAAAAATCATAAATAATTGAAAATTCGTGATTTATTTGGTGAACACGATTTTTCCTTAAAGCATTGCGAAAAAAAAAAATACTTTATTTTTATTAAATGCGAGAAACTAAAATGCAACATCGATTGGAGGCATTTGAGGGCATAAATGCAGCGAATAAATCGATAAAATTGCTTGGGTTGCAAATAAAAACTAAAATGAAATGTTTTCTGCAATTTGAAAAGCCATTTCTGGAGTTATATAAGAAGGAATTGTAATTTACTATAATTATATAGCTCAGTCGTCTTCCAAAATGTCGTGAAACGAAATTTTGATTCACATTTATAAGCAACAGAAATGAGCTGAATGCATCAGGGTATTCATTTTCGTTTTATAGGTATATTTTATTCGCTTATAAGGGCAGAGAAGAAGAAATTGCCAATAAATATCATCAAACTAAGGTCGGCTATTAATTCCATTTTGTTTCGTTTTCTGCTCTTTTTTGTCTCTGCACATTCATTGATGATTTAAAATTTTCAACTGGATTGAATGGTAATAAGTTTTTTTTTTTTGGTTTCAGTTTGTCATTATAAATACATTTTATCAATTATTATTCAGTCTTAATGGAAAAATTGCTTCGCATCTTTGCTTTTCTAAACGTACTAAAGAAGCAAAAGTTTCGCATCTTTTGCTTTCTGAACGTACTTGAGAAGCAAGACTTTCGCATCTTTTTAAAATTTTGAAAAACTATTCATATTTTATATTTACCAATTTTCGCATCTTTTAAGCAATTCTCGCATCTTCGTTGCATTTTTTGCATCTTTGAAAATATTTCGCATCTTTAAAAATATTTTAAATTTTGAAATTTCGTTAAATTTAGAATTCAAAAATAAATATGCGTTACATTTCCCCCAAAAACTTCTCAATAAACTCAATTTTGACAGAAGATGCAAACAAACGTTAATGCATGAAAAAAGGAAATGGAAAAAATAATTCACATAATGATAGAGTGTGCAAAAGAATCTTCGAATGATGATGACAAAGAACAGTAAGAAATGAATTTGATGAACCCACTCGTGAAATTAATGCCAACCAATTTCATAATTTATTTTTTTATTCCTTATTTTTGCATCTAATGATAAGTTTAAAAGGAACAACTCACGTACAAAAAAATATTTCATTTCATGATTGCACGACAACAAATTTCAGACAGTTCATTCTTTATCCAATAATATGCATTTATGGTCCATAACAGTGATTATTAAGTGCTGCATTTAACTTGTTTTCTTTCATTCCTGCCAGAACGTGATTATTAAATTGAATGGTAGTTATTAAACTGCATCGACAATTTTTTCTTGTTCCTCATTCATACCGTAATCAATGGATTGCGTTTATGCACCACCATCATATCTCATGTTCTTATTTACTTGACTTCTTCATCTGACTTTCGTATTTTCTCTTACTGCTGCTCTTTTTATTAGCAGTGTTGTATTTAATCGATCTGGAAATGGCATAACATGATTGCAACTTCTTTTTTTTTCTTATATGCCTCTTATTCAAGACATGTAAAATAAAAGAAGGAATGAAGCAAAATTACTAAGTTGACTTTGCAAATGGCAGTTATTTTGAGCAAGATTGTGATAAGAAAAAAAAAATGATATTATTGCAAAAAGCAAAAAAAAACATAAATGAAAAGAAATTCAAAATGGCCACAAACCACCAAATATAATACAGTAATAATTTTCATCAACCAAAACCAGTCTGTCATGTAATCTAAGATACGTAAATGTTAATTTAATTTTATATTTTACTTTGATGAAGTTAGTTGGACATGCGATTGAAAAGTCTTTGACTTTAACTGGTTAGTCATGAATGATTTGAGATTGTGAATGAATCGAAAATTTTCTAATTTTTATGCCATTTTGAACAAAAATTTTAAATTACTAAAATTCTTGTCTTCAAAATTTTAATTGTCTCTAAAGTTACAAAAAATTCCTTTTGCTCACTAAAAATCTATGAATTGAATTTTTTCTAAAACCAGAATACAGTAATTTATATTAAAAATTTGTTATTAAACTTTCCATTTGTACTTTCCCGCCAAAACTTAGGTTCTCGAAAATTTTCGAATTCGAAAATTAAAAATGCTTTCTAAATTCTAATAAAAAGCAGCATACGAGAGGCCTAACAAATGAAAAAGAAAGATCTAAAGTCGATTGAAAATAATTTGTCAAATTCCAATCTATTTGATTAATGATTGCGATCAAAACGTTTTATGTTCTCCTCTTTTCAGCTTTTTATTTCAACAACTTCAAATGCGCACTTTGAAATTCTTCTTTGCTTCTTAAATATTAAATTTATATAAGTTTATGAATAAAGTTGAAAACGAGATCTCAGACAAATCATTTTATGATAAGCTACATACTCACTTCTCCTCTTAATTCGAGACTCTTATTTTGAACACAAACGCCATATCTACATTACAGAAGGCTTGTTTGTGTCAAGGTGGTGTAACTTTCAACAGATAAAATTTTAATTGTATTTTGGTTGAAGTTCTTAAATTTAACGGTTTTGGAAATTTTGAATTTTTTAAAAGATTGTTTACAAAATTTAAGGAAGTTTGAAAATCACAAAATGTTCTTTTTAAACACAAATTTGCTTAAGATTTGTGAAATATTTCTATTTCCTCAAATAAATAGACTCAAAATTTATTAAAAGATTGAAAATTGAACAGAAATTAAAGTAATATTTAATCACTAAACTTTCGAAGTGGAAAAATTTAACAAAACCCCAAACTCTCAACTCTTGCATCCAAAACAGATCCAACAATTGCCACCGTAGATAATCAAACATTGTGTGTGATCGTCCATTTCAAAAAAATGATATCATTGAACTAATGAAAAATTTATTTCAATACAAAATAACATGTTGAATGGAAAGAAAGTCTAGTCGTGCCTTAGAGCAAAAAATGAAAAGAATAAAAAGAGTCTCCCGACATACCTAGACACTTCTGATATTCCTTCTTTTCCAATTAAGCATTCAGCTATTGAAAATGACAACTTTCTGATGAATGATGTTTCAATTTACTCCATGTATGCCTTCTTATGTTCTTTTCATTCTTTTCTCTTATCTTTGTTAAATTTTTGTATACGCTTTATTTAATAATAATAATAAAATGTTTCGAGAGGCAAAATGGAAATATCGAATATCGTGTTTATTTAAACCACAGAAATTAATCATGCAAAGTAAATTGAGTTTTTATGTCGAGTTATTTTTCCAAAGTCAAACAGTGAAAATTAAATTAAATGAGAATAAATAAATGACACTGAGAAGATGAAAATGGAACTTTTTTAAGTTAACGAAAATTAATTAATGAGTGTAATCTATTTTGTATCAGAATTCAGAATTGATACTTTTTATTAAAATAATTGAATTTGACAAAAAAATCAATTATATAAGTTCAAATCCTAAGGATCAAAATTATAATTCCTTAAAAAACTCACTTAATTCCATCCAAAAATGCATTTATTTTATTTTGATAAGGGGCCGTTCACTTAGTACGTTACGCAAAAAATGACTTTTTAGACCAACCCCCTCCCCCCCTTGTTACGTTTTTGTATGAAAAAAATTTTCTTTTGTTTTACCTGTTACAAATTTCTAGACTCCCCCTCCCCCTTAAAAAGTGAACGTACTAAGTGAACGGCCCCGAATCTAATTAAAATGCATTTACACTAAATCCAATTGTTTCCGCATGATTAATTCATCATTATGACAAATAAAATGAATATCAAACATCAGCAACAGCACCAAAAGTCATTTGTTAGCTGGGACGTTTTCCATTTTATTTAACTTTATGTCAACATTTTTAGCGCATTTTTGCAAAAAATGACGCTTATAGTTTCACTTTGTTCGGCTGGCTGGCTGGCTGGCTGGCTGTATGAGCTCTGAGATCTCAGAGACCAGACATAGTTAAGAGTTCTGTTATGATGAATTATCTTTCTACTATCGAGTTATTCCGGCATCGCTTATTAAAAAATCGTTAAACGATCTACAATTCCTGTAATCAACGATTTAACATTATGGGCGTTTCCACAGATCGAAAATTTCAAAAAAATCGACTTTAATTGAATATTTCTCTTAATAGAGCTATCTAGACAATCGAAATACTTCTTTTTGTCATGTAGAACGTTGAATTCTATTTATTTGTCTATTAATCTTGTTTATAAATGCATTCATTAGTGAATTATTTCGGTTTTTGTGAGCGTTGCTTGGTAAGAAAAAAGTTGAATTTTTTTCTTACCAAGCAACGCTCACAAAAATTAAAATAATTAAATAATTAATGCATTTATAGGTAAGATTGAAGCACAAATAGATAAAATTCATTGTTTTACATATGTTTAGATTGTTATTGAATTGTCTAGATAGCTGTACTATCAGAAAAATTGTTTTTAGGACGAAATTTTTGATGGAAACACATCCGTGGAACTTCCCTTATATAAGGATAAAAATCGTTGAAAACCCCTCGATAAAAATTTGAATTTTTTTTGACCGTTGGAATTTAAAAATTTTTTGACCGTTATTTTTGGTCGAAATTTTTTTCTTTCTTTTTGAAAGGTTTTGTATTTATCATCAAGAAAACAGACTTTTCATGCATAGAGCATGCTAGAAAGACGGAATTTAATGGATTCTGTTATTATTATACAGTTTTTTTTTTTTTTTTATAAAAATTGTATTTTCTTGCAGGATTTTTTGATGATAAAAGAAGAATTAAGGGATTTTGTAATTTAAAGCAATTTCTATTTAATCGATTTCTGATCGCTACGACAAAAATGCGCTTAAGTCCCTCGATTAACAACACGAGGACTTTGAACATTTTTTTCTTTTTTTTTTTTGATTTTCTCTTGAAATGGAAATCGATATAATTTATTTAATAATATAAAAACTGGCAGTTGTTGATTGAACCTAATTCAGTTGAAATATGCTTAGTATTACTTTATTTTTTTCTCTCTTTTTTTTTTTGTTTCAATCAATCAATTTTATTATTTACGGTGATAGAATTGTAGACTTTTTATTTATTTCATTAAAGCGCATTCTAATGAATCAAATTGTATTGATTGTGGACGGAATGAGAGAGAAGTAGATAGGCTGTTTATTTATTATTTTGAGAGATGGAGTGTGAAGTGTAATGAAGCAAATAAGTGTGGGGAGGTATAAACTTATAATTTATGCATGGTAATTAATCTCGCTGACAGCATTAATTAAAGTTTCACAACTAGTTTATTGATATCTAAGTATCTATTCATCCATTCATAATAATAACAAAATGGAGAGTTATGATCGCTTTGAATGGAATTTAGCTCTTTTGTGACTTTTCTTTTGCCGCAGTTTAAAAAGTTAGAATGATATGAGGAACTATTATAAAATGTCATTAGAGTCCTAACGGATCAAAAACAATTTATTTAAAATTATTACAAAAAAAAAAAAATAAATAAATGTCTAATTGAGAAATAAATACTAATTGTCACATATGCAAGGATTCGAACCTTCGAACTTTCAAATTACGACCCAGTTTCAAGTTTAATTTTTTTTTTTCTGTATAACTTTTTGGCTTAAATGTTTATATATATTTACATCCTAATTCACAACCCAACATTCACATCTCCCCATAAAATTTCCATTCAGGAAACTAAACTCGTTTAATTAACACTGATCGTTATTTTCTTTTAACTTTTAAAAGGTCAATATATATAGATATTTTTAACACATATTGCTTGATTGATTATTAAGCTTCTTTATTTCACACTTAAAGATCTTCACTTTGTGATCTCATCCCGCGCATAGGCATTCACTAATAAAAGACTTCATTTTTCATTACAAACAATAGAGATGAATTTAAAAATGATTTTTAAAGAGTGAAAAACGGTCTTCCTTTTATTATTTATTCTCTTTTTTATGTGATTATTATTCAGATTTTGCTCCTTCACGTGAGTTTTTGTAACGATGGATAGTCAATGATTGGTGATTGTCAAAGGAGTTATTCACTTATGATGTCCGATTTTTAGGGGGGGAGAGGGTTTGAGGCTGTGTGACAGCTTTAAACAATAAAATTCTTCATGTATGAAATTTTTATTACAGAGGAGGGGAGGGGGTTTAATATTCCAAGATTTTGATGGATGTCATAAGTGAACATCCCCAGACCTATTCTTATAACATTCTAAATAATTTTTGTGATTAAAGCGCATTTTTTAACATTTTTAAAGTATTAACATCTCTGAAATTTGTATTAATATTAAATTTTAAGAATAATTTATTTTCAACTTAAAAATTTAGAATCATAAATTCGCGCAAAACGAGCAAAATTAAAACATTCAGATAAAAAAATGAAAGAAAAACTACAAAAGCTAAGAACAGAATTAACAATAAACTAAGCTTCGATGCGATCCCACTTCAAAAAGAAAGAAGAGAAAAATAAGTCCAAAAAAATTTAAGTTTTTGATTGATTATTGAAATAATTTTAAATGATGCGATGAGTAAAGATTGAAGCATTTTGCGGTAATTTATGAATGTGCTGATGATGATCAATTTCTCAGTAACAGTATGCTGTCTTTTTATATTATATTAATAAATAAATTGAGACTATATAGTCGCAAGAAAACAGAAGCATTGTTGAGTTCTTTGTGCATTTTACAAACGATAATAGCCGGTGCACAAAAAAAATCTTAATTTTCTTGCCTTCCCTTTTTGTTGCCATTCCTCACACTGCTGGACATAACTCGCGATAGAGAGAAAAAAAATAATAATTTTCATTATATCGAGTAGCAATGGCCTGAAGGAAGGCTCACAATGACTGATGAAAAGTCATTCAATAAATCTCAATTATTGCTGAGGGATTTTCAACAAGTAGTAATTGCTAATGACCAGCCCATCGTTCATATCTCGTTTCATACAATATGAATAAGGCAGATTCGAATTGATTGTTAAGGCGTTGAAGTGAGTGAAAGAGATTAGAGATTGATGTCCATTGACGTCTATCAAACTTTATAAATGGAATGAGAATCAAAGCACGCACCAAAATCAACGTCAAAAATGCCCACTTTATAGGTGCTTCAATTCAAATATATACAATAATAAAAATAGACACAATCATGTTATGATATTTTCATCAATTTCCAATTTATAAATTGCTCATATTCCTCCTTTTCATAATTTTCATTTCAAAAATGATATATTTATGAGTTGTATTGTACATTTGCTGTTGCCTGTTACTGTTCAATACCTCAACACATACAGTATGAATAAAATGATAAATTGATGTGAAAGAAAACTCAATTTTATGAGCATTTGGTTTTGAATAAAAGATGCATTTCTATTGCATGTTTTATGTATGTTATTTTTGCCGCTGCTGTTTCCAGGAATTATGGATTAATAAAAAAAAATTCTTTTAATGTGTAACAAAATTTACTTTTTTAATGGAATTGGTGTTGATTTCGTGAGCTAATTGTGCTGTATTGTTGTTTTTTTTGTTGTTTGGGGAGTGACTTAAAAATAGCATTAGATCAATTGTTAATGTTGAGAATACAACAATAACGTCATTTTTATATTCAAATATTGTAGTATATTCAGAAGTTGATATCCCCTTTTGAACAGTTGTTTTCCCCTTCATGCAAATATTTAGTCGGTTTTCGAAAAATTAATAATCTTTGAATAATAACCATCTTTATCGGAACTTCGAGAACTTAATGACAAATTTTCAAAATCTGAGCAAAATGAAGAATAAAATTCCATCTAAATCATAACCATTCAAGTAAGAAAGCAATAAGTTCAACTCTATATCACCTAACAATTCTCAATCAAGAAAGAAAAAGAAAGCCTTAAACCACAAAAACTAAATAAGAAAACAAATCAAAAAATTTCAATGCCCATAAAATGCAAACAAAAATTTAAATAATCATCAGCAGTAGCATCTAGATTCATCTCTCTAAAAATTGTAGTAGGACACATCATCATCAACATCATACGGAGAAGTATGAAAAAGCATTCATACATGAAGTGCATATAAATGAATGATGGTTTGGAATTTTTGAAATACATTCCAGCAATAAATTAAGGATATTAAGCATCATATTGATGAATAATGAATTATTATGAGTAATTTAATAATAACAATCATACAGATCTGTATAATAGAGAGAAATCTAGATCAACAAAAGAAGTCCGTATATGTGGTGAGGATGAATAATAAAAGAATTGGATGAAGTATGAAGTATATAAAAAAGAAGGCAATAAATGATTGATGAAATGCATTATTAGTCACAGTTGAAAGATTAAAATCATAATGCAGCGATAAATTGAAAAATAATTCAAGATAATGATTTATGTCCTCATATTAATGTGGTGATTATTGGGTCAGTCACTTGACTACCATGAACGTTTTGTGATCATCAATTGGAATGTTTAATGCTAGGATTAATTTTTATTATTTCTACTTTATAAGATTTTTTTGACTATTCAGCTTAATTCAGCAAAAAGTGCTGAATTCATCTGATCTAAAAGGAAATTGACATAACAAAATCACTTTCAAGAACTGACTTTAAATGATTATTAGGTCAACAACTTGATTTCCATCAACGCTACCACAAACATTTAACAATTCCAAAACCCACATTTAACCTTCATCAGGACCATTTGTGACCCGTGAAAAAAATTGTGAATTCTAAAACTAAAAAACACGACTTACGTAGAAAGCCAGGAACTTCTACGCTACCTTCTGATAGATTTTTCACCTATGAGATTATAGTTTTCACAGCAAGAACCAAAAAGGGTTAAAACTTTTTACATTGCTTTATTTCAGTGTTGTCCAAAATGTGTGCCGCGGCACACTGGTGTGCCGTAGAAGATGTCTAGGGGTGCCGAGGAAAAATTTTGAAAATCCCAAAAATAGGCTGTTTTTCAAAAAATTTCATATATTTTTACACAAAAAACTCATTTTTAGTACCGAAATATTAATAATTTATTAAAATAATTTTGATTTATTTAGATTTATTTGATCAAGGATGAAGTCTTTAATACAATTGCTTCTTTTTTGCAAAAATTAAACTAAAGGTGTGCCGCAGACAAATTTCGGAGTGCCGCGAAAAAAATTTTTAAGTCAAGGTGTGCCGTGGCCCAAAAAAGTTTGGACAACACTGCTTTATTTGAGAGAATTGAGTTTTGTAAGGTTAAAGTCTCGATAATTTTGCAACTTCCGCTTCGCTCCAGTTGCTGCTCCGCGGTCAGTCTATTTAATATATCACATTTTACTTTATGTTAGACTTTTTGTTGGATCTGACTATTTCATTGATTACAGTCTCGATAGTTTTTCAACTTTCGCTTCGTTCCAGTTGCTGCTCCGCGGTCAGTCTATTCAGTAGATCAGAGCTTCATGTATGTTGGTCTTTTTGTTAGATCAGACTTAATCATAGATAACAGTTTCGATAGTTTTGTTAACTTCGATCAAACTTTTTGTGTTCAAGCTCGAACACTTTTACATTTTACCTGATGAATCCAAAGTCTGAGGACGTATTGGGAAAATTTTCACACCTTCACTCGCTTCGCTTCGTTCAGGATGTAAAAATTTGTGAGCTTCGCTCAGCCTAGTTTGAACTACGTTCAAACTTCTTGTGTTCGAGCTTGTGTTCGAGCTTCACAGGAATGTCGAACTCCACTTCGCTTCGCTTCGTTCCGTTCGACTTTTATAGATTACAGGAATGTCGAACTCCACTTTGCTTCGCTTCGTTCCGTTCGACTATTATAGATTACAGGAATGTCGAACTCCACTTCGCTTCGCTTCGTTCCGTTCGACTTTTATAGATTACAGGAGTGTTGAACTCCACTTCGCTTCGCTTCGTTCCGTTCAACTTTTATAGATTACAGGAATGTCGAACTCCACTTCGCTTCGCTTCGTTCCGTTCGACTGTTATAGATTACAGGAATGTCGAACTCCACTTCGCTTCGCTTCGTTCCATTCGACTGTTATAGATTACAGGAATGTCGAACTCCACTTCGCTTCGCTTCGTTCCGTTCGACTTTTATAGATTGCAGGAGTGTCGAACTCCACTTCGCTTCGCTTCGTTCCGTTCGACTTTTATAGATTACAGGAGTGTCGAACTCCACTTCGCTTCGCTTCGTTCCGTTCGACTGTTATAGATTACAGGAGTGTCGAACTCCACTTCGCTTCGCTTCGTTCCGTTCGACTTTTATAGATTACAGGAATGTCGAACTCCACTTCGCTTCGCTTTGTTCCGTTCGACTTTTATAGATTACAGGAATGTCGAACCCCACTTCACTTCGCTTCGTTCCGTTCGACTTTTATAGATTACAGGAATGTCGAACTCCACTTCGCTTCGCTTCGTTCCGTTCGACTTTTATAGATTACAGGAGTGTCGAATTCCACATATTTCTCATGTTAAAGCATTGAAAATGTAATCTCAATGCTTAAAATCCTTTAATTCCACATATTTCTCACGCATCGAAAATGTAAAATCAACATTTATATTGATAAAATCCGGTAGAATATAATACTAGAGAAAATAACCGTCAATTTAAATTTAAATGTGTAACGGTTTTTAAAAATTTAAATTGTTCCATGAAAAAATTACTTGAAAATTTTTCTAACTTTATCAAAAAATCTTGATTCATTAAGAATTTTAATATACATTTTAATTCGTATTATTATATAACGTGTAATGAATCATATGAGCTCATTTTTAGTGTCAGAAAAGAAACACGTGGTTTTTCTAGTAGCATGCCCCTCGGATCTTGATGTGATGTTTATTCCATATTTAGGCATAGCCAAGGAACATACATGCCAAATTTCAGCTTCTATGAACCTTACCAAGCATCAGAATAAGTGTACCTTTTTAAAAGAAACACGTGGTTTATTTTGCAGCATGCCCCTTGGATCTTGGTATGATGTTGGTTCCATATTTAGGCATCTACAAGGAACTAACATGCCAAATTTCAGCTCAATTTGACCATTCCAAGTATCATAAAAAGTGTATTATCTTTTTAAAGGAACACGTGGTTTTCCTAGTAGCATGTCCCTCGGATCTTGATGTGATGTTTATTCCATATTTAGGCATAGCCAAGGAACATACATGCCAAATTTCAGCTTCTATGAACCTTACCAAGCATCAGAATAAGTGTACCTTTTTAAAAGAAACACGTGGTTTATTTTGCAGCATGCCCCTTGGATCTTGGTATGATGTTGGTTCCATATTTAGGCATCTACAAGGAACTAACATGCCAAATTTCAGCTCAATTTGACCATTCCAAGTATCATAAAAAGTGTATTATCTTTTAAAGGAACACGTGGTTTTTCTAGTAGCATGCCCCTCGGATCTTGATGTGATGTTTATTCCATATTTAGGCATAGCCAAGGAACATACATGCCAAATTTCAGCTTCTATGAACCTTACCAAGCATCAAAATAAGTGTATTATCTTTTATAAAGAAACACGTGGTTTTCTTAGTAGCATGCCCCTCAAATCTTGGTATGATGTTGGTTCTATATTTAGGCATGCCCAAGGAACCTACATGCCAAATTTCAGCTTCCCCGGACCTAATCAAGCATCAAAATAAGTGTATTCTTTTTTATATAGAAACACGTAGTTTTCTTAGTAGCATGCCCCTCGGATCTTAGTATGATGTTGGTTCCATATTCAGGCATGTCCAAGGAATCTACATGCCAAATTTCAGCTTCCCTAGACCTAATCAAGCATCAAAATAAGTGTATTCTTTATTATATAGAAACACGTGGTTTTCTTAGTAGCATGCCCCTCGGATCTTGGCATGATGTTGGTTCCATATTTGGGCATGTCGTAGGAACCTACATGCCAAATTTCAGCTTCCCTAGACCTAATCAAGCATCAAAATAAGTGTATTCTTTATTATATAGAAACACGTGGTTTTCTTAGTAGCATGCCCCTCGGATCTTAGTATGATGTTGGTTCCATATTTGGGCATGTTGTAGGAACCTACATGCCAAATTTCAGCTTCCCTAGACCTAATCAAGCATCAAAATAAGTGTATTCTTTTTTATATAGAAACACGTGGTTTTCTTAGTAGCATGCCCCTCGGATCTTGGCATGATGTTGGTTCCATATTTGGGCATGTTGTAGGAACCTACATGCCAAATTTCAGCTTCCCTAGACCTAATCAAGCATCAAAATAAGTGTATTCTTTTTTATATAGAAACACGTGGTTTTCTTAGTAGCATGCCCCTCGGATCTTGGCATGATGTTGGTTCCATATTTGGGCATGTCGTAGGAACCTACATGCCAAATTTCAGCTTCCCTAGACCTAATCAAGCATCAAAATAAGTGTATTCTTTTTTATATAGAAACACGTAGTTTTCTTAGTAGCATGCCCCTCGGATCTTGATGTGATGTTGGTTTCATATTTAGGCATATCCAAGGAATCTCCATGCCAAATTTCAGCTACCCTGGAACTAACCAACCATCAGAATTCAAAAAAATGTGTTTTCAACTTCCTCTCAGGTTTAGAGGTTAAACACTAACTTAACCTCAAAATCACGCTAAGCGCACCAATTTCCCGAATGATTCACTGCTTGCCTGATAAAATGGCATCAAAACCTCATCGAAATATATTAATCTCGAAGCTGTAGGCCTGTGGACAAAAATTGACGTTTTTTAAGCATTTTTGTTTCCCCCCGGGGGGTCGCAGGGGGGGACCACCGGAAAAATGAGTTACACCATTCGACGCGTAATTAAATTCCGACAATTTGATGACCACGTTATATGGGGTAAAAATGCTTAGTTTTCTCAAAAAATGCGAAAAACGTAAAAAAGGGGCAAAAGTAAAACCAATAACTTATACGCTTACGCGTAGAAGTTAATATTTAATTTCATGCCAGCATTTTTAATTCAATTAAATCAAAATGGATACTCAATGCCATATAATTGTGCGATTGTGAAGCAAGTATTCTAAACAATATCCACATCAATAACTATTGTATTACAATAATAAGCAGTCTCTGCTTGCGATATTTTGATATAATCATTAGCATTCTTTTAAATTCATAAAATAACAAAAAAATTTAAATTTTTCAGTGGTCACCTCGGCATGAAATAAAGCATATAGCGAGAAACCACGGCAATAGTCACACAATAGATGACAAAAATTGAAACGTAAATGAATTAATTAGGCAAATTATTATTAAGCCATGTTGCAGCAATAACAAATGAATTTTTATGGCAGATCTAATTGCTGTGTAACAAAACTAAATTTTTTAGGCTAAGAGTAATTATTTCGTGGGTCAGAATATAGCACGAAAAAATTAAAATATTAGTTCATTTAATACTTATTTTAGTTAATTTTACATGAGAGGCCAACTAGTGCACAAATTTATACACGCCGGATGTCAAATGAATAATATTTTTTTTTCTCTCTATTTCTGAGTAATGAATTTTAATAATTTTATTATATGATGCGGTTCCATTTGGATGATGTTTGATTCATTTAATTTATTTATTTTTGAGTTTTTTGAGAAAAGAGCATAAGTTGGTGCGTTTTGGGTGGGTGAGAGATTTTTGTCAAGTTTTGAAATGTTTTCAAGTAGTTTGGTTAATGTTTGGTTTAATTCAATGCAATATTTAAGCTTAACTCAGCACAATTAAAGCTGAATTCAGCATAATTAAAGCTGAATTCAGCATGATTAAAGTTGAATTCAGCAGAATTCAAGCTGAATTCAGCACTTTTAAATCGTCCATACAGAACTGAATTTGGCTGAAAAACTTCTGAATTTAGCTAAATTTGGTATTGAAAAATTGTTAAATTTTAAATTTACAATTCCAACGCTCTAAAATTCTACCCAAATATCTTTCATACTCGTGTTTACTTTAGTGCATGGCTTTAGGTAAACAGTGGAAGTCAACAAAACACTAAATAATAATTTTATTTCTCAAATTTGATTATATGGTGTAATGACTCTTCAAAAAATTATTGTATCGTATTAAATATGACATGGTCAGTCGTTTAAATTCACATTATAATACAATTTTCAAAATACACAGAACTAAGAGAAAAAAAGTATACAAAATATTATTCATGTCGTGCTTATCATTAAATTTATTTGTAAATATATAAGATATCTTCCCAAGCACATCTGAGGAATCTTTTTCCTCAATTTTATGAAATAATTAAAGAAAATTTTTGGTTGAATTACTTGAAAATTTAATTTTGTCACACCATACCTATTGCCTATGTCTGTCATGCCATACTGCCTGTTTTAAATGGGGGATCTACTATAACTAATTTCAATTTATTTATCTACCTACTGCTTTTGAAAACTAACAAATATCATTGAAAAACGGAATTATTTAATAATAAATTATAAAACCTTTTTTTTTGTACTTGACAAATTAGAATATTTCGAAAATTGAAAATAGTCAAATTAGAAGCACACAAAATGAGATACAGTAATGTCATTATTATATTATTTGTATTTCAAATTATTTTTTAGATTTGCTGTGTTTTGGTTAGTTTCAGGGTTTTTATACTCGAATTGGATTAGATTTTGCAAGATTTGAGTTGATTTTGCAAAAAAAGAAACTAAGATTTGAACCTTTAATATGTGGATTTTTCTTCAACAATGATTTTAATATTAATGTTGTAATTATTGTGCAAAATGTATGTTTACAGACCAATCTCCCAAATCCCTGAGCCAAACATCTACCCAATAAATAAATTTCATAGAAAAACCATAGAAATAATTCGGAAATGCTGTCGAAACTAATGGTAAAATTAATTCAATTTTGCAATTAGTCACAGATTTTAATGAGACTATGAAGAGTGTGAGGGTGGAATTGAAACATAGAAAATTAGACTGGAATGAATAAATATAATCTAAATAGAATTAAATTGCACACCACAATCAACATTTATCCCTTTTTTGTGTTTTCTAAATAAATATTTGAATTGAGCATGTCATCATCACCTCCCCCAAAAATCTCCTCCCATAAACTTTCTGTGAATATCTATTCCATTAAGCTATGAAGTGCCTTTTTTTGTGCAGGATAATTTAAAATAAATGAAAAACTTCGTCATCATCGTCATTATAATCATCATTGGTATTTTATTATTATTCATTTTCATATAATAATAATGAATGAAGTAGTTTTATTGGGATAATTAAATGCAGTGTAATGTAAATAATTCAATGAATAAATAATGCACTGAATACATCCCTTATATTTATCATCATTTTTATTTATTATTTTAACGTATAAAGCTGCTGCTGATATTTTGTTAATTTATTTATGAAATTATTATTAGCAGCTCCTCAAGTTCACATGTAGTACAACTATATAAAAAATTGCGCTATGTCACGGTTGCGGATTGTATGATATTCATCATCGTTTATTCATGTAGATTTTTTTAATACACACAAAAAATTGCATACAACAGAAAATGAACAGCAAGTAGGGAATATGTTGGTGACGATTTTTGGAATTAATAAGCGTTGTTAAGTTCATAATTTAAATATGTAAATTGTAAAGTTTGGTTTCATCGAAATTTATTCTTTGCTGGAAGGTTTTTGAAAAATATGAAAGGGCATGAGTTCGAATCTCATTGAATGAAATTTTATCGGTCTATATTGAAAAAATGCATTTTTTTTATTTCTTAAAAATTTAATTTTACAGTCAAATTGCACACAGAATCAACTCTCATGCTCATACCAAAAAAAAAGTCAACATTTGTGTCGAGAAAAAAACGCTCATTAATTCCACATGAATTGCTTGATGAATGATTTTGAAATATCGTGTTGTCATTAAAAAATTCATAATTTTCTCTCAGGAGCTGAATATAAAAAATATTTATTATTGCGTCTTCAAAGTGAATTAAGTCATATTAAAGGAATAATTGTCGATATCATTGTTCATCATTCACTTGGACTCTTTCACATTCATCGTAAATGAGTCTGACGCTACTGATTAATGACTTTAAATATTTTTTTTTCACACACAAAACGACTCTTTTGTGTCTGTTCCTTTAACAGCACAATAAAAATGTTAAAAAGTGAGAAAAAAGAGAGAAAAGAAGGAGAAGATGAAAATGTTCAATTTGCGATGAAAGGTGGCAATTAATTGCGCGTTTGTGCCATCAAAAAAAGGCACCTGTCTGGTGTTTTTAAGGTCAAATTTATATATTGACTAATTTTAATAAAAAATTCTTTTTTGTGTGCAGTCTTTTGTGCTAATAATTTAATTTTTTTTTCTCCAAGATAATGATGTTAATTGCTGCGGGCTCTTATGCCCAAGCATAATTGAATTAATATATCTTGTAAAATGCACTTAAAATTAAAATGCTATTGCATATGTAAATTGACTTAATTTTTTAATGCAAATGTTATTAAGTTGTTCATGCATAATAAGTGCTTGATAACAAATTTTAAACATTTTATAATTTTCTTCCTGTTATGAAAGTGCTTTGGGATTTATTAATAGAATTATTATGACACCTTTGAGGATAATTTTTGATGTGAATAGTTGGTGATATTACTTGACTAAGTGATTTTGATAAATAAAGAATAATAATAATAATAATAAGTGTAGTTTCTAGCACTAATGATAATGGAGGGCGATTTGATTTTCTAGTGACGGAACTAAAAATTGCATAAATTTGTATCCTTATCATGGTAAGATCTTTTATATACCACTCATGTGTTAGTTAAAGTGCCAGACCCCTCAAAAAAATTCTAAGTATTTTGCCCCTCAAACACTATCTTAAGTGACCGTCACTTAAAAGCTAATTGAATTGACAAAAACTAATCGAAATTAATTCTCAATTGAAAAGCAACTGAAGTGACATGCCCCTCAAGAGCTATTTAGTTGTAGTATGTTGCCCCTCTAAAAATTGTGGCAGTATTGTAGATAAACTAACTATTAAAAATCAAAGTTCGAATCCTACAACAAATTTGTATTGAGAAAAATGTTTAGGATTGATTGAAAACTCTCAAAAATATTCATCATGCTCGTATACTAAACTTAAGATTCCATCTTTCTTCTTTTAATCAATTTCTCGAAGAAACTGCAATGCAATAAATTCTTGATTGATCACAGAAATTTCTCTAACTACTCAACCTTCATATTTCCACAAATAAACCACTAAACAACCTGCATTTCTTTCCCACTAAACGATAAATTTCGACCTCACTGAATCTTCTATCGATTTTTTTGCTCCTCTTCTTTCATAAATTTCCTTGCTTTCTTCATGACTCCTCCAGTAAGAGAGTAGAGTATCTAATTTATTGACCATAACGAATGACAAATTAATTATGAACAAAATTTATTGATGTTGCTCATCCATTGTCAATAAACAAAACATAAAAATAACAAAGAGAAGTAATGAAAAGTGAAAGGGACAATGAGAACATCAAAAACAACTTTTTTGTTATCTTTTTATTATTTTTTGTAAAAAAAAATGTGAAGAAAGAAGGAACAAAAATTTGACCAAGCGTGAATGATTTTAACACATCATTAATAAAAAGGAATATTTTGTTCCAATAACAACAACAATAAAATAATAATAATACACATAAGAGATAGAAAACAAAGAGTGAATTGTGCATAATTTTCACATGCAATTTATAAAGTTTATGTTGATAGAGTGAATATTTGCATTTTGCAGTTCATAACAATGTCGTCAAGTTATAAAATATTCAATAATGTATGCATTATAACAATATGAATTGCATATACTACTATAGTAATAAAGTATTATTGCTTTGTAAGTTGAAATAAATGTACAAGCAAGCGTTATAGCATGTAAAACACATAAAGAGCATAGAGCGAAGCAATTTACTTCAATTCTTGTACGTTGTTAGCTACTTATAAGCACGACATACACATATAGATCAATATTGTTCCATTAACCATTTTAAGTGCACAACAATGTATAATGGAGCTCATTTATACATATATGCATGCATTTATTGTGGATAAAATGAAAATAAAAACAAACATTAAAAAATTATCTTGCATGTGCCATGCTAGGCTAATTTTGTTGCTTCTCCTTTAAGGCTACTGATCAGGGGTTGGAATTTTGTACTTAAAGATTGATTTTTGACCAAACAAATATGATTTTATATTGGGTATTGTAGGTTTTATTATAGTATGTACATTGAAATTTGTCCTTAAATTTATCTGACGTGATGTGTCATACCCAAACCCTGCAAATTCAAACCAATTTCTGAACTAATTTACCCTTAAATGCTATACATTTAGCTACCACATCCACTCAGTAACTTTAGACTCAATTTAGTGTTGCACTTTTATGATAAATTTCCAGCGACTATTAAGTTCATTCTATCATCACGCAAGCATCATTTTACCTTAAATCAACGTTAACTTAAGCTATTAACATGAATAATATGGATTGATTATGTCTTGTTAATAATATATTTCTCAAAATTTGTTTCAATAAATCACTTTAATGTATCATGATATTGTTGTTGGTACGGACTACGGATGGAATCGATAAACAATTTTTCAATTACGTAAAAGCCGGTAATCAGGAAGTTTACTGTAAATGGTCGATATGATTGCTTTTTGTTTAGCTCATTAAAATGAGAATTTCGAAGAATGAGGAAAATATTGTATTTGCATTATTGGAAATTGAGATGATTGCTTGTTGTGAAATTCTAAGTGATTTATTGGCTATAGTTTACGTTGGTTGTTAGTTAGACGTTTCTTCAGGTATGATTTCAAATGATTTTTGGAATTTTTTAAAATTAATATAAAATCTTACCTTAGTCAGCTCTAATTTGAATTTGAATGGAAACACCAACTCTTTGCTACTGGATGATGATTTTTGATTAAATTTTTGTGTATTTGACTCCCTCCTTTATTAAATGTGATCTTGACTGTCCTGAATCCTAGTATTACCCAAAATTTTTGCCTTCTTCCATAATTCACACTGTATATAAATCTTAAATTTGTTTGATGAGAAATAAATTCCTTTGAACTAATAAAGAACCTTTCCACACTTTAAAACTTCTTCAGTTTCTCGCCTTTTTAATTCCATTGATTATTTAAATTGGTGGGAATTCATTTTTTGTTTCATTTTTTTCTTTTCTCAATTAATCGGATTTGTTTTAACATTTTCCATTCCTCATTTTCTCTTTGTTTATTTTTTCTTCAGGTTTTATTTGGTTTAAAATAATCGATTCCTTTAAGATGCGTGTCTGAATGTTAATTTAACTATTTCATTCGTTTATTTCAAATAAAATGCTTTTTTAATTGGATTTTTTTTCTAGATTCAATGTGAAACGTGATAAAAAGACTTTGGATTTGATTTATTTTGTAAGGTTTCTTATACAAATATTTTAGTTGAGCTTATGGCACTTTAGAGTAATGTCACAACATTTTTAATTAATTAGCTTATCATGAAGGGGATTAGTTGTGTAATTAAATAAGATTTATTTCGTTTTTCGTGAATATTGAGTTGGTGGAGTGAAAACTTTTGTGAAACTGTTCTTGATGATGTAAAATACTGCTGCAAGTTGCCAAATATTACTGTTGTAACAGCTTAACTTCAAAGATTTCTTAGTAATTTTGTGAAAACTTTAAAATTTGAAAATTTATAAATAAAAGGAAGTAAAACTACGCCAACTTAGATGAAAATTTAAAATAAAAAATAACGTTACGAATTAAAATTCACAATAAAATATTTTTTGTATCAAAACAATAATTATAGCCAACTTTTCAATAGTCTATACACACGAAAAGCTGCCACATTATATCACTTAAAATTTGACCAACATTTTAACGTAATTTAGGTAATATTTTTTTTAAATAAAAATTGACTAATCCTAAAATAATCTACAATTACAACACTTAATCGAATTAAAAGAAATTTAATAGAATCCAAAAAAGTTCAACAGCTGCCTACACAATTATTCTGCGTCAATGGACATTGAAGGATACGATAGTCGTATCATTCACAATAATGACCACAAATGTCTGTTTATCTACCTTTATATCCTTAAAATTACTGTCATTTCCACAACACTGTAATTTTTGATAATAAATTTAATTAAATATATATTTAATTCCTTTCGGACGAGAGTCAAATGCACATTTTTTCTGCATTTTCGAGGTCGACTTGGGTACATCGACATAAATATTCCATTTTCAATCTCTATAATTAATATTTTTTCTTACCTAAAACTCTCCATAAAATGCCTATTAGAATCGATCATAGACAAAAGAAATTATCGGCACATTGCTTTTTCATTCCATAAGCATCCCATAGTTGAAAAAAAGGATACATGTTTGTTGAAAAAAGGAGGATGTGCATAGGAAGAAAGAAATTTAATAAATTATGTTCTATGAATGAGCACTTTTTAAAGTTTGTGTTATGCACCTTAAATGATCGTTTTGTATATTATCAAATACTTCTTGGCTCTGTCTCTAGACTTTAAATTATACATACAGCTAAAATCTATAATTACGTTAATATGAGCAAAGCAAAAAGTTTTTTTTTTTCTTTTTGGGAGTCAAATTGGGTAGAGAAAACAAATTATGAAGGAGAACATGAAGAAGAAGAAGATAGATGAGAAAGGCCGCAAAGAAATGTGAATGAAATCGCATCGGTCGAGAGTAAAGTAAGAATAGAGGGAAAAAAAGTCAAATAAAAAATGCTGAGTTGTTCTTTCCGGCGCCTCGGGACGTACTTTTGAAATCATTTCAGTAAAATAAATTTAAATTTTTATTTATTTTTTTCATATTGTGGTGAGGTTTGGAGAATAAATTGTTATGACTGAATTTTGATGAGATTAATTTTGCACACAGTGACTTATGAAGTTTTTGTTTGATTTTTATGATTTTTCTTCTTAGTTTTTAAATAATTAATTGAATATTTAACGGTTTTGTAAAATTAATAATTTTTCGACTTTTTTGGGTTTGAAATTTTTTGTTTTATAAATTTAAATTTTATTACAGTTTTTTTGCAAACGTTATCATTTTCAATTTTAACCTCAATTTAATTAACTTTATTTTTTCCAAATTAATTATCTGTTCCATACTTCATACCTCATTCAATGAATAAATTAAATTCATTCGGAAATTCATCAATTTACTTTATGTTCCCATTAACAATTATTCCAACAGACTTGTCTGTCTACAAGCAATTCCTTCATTCATCTCAAAGGCACAAAGAAAGCATGAATTTATCCCCAAATCGTTTACATCACAATATGTATTATCCATGAAAGATACACGAATGGCATTTTCATTCATTTAAAAGATTATAATTTCATTTCATTTTATTTCACATCCAATTCTTCTTCAGTCTTTCTCCTTCACATAAAATTGTGTCGATTTGTGTTATATAGTGTGGCGCCAATTTTATTGTAACATTGTTGTCTGTACATCCTTATTGATTTTGCTGCTCTTCTTTTCATGTATCAAACTGCGAAATTCTTTTTTCCTTAGCGTTATTTTTTTGTGTAGCACAAAAAATAAAAAATAAAAGTATAATAGGATAGGAAAGGAAGCATATCCTTGTTGTGCGCAAAATTTGACGTTTTGAATGAGGCATAAAGAAGAGGATTTTGGGTAATTGGCCATAAAGAAGTTTTCTTTTCTCTCTTTTTAAGGAGAACTTTTTGAGGATTTTATAAAATTGTGAGGAATTCAGGTCACTTTGGGGTAGGTTGGACTGGTTCTAGACTTACTTTTGAAGTTTATTTTTGAAAGTTATGAGCTTTAATTAAAAAATAAAAAGAATTAGCGAAGAAGGAATCGAGCCCACATTCCTGATAGCTTTTTTGAAAAAAGTAAAAATTATTTGAATCTTAACGAGAAACTTTTTTGATTCTTTTAAAACTCTTGATAAGTGATCATCCATGCCAGTCTTTATTTTAACTTCTAAAACTTATAAAAATAAAATTATGGGTCAAATTTCACAATTTTTTTTCTTACCCCCAAAAAGGCTCTAATAAATTTAACCCAAACTGCGCCACATCCCTAACCTCAAAAATGACTTTCCAACCACACTTTATTTTTCCTCAATTTTTTCTTGCCAATTTATGAATTCGTACGGTTTGATGGAGATTGATATGATGTTAAAAGTTTATAGATCCCATAATGATTGGCTATAAAAACACAGATAAAAATTTCTTTATTTTTTTTTTCATCATAGAAATATATGAGAAAAACATGCCTAGCTCATGCTCATCTCTATGTCTACTCAGTATCGTCTCTCACATAAAAAATAAATATCAAACATTTCACCATTTATCCGAAATTGATCATTAAAGTCAATGATGCGTTAAGCGATTTTTTTAAGTTTAATAGAAAAAAATTACAATCATCATCATCAGCATCAGAAGCATCATAGAGTAAACAAGCTAGACCAAAAAAATAATAATAAAAGCCGAAAAACAACTAAAAAAGCAAATATTTCTGAGTAAATTATTCAACGGAAAGCATAATGAGGGCTAATAAGTGTAAGGAGGAAAATGATTAACTGCTGTGAGATGAGATGAGATGAGTATATTGTAGGTAAAGTGGGAAATGTACAGAAATGCCGATTTCGAAGCGTGAATGATTGCTGATTTATCATGTCCAATTATTTGGAAGGCATTAAACCGATAGATGTGAATGAACAAGTTATTTTGCATGCCACATTTATGAATAAAAAAAGTCGTGAAAATAGAAAATAAGAGATAATTTTCATTCACACATGTAATGAATGGAATATGAGATTAGGGGGCATTATTGTTATGTCACGCTATGGTCAATAAAGAAATTATTGGAACGAATTTTGAATAAAGAGAATTTCAATCTATTTTAGTTGAGATTTTTCTTAGGTGTAATTTAATTTTCACCTTAAAGAGTGATCATCATAGACTGTTTTGATGGAATCATTGGAATGGAAAGATGTCTTTGGTTGGTGTGGCATGCAAGGGATGGGTTGACAATTAGATCAGCTTAATTTTTAATTTTTGATTTAATTGAATAATTTTACTGAAATTAAGTAATTACGAATGGTCTCATAATTTTATGAAGTTATGAAAATTTTGACTAGCTTTGCACTTAGTTCTGCTACAAATCTATGTAGCTGTTTTATTAATTGTTTGTTTGTTTAATTATCATTTTTTTAAAACCTAATTAGGCCTTAGCTTCTTATATTGAAATTAGATAGCTAAGGATTTTAAAAGAAACATGAGAATCGAACTTACTATTAAATTCCTATTTTGATATTTGTTAATTTTTATAGGACTATAACCCATAATTTTAGTCAAATATTGGCAAAATTGATACTAACTTCCAATAATACAAAAATCTGACAAAATTTCCTTATCTTGACCATAAAAAAAAAACAAATTTGAATCACTAATAAAAAAGTACAGAATGCATAACTGTCATATTTTGAAATATCCATTTCCATCATTTATGAATCTAAAGTATTCACAAAACTATTCAATTGAAATCTATCATTACGAGGAAGAAAAAAATTCCCATCAAAAATTCATTTCCACACATATTATAAAGTCAGTAAGGTAATCTAAAAATCTCAAAAAGAATGGCTTTTTTTAGTTGAATAAAAGAAATGAACTACTTTATGAAATAAAATTTGATGTAAAAATAACACGCAATTATGGTTGTCTAAAAGCTGACGATCAAGTCAAAATATTTTCGTGGGAAAACGACAGCGTTGATCGATTTTTATACATTTCAACTCTTTACCTACTTCATTCTTTATAACGTGGGATCACGATCTATTATCATCATTTATTAATAACCCAATTTACACAGAGCATTAGAGAAAAAATAGAATGAAATATGCTTCTCATCAGTTCCATAAATCTTCGTTCTATTCATATTTAATAGATAATTGTGGAAAAGTGGATTTCGAGTGGCTATTTAAGGCTGGTAAATGAAAAATCAATTTTTTAACTTCATTTAATTAGGTTTTAGCGCGTTTTTTATTTCAAATTTCAAAAAAACGTTATAAAACAGTTTTTTTTGGCTAAAAACTTTTCAAAAATTCTAGAAATTCTTACAATTCAAAAATGTGTTAAATTTAAATTGTTTTTTGGTTTTTTTTTTTAAAAAAATCTAAATTTTAAACAACCGTTAAAATTTGAATTTCTAAAAATCAGTAAATTGCCAAAAATCAAGAAAAAACTGTTTTCAATAAAATAAAACGCGTTAAAGTTAATAATTCACATCCAAATTTAAACTGGTTCCATCATATCCTATTGAGAACGTTAAACACCTGCTTTTATGTTTGATTTCTCATACATGTAAGTATGTACGATAATTGAAAGGGAAGGAACGGTATGTGAAATTAAGCGGGGTTGTAATTTCAAGTTATGAATAAAAAATGATGGAAAAGTCATCACTTCTTGATCGATTAACTTCATACATTTCAACGACATGCAATCCACCTTCTTCTTAATACTTAATGTTCACTTGATAGCCGGATAAATTGTTCGATTTTGTAGGAAGCTCATGCGATTTTCCATTATCACCATTTTATTATCTGACATGCGTAGATTAGGAAAAGACGGAAATGTTCTTTTTTTAACGTTTTCCATTTTTATCTTCACCCTCGTTTCATTTCCACCCCTACTCATACTGCTTTTGCACTCTCACAGATTGTTGTCTTTCAATGCTTAATACCTAAATTGCCATGCTCGCTATGCTCGAATAAATTTTCAAATTTATATCAAATTGACATTTCGTTTTTTTTTTCATTTCATCATGAATTAAACATATTTTTTTCTTACTTTTCTTGTTGATTAAAATCACTTCCATTAATGGCTTAATGCTCTCGTTTTAGAACTGTATTAGTGCACACATAATATGTCATTTAATGTTTATCTCAAAAAAAAGTTTTAAATCGAGAGAATTTTTTATTCACATTTTTTCCCCTTTCATTCCTTGTTTTTGTTTTTCATCATGCCTTGTGATATACGAAACCTTAATGGTGCTCATTTGCATTCCAAAAACAAATTGTTTTTTGAACGCAAAGTGAGATGAATATCTAATCATGAAATATTAATCTTGTAGTGAGAAATTGCGTTTAACAAATACTTTTTTGCTTATTAATATACTTTAGCTTGAATGGTGTGATAAGAATGAAAAGGAACGCTTAAAAAGCGAAAACTTGGCACTTTTCTTAATTTTTCTTGACTTGGAATGGGAGAAAAGGTTTTTCTGGGAGGAAAATTATCGATTTTTTCTGCTGTTGAAAAAGTTGTTCTGTGAATTTAAGGTTTAAGGAAGTTGAATTAAAATTCACGGAAGGAATTTTTCAGAATTTTTAGATTTTTTTGTTTTTTTTTCTTGAATATATTGAATTTTAAGTTATTTACTGGTTTTGCTCATTGATAATCGCTCATATCTATTAGATTTTATATTGATTGAAGCCCATATTGAGTCAAATTTTGATACTAAAAACTCTAGATGAGATTCTTAACCTAAAATATTTGTTTACAAAATAAGGGGAGAATCACCTGAAATTCTAGTTTTATAAGGGAGAAACAGCTTCTTTTTAATTCTATGATTCTTTATTTTAAGGAATTTTTATGCGTTGAGAAATTCCAGACAGAAGTTAAATTTTTAAGGATCTAGATGAAATGATCTAATTCCAAACTCTTTTCACTTGGCGACTTGACAGATTGATCATGACTCATCCTTTCAGTCGCCATAAAGTCGAGTATCAAATCACAATGTACAGGATAAGCATGTCTAAAACATATTCCAATTCTAAATTTACAATTTAATTTCTACAGGAAATTCTCATGTCTCAAAAAACTTTCACTTTCCTATCAACTCAAAAAATCTAACAAAAAAATATTTTTTAGAACTCAGGAACATTTATCGTTGACAAAATTTTAAAACCAATGTCCACAGTCAATTAATCAAATACAATCTACCCAAGCAAGAAATGAAATTTTTTCCAAAAAAATTGAAGTGAAAAAAATAATTAATAAAAATTTAACATTTATGTCCTCATATCATCATCTCAGTCATGTATGGCCAAACTTTTATCAATGAAGCTAATGACAAATTATTGTATTTGCTTTTTTGGGTAAACGTAAGTATGAGATAATAAATAAACACAGAAATGAGATACATCCTGGGAGATAAAAAGAAATTTTCAATGAAATGTGTTGGAGTTGAGGATGGCATGGGGTTTGGTCATCATGTAATGATGTTGCAAAGAATATTTATTGGATTGTTGGAAATTCTTGAGATATCTATTTTAGTCAGGTGAACTGAATCGATTTTAAGCATATTAATTATTTAATTTAAACTAGCATCTCTGAACAAATACGTTACGTGCGAAATTTGAATTTGTTCTAAAATAAATCGCATTAGTACGGCTTATTTTAGTACAAGTCGTCCGTTAAATTTTTAAGAAACAAATTAAGATTTATACACTTTCTATTTGTTATAATTAGTTTAAATTTTTTTATATCAAATTTCATGGCTGAAATTATGGAAAAATCATTATTATAATAAATAAAAACTTAGGAAAAACACTTAATTTTGCAAAAAAGAATTTTTCTTGGTCGGATTATATGTAAAAAAAGATTTGAATTTTTGATTTTTTTCAAAAATTGAGGGCCTTTTAACTAAAAAATTAACGGACAAAACAGCTGTTCAGAGATGCTAGAATTTAAAAAATTAAAAGAAAAATCTTTAAAAATTTTTAAAATTTTTAAAACCGTTATAAGTCTAAATTTTCAGAATTTAGTTTTACTTAATCAAATTATAGTTAAAAGTGCAAATTTAAATTCCAGGTTTTTCATAAACTTAAAGAAACTTAATAACCATAAAAATAATAAAATTGTTCATCTCCTCGTAGAACATGAAACAAAGATCAAAAAGAAGACTAAAAAAAATGTACGTAAAAAAGTCTTGAATGAATTGTTGAAGACGATAAGGAAAAATGTTTAAATAAGAAAAAGACTTTTTTTTTATTATGTTAATTCCATTAATAAAGAAGACAACAGAACAAGATATAAAAGGCGAAAAACGGGCACATGGCGATGTAGACAATAAATATTTTAAATATATATGCATATACGGCATTTCATTCTGTGATTTCTCTCGCTATTTAATCAAAAGTGCTTTTTTATGACTTACTTAATAGCCTTTTTAAATTAATTTAAAAATTGAAAAGCGTGTGTTTGTCCAATCTAAATATATATGGACGATCGTGTGAGTCTGTATGTGGATATTTTGTAAAATCAATTCATTATTTAATGGTTTTTAATTTTGGTATCGGCACATTAGTTAGATGATAAAGCGCGACACCTACATGAGTGTGAATTTATAGACACTGACTTTGAATGCTGGACAGAGCTGATTGACTAGTTGAATGAATTAAATATGTTCAAATTAGACGAAAGAAAGGAATGAGAAGAATTTCTACCTGTTTTGGGTAAATTAGGCGACAAAATGTTTATCTTTAATGCCCTCTTCATGCTGTTATGTTATTTATGTTTTTGTATCATAAAAATGACCACAAAACAAATTAATTAAATTAAGAGCATTTTTTTCATCTCCTTTAAATTATTTCGTGATAAAAAAGAAGTCATGAGAGGAATTAAAGTGAAAGTTATCGCAGCTTGCAAACATCATTGACGCCATAAAATTATATATAGTTGAGGTATTTTGATAAGCATAAAATGCATTCGTCGTTGCTGGTTGCTTGCTGTTCCTATATAGAGCCAAGCACAAATGAGCAATTTCAAATCAAAATTCATTCATCTCTGTCAACTGAATTGCATTGCTTATCAATTGGAAAACTCAACAATAACAACAACAACACTATAAGCCTCACAAATTGCAACAACATTCTTAATGGATTTTAAGCTCCATATAAACATTTTAAAATTACATTAAATTAACATCTGAAAATTAATTTATTTGGCATAAAATTTAAAGAAATCGAAAAAGCGTGTTCGTTTTGCATCTCTGTGCTGTTCCTCCTTAAAATCTTTTTGTTGGATGTGAATTTTATGTCTTTTTGGGTATTTTTAGCATTGATGTTTGAGGAATGATGTTCAAATTGGAGAAGTATGAGGAAGGTGACAAAATTTTTAAAAAAAAATTATATTTTTGTTAAAAAGGGGTGTGAAACTATGACTTTTTTGTAATTTTTGAATAAAATGAAGCCGTTATAAATCTGAATTTTCTGAATTCGATAATAAATTTTAAAAACCTAAACTAAGGTCTCTAAAAACTTTAAAAAATTGCAATGCGCGCCACCAAAACACCACCTGAGATGATTTCATACCAATTTTCAGCCTCTCTGCAGAGCAAGCAGAATGAAAAGAAGACAAAAATGTAAAGTAAACGAATAAATTTTCAATAAAGCACCGCACACATTTCATTCCATAAACACAGTCTCGAGTATGTGATATAACCAGCGTCGAATAAGAAATTAAGTTTGTTTTTCGTGTGAAATATTGTGTAAATCGTTTGATAATAGCTAATTTAATTTTATTAATATACGAATGAGCTGAGGAAATAAAACAAGAAATTTGAATATTTTATACCACAAATCTAAAGAGAATGCCGATAAGGAGGAAGAAATGTGATTTTTATTTAATAGAACCATTAGGGAGAGTGAATGCGATAGAGACGAGAAAAATTGGAGTGGAGAGTCAAGATTGTCATGATTTGGAACTTGAATTGACTGTTGTTATGTGTTAAAAGAATTATTTTGTCATATTGAGAAAGAAGAAGACCGACCGACCGTAAAGACACATCAGAGATATTCAGGAATAATTTATGGAGTGTTTTGTTTAAATTTGGATTCCAAATCGTGTTATCGGAATCTCTTTTATCTCTTCCTTTATATTTCATTCTCTACTTTGGTCAGAATAGAAAGGAAAGATTTCTTTCCACACACATCGAATCTTCATCATTAGCTTGTTGGTAAGTTTATAAAATATTCTGATTGATCATTTCACACTTGAGTTAATTTACATTTCTTCTTTCCTTCTCATACATAATCTGTTTGAAATTTTCACCATCCAGTCGACTGACTAACTTAGAATCTCATTCAAAAAATATTTCAACTCTTGTCGGCTTTCTTACCTGCTGATCATTCTTAAACTATATCCATCAATTTAATATTTAATTTGTTTCTATTTTTTGCTATTTTTCTTTTCCTTTTCGATTGTTTCACAAACCGTCGTCGTCGCCAACATCGACACCATTCATTCCATTCCATAGCTTTTTACCTGCTTCATTTCTCAATCATCCTTAATCTGTAAGTTAATCTTTATGGGATCTCATTTCTATGTTTATGTTCATTTTGTTAGATAATTTTTCATGATTCTATTAATTTCACACCGCAATGTCATCCTCTCGAACTGACCGTATTTGTAGTATATATAGTATGACTTGAAAGATATTTTTCATTCATTAATTTTTGACTTCTTTTTCTTAATTTGATACCTTTCTATTAAATAATTTTATACTTGATTCTCTTGCGCTCATCAAACATCACCGACGAGCTCTTTTTTTTTGGTAAATTTGTTTTTAAAGAAGCGCTCATACAATTCTATTAAAGGGTATCATCATCATCAGCATCAGTAGAAGCATCATAGACGGAGACTAATCACGCAAAATGATTTTTAATATTTCCGGAAATTAAAGAAAATTTTTATTTTATATGCTGTGGAAGTTAAAGATTATGTGGTTATGTGCTTGCTTTGTCTGAATTCTGACTATGGAGTTCGTAAGTTAAACTATAAGGTGCTGTAGCCTGCTTGAGATGGATCTTTTAAGTGATAATTGAATTTACAAGATCCAGCAAACTAAATATTAATTCAGTATCAAGAACCATCCATAAATGCGCTCAAATATATATCATGTATCATCATTCCCCTAACTTCCTCATCACATCCAGTTATTCTCCATAAAAACAAGAAATATTAGAATGGAAATTTATCTCGTTAATGATATTTGCATGAACAACTCTCTTTAGTTAATGCTGTACTCAATACAAAAATAATATCATCATCATACTAATGTAGACATGAATAAATAATTTTTATGGATGAATACAAAAGAAAAGAATGAAAAAAAATAGAGAGAAGAAAAATACATTTTTAAAGAGATAGATAAATGCGATGTGAGGAGGAGCTAAATAGCGTTCAATAGCTTGAACATTTAGCCAATGAAAAGGTGCCGCTTGAATGCATTTTAATGTCTTATGCAATCATGAAATTAAGCATTTTTTCTCGTTCATTATAAAAATTCCTTTCAAGGAAAAAAAATGTATAAATCTCGTATTACGGCAAGATATAAATGTACATAAAGGCAGTCAAAGTTTCACTTAATACTAACTACTCTGGGAGCGTAATTGAATTTTAATTTATGACTTGAAGCAGTAGTTATTGCCTTATGAATTATATTTCGTAGTCTGAATGAGGGGAAAATAATTGTATGGGTGTAAAATTGACAATAAAGTTTTTTGGAATTGTTGATATTGAAATTATTTTAATTTTTATGAAAATGGCTTTTGGAAGTATTAAGTAGTATTAAAATTAAATATTTTGTACGTGTTTACTGCCATTTAGTTTTTGGTATGAGCTGTAGCTTTTCTTTATGGAGATTAATACTTTTTGGATATAAAATGGAAAATAATTGACTTTATTTGTTTACATTTTGACGAAAACCTTACAAATTTCATTTTCGCATCATTTTAAAACCTTACAAATGTTTGCATCTCTAATTCAAATCTCATAAATACGTTTCTAATAAATTTCAATTTTTCTTTCACCAAACATCATTCAAACATTTTTATAACCCAACATGATGATAATTTTACGACCAACACCTAGAAACTTTGCAATTTTAATCGACCATGAACTAAATTTTATTTTTACAAATTTTTTCTAACTTTAAATTTTTAATTTGTTGCTAACAAAAAGAATCATAAAAACCGTTACACGTTATTAAAGTCACAGAAAAACTTTCTTTCAATTTACTTTACAAATCTTATCCAATTCATCATAAGTGGAATAAAATTAGTATAAATAATTATCACAAAAATCTCCTCTCAACAAGACCTAAAAAATTTCTAATTCATTCCTCAGCCACCGACTCAACTTTATTTTAAACTGTTAAATTTGCGGAAAATTTTTTGTTTATTGTCTTAAAAAATGTAATGAAATCATCATTTTTATATCATTTTTCTACGTCGTTAAACGCAACAAACAAAATTTTTTCAGCATAAATCAGTCATCAGAATAAAATTTTTTTGTTTCTTTGTTGAGTGATGAATTATTTAAATCATTGCCATCATATTATTAAATATATATTTTTTTATAATGATGACGCTTTCCTGTTAAAATAAAATGCACACAGAATAAAGGCTTTTTTATGGCTCGTTTAACGTCTAATGCTCATCTTACATTGTCATTGAATTTTTTTTTATGGCAATTCTTTTATTTTGGCTGTTGGGTGTAGGTAGGGTTTCTGATTGCGGTTTTCGCAAAACCGCATAACCGCACTTTTTGACCTAAAAATGCGGTTTTTAAAAAACCGCGGTTTTGGGTGAAAAACCGCGGTTTCAGAACTTTCTATACTAAAAATTTAGAAAACTTACAAGAAAAATTTTTATGAAAGTAATTTTTTTTAATTTATTGTTATTTTTTGTTTTTTCAAACCCAAAACTCACGAAAAATCATATAAGGCAAAAAATATTGAAATTTGTACGAACAAAATCATCAAAAAATTTTTGTAAAATTTTCGAATATGCAATAATTGACGAAGAAGACATTTTGGTTCGCATGTTAAGGTCTTATGGGTTTTATCGGAGATTGTAGTTTACGATTATTTAAACTCTTGCCGAACAAATCAATGCATTTCCAGAATAATCCGTCTCATTTCAAATATTGAAATTTGGACACTTTTTCAATAGTAAGCATTGAAGAATTTCAATTGTTTTTGTGTAAACAAATTAAATAAATTTAATTAGACTAATAAGCAGCTCAAGATATTGTAGAACTTCTACAAATAAAAGAACTGCAAAAAATTTAATTTTTCCAAAATTTTGGGTGCAAAAGTCGTGAGAATTTTGTGTACAAATTTCAATATTTGTTTATACAAATTTCAATATTTAAATGTCAAAACGTTTTTTAGTGCTTTATGCTGCAAAAAAAGCTGCTTTCAAGATTGAATAAAAAATATGGAAACCAAATAAAGTTCTGGGAAAAATTTGGGAAATCAACATTGCTTCCAATGAAAGTTACAGACCATTAAAAAAAAATTGATCGCGTTGTACAAATTTCAATATTTTTTACCCTAAATTAGATCAAAAAATCAAAATTAAAATTTTAATGTCAATCGAAATTTTTGGTTAGTTTCTCAAGTAATTTTAAGGCGAACTTCATCAAAATTTGAAAAAACAAATATTTGTGTATGAAAATTCGAATTTTGAATTTTTTTTAAAAAATTTCATACATTTGTATGAAAACCGCAAAAACCGCGAAAACCGCGGTTTTTAGAATTATTGAAAACCGCAAAACCGCGGTTCTCTAAAAACGCGGTTTTTCAGAAACCCTAGGTGTAGGTGTATGACGGTGAATAATGCATAATAAGCATGAAGATGGTTGAAAATGGAGAGAAAAATAAATATTTGGTGCAGGAAGCGAAATGAATGCGTATGCTTACGTTTCGATCGAGGTTTAGTTCAAAAATTAAATAACCGTTAAATTTCAAGTAAAAAACTAACCTCAAAGCAATTAGACAACCATAAAAATTGAATTACTAGCAAATGAGATAAAAACAGCAGTAAATCTAAAACAAAATCAGAAAAAGGAAGTTTCAATGGCCGAGGTGCTTTTGAGGGAAATAATTTTGAGGGAAAAATTATGAAGGAATGTTTTTTGAGGGAGAAATTTTAAGGGAAAAATTTATGAAGGAGATTTTTTGAGGGAATTTTTTCAAGGGAGAAATTATGAAGGAAAAGATTTTAAAGGAGAAATTTTGAAGGAAAACTTTTTGAAGGAAATTTTATAAGGGAAAATATTTTCGAGGAAACGTTTTATTTCTCACATAAAGAATTGATTAAAAATTTGAAAAAAAAGATAAAGAAAATTTGAAAGTTGTTGTTTAAGGAAAAAAAATTAGTGAAAGAATTTGTTGGTATGAACATCAGATTTTTTTATCAGATAAGTAAATTATCAACGAAATAGTGAGAAGATTTATTGAAGAATTAGGTGCAATTAAATTAAGACAGAATCGATTGTATTATACTCACTAGACCTGCAGCTTACAGTGGGTTCCAAATCACTTGGGATCTGAACCACTTAGAAACTCTGCAGATTGCAAAGGCACGAGTTCATCTTAAGACCTGATGTACCCTGCAATATACCTAGCCATATTTTGAATGCACAAGATACCGTAATGAAATCATTCAAATATTAGTACATCATAGAGCACGATGAATTGACATAATTGCTATTCATCAAAACATATCTTTGACTAGAATTCAATTGTTTTTACATCAGAAGAACTCATTTTATGTTGTAATATTCCGTAATATTAATATCTATACTGGTAATAAGTTATATATTATTATTAGTATTAATAGGTTTATATTAGCAAAAGGGGCACAATATGTGTTAGAACGGTGAAATGAAAATGAAGATTTCTAAATTTTGATTTAATTTATTATTATTAGGTATATCTTTCAAACGACCGATACTATATCCTCCATATAAAAAACTATCCATTGAACAATTATGTATTAAAAATATTTTGTTCAAGGATAGCTAGAGGGAAATAAAAGTTTGAATATTTATAAAATCATGAAATTTTAATTTAAATACCTATAACTTTTTTAAACATTTCACAAGAGGATTGACGAAAACTTTGTACCAAAAAAATTATAGTATATCTATTGTAGACACGATCTTATCCATTTTGATTATTCTTAGGGAATAAATCAATCTTCCATTTGGTTACATCTGGTTACATGTGACCTTCCTTATGAATTATGCTATTTCCAAAACAGTTTTTCGTTGAAATATGTATAATTTATATATTTTTAATATAGAATCATACTATAGAATTAATAAATTCATGAACGATTTTTATTAAAAATCCAAATCTTTATGAAAAAAACCAAAAGGTTTTTTCCAAAAATCTTTCCCAGAAAATAAATTCCTTCAAAAATATTCCTTTAAAATTTCTCCCTAAAAATATTTTCCTTCCTTATTTCTCCTTCAAAATTTTTTCCCTTAAAATTTTTCCTTCAAAAAGTTTTCCCTCAAAATTTCTCCTTCAAAATATTTTCCTTCATAATTTCTCCCTTAAAAAAATTCCCTCAAAAAATTTTCCCTCGAAATTTTTTCCCTAATTTTCACTTTTACCGTTTCAATACCTCAATAATACGTCCATTTCCTCCACATTTCTTTCAACATTTTATTAAAAATTCCTATAATTGAAAGAAAATTCATATAACTAGCAATATTATGATCATAATTTAGCCATTCAATGGTATTTTTATTGTTGTTAGCTTTATTTTTATTGTTTAAAGCGCTCATACATAAGTATCAGCGTAGCAATATGGAAAAATTATGTGAAAATTATCATTCACAATTTGTATAATTAGCTGATAAAAAATAAATGTTTATTACACAAACGAGCTGCAACATTTTTTTTCTAGTTCCGTAGATTTAAGACTCATGTGTGAAAGCATTGGTTTTTGCTGTTTGCATATTGTCAACTCTCTCGATCTATAAAAACAACTTTTTTTGTGCTGTTGTTCCTCACTAAATAGCAATTTTTTACGATATTTAATTGTTTTAACGATAAAAAGTATATATTGTAATATCATAAATCGCGATAAAGTTGCAGTCACGTCATGTTATTATACTCAGTATATATAGAGTTCCATATTAAGCGTCAATGACGATGAATGACTGGTTTTGTGTGTGAAGGGAGGAAAGAATAGGAAAGATTGGTTGCGTTTTGATTTGCATGAGTTTTGGAATTGAGGTTGAAAGTGGAGATAGTTTGTCTCCTCCGATAGTTTAAGCTTTAAAGATAGATTGTTTCCTGTTAAAACGTTCATTTAAAATTCAAATAACATTAAAGTACCATAGTTGTTTACCCCTTCACCCATAATACTCAGTCTGTTTTGAATTTTCAAACAATAAACATCATATTTTGTTATGCAATAAATACCAAGAGAGTTATCAATATTTAAGCAATTTTGAATGGTTTTTAAGCCACTAAAGTTGCAATAAAAGAACTATTCATTAATAAATTCATTCTAGAACATTTTTGCCAGCAAACTTACTATTTTATTCAGCCATGCAACTCATATCTCATAAACAAGTAGAATTTTCTAGATTTGCAGATTCTTACTCTACCCAAACATTGTTTCAGTTATGCTCAACTCATTAAATGACAATAAAACTTCACAGTTTGATTAAAATTCATAAATTTTTACGAGAACAAGACATAATAAAAATGCGCATCAAAACAACAAAATTTCACACTCAGTGCGTCACTTTATTCCATTTTACTCACTTTAAATGACGATTATCAAGCGATAAAAAGAACTGCATTGTATGTGTACATGATTTTCATATTTTACTAATGCATTGGAGCCAATTTTCATGTAAATATAAATGCACTCATACAATGCATTCTGTGTGTATACAATGAGAGAAAGAAATGCCAGAATCGTTTTTTTCATAATTATGTGTCGTTATTCTAACTTAACACGCCATGCTGAGCTTTAACATACATATAATGTATACAAACTTGTGAAAAAAATATCATTTTCAGATGTTTAATGTGCAAGTAAAAATTTTTTTTTAATGATTTACTGCAGTCATTTATATTCACGTAATCAAGTCATAATCATCTATTTGTTTTTAACAATTACCGTTTGTAAGGTATGCTATGCTGTTATATTTATATTATATTATACATAGAAGCTCAAAGCGATAACTTTGTTTTTAAAATAATAGTATAATATTTTAATGTTCAGAATCGTATGGCGTGATTTGAACATCATATCATTGTATCTACATGCAATCTTACTCTATGGGATAGAATTATGAAATAGAAATAGGAAAAAAGTGTCAATCTAATGAAATGAAATAAATTAAGGGAAAGAAAGTAATTTTCTGTAAATTAAGCGGTCTAAAACTAGAAATATTTTCTTAATTTCCTTGATTTTTTATACTCATGATATTTAATTCAATGTAATGAACAATTTGAACACGAAAATATCGTATTAGTCAAGTAATTAAGTATTAATTGCTGGTATTTAGTTGTAAAATGTGAATTTTCATGGCTGATGTGTGATTTTGTTCTTATTTGAATGAGTTATTTTGTTATTACTTACGTTATTTAGTCATAATTTTCAATAATTGGCCATTTTTAACACTTTAAAATTTTAAATTTAATTCAAATACTAAAACTAACACAATTTTTAAACAATTTTCAAATTTTAATTCCAAAAATTGATTTAAACAATACAAAGTTTACTAAGATTTAAAATTTTTCAAATTTTTAACGTTGAAATTTAAAAAATTCTCAATCAGAAAGTTTACCCACCTGAAAATACACTTGAATGCAGTTGAACACAGTCATTAAGATTTATTACTTTAACAACTGAAACCTCAGAGCTGCTGAAAATTGTGAACTGAGAAACTTCAGTGTAATTAATAGCACTAGAAAAATTAAAGAATTCCATTAGGCTAGAAAAGTCTATAAAACTTTCAGATATTTAACCCCATTAGTAACAATAAACTATCTAATTTACTAAGACAAAATAATAGACAGCTTTTGCACTTTTAATTCAATTTCCATTTTATACTACCATTATTATGTGCAAATATGTCATAAATATCGTACATTTTAGTATTAATCACATTAGTAGCGTAAAAATCACACCGTACCGTATAAGTTCATGTACTAGTAACTTAAGTAATTCAAAATACATCAATAATGTCATTATAGTGAAAAAAATTTACTGTTTTGTTGAATGACACTACAAATATCGTTTGAACAACAAGCAGCAAATAGATATAAAATTGACATTTCGTTCGATAATAAAAAAAATTTAATGTCTCTTTTTTGTCTTATTTTAAAAAGTCAACTGTATAACTAATCAAATTATAGTAATTGAAACGCATTAAATATACTCTGATGTACTTTCATCTCCTTTCTTTGTTTTCGATGTGCAAAGTTGGATGTTAAGTAGAAGATGATGGAAAAGTTTTAGGATGTTGGTGAATAAGAAGCTTAATAAAGAAAAGTTGTTAATTTTTTGGTTCAATTTTTTAGCGCATTTTTGAAAACTTGTTTTCAAAAAGGAAGCTCAATCATGCACTTTGATCGGTCGTTCGGGTCCCAATTATCTCTTGATCTAGACTTCGTAGCAAGCTCGGAATTGTTTTAATAGCTTCATTGAATGTTTTTATTCCCGCCGTTTATATTGAAAAATCAAAAAACACTCATTAAATAGCTTAATTCATCGATTTTATATTTCAAAAAAAATGTAAACAATGCAGGGCAAAGCTATGCTGATGATAAGTTTGAATTTTTTCTAACCGTTAAAAAATTTGAAATTTTTTTGACCGTTATATCGGATTAAATTTTTTTCTTTTATACACCTTAGTTAATTAACATTTAATTTTTTCATACACAACAAATATAAGTGCGTTTAGAAATTTGAAAAATAATGGATGTGTTCAGAAATTTAAATTTTTCGCTAATGGAAAATTTTGAATTTCAAAAAACCGATAAATCGTAAAGCTATTATTTGCATTGAACATTATAAAAATCAATTTTAAAGGAATTTTGATCTTTAGTTTTAAACTTATTATTGAAATGCATTATGATTAAAGAAACAGCAATAGAGTTTTAAAACTCGACATTCTTTTCTATTTAATCAATTGCTAATCGCTGCGTCAAAAATGCGCTGAAGTCCCTCGATATAAACGAGGACTTTTGTAATTTTTTTTTAATTTTTGGATTTTACCAGATTTTACTCTAAAAAAATTAAATTAAAAATAAAACAAAATTTTGAAATTTTACTTTATTTTTAATTGAGCAAATTTAATTTTGATATTTAAATTGAATATGTGAACTAATTCACTCCTAAGAGAACCAACTGTATTAGTTTTAGCTATAGGGTTGTATATCAAAAACAAGCCCTTATAGCGCAATGGTTAGCGCGTTCGGCTGTTAACCGAAAGGTTGGTGGTTCGAGTCCACCTAGGGGCGAGTTTCTTTTTTGCATTTTTTTTTTCAATTAAAATTTTTTTTAATAGGATTTTTGATGAAATTTTAATTTTTGACATTTTTTAAATGTTAATAAAACATGATTATTTCAAAATCTAAACCTTTTACAATCTTATTAAAATTTATTTTTTTAACGAACTTTTAGAATTCAAAACTTTCGAGAATTTTTGTATTTTTAATTTCCAAAATTTTACTAAATTTCTGTTTATAACTTTAATCAACTCCTAATCCAGACAAACCTAACCTCAATAACCCAGTCATCTCAAAAAAAATCTGCACAACAAAGAAAACTTTTACGATACTTTGTCTGTTCAATTGTGCTGCAATACATCCATAGAATCAACTGCATGGTAGATAGAGACAGAGAAAATTAATAATTAAGTTACAAAATGGGTTCAATTTCATTCCATAATAAAGTGAGATGCTAAAGTAAGTATAGCTTTTATTTATACGAAAGTTTATAATTTCTTTGCCTTCTTCTTCATCTCAGTATAGGTATTATATGCTGTAGAATAATTGTTATTTTTATTACTGTGTCACATGATACTGTATACTCTCTGTAAATTATACATAATTGCACTCCATTCTGTACACATCTTCAGTACATAATAAAAAGAAGTTGTTGCGCTTGTTGAAATTGGAAATTGATTTTGTATGTCTGTAGTTAAAGATAATTTAATTTCATTTCTTCCTCTCCTTTTATGAGCTGTGTGTGCATGCTCAATGTCTTTTCTTTCTTTGCAGTGTGCTGTGTACATAATTTAAAACTTTAAAGCAACATGAATTATTGCTAAAATATAGCACTCTTCAATCACTAATTCACATTTTTTTTTTATTTTCTTCTCCTTTTCATGGTGTACACAGCAACATCATCAAGCAGAAAAAGAATAATAAGAAGAAGTAAAGCGCTGAAAGAATTAAAGGAAGAAGAAAAAAAATTGTGAAAATGAGAAGCAGAGAATGACAACAACAGCACACACAAAAAAAAAAAAATAAAAGACAGACGCCAATTTAGTCTCTGAAAAATCAGCACTCATATAATACACAAAACAGATATACAGTACACATCGCATTTTCAACATTGGTTAAAGAGTCATTATGGAAAAGAGCATAAGCTCCTCCTTGTTTGTTTGCTCATTCAATAAAGTGCCTCTTTTACAGTTAAACGTTTCTTTTTTCTTCACTCCACATTCATCTCACTTTTCTTCTTCTTCCTCTCTGCTTTTGCTGTATTTTATTATTTTTATATTTTTTTTTGTATTTTATGTGTGGATTTATATGCTGTACAATCGTTCAACGTCGATTTGGTTGTTGTTGTGAATGTGCTGGATGAGATAAATGAATTGAGATTCGATTTTTCTTATTAACGGACATTTTTGATTTGAATTTTGAATTTTTCGTAATTGAAATTTCTTGAAATCTTAGTAACCGTTGAAATTTTTAAAATTTGGTAAAAATTTGTTGATTTGAATTTTCTTGTGAAATAGTCATTGAAAAATGTAAGAAGCAGCAGGAATAGCCATTTGAAGCAATTTATCTTGTCAAATAGTACTTAACACGAACAAATTAAAGTGGAAATCGAGAATGAAAAAAAAAATCATTTTCTTTGTGTTTGTGAATATTTTTCAAGTTTCTTTGTATGAGTGTAAATTGAGACTGTGTTGGTGCTTTTGATACTCATTCTCACTACTCAACATTCATGAAAGAAAAGAAAAAAAAAATTGTGTATCACCCTAAACTGTTTAGTTCGCTTTCAACTTTATTGTCGTGAGGATTGTTTGTTGCGCAAGAATCGAAAAATATATTTTTTTTTGTGTTCTTAATTCCTCAATTTTATTTCATTTTCGACATTGCTAGAGAATATTTTAGCAACCAAGGAGAAGAAGAATTTGTGATCATTAATTGTAGACATTAATCACAAGTTTGACGTCGGAAGTCGATGAAGTTTTTGGATTAATTTGACATTAAGATATTTAAATGTTCTAGCCTTAAAGAAGTGAAGAAAAAAGTGAGAAGATAAAAAAATAAAATCAAGATAAGAAAAAATTAAAAATAAAAAAAAAATCCAACGAACCGTTATTAATTTATGCATCTGAAGAAGTCATCGGTAGAGTGTGAAACTTTAATACATGTATCCATGATTATTATGAACTTCCAATTTTAAATGCACATAAAATAAAATAACATAAATGTTTAAGCATAAATGCTAATGTGTGAGCTTTTAAAGTAAACAAAGATTTCATTTTGGATGTAATTTTCCGACTTGGTGATTTTTCAATTTTTTTATTTATTTTTATTACAATTTTTTTTGGTTAAAAATTCACTGTTAATAAAAACAGCAGCTGACGCTTAACATTAACGAAAAAAAAGAATTAAAAAACATATAAACATAACCTTAGTGTTCAAAAATATTTCAAAATAATTCAGTGTTTGAGCTTGATGGGCTACGAAAGCCCATTAACAATTGCAAAAATTAATTCGTTATCGGATATCTCGGGCATGACTGTCCCGATACAAATGCAACGTGGCGGTTCAATGGCATTATTGCAGCCACCACGATCAAAATTTATGATCAATGATATTCTTGGCGGTAATGGAAAGTTGACAAGTCGATCTGGAACAGATGACGAAGATCGATCACCGAGTCCACAGCCACGAGACTTATCGCTCCCGCCAAATTCAATGAGACATCATGCTGATGATAGTGATGATGAACAAAGTGATTCTAGTATGCTTGATGATCATAGTATATGTAGTGGTAAGTTTACTTCTTTTTTTTTTATTTTTAATGTTTTTGAGATTGTTAAGTTTTTAAATTTTTTCATTCGCGATGTGATTTTTTTTTAAAATGTTTTCAAATTTTGTGGTTAAACTGATTAGTTGAAATACTAATGACAATGTTAAAATTGCTATTTGGCTTTAGCAGCGATTAAAATGCAAAAATTAAGTTTTTGTAAACAAATTTTCCACTAAAAAATTACCAAACGCATAATTCAATAAAATTTTACATTTTAAAGTTTTTTAAATAGTTTAACAGAATTTTTAGGATGTAATAATTGGAATGTTGAATTTTTAGAAGTTACCATAGGAATTGAATACGTTTAAATTGAAGTTATTAGGACATAGTTTAAAAAATTAAGAAAATCATAATTGACGTTGAATTAACTTAAAAAAGTTCAAAAATAATTTAAGGGCGTTTCCACAGATCAAAAATTTCAAAAAAATCGACTTTAAATGAAAAGTTCTCTTATTAGAGCTATCTAGACGATCAAAATACTTATTTTTGTCATGTAGAAAGTTGAGTTCTATCTATTTGTCCTTTAATCTTGTTTATAAGTGCATTCATTTGTGAATAATTTCGATTTTTGCGAGCGTTACTTGGTAAGAAAAAGTTGAATTTAATTTTTTGCAAAGTAACGCTAATAATTTCCTAATTAATGCGTTTGGAAGGAAGATAATAAGACAAATGAGTAGAATTCATTGTTTTACTCATGAATAACTAGTCATTGCATCGTCTAGATATCCTAATTTAGAGAAAATTGATTTTTGACCAAAATTTTTGAAGAAACACATCTGTGGAAATTCCCTTAAATCTGTCAAAATTCAATCTAACTTTAAATTCCAATTTTCAAAATGCAAAAAAAGCTAGCAGAAACATTAACTTAATCACAAAATCTCCATTCCAAAAGGCCAAAACTCAAATTATTTCATTTTTTAATCAATAATTTGACAATTCAAAAAGTCACTCAAACAATTAACGTTAGTAGAAAAAAAGGTTGAAAAAACTTAATATATTGTGTAACAAACTGGTGACATTAATCATATAATCAGCTTATGAGTGCCCAGATGACATATAATCATATTAAAATGTATTTTTATTTCTCCTAAATACCTTTTAAAATGCTTTTAGCAGCAGTTTAAAATATATTTTATTTTTTTTTTTTTCAATTTAAATTAGAGCGACATTAACTTCTTTTTTCTGAGTCTTGATATGTGTGTGACATGAGGATAGAAATGAGAGAAATCGACGAAAATTAAATAATATATTGTATCTCAATCTGTTATTCATTTAATTTAATTCCTAATATATTAAAAAGAAAAAAAAGGTCTTTTGATGACTTTCTTTTTCAATTGTTGTGGATTAATCGTACCCTTGATGTACCTAAATCAAGGTAGATTTCAGATCATGTGACGAACGGAAAGTCACAAAAAAAAAATTGTTTAAATCATTCGAATGTGTAATTTCATCTATTAAGGCATTAAAAGATATTTTCGGTATTATCGGAATTGACATAATTGAATTGTGAGACAAATGACTTGAATATTTTATTCAGGAAATCAATAAAAAAAATCTTAAAAATTCACTGTTGACATCATTTGACTTATGCAGTTTGAATACGGCTATTTTTATTATTACAAAATGTTTATTTGTCATGGATTTTGTATGGAAAGTAGAAATTAAATTTTGTGTGGGTTGCAATTTTTTTTTTATTTTATTTGACATGACTTTTGTGAAAAATGTTCATACTTTATTTCATTTCTTTCGTTTGATCTAATGGTATTGAATAACCAGTTTCATATTGTGAATAAGAGTTGTTCCTTACTCGCTGGTTTTGAGTTGAAGTTGTTGAAAATTTTATCGATTTTATTTGTTTAATATTTTTAGGAGATTTGGCAAAAATATTCTTTTAAAAGCAGAGTTGAAATCTGACATGTATCTGTAAAAATACATTTTCTGTATACAGATATTATCTGTTCCCGGAAAGATTTTTTTCATCTGCATGCAGATCATCTGTATGCAGACATTATCTGCATGCAGATAAAATCTGAATGCAGAAAAGACAGATCTGCAAAAAGAACAATAGAATCTGCATGCAGAATCTGTCTTTCTGCAAAACAGATGAGCAGAATCTATCTGTTTGCAGATGATATCTGTAAACAGATCATCTGTATGCAGATGAAAGAAAATCTTCCTGTTTGCAGATTCTGTCTGTATAAAGGTAATTTCTGTAGCAAATCTGTCTTTGTATCTGTTAACAGATATCTGCTTTTTCAACTCTGTTTAAAAGGAATGAATTGAGGATTTTTTGATTGAATTTAGTTTCAATTCCTCCAAAAAAAAAAAAAATTAAATTTTAAAAAAATTCTTAAATTGCAAAAAAAAAAATCTAAATTTTAATTAAAAGCTTAAAAATTTAACATTTTAAAAATTAAAGTTTAAATGACTTATCAATCTAGATCAAAGAACCAATTAAATCCAAAATTCCTGTTTTCACTTTATTCTAGTCATAATCAGCTTAAAGAATTTATTGAGAACATTAAACGTGTACATCTGACCATGCAGGCTATAATTTTTATTTTCTTCTTCTTTTTCTCTTCATTTTATCGCTCATTGTTTTTATATCTCACAACTTTATTAATCTACATGATTTATTTATGTATGTACGGTACATGTTATATCGTGTAAGATGCGATAATAAGGAGTGTTGTTGAGATTCTAGAAATGCAGAATATATATTGGCATGTGTTATCTCGAAGTATTCAAAGAGTTATGCTAGTTTGATTAATACAATTATAGTTGAATTTATAAGCTTTTTTGGGATCGTGTACGGGGAAAGGTTTTTAATTTTATGAGAATTGGATTAGAGCCGATTAGGGTTATTGGTAAAAGATTCTTTAATTTTGGGGAAAAAGGATTAAATGGACAAAATTTATGAAATAGTTTCTAAAGATTTTTATGGCAGAAATCCTTGTCAAATAATTTTGAGGTTAGAATTTAAGTTTTCTAAATTTTATCATAAATTACCTCAAAATCCTTAAAATCGATCCAAATTATCATCCGATAAGACATAATAAACACTTTATTCCTCTAATGAACTAAATTCAACTGCCATTAAGTAATTTTTGTCAATTCATTATATCATAATGAATCGAAATAATCCACAAACATTGGCATGCTTTAAAACGACATTTACTTAAATTTCCTGACACACAAAAAACAAAAAACAAAAAAGTACAATATAATAAAAAGTAAAATAATTTTTATTGTTTGATTTAATGGAGGAAAAATTTCTCTCGCATTCATTTCACAGGAATGGAACATAGGCAAAAAAAAAATAGCAAAGAGCTTAACGTTAATATTTACACTCACATATATTCGCTAATTTGTATACATTATAACATTTATTAGTTCATAGATCATTAACTTCTGCCGCTACGCTATAAATTAAAATAGAAAAAGCTTCTAATTTCCAAAGCACATTTTTTTGTTGTGCTCACACAAAAAAAGCATATCCGACGGTAAATAAAGTCTCATGCTAATTTTATAATGCGTAACGAAACAAAAATTTTTCATTGTTATTGTTATTTTCATCGTTAAGCTTATAATATCTCAATTCTTAAATATTTCAACCTAATTACTATTTAATAACATCATCAGATTCAGAATGCTTGCGCATGAAAGGCATGGTAGGCAATAACAATAGAATTTTCTCATTCTTTCGCACTTATCGAGCAGGGGGTTTGGATATGTGAAGGTATTAAGTTTAATAAGTTCAAAATTTTAACGGTTTTCTCTAGCATCTCTGAACAGCTGTTTTGTCCGTTAATTTTTTAGTTGAAAGGCCCTCAATTTTTGAAAAAATTCAAAAATTCAAACCTTTTTTTACACATAATCCGACCAAGAAAAAATTCTTTTTTGCAAAAATAAGTATTTTTCTTAACCTTTTATTTATTTTAATAATGATTTTTTCATAGTTTCCGTCATAAAATTTAATATAAAAACAATTTAAACTAATTAAAACAAGTAGAAAGTATATAAATCTCAATTTGTTTCTTAAAAATTTAACGGACGACTTGTACTAAAATAAGGTGTACTAATGGGTTTTATTTTAGAACAAATTCAAATTTCGCACGTAACGTATTTGTTCAGAGATGCTAGGGTTTTCTAAAATTTGAAATTTTAATTAAATTTAAAATTTTAACGGTTCTTAAAAATTCAAAAATTGAAAGGATTTATCAGATTTAAAAAAAAAAAATCGAGCACCCCTCCTCAATCAGCACAATTAATGCAATGCATCGTAAACAATCATCCTCTCTTTCCCTCACTTAATTTGTAAGATAAAAGCTTTACACATATTACAAATCTACATACACGTACTCATGAGAAATTGAAGCTCGATAAAAGGTTAAAGATAAAATACAAAGTATATAGTGTCTATCAAAAGATTAACTTCATTAAATTTTCATGGCAAGACTAAATGTAATAAAGAAAGTCATAGACATATAGGAAAACAATGGAAACATAAATTTTAATTTGTATACAATGAAAATTCGGTTAATTTCATTTTACACGCTTCACAATAATCGCTTCACTGATGAATAGTTTGTTAAGGAAATGGCTTGAGTGTTGTGCTCTTTAGCAGCTTCAAAATTCTTTCATTTTTATGGCAATGTAGATTTTTTTTCACTGCTTAATGAAATTGTTTTTGATTAATAAAAGTTGTCAAGGCAGCAAAAAATCATAATTTTTGGGAAATTTAAAATATTTTTTTTTTCAAATTTTTGAAAACCGTTATAAATTCAAAAACTCAAAAATTATTCAAATTTTAAATTTTCAAAATTCTTAGAATTTCATAAAAATATTTATTTATTAACTGCTAAAACCGTTAAAATTTTGTAATTTCAAAAATTTATCAATTTTCAAAATTCATTAATTTTCAAAATTTTAAAAAACCGTTAAAAATTCAATGAACTTTCTTAAAAAGCTGTCAAAATGCATAAAAATTAGTTTTTGAAGCATCTGCCACCCCTGTCGAGACAACAAACAAGATAATTTATTCATAGATGCTTAAATGCAATTCCTCATAGTTTCCTACTGTTATTAAATGCTCTTCAATTCAGAAGAAGAAAAAAATGATGGAAATAAAAGAAGAAGAACAGGAAAAATCCAGAGATCGAAGCCGACATTTTCGGCTTATTTCATTTTTTACACTTTTTGATAAAATAAAGCTATCTACAAAGTATTTTAGATATTCTAACTATTCTTTGGGTCATTTTCTATGATTCTGAGTCATATTTGTAAAGATTAGAAGTGTATTAAGCTCAAAATTTAACTTCTAAGTTTGTTAAGCCGAGAAATAAGCCGCGGCTTATTTTTCGGCTTAACAAACTTAAAAGTTAAATTTTGAGCTTAATACACTTCTAATCTTATCAAATATGACTCAGAATCATAGAAAATGACCCAAAGAATAGTTAAAATATCTAAAATACTTTGTAGATAGCTTTATTTTATCAAAAAGTGTAAAAAATGAAATAAGCCGAAAATGTCGGCTTCGATCTCTGGAAAAATCTCATGCATAACTCGCAACACTGCGCATAATTAAATACTAAATATTATAGCTACCACAAGTAAGCAAAGCATAATGTAATAATTAACATGCGAATGAGGCTTTTATTGACGCTGAAATGCCAGACATTTCTATGAACAAAAACAACTTCCTCACATAATTTTTTCTTCTATTTTGTTTTGATATGGAATCGCTCATGAAATTCAAATAAAATTGGAAAATGTTAAATATTATTGCTGAATGCCAACTTCTCTTACGTTTAATTAATGAACATGAAACATTAATTACTATCCGATATGCTTAATACTTTTTCTTCTTTTTCCTTCTTTACCGACTTACAAATTTTCGTTAAATTCTCATAATTTAATGGGACATGCAAATGAACAGCAAAAAATTAAGGGAAGAAGAAGAAAAAAAAAATATAAGAAGCAGGAAAATTTCTTTTCCGTCCAACAAGGAACATAATTACTCAACTTAAAATTGCAAATGTCCTGCGACTCTTAAAATAAAAGCAATGTATTTAAATTCTTTGTTTTATGCTCATTGTCACGCAATTGCACTATTAAACTTCACTACTGGTCATTTCTCTTACTTATTTTTTTTATAAATATATTTTTTTTGATGCCTTTTGCTAACTGTTCTTATTAATGAGGTGAAACCAGAAGGAACTGAGAGAATTATGTGTGCATGGCAAGAGGGTGGGCTAGTGGAGAATTATGTGTTGTTCAGTTTTTTATTTATTGTGATATAAGAAAATAATTTTATTACGACTAAATGTCTATGAAGTGTTTATGATTTGTGGATTTATTTTTGTCGTGGGTTGGGGTTGTTTTCTAGTTAAGCTAAGTTGGGAGGGTTGAATTTGAGGGGTTAAGGTTAATTTTATTTGTTTAAGTTAACAAGGTTTGTGAAGTTTGTTGGATTATTGTCGTAAATATTGGATTACATTTAAGCCTTCATTTGTAATAACCTTAAAAAAAATTTCAAAGAGATTTTTTAGTTATTCTAACTATTTGGCTTTGATTTTATCAATTTCTGTAATTTTTTGAAGGTTTTGATCTGATGTAAATAATTCGAGACTTGTGACCGTTACAGTTTCCCGAGAAAAGTGCAAAAATGACACTTTTGTCTGTCTGCCATGCAAAATTCGAAGTTAAATACCCCTTTTTCGAAAATTCAAAAAACTTTAAATTTTAATAAACCTATTTTCATAAATAATTTATCAAAGAAAATGATTCAATCCATAATTTAGGACTACAATGATGTCAAATTAGTAATAAAACTCTCAAAATCATAGAAAATTCAAAAAAAAAAAACGTAACGTATTTTTTTGAATTTCCCATTTTCGAATAAACTTAATTGAATACCCCTAGACTTTCGATAAGTCTGTCGAACTTGAATTATTCACATCAGGTTTTGATTAATCCAGATCTCACACCTCCTCTCAACTAAAAAAAACTTCTCGAACCTCTCAAAATTCAGAATTTTCCATTCAATAATCGATCGATAACAATCAACAACACCATTCAAAATTCAGCTTTTAACTTATTATTCGCTCCAATTTCAAATTAAACAAAAATCCATTTGCATTTCTATTGCCTGAAAAATCCCCCCAATTTGCTTTCATTTAAAAGATGAGAAAAGCTATGAATATTCACATTATTCACGTTATTTTAAATTGTTTCGTTCACATCAAGCACTTCAGTTCATATCACATCACATTTAAGTGTAAATAAATTAAATTAGAGAAAAGTTAATGAAAAGTAAATGAAATGAGAGAATAAAAACTGTAAAAAAAAATAAAATTGAGACGATCTAAAATGATCCATTTCACAGACACATCCCCTTGATTTAATTCAAGACAGAGATGATGATAATAGTCATAATAATAATAAATAAAATAACGATGAGATGCGACTTTTCTTGTGTGAATTTTTCACAAGCATTAATTGTAGCTGTCATAAGCTATTAATGCATTATGATTCAAGTATTAATTGGCACTTTGATGGAACTCGGATAGTGATTTAATTGTGTCTAATTGCACACAATTTTTTAATTATTTTTTGAAATCTTCATGAAGCTTTATTTTTGTGCTCATCATTAATTTTTTGCTGTCAGCATTACGGGTTGAAAAATATATTTTTTTCCTCAAGTTGTCTATTAAATGTGAGAATCAGGTATTGCATGCTCCGACAATCACTGATGCCTTAAATGTAGAAAATTTACTTGAAATAGGGATTTTTAATAAACTGCTTTAAATAGAAGCAATAAAAATCCGTTAACTATATTTTCAAATTTTTTAGCACAAAATTTCTTCACCTTAAAATTTTATTGATAAAATTTACTCTCAATACCGTCTTACTTTTCTTATTAAGCATGGTAAAATGCAAATAAGTGGTGAGCGTATCAATTAATATTGAACTCGTAGCACTAGAAGCTCAAAATATAAAAATTTTAATTTTCATTCAATTTGTAAACAAAAACAAAACAAATTCAACGAGATTCAAAACATTTCAAATCCTGACCTTAAACTATCCAATAAAGTATAATTCGATCTCCTAACCCCCACAACTCACCAAATGAAACACGAAAAACATTCTCATTCTCTCATTCATTTAATTTTAACGGATGAAATGCGCTTTATTTAATGATAAATTTATGCAGAAAAAAAGAAAGGTAAGAAGAAGTTATTCAGTGTGCTTAATGTGCATTTAATGCAATTATTATCTCTTTTACCTTCATTTAAAATGCTCACTATGTACAGCATATTTGCGCTCTCTCTTTGTATTCAAGTGATTGACGTCAGGTGCATCATCCAGTTCAGTTCAGAGTACGAAAGCAACTTAACGAATGAGTGATTTTCGGTAATTCTCTCATGAGGGACTTAAGTGTCTATTTTGTTGGTTACTTATACAGTATTTAATTCTAATTTTTGTCCATTAAATGGAAATTATTATGGCAAATGATTTGCCTTGTAATCCTTTATTAAATGTTATGGATTTGACTTTTTTGTGTGAATTAAAGCCTTTTATTGCATACCGCATAATAAATATCTAATTAGTGGGCATTGAGATTTCATTTGCACATTCTATTGGTCGTATAGTTTAGTTCCTCGTACAATAAATAATTATAAAAATGTAAAAAAAAATCTAAAAAAATTAGTCGGTGGGTGCTACAGCAGGCAAACATAATATATACATTAAACTAGGTTGAAGCGATTTGTGGCACTTAGCAGTTAAACATAAATCTCATAACTACTTAACAATTCATTTATTCACCATCGGCTCGAAGAATTAATTCATTTTATGCTCGCTTAGTTGGTGATTTGTAATTCAGAAAATGATATCGTGTTAGCATCAGAAAATTTATTCAAGTTCCGTACAATTTTTTTTCTCTCTTTTTTTGCTTTGCTTTATTGTTTCAAATACCTAAATAATAATAAAAAAAATTATAAAAACAATATGATGTGTCTATGTACACAGCTGATGACTTCTGAATTTAGTGTCATTTTTTAAATTAAACACGTTTAGATTCGGATCAAAATGAATGTTGGAACTTGTCACTCAAAGTTTTTAAGTTTGATGGTAAATTTGCCATTTTATTGCTTTTGATGGTTGTGGTTTGGTACGGAAAGTTGATGAACTAAGGTAAATTTAATGCTTTTAGATTAATAATTGAACTGAATTCAACTGAATTGAATTGCTGAATTGTGATGGAAAATTTTGTTTAACTGAATTGAATTGAGCTTATATCAGTTAAATATTGCTGAATGCATTTAAATCCTTTTAAATAAAGAAAAATGACCTTAAAATTTTGTCAGTTTTACTATTTAAAAAGATCTAGTTACTGCTCTCTCAAAATCTCAGTAACCATAATCATTTTTCACCTTTTTGTAATCCAACTTCAAATCATTTTGCATTTTATATAATTTTTTTAAAATAAAACTTCTCGCTAAAACAATTGAAAATAATAAAAAATGATTAAAACGAATACTTTTCATCACGCGATATATATTTTTTTATTTTCTGCAAATCTCTCACCTGTAACGTGCATAGTTAATTCTCTCAAAATGAATACTTTTTATGAATATGAAACATGAACACTTCGCAATTTTAACAATCACACTCACACCCATGTTACTCATTTTAATTTTCATCTGTGCGAAAATATGTTGTTGAAGATAAGCGATCGGAGTATATTAAAGAGCTGAGGTGAGAGATAGAATGATGATATTATTGATGCAAGGGATGGGTAGTTGGTAGGTCCAAGTTAAGTTTTAGACTTTTTTGAAATTAATTTCATGGATTTTGAGGTTAAATTTGTTAGGGGCAGTTCATTTAGTACGTTACGCAAAAAACGAGTTTTTAGACCCCCCTGCCCCCCTCGTTACGTTTTTTGTATGAAAAAAAATTTTATTTAATTTGACCTGTTACAAAGTCCCCCCCTCCCCCCTAAAAATTGAAGGTACTAAGTGAACGTCCCCTTTTTGAAAAAAAAAGATGATTTATTCAAATACAAATGGTTATAAGTATCAAGTGCACATACCTTGGAAGTTTACTTAAGTTAACTCGATTTTTCATTACTTACTTTATTTCACTGCTTATTGTTTCCTCTGATAATTGCAAATGAATAATAATTTCCTTCTTGCAAATCATTAAAAACTTTTTTTTTCTTCTTTCCTTCTTTATTTATTTTTTTTCTTTCCTCTTTTGAACATTCTTCCATTCATTTGAGTAGTGTACAGCTTTGGTCTTATTCATCACGTATGTTGTTGAACGATTGGAATAAAAGAAGGCAGCGGAAAGTGAACAATTATGAACGATAATCTCTTCAGATATATTATTCTATATGTATATATACTTAATATGTAGTTAGATACGACTTGAGCTTAACATTGCTCATGTATTGTATGTTGTTATGTATTTCAATTAGAAATGGGAAAGAGGGTAACAACACAGGCAATGATTTGCATTAATTTTATGGTTTATGTGAATTGTGCATTTTTATTGAGCTATTTTCAAGCTATTTCTATGGAAAGACGTTGGTAAATAGTACAAGGAGAAAAGGGGAGAAAAATCGATGGAAATAAGAATGTGAGAGATTTACGGCTCAATTCAACTTCATGAGTCTCGTTAAACTGTTCATTTTGTTAATTAAAATATCAGAAATGAATACGACTAAGCTTAAAAAAAATTATCAGGTGCTGCCGCTATTTTACGAACATAAAAATGTAACATAATAAAATAAGCAGCAGTAGCACTTCCATATTTATTCATTGTTATACTTTACGACTTGTTAAGTCATTTTCTTCTTACTCAACTTTTACTTCTCGGACATAAAAAATATTTAGCTTAAATAATCAAATGACTAATTATACTTTGGTTAGCTGAATAAATTGGAGGTTAATTTTCATCAAATGGCTGAATGAGATTGGAAAGATTCCATGTTGAATTGGACTGCGTATTTCATAGATAAGCTTCGACATGAAACTTAAATTTTCTAACTGGAACCGCAGCGTAAAAATGATTTAGTTTTATAATTTTTGGGAATTGTTTCCTTTTTACCACGTTTTTTTCATCATTTTGAATTTTTTGAATGCACAAAAGATGCAGATTTTTTTTCTGAACGTACTAATGATGCAAAAAAAATTGTTGTCAATTCTGTCAAACTTAACGTCCAGAACTTCTAGTATATCTGATAATTTCATACAAGAGTTATAATTTCAGACTAATTTATGATAATTAAATTAATAGCTTTTTTAAGAGAACAATTAGAAAATTTTTCTAACATTCAGCGCTGCTATTTATCTTATCTACCCTCAACGATCTTTTACTTCTATTTTACAAAATCAACTTGACTATGTGTTTAAAATATTTCTTTAGCAGTTTAACAAAAGTTTTTAGTTATTTTTTCGGTTCTTCACGAACTATTAAATATTTTATATCTGTTGGGGAGGTAGACAAGTTTTGAAGGCATTGTTGACATGGTGGGATTGATGAGCATATGTTTCATTGATAATTTTACTAAGTTTATGATAGATTTTTTACCGAATGCACAAAAGAAGCGAATTTTTTCTTTGAATTCGCAAGTGATGCGAAATTTTGGCACTGAATGCATAAATGATGCAAAAACTTTTTTATAAATACACAAAAGATGCAAAATTTTTTCGATATTCTATTAAATTTTAGGTTTGAAATCCATGTCACCAAGACCACAGACAGCAGTAAAAAGTATTAACAAAAGTGTTCCTTTCCTAATAAAATCAGTCTGAAAAAAAAATGAATGAATGTAAAAGGAACTAAGAACTGATAATGATCTGTATTTAATTTTTTACTGTTTCATGTTAAGTTAAATATGAAAAATTCATAGTGTGCCCAAATTACTTTTAATTTCTATGTTCTCTTGAGCGTAAAACAATTCGAAGCGTTTTGTTGTCGAGAGGAAAATGAACAAAATAAAAACAAAAAAAATGTAATTTTCAGTACCCACAAAAAACCATTCTGCAATTTTATGTATGAACATGTTCTCATGTTCATATGTATGGCAATAAAAGGGGACGCTAATTAAACGCGAAAAGGAAAATGAAATTTAAATAAAAATTAAATTTGACAATCTCTATCACACATCCGTAGTAATTTGAAAGCAAATTAAAATTTTAAAAAAATAATAAAATAAAAATTTCCATCGTGCATAATTAAATTAAGATAAATAAGCTAATTAACTTTATTGTTTATTGTTATATTAACAGGTGGAAAAGACGACGATGGAAATTTCAAAAATGGTTTAACATCTGGTCTCAGCAAAAAACAACGGAAAGCCAGAACAGCTTTTACAGATCACCAACTACAGACTTTAGAGAAATCTTTTGAGCGCCAGAAATATCTCAGTGTACAGGATCGAATGGAGCTAGCTAATAAATTAGGATTAAGTGATACGCAAGTGAAAACATGGTATCAGAATCGAAGGTATGTAAAAGTTGACTTTTAATGGATGAAGAATTATATAAATATGTGCGTGGTAATCAGAGTTGGATAATTTAAAAAAAAATTATCCGCCATTTTGTAAATTTAAAATTAAATTTTTTGTGAATTTTTAAAATTGATTTAAATTGAAGTTTTGACGTTTTTAGTTTTGCTCACTCTCAATAAATTAGATTCAATCGTTTAAATCATAAATAAGCACCTTTTATAGTGTGAATGATCATTTAAACTTTTGAAGCGATAAAAAAATTACCGCGCCAAAAAATTTCCATATTTTTTATAGAAAATTAATTCAAATTACTCAACTCTGTTTCCAAATCCAGCAAATAACAAATAAGTAAGCGAATAAGTAAGAAAATAAGAGAACAAGAAGGAAAGCATTTGATTCGCACGAATTTATCTTTAAATGCTTTGTTTTAATGTGCTTTTACCGCCCATAAATTCCATTTTTTCAATTTTTCTCATCATCCAAAAAGAGCATTAAAAGCAAATAAGGTTCACTTAAACTGTGAAATTCCTTTGTTGTAGGTTTACTTATTTCAAATTATGGATGAATATTGGGAAAGAAGTTTATTTAAATATTGATTTTTCTGTATAAAAGCGTAAAGAATTACAAAAGAATCGATTTTTTTTTTATTTATTTGAAGAAAATGATTTTGAGAAAAGGCAATTTTCTACGTGATTTACTAGCTACTTATTTGTTTTGTGCTGCATAATACATATCAAGTTCTATTTTTATTTACGTTCAATGCCTCCTGGTTATTTTTACAAATGAGAACTAATCAATTTTTTTCCCTTTACTTTTCTTATTAATAGAACAAAATGGAAACGACAAACAGCAGTTGGATTAGAGTTATTAGCGGAAGCAGGAAATTATGCCGCATTTCAGAGACTCTATGGTGGTCCACCATATATTGGTGGATGGCCTTATCCTCAAGTACCTTCTGGAAATCCAACGAGTACAGTTGATCTCTATTATAGACAAGCTGCTGCTGCTGCAGCTCTACAAAAACCTTTGCCATATCGTATTTATCCAGGTGCAACTGGCCTATCGCCACTCGCAATTCCTGGACCAAGTGCAGCTCAATTTCCTCATCTAACAGCTTCAAATTCTTTATCGTCTTTAAGTAATTATTATAGTAACAATAACAATAATAATAATAGTAAGGAAAATAATAATAATAGTAGTAATGGACCAGACACCCCAACAAGACGATCTCCTAGCCCTACATTAAACCCTGGCTCCCCCGAAGGACGATCTGAAAGTAATTCCCAAAGTGATAATGAAGATACAATCCAAGTTTGAAAATAAGTTAAATCTCTTGTGATTATAAAATAATTTTATACTTTTTCCTAGTTCTTATTTTTTTTTATTGGCTATAACTTAATTAATTTATGTTACAATGAATATTGATATATTAAGAAGAATATGCTACTGTCTTATACCTGAAAAATGCTCATTTTTGATATAAGAAATTTTTAAATGGAATGAATTTTAAAAGTTAAATGAAAGTGATTTTTAAAAGTTCAAAGTTTTAAGGATGAATTTTAAGCTTTTTAAAATGAGAAATTTAATTTTTAATTCTTATAGGTTACGTAAAAACGAATTCAAAACGCAGAATCGTACTTATTCTTTATAAAAACTTACGCAAATTTAAAAAGTTCGTTAATTTTTTATTTTGAAAATTTCAAAAACGTTTTAATAAAAAAATTGTGGCAATAAATTTTAAATTTTATCCATAAATCATACAGTAGCAAGGCATTTTTGTAAAGAAGATTAAGGCGTAAATAGATGGAATATAAGTTAGAGTACATATAAAAAACAAATAAATGCTTTTACACGATTATGTTTACTATTCAAATTTTTTTTGATTAAAGGTTTTTAGACGTTAAAAGTGTAAATAAATATTTTATTGAGTAAATCAATAAAGGAAAAGAAAAGTAAAAATAACTATTTGTGACTTAAACATAGCATTTTTCATCCGCATATTGAAATTATACTCAAATATGGCAATTAAGGTAAGCCAAGTCACCCTCTACACCCTCAATTCATTCGGAAGTAGCGTTATCATGCAATTTGTAAGCACAGCGACAACGTAAAAGGACTTTTAATTGTTTTGTAATTTTCATTTTTTCTCCAACACACAAAAACAGCCCTTGCTCGTTCACTCGATTTTTCCCAACATTTTAACTTCCACGCATCGCGTGTAAGTTATTGGTTTCACCCAAAATGCCCATTTTCGAGTTCACCATGTTCCCACCACTTTTATGACAAGTTTTTGGTACCAAAATGTGCGTCTCGATGAGTAGATTCATAATCTGCAGGAATTTTTCAATTTAAAGGCCATTAAAGGGGTCAAAAAGCCAAAAAACACGACTTACGTAGAAAGCCACGAACTTCCACGCTTGACTTACGATAGATTATAAATACATTTATTATAATATTATAAAAAATTTCGGAAAAAACAAATTGATTTTTTTTATGTTTAACGTTCGAGCTGTACTTCATATTCTTCTATTTCATAAGCATAAAATGTCAATTATAAACTTTACTAAACTCCTAAAAATGTAGTCTGTATTAATATTTGTGAAATTTGCATTTTATAGATTCCTTAATGTACGAAATGGAAATTTTAAGAATCGTTTTAGGTACATTTGGGAGTTGTGAAGAGCTGTGCGGAATGAAACGAAGTTTCACAAACCATTGCTTCGCTCCGCTCAGCAATGGTTCATTCACTTGCTTCGCTTCGCTCAGCAATGGTTCATTCACTTCGTTTCATTCCGCACAGCTCTTCACAACTCCCAAATGTACCTAAAACGATTCTTAAAATTTCCATTTCGTACATTAAGGAATCTATAAAATGCAAATTTCACAAATATTAATACAGACTACATTTTTAGGAGTTTAGTAAAGTTTATAATTGACATTTTATGCTTATGAAATAGAAGAATATGAAGTACAGCTCGAACGTTAAACATAAAAAAAATCAATTTGTTTTTTCCGAAATTTTTTATAATATTATAATAAATGTATTTATAATCTATCGTAAGTCAAGCGTGGAAGTTCGTGGCTTTCTACGTAAGTCGTGTTTTTCTTCTCTCTTTTTGCTGCTTTTTGTCGTGTAAGCACATTTCGACATGAAAATGTAAACGTAAATTTAGATTATTATCGGTAACACAGAAAATTTACCACATAAATCGTCCTATAGCACACTTAAAATTCACAGTTAACTGTTATGTTAAATACTTTCCTTTTTAGCTAAGAAGGAAAATTGGTATTGGTGCTTATTTACTTGAATTAGGAGATGATGAAGCGCATTTTTCGATAATTTCATTTTTCTATTTTTTTAAGGTTTTTCAGTTTCAATTTTTTTATCGATGCTAGTAATTTTGATTAGGTTATTTTTTCTATTTAACGTTTTTTCAGATTTGAATTTTATTTAAATTCTCATTTAAAAAAAAAAACTAAAAAAAAATTTGTTTACATTGTAAATTTCTTAATTTCACTGAATTTCAAGCTTCAATGATAAATAAACAAACTCAATCATAATCATTGACTTAAAATGATTCAATTTCATACAAATAAAGCATCTAGAAAATCCAAACTGACTATAAAAATAACAAAACTAATTTCTAACCTAAAAAATCGCAGCTAATAATCCTTAAGCGATTATTTCTTTGCGAGAAAATATAATCACAGAAAACTTACAAGTCCTTTTTGTGTAGTTTAGCGATCATTAATGAACAATTTTTCATTTTTAGAACACGACAGCTTTTCAAGCCAGCAACATTCTATGTCTAAAATCAGCAAAAAAAGTATTTCGAAATCATGTTCAATTTTTTTCTTACAAAAGCTGCTCATGTTAAAAATTAATAAATTAAATTTCAGCTCATGATTTATTGGCATCTCATTTCTCATTTGCATTTCACAGCAATTTACTTAAACGGAAGGCTTAGCTTAAAAGCCATTTATTGTAGTGGCAAGTAAAATATTACACGTGCAAAAGTGCTAGACGGTATGCGATAAGCGAACGACAACGAAATTTTTGTTAATATTTCATTTCATGCTAATGATATCGCAGTTATTTTAATATATATGAAATGTAAAAATATAAAATATGTTCAAACATAAACTTTTGTCGATTATTGCGATATATTATGAAACTACCTGTTTATGGATTTCCATCATTATTCATAAATGAGCAATTTCATTTGGTAAAAGAAGTATTTTTGGGTTGCTAAAACTGCGCATGATCGGAGATGAAGGGAAAAAAAGTTTTTTTATTTAAACGACAGCAATTTTCACAACAATGGTGTGTACATAATTTTTTTTCTCTCTCGTTTGCTTTTCTTCACATAAATGTGAGTTGAACTTTATTTCATCGAATGCTCAACTCATCGACAAATTTTATTTCTGTGTATGCATGTGAGGGAGATTTTTTTTCATGCTAGATGCTGAATGATGATGGAATATATTAACAGATTTTGAATTTAGATTTTATCAAATTTGACGAAATTCGATAGGGTTATGAGGATTATATGTAAATTTAAAAATATGATAAATATCAAAGGGGTCGCAATGTTAAAAATTCGCCAACTTAGATGAAAATTTGACTGGCAACAAAAATTTTTGATTTAAAAAAAAATTTTGTATGGAAAGTTAGAAAGTGTGCCATGATGAGAGAAAACCAAAAAAATTGTAATGATTTTTTATTCCTTTTTTTTTACAATATTAAGCTTTTAAACGACAACTAGAATAAGCCTGACCACAGAAATGGCTTTACTTTCATAAAATATTCTTTAAAACCTTCGAAAAATCAAATTTAGTTTAGACTCATGGCATACTTTCTAACTTTCCATACAAAATTTTTTCGAAATCAAAAATTTTTGTTGCCAGTCAAATTTTCATCTAAGTTGGCGAATTTTTACCATTGCGACCATTGCAAGGAATCAAACTTAAATTATTGACAGAAAATAACTAAAGCTGTCAGATTTGTCATATTGGCTACTTAAACATAACAAATATTTTTTCAACATAACCTAAAAATTATTTTAATATCCATTTTTTTATCCCACAAAACTTCATTACTAATTTTAAAAAAAACATGCTAAAAAAACAAAAAAAAAACCAATATGAATCAATTTCACAAAAAAAGTCATCTTTTTGTCATCAGAAATAAAAATTTACAGCTCCAGCTATAGCTGAGCTGTCTATTTCATTAGGAAAAAATTTCTAATATTTTATTATCATCGCATCCCATTTGTGTATTCATATTCCATTATATGCTCATCGAATTTTTATTCCAAAAAAAGTGAATAACGTAAAAGCATTTACAACAAAAATGTCCAAAAACAGCATACACAAAAAGGGCACACATAAAAATTCCATTAAAGGCTAGATGAGCAAACAAACAAATAACAAAAACTTGTCAAATACATAAAAGTAAAGCTTTTACGATAGAAAAAAAAAAAATCAATAAAAATTTTTTGTACCCCAAAAAAAGCACTTCATCAACATCATCCTCGTAAAAACTGATAAATACATCACTTAGCATTTTTTTATATGTTACCAGATTTTTTTTCTCTCTCATTTGTTTTTGTTTTCTTTTCAAACGATACAGAGAAGTGAAAAAAAAACGTTTTTATGTATTTCATGTAGTTTGAGTCAAGTATATCTACATGTATCAAATTGCAGACCAGACAATAAACTCGTTTTGATATTTTTTTTCCTCTTCATTCAATATTAAAATAGCACTTTTCCATTGGTTAAAGAGTCATTATGGAAAAGAGCATAAGCTCCTCCTTGTTTGTTTGCTCATTCAATAAAGTGCCTCTTTTACAGTTAAACGTTTCTGTTTTCTTCACTCCACATTCATCTCACTTTTCTTCTTCTTCCTCTCTGCTTTTGCTGTATTTTATTATTTTTATATATTTTTTTTGTTTTTTTTTTATGTGTGAATTTATATGCTGTACAATCGTTCAACGTCGATTTGGTTGTTGTTGTGAATGTGCTGGATGAGATAAATGAATTGAGATTCGATTTTTCTTATTAACGGACATTTTTGATTTGAATTTTGAATTTTTTGTAATTGAAATTTTTTGAAATCTTAGTAACCGTTGAAATTTTTAAAAATTTTGTTAAAAATTTGTTGATTTGAAATTTTCTTGTGAGATTGTCATTGAAAAATGTAAAAAGCAGCAGGAATAGCCATTTGAAGCAATTTATCTTGTCAAATAGTACTTAACACGAACAAATTAAAGTGGAAATCGAGAATGAAAAAAAAAAAATCATTTTCTTTGTGTTTGTGAATATTTTTTAAGCTACCATGTGTGAGTGTAAATTGAGACTGTGTTGGTGCTTTTGATACTCATTCTCACTACTCAACATTCATGAAAGAAAAGAAAAAAAAATTGTGTATCACCCCAAACTGTTTAGTTCGCTTTCAGCTTTATTATCGTGTGGATATTTTATTGTACATTTATTAAAAATTACATTCCAGTGTGTAGAATTTTTACGTCAACAATTCTCGCGTTGTAGGCAAAGAGTCATTAGATGAACAAACAAAACAGTCGATTACTGTTATCTATTTAATGAGTAATTAATTGACTCATTTAATTATTAATTCATTAGCCTCAAATGAAACTCATTGAGTGATAATAGACAACAAAATTGTTTTTAGCTGCCCTGTATAGTGTGCTTTATGAATCAAAAGTAATTAAACGATCGAACATGAAAATAAGGTGTCAAGTATTCGACACTAATTGATGATTGTTATTGATTCATACAATAAAGACTTCAACTTGATCTAATTTAGTCAACAAAAAAAAAGCAGACACAGAATGAAAATATAAAAAAAGCAGTTACGACAGTGTAAAGAGCTATTAATTAATTGTGAAAATTAACATACAAAAAAATATATAAAGAATATAGTGAGCATAAATGCTAATGTGTTTACGAGTGTGTGAGCATAAAGAATTGTGTTAGATGTTTGTGGAATGAGTGAAGGTGCAAAGAAGCATTAAATTATTATAAAAGCTCTTTAGTTTATACACACGATGTGCCTGGATTGTGGAAAGAAAAATTATGAATTAAGTCAGTAGACAAAAAATAAAAAGAGGAAGAATAAAAAAAATAATTCCGTGAACTCAACTGACTGTAAAATTCCTGAAAATACAAAACTTTTTTTCCTGAACATTCTTTTGAGATTATTTGATGAGTCGTCCGACCGATCAAATCTCAGTATCTGAAATGACGATTTTAAGGCAAACACAAGGTGGATCAATGGCTGCATATCAACCCCCACGATCAAAATTCATGATCCACGACATTCTTGGCAGTAATGGAAAATTTAATCCAGCAAATGATGATAGGACGCCGAGTCCACAAGCTAAAGATCTCAGTTTATTCCTCAACTCAATACCTGAACATGAACATGATGATGAAAGTGATTGCGATTCAAGTAAGTAATGGCCGTCGGCTAAGTTTGTTTTTTTAGTGCCCCAATTTTTTTATTCATTCTTCTTATTGTTACTAAATCACATCAAAATTCATTATGGAAGTAATTTATTTACTTACTTAAGTTGAGGCAAGGAGAAATGAGCGTGGAGCTCTAATTTATTCATAAAGCTATAACAATTTATTACTGACCGATTAGATATACATACATTCAATAAAATTAAAATTTATACAGCTGTAATGTATACGTGTTATAATTTAATGGGTGAATAATTTCAAATTAAAATGAAGAGCCAGAAATGCTTAATTATCATACGAGATTAATACCTAGACTTAAGGAGAATCTTAATGCTTATTGCGCGGTTGGCGATGAAAAATTTGGGAAATTTTTTTTGAAGGTTAAGTTTTCAAAAATTGAAAAAATATCATTTTATACAGCTTTTGGAAGGCTCTAAAATAAATGGAATGGTTTATAGGATATCACAGTGTTGATAAAATTAAATAAACAGTAATTCTATTGGTTTTAAATAGGTTTTTAAAGCATTTTAGTTCAAAATTATTTGTTTTATTTACATTTTAAGTCTTAAAAATTCAAATTTAAAAAAACCGTTAAAAACTATTTAAAGATTTTTTTTTAAGTTTAGGCTGACTTTCCACCAGTTTTAAACAATTTTTCTATGCTAACAATTTAAAATAAACCAAGTTCTCGTTTTTTAAGTGTAATTTTAACAAAATTATGCAATTTAGAGCAATAAATTGCAATCATTCTCTTATTTACCGACAATTATTCATATTCTGACCACGCACACGCACACATATTTTTTTCGAGAAAAAGAGCTTTCCGAAGATGAACAACAGCACATGAAGTTGATTTGATTTATGATTGAGTTAATGAGATTTTTTCATTAAGATTATGGATTAAAAATCATGTAGCGTGAATTCTATCAGTTTTAAAAGTAGCAAAATAGCGTTTACCACCCCTTTTTGAGCTTGAATAATAATGAATTAAGAAAAAAAATAGTATGCCTTAGAAAGATTATCGCACCTTTGAAACGCAATTTTTTATTTTGAGCTTTAAGCATACAATGGGTCATTTAAGATTAGCATCGATAAAATAAATTATATTTTGTTTTTTTACGGCTTGAAAAGATGATTTTAAAAGCAAATCTGTAAATTGTGATAATGAGAATGGGATTTAGTCTATCAGACATTGGAATCTTTTGAAAGTTAATGAATTCAATTGCTATTTTTTCGATTCTACTTAATTGGCGCTTCAATTTTTTAATTTAAACTATTAGAGTTCTAATTTTAGTTAAATCAATTTATTGGATGATAAGCTTTGTTCATGTAGATTGAATTAGACTTGAAATTAATCTAATTTTGGAATTTTTGAGTTAATTAAAATATTTTGATGCTGTTCAATTTAAATTGTTGCAATCTGATTTGTAATTTTTAGGTTAGGATTGAAATAAAAAAAAAACGTTTTTTTCTGTAAATAAAACTGAAAAGACCAAAAAACGCGTCAGAATTGATTCTCATACCAAATTCTAGAATTTATTCATCCCCATCTCATTTACATATTATCATCAAAACTGTAAATCATCGATCCATTTAAACGTGATTCACAGATTTGTGGTTTTGTCACATTCCACAACTAATTTCTTATCAGCGATTTTATAAAAGCATTTGCCACATAAAAAAAATTAGCAAAACTAAAAAACATAATTTTTTTAATATTTCCATTTCGAGCTAATAAAATTGACCAATAAACAAAATTTCACACTATGAAATCCGTGTGACTTAATGAGATCAGCAAAATAAACATAATAAAAAATTATCATAATCTAAAATAACACAATCGAGAGGTGCTGATAGACATACTAGAAAATAAATGAGAGAGACATAAAGAGTGAAAAAATGTCACAATAATTGAAAGCTAATTTGTATAATTTAAAGCAAATAATAAAAATAATAATAACATTGCATTATATTGATTATTTATGATAACAGTAAATTATCTTTTATATCTCGCATGTGTTGAAAGAGGGAGAGAAAGGTGGACTTTTTTTATTTTGTGCTGGATTATTGACAGCAGATGGATGTTGAGTCAGTTAACTTGAGTGACTGGTCAAATTTAAAACTTTTTGAAAAAAATTAAAATTTTATAAATTTTTTGAAAAATTTAAGTTCAACAAATTTTTTTAAAAATTTAAATTTTATTAAATTTTTGAAAAATTTAAGTTTTATAAATTTTTTGAAACATTTAAGTTCAAGAATTTAAATTTTTAAAAAATTTAAGTTTTTCAAAATTTCATATTTTGTAATTTGAAAAATTTAAATTTCATCAAAAATGCACTTTAAACCCACATTTCATCAATCTTTCACAACATGCCAATTCTTTGTTGTTGTTGTTTTATTGCCTTCGTGACATAACATGCAACATCAATTTCATTTAAAAATTTTTTTTCTGCATTATTTTGATACACTTTTAGTTTCCCATTAATTAAGCCACTTTTTTTTGTTTTTGTAAATTTAATTTCTTTTATATTCGAACAAAATTGAGGAAGCAGATGCGAAACAATTATTTTGCATTGAATAAAAAAAAAAATTGGTAATAGCGGTAAAAGTGGATCATAAAACTACATTGTAAGGCGAATTACCTGCCTTTTCTTTAATTCTGTTGCTGTTTATTGTCACGAAAGGCTATGCTGCTTCTCTTTTCTTTTTGACAAACGGTCAAATGGCACATCAGTAAAAGGGTTTTTATTATTGTAAGAAATGAGGAAAGTTAAATGACTAATTTGAAACATTTATGAGGTTTAATGCTTTATTGTGGATACCTAATAACTCTCAATAGCAATATTTTCCGTTATTTCGTACAAAAATTTGAATTTGAATGTTTTGCGTGTACGAAAAATTCACACTAACACAAACGCAGAGAAAGTTTTATTTTTGTTAATTTAGAATTAAATTATTTAATTTTTATTTTTCTAATATTTTATTCTTGTAGCTTGAATGATGCTGCATTAGTTCAATAGTTTTAAAATTTGTAAAAAGGTTCAAAATTAAGTAAAAAACATAGCTTAATTCTGATTGGTCGATTTTGTAAACATTACAAATACATCTAAATACACACACAACTATAATAAATCAATTTTTAATTTCTTCAATTTAATATATATTTCTGATTGTTGGTACATTCCTAATAGCCTTATTAATTGAGAAAATCAATTTTCTATTAAAAAATTCATTCTGAAAGTTAGTTAACAAGGCAGAAATTCCGAATTTGTCGAATTTCTTTAATAAAATTTAACGGACACTCTGTACTAAAATAAGGAATACTAAAAATTCCTTATTCAAATTTTGTACTAAAATAAGGAAAACCGTTATGTATTGAGAGCTATTAGGTGGATACATACATATGTGTAGGTTTGCGGTATTAATTCTTGCACGCATTGAATAAAATTAAATAAAAAGATAAATGATGAAAAATATTATGGATTAAAAGTTTTTAAAGATATGTTTTTTTTTTGAAAAAAGAAAACGTTAAATATTATTGAAAAATGTTTAAAAAAATTGAAAATCAACTAATCTGAAATATGATATTTTACATAGAATCTTAAGGATTTGAACCATAGCCTATTAGCTTAGTCTTTGCAAATTTTTCTTAAGAATTTTAATCGATAAATTCAATTTAACAAATATTGTTATTAAACTCACAATTTTTTTAATAATAAATCAGTTAAATAACCATGCAACTCATTCTTTTCATTCTTCACAACGAAAAAAATGCTTCCCCATTAAATGCACTCTGATTCCATTCTGTATCAATTAATTCACTTACATTCGTCTATGATATACACAACGTAGACTATATAACAAAACTATTTAATTCATCATAAAAATTAAAAACCGCAATGCATTGTAGACTCACTCACTCATTTAACGTGTTTATGCCATTTAATGCAGCAAAGCATTATTTCCATTTTCCTCACTCATTTTGTCTACCTTTCTCACTCCGTCTTGTTAGCTATTCATTTACCTCATTTCGTGTTATGATTATTCTCTCATATTTCTTTCATTTCTTTGCCTCTCATGTTATTATTATTATGTTGCATATAGCAAGTATTAAAAATAGTTTCAATCATCGCAATAATGCATTTTTTTATTGCTGTTGAATAATGAATTAATTATCTTTGAGCTTCTTTCTTTTATTTTCTTTTTGCAAAAAAATAAATGCAGTTCATGTTAAATGGTAGCAAAAAAACACAAGAAGAGATTGAAATGTGCAATTCTGAATTAATTTATTATTGATGATGATCAAGATTATTATGAAACTAGATTAAGGGAACTGAACTAAAGAGAGTACTTTTTTTTAATGAGTATGTGAATTTATGATTTAATGATTTATGATTTTATGATATGAGCGTTTTTTGTAGATTCTGACTTGATGATAAGTCATTGTATTCTAGACTTTGTTTACTTGTAATCAGCGTAGATGTTTTTTGCTTTAATTGGATTGAGATTTATAAGATTTTGACATGAAATAAGGTTTACAATGTGTAAATTTTACTTGTAAGATTTAATGGGGATTTAAAGGGAAAAACAATGAGGTTAGAATGGATTATTAGATTTGGATGCTTTCACATTTATACTAATGGTAAAGGTGCATTTACAATTTAGAGCGTTATACATTCAGGTGTCTTTACACTAAAGTGTACTAAAAATTAAGGTACATTTACATTTAATCAATAAACTCAGGAGTCATCACACTTGAGTAAATATTGAGGCATATTCAGACTTAACTACTGAATTAAGATGTCTTCACACTTTACTATGATATTAGGGCATTTTTACAATAGGGCAATTCTACAGATAAAAAATAGCAAAATTTTTGCTTTAAATTGATTTTTTTATTAATCAGCTATCTAGACGTCTTAAAGCTTGATGTGACTTGTGTAAAACATTGAAATATACCTATACAATGTTATTACCTCAATCAAAATGCATTCATTAACAAAATAATTTAATTTTTATGTGCGTCGCTCAGTCTTTTTCTGTGGAATTTTTCGCTGTTGGCAGCATTTAAATGCAAATTTCTGATGATTGATGGACTGTAGACACTTCTAACTTAAACTAAACTATCAAACAATGCAAAATTTATCAATATTTGATGTTTCACTTGTGAATTAATCAGTGGTTTCGACAAAAACAATATTTTTCTTCAAAACAAGAAAAAAGACTGAGCGACGCAAAGCGCATATTCGTAAATTTCAAGGTTCAAATTTTAAAAATTCGTTAAAATGTAATCGAATTTTGAGAATAACGCAAACAAACATCAATTTTTCAATTAAATTTTAAACATTTAGATCTCGTATAGGCTCTAAAAATGAAAATAAAGGAGAAATAGTGAAGAATTGATTTAAAAAATAAGAAATTTTTTTATTGTTTACAAAAACAAGTAAAGGTTTACTTGTAAAGCGTTTTTGAGAGTTCAACCCAATATATATATATGAGGTCATATAAGAAAATGATCGTTAAATTTTGAAAAATTTACTAACACCATCAAAACTTTCTATACCGGAAACAATGGAAAATTTTGATAGTGTTAGTTTTGTTTGGGGCGATTTTGGGGCGGACTCTGTCCATATGACCTCATATAGATATATTGGTTCAACCAATCTGTAGAATTGCCCAATAATAATTATTTTAAGCCGTCTTCACATTTAACTTTTTACCAAAAATTAAGAAAGTTCACAAAAGAAATTGCCAATTTTTTCATCAAAACATTTCACGATCCATTTTTCAGCCTTATTCAAACAATAATTTATAAATTAACTGTACTCTTTATTGCTATTAAAGTAAAAGTTAATTTCATATCATTAGCTACTATTGCCATAATAAATTTGACCAAAAGTGGAAGCTCCATTCATTTCAAATGATCATTAATAAACCACTTTGCAATTATCGACAAACCACTAACGGCAATGAGTGATTGTCATCTGTGTGGATTTTAAAGAGTTATTGATGTGCTGTAATATTTGATAATTTTCATGATTAAAGCTTTAATTTATATGGAAAAATGAGTTTGTTTTGAAAAAAATATGGATTAATTGAAGAAAAATTGGCTATTGTACAGTTTCGTCAACAGGAACCAACTTTATTAACCCAATAAATCTTGGACTTTATGACACACACTGTTAATGTGCGCCAAATACCTTAATGAAGGAAGTAAAAAAAACTAAATTTAAAAAAAAAAAAATTCTTCTAAGAATTGAATTAATCTTTATTAGATTTGATTTACAACAGTCATTTGTGCAGCTAGGCACTACTTAGAATTAATATAAAGTCAGTCTTATGAATTAATTTACGATACTAATTAAACAGAAGCAAAATCACTCATTTGCTTGCCTCCAAAACAGCAGCAAAATATTATTTTTTATCTCAATATGTTAATTACAAAATATTAATTTCATATTAAAGCTATAAAAAAAATTCAAAATTGTCAGTTCCTCATGTTTTATTTTTTTAAATTTCAATATATTAAATATAAAAAAAAGAGTTTTGGTTTACAAATTCGCATTCAATGATAAATTAAAAACATATTTGAAAGCATTTGGAACAGATTAATAACGAAATAATTGCACAGATAATGCTACAAATTTGTAATTAAATTGTAATTAAGTTGCAAATTTTCTCACTGACTTAACATGTTCATTTGAATTATTTAAAAATAAAATTTATCGAATGAGTTTAATGAGCTTTGTGTTGGATGGCAGTTTGATGCCTTGAATTTATTTTTTTTTATTTAAAAGGAATTAAAAATTAATTGTTTTAATTTAAAAAGGATTAAAAAATTAAAACTTTCAAAACAATTTTCAACTTTTTCTAATAAAAAATTATTTTTAAATTTTTCTAATAAAAAAATAATTTAAAAATTTTTCCAACAAAATTATTTTTAAATTTTTCTAATAAAAAAAAGTTTTAAAATTTTTCTAGAACTGATAAATTTATGAATTAAAATGAAATTTTTGAAAATTTATTTAAAATAAAAATTCTATCCTTAAAAAACTTTATTTAACATATTTAATTTAGTAAACTGTTTAAATTAACAAAAAATACAATTTAAAAATTCTCACTTCAAACAAAAATACTTAAAATCTTTTAAAAAATCACATAAAAAAAATAATTAAAACCATTTAACAGAGTTAATGTAGATAAAAATGTACATTAGTGACATAAATCTCTCAAATTTTCGTTTCAGCACAATTTAAAAGCTTAAAAAATGTGCACATTCATGTGTAAATTACATATTCATATTGTAACTAAACTGACGTTTTCCACCTCAAGAAGTTTCACAAACAGCGAAGAAAAAAAAATATAAATAATTGGATGGATGGATGGATAAAATTAAATTCTTGCAGATCATTTTTATGATAATTGTTTCCGGTTGTGTTACGTAGAAGTTCAAGTAATTTATTAAAGTGTCTCTAATTGGACTTTTAGTATCTTCCTCGTACAAGAGTAATGAAAAAATGTAAATAGCAATAAATTCTCCACTCACACACCAGTCTTCGAGAAAATTCTTTGTAAAACTCATGAGCAATTATAGTTTTGGGCATCTTAATTATTAATTCTTCTTAATAGCCACAAGTTGTGTTTGAAAAAAATTTTCGTCTTTTAATTTACAATTCAATTTGAAAAGAATTAAATTAATAGGCATTTTTGGTTTCGAAGCATTAAGAAGTAAGTGATTATACACGTATTTAATCTTACATAACCATCACATTTCTCTTTAATTCATTCATTTAATTATAATTCTTTAGCAGCTTTTTTGATAAAGAAAATTAAGAAAATGAGCTGAAATTTGTCATTTTTGAGTCAAAATTTAAAAATTTTGAAATTTTGTGATAATTTAATTTTTTAAAAATTTCAAATTTTTAATTTTCAAAAGCCGTTAAAAATTTTAAAATTTTATAAAATGCGCTAATGCATTGAATAATTACCAAAAAGGAGGAACTCAGCTTGTCACACAGCACCAACTGTTTGAGCTTAAACGAGAGAAGAAGGAACGAAAAGAGAAGAAAAATACAAGGGAACTAATAGCTGATAACAATCTCTTAATTTTTCTGGTTTACGTATATTTTATTTTATATATATGTAAAGTGGTAATGTAAGGTAACTTGCAATGACTCGTAATCTCACTATGGTGGCAAGTTGAGCGTAAACTTATTTTTTTTTTCTTTCCTGCAAGGCGTTTTAATGTGTTTTTCTCATTTTTATTGCCTATTACTTCCAATATATTAAGCACTACACAAAAATCTCCCCAACAATTCAAGGTGCTATTTATATTAAACTCATTATTCTGATTAACTGTTTCACTAAATAATTCTTAATTTTTTTTAAACATTTATGTGCTTACCTGGGTGGATTATTTTTGGTGCTCTTTTTTATGTATTTATTCTTTATTTTTTCACAACTCACGACGATTTTGTTCAAATGTCACTCAAAAAAAAAAAAAAAAGTTCTCAAGTTCGCTTGATTCCCTTCCGAATTCAGTTCTTTTTTATTTCTCTGTGAATGTGAAATAAAATGAAAACATGTTTTCATGAAATTTAATGTTTAACAGCATGACTTGAAGTCAAACACGGAAGGGAATAATTTATTGGTCGGCAATAAATATGAATTTATTGTTTCTTTTGGAAAAGTTATTCCAAAAAGCTCTAATTTTGATCAAAATTTCGAGTCGGTATTAAAATAACGAAAATCAGTTTTTCGAAACTTCATTTTTACGACCATATCATTTTTACGAAAAATTTTTTCTTCCTTCTTTTCCCTATATTTTTCAAATTTTGAAAAACCGTTGGTACAAAATTAATCTTATTTTTGAATTATTTCACACTAAAACAACTTTAAATTGTTGCTTTTGATAAATAATAATTACTTTTAACGAGAACTATCAAAATAACGCTGTTCTGTGTGAAATAATTCAAAAAAACACAAATCGTCATTTTATGACAAAAACAACACAAAAATCCATCGATGTCAACGCATCAAAAAGGCAATAAAATCTCCACCAAAAATCAACATTTAAGATGAATAAGCTGCTGCTTGAACTCTTAAAATTAATATTTATAAATTAAAAAAAAAAAATGTTAAATTTTTTTTTTAAAAAAAAATGTTAATAAAAGTATTTTACTAGTTTTATTTCGCTACAACTTCTTTACATCCAAACGGTCAAGTCGAAATATTACCAAAAAATTCCCTCAGTGTATCAAGAAAATAACTTATTGTGTATAACGATAAAAAAGTGTTTAAGTTCATATTTCATTTACTCTCATTTAATTTCCATTTTTAGACCATTTTCCGGTAGTGGTCACCCTCAACAGATTATCATAACTCTAACATAAAAATTACCTTATGCATTCTTAACAAACAAACAAATCTCATTTTATTTATTTAATAACTCATAAAAATAAAATAAATTTCCATTTGTGTACGTGCAGGTGACAAGGATGACGAAGGACGCAGTCAAAATGACTTGAATGGTTCATCATTGAGTAAAAAGCAGAGAAAGGCAAGGACAGCATTTACAGATCATCAACTACAGTCATTAGAAAAGTCATTTGAGCGTCAAAAATATCTCAGTGTACAGGATCGAATGGAGCTAGCAAATAAGTTAGGATTAAGTGACACACAAGTGAAAACATGGTATCAGAATCGAAGGTAAGAAAGAAGAATATAAATATGGACATTTTTCCATTCATTAGCTATCGTCGATTCGCCCTTCATCATAGTCGTTTGGTTTCTATTTATGTAAATAATTTTTAACGCCTACCATCAAATCAACCAAATTGCTTTATGACCATAACCAAAAAAGTATTTAAATACAATCCAAAGAGGCGTTCAAATATTTGTATATGAAATTTTTTTTTATTTAAACACGCCTGAACCTCCCGACAAGAATAAAAAGAAATGTTTGTATGTTGGCTATGAAAAAAAAAAAATACGAGAATGAAATGGAAAACACTTAACGCATCATTGACTTTAATGATCCAGCAATTTCGTAGTACGTGATGTTTAAATAGTCGTCTAAAAATATTATTGTAGAAAATAGGCAACTAACAAACAATTAGAGACATTGGCGATGGTTACTTGATTTTCTTGGGGGTTACAGATCGAAAATGATGTTCATTTTAAATTGAGCTAAAATCGATCATTAAAAATCGAGCTGGATTTGAAATTTTTGAATTGAGTTGAAAAGCTAGAATTTAATCTAAATTAAATTTAGTTCAAATTTATTAAAAAATAAATCAGATTCATTTCAAATCGAGACATCAGAACCCCCAAACTCATGTCCAAAATGTGGTAACGTAATTGAAAGAAAGTAAGAATCAAAATGAAAAATTGACGGCAATGAACATGAAATATTCATCATAGGCGTATAGGGATCATTTAGCGGTGTTTATTTAGAGCTTATTGCTCAAACAATGAAATAGTGATGCTAATAATTTAACTAAGTAGTGAGTAAACTCGAAAAAAAAATCACTGATGATGTTGTTTATTAGACAGTCGTGGCTGGCAAGAAAAAGAAGGGGAATAGTCATCAATTACAATTGAAATTAAGCTTTTTAAACGAATGACTTTTACAACTGAATTAAATTATATATGAAATGAAGAAGAGAGATAAATCAGAGATGAAAATGTTGAAGGAATTTCATTTATTTCAGACTGATTTGTGTTTATATTTTTTATTGTTCGTTCCTTGAGGGGGAATAATTCAGTTCCTCTTGTCTTTGTTTTTGATGGATATTTTTTTTTTTGTTTTGAGAAAATGTTTTATTACTTTAAATTGCTGCTGGGAAAGAGATTTGATGAGTTTAATTGAATCAATATTGTTTTATTTTGAAGGATTATTTGGAATTTTAAGGTTAGGTTTTTATTTTTGTTTTACTTTTTTGATAAAGTGTGAATTTTTGAGGTTAGTTTGCATCAAAATCATCTTCCAGCAGGCCATCAACTAATTTCAGTACCTAAAAGCCAAAGAATTTCATTTAAAATCGAGAATTTCTTTAATTATTAAAGTTCGTCCCCCATTCTTACCTTTAACTGACATAGACACTAATTATACTCTCTACACCCAGCAAATCCCATAATGAATGTGAAAAAGAGAGAATAAAAATTGCACAAGACATTAAATGAAGTAGAAATGAAGATTTCCTGCTAACTAGTATTTAAAAAATTGACAGGTCTATAAGATACGATAACAAAATGTTACGCCAGGCGCCATAAGTGTTAAGAAGAAAGAATGAGAAAAGAGAAAGAGATGCGTAAGAGATGTAGCAAATCTATACAAGACACAGTCACTGCCTTCTAGTTTATGCCGACAGACCACAACTCAGCATTTTTTTTTTCATTTTCATTTTCTTTCACAAATAAAATGAAAAAAAAAATGTTTCATTCAATAAATCTCAACTTACTAATTATCTATCGAAACCGCAAAACAGAATGAATTGTATGGAAGTAGGAAAATAAAAATTATAGGAAATAATAGGTTGGGGCAGTTATAGAAAATGAAAAGAGAATTCATTCATGAATGCAAGCAGGCAAAATGTATTTAACGTTTTAGAAAAATGAGATATTACACTCATTAACTAGCTTTGACGTCTCTTCTTTATTTTCATGCCTTTGTAAAGAATGAAATTATTCACTTATGGCTACTGCCACGGGTACGTGATTGTATACCTTTAAATATGTATAAATAGCAATTTTCATAAGCGACAAAATGCGACAACGACGAGACAATTTTCTTTCATAGTTTTCCCATTCTACTCTGTCTCGTCGTCACCCTTTTGCACGATTTACGATTTTAAAGCATTCTGTTTAACCCATTGTGCAGTCAATTTGCATATTTCTGAGGCATCAAAGCGTGATTTATAATTTATTACATTTTAACTAAAACGATGCATATATGTGAAACTCAATTGAAGTGGTTGAGAATTGTCATTGCCTGAGGGATGGATAGAACGCGGGAACTGTATGAGATACTTTAGCATATTTTTAAAATATGAATTTTTAACGTATTTTCCAAATTTGAAATTTTAACGTATTTTTGAAATTTAAATTATTTTTCTTTAAAATTTTGAAAAATCATTAAAAATGTTTATTTTTAAAAATTTAGACACAAAAACATAACCCACTAATATACCATCCATAAATCTTTTGATAATAACAAAAAAAAGTATTCAAATTGTCGAAGCTAATCGTCCTAAAACGGGCTGCATAGGAATGATTTATTGCACATTTCTCTGCCACAATTACAATTGCGTGATTGTTGATGTCAGGAAAATTTAAATGAGAACAAAAAAAAAAAAAAACAGGCAAAAGAATGAAGGAATTGAAATGAAAATAATTTATTTCCGCAAGCAATGGAATTGAAATGATCATAAATGTTGGTGATATTTCAGAATGCAGATGTATAAATGATTCGTTTTTGGCCAAAAGACATGAAATTCTTTTTTTATGCAATGAGATAAATTCATAATTAAATGGTATCGTAGAATGGCAATAAAGATGATTCCATTCGGACAAACAGCACAAGACCCATCATTATTCGATTATACGCAAGTAAATAATTCCAACAGCAATTTCATCCAATTTCTTATTATTAGTCTGAATAAATTGTAATTTTATTGCATAAAACATTAACAGTTTGACTAAATGAGGCATAATAGTTGCTGTGTTGCGTGATAATTTGCTCCCCACATATTTCTTTCCTCTATATTTTATTCGTATAGGATATTTTCATGGGCAAGAATATTGCTAACCTCAACAAACTATTTGCTGATAAATGATAAGCACAAAGAACCTATAACTTATATGGAGAGTCATTAAACAGACCGAAAATATGTTAAAAGGGGTCGAAGTCGAAACATTAAGTGGCCATGTGGAGAATCATGGTAAAAAACTGCTCATTACATTTATTGCTTCCATTTAACTTGAAGTTAAATCAAAATGAGCATCGGAAAAGCTCAATTCGAAAGGCATAAATGATATGCAATTATATTTTGTGCTGTATATATAAGGCAAGGTAGCTAAAAGAAATTTACATGCCGATCGTTTTGCATAAAATCTCAATTTAATTGAAAATTGTGGGGTTTTGATGTGAGCAATTTTTGCAGATCTCCATTTGGGTTTGTGCCTTGCAATTTTTGGCCATATTCATAAAGTGGCCTCTTATTGTTCCATAAACAAAGGTTGTTTGTGGAAGAAAAACTCCCTTGTGAAGAATTTTTCGAGGTTAAAAGTTTCAATGTTGGACTATAGGTTTTATAATTTTAATAGATTCATGAATTTGGGACTTTCTGATGTATTTCTGTTGTTGAATCTTAGATGATTTTTTTTTCTAAACCCTTCATTTCGATAATTTACAAAAGTATTTGCTACTGAATTATAAGTTACGCATTAATTGAATTATAAGTTACGCTAGTTTTAGGTTGGTTACTACTTTTGTACCATAATTGAAAAATTACAAACAAAATGAAACAAACATTCAAAAAAAAAAAAAAAAAAAAAAAAATACAAACATCAGGATGATATGAACGCTTTTGTCGAAGAACGTGATATAAAAAAACGGTCGTTTTGAATTTGAAAATTGTTGACCGATTTTTGCAAACACAAAGTTAAAAATTTTTGTTTATTCAGTAAAATTTATTTTGTCATGCTTTAAATTTATTACAATAATAGGTAATTTAAAATGTTAAATGAATAATATTGAAGCATGAAAAATTATATTTTACTTAGCAAACAAAAATTTTAAACTTTGTGTTTTGCAAAAATCGGTCAACAATTTTCAAATTCAAAACGACCGTTTTTTTATGTCACGTTCTTCGGCAAAAGCGTTCATATATCTAGTTTGACTGCAGGGATTCGAACTACATAATTTGAACTTTTCTCTTTATTCGATAATTGTCATTTTTGGAAATTTAACTATCAGTATTATTTTAGATTTTACAAATTATTCAGCAAAAGTCAATCTTCAAAGAAAACTTAAATTTAATATTTTTTTTTAAGTTCAAAATTTGAACTTCAAATTTTATTCACAAATTGACCACAAGGACTCAATGAAAAAAATAAACGTTTTGAACAACAAAATTTTACATTTCTTAAAGCATCGTTTAACATCGAATGAAACTTGCAAATAAAATAATTTTCATGTATAAAAAAATAAAAGTTTAAAAAATAAGAAGTAACAAAAAATAATTGCCCATAAATGCTGGGCTGTTAGCCATAACAAAAATATGAAGAAAACTAAAAGGAGAAAGTGGTCAACAGAAGCTTCTCGTCTCTACCTTCTACTTCTTCGTACGGATAGAGGCATTTTGTAAGAACTTTAATTTGAACGATTTTTATCAAAATTATAGTTGTATGTGAACTGAAAAGAGGCCTTGTGTGCTGCAAATAAATAAATGCTCATAATTTCTTTTCGCATTACAATACTGACCAGCACAGCAAAAAAATGCGCCGTTACGTTCAAGTAAACAGTCCTTTTCCGTTTCAGTTTCACAAAAATACTGCATTTTTTAATTTTTAATATTTTTTGTGATAAATAATTACAGACATTTTTCACATGAGAGCCTCCTCATTGTCCGAATATAGCAGTGAGAGAATTTTTTGCTGTCTTAAAAATTGAATAATTTTTTTCAGTCTTTCAGTCACATGATAGATATGTGTGGTGTACAGGAGGGAGGGAGAACATTAAGAGAAACCAAACTTGACTTTGAAACCGGAAGCATTTAGCAGACTATAATTATTTATGAATTTTTATCATTAATTGCATGAATAATAAAATAAAAAAATATTAAAATTGAAATTTATGACATATTTTTTTCATATTCTAATTACAGAACAAAGTGGAAGAGACAAACAGCAGTGGGGTTGGAATTGTTAGCAGAAGCAGGAAATTATGCAGCGTTTCAAAGTCTTTATGGTCGACCACCGTATATGGGTGCATGGCCTTATCCTCAAGTACCTTCTGGAAATCCAACGAGTACAATTGATCTCTATTATCGACAAGCTGCTGCTGCTGCAGCTCTACAAAAACCATTACCATATCGTATCTATCCAGGTGCAACTGGTTTATCACCACTTGCAATGCCTGGACCAAGTGTAGCTCAATTTCCACATCTAACTACAGCCAATTCTCTCACATCACTAAGCAATTATTGCAGCACAAATAGTAGTAACAGTCACGATTCACGACGATCTCCTAGCCCTACATTAAACCCTGGCTCCCCTGAAGGACGATCTGATTCACATAGTGATGAAGATGACACAATTCAAGTCTGAAATTGAATGACAAATGAGGGTATTTTGAAGCCATTTTTGCATAAAAATGAAACCAAACACAATTCAAATTCGATTTCATGACAGAAAGGAATATAAAATAAAGAAAAAAATATAGGAAGAAGTAAGGCGCAAACGTGTAAAAGAGAGAATGTTAGCGATGAAATGTCTGTAAATATAATTCAAGAGAAAGGGATATGAACATTAAGGAAGTAAAGTATAGTTATAACACAAATGTTCATGTTGTCGACGAGAATGACACAAAAAGAGAAAATCAACATTTTTTTTTTCTAGTATGAAATCATTTGCAGTGTTGCTGCATATAAACTGTAAAACTCGTTCTTGATGTATGTATATTTACTTAGTAATTAATGTGCAAGTTAAATATTTGAAATTTTAAGCTTCTAAAAACACGCGATGAGTGGAAAAAATATGGAATGAAATCAGATTGAGAAAATTTTAATTTGATAGATGCTTGATTGTTGACGATCATGAAAGAATAGGTAATATTTTTTTTCCCATAAATCGTGTTTATGGAAATTGCTTGTTGTAGAATCAATTTATTGTAGTTTTGAGTTCAAATTGATAAATTTTTGTTTCTGAGAAGATCGAATTTTTCCGAGAGGATTTAAATAAAATTCAGATTTAAAATTCTGAGATGACAGAATTTTTTTTACTGAGAAGATTAAATTTGATTCTAAAATGACAAATTTTTAGAAAATATCTGAATTCAACAAAATGAAATATCTTTGTGAAGATCTGGAAGGTTGAATTAAAAATTTCTGAATGAAGTAAAAAAAAAACAACATTTTTATGAGTAAGCAAATCAACGTCAGAAAACTTACAACCCATTAATTACAATCCAATTAAAGCAAAACAAATCTTGTAAAGTAATAAATCCATTAAGAAGTTTTAATAAATTTTTTAACCTTAGCCGGATAAAAGCTTTTAAATGAATGAAATAAAATAATCATGTAAAAAAAAATTCACATGACAAATTCTCCAACAAAAAACTAAATAAAAATATTTTGCACATACGTAAAAAAATAAAGTAATTAAAATCTAAGATTAAAGATAAGCTAACGAGAATCGCAAGATTTAATCAAACATGTATAAATATAAATGTAATTTTTCAAACAATTTCCGCTGATTCTCACCAAATTAAAATAAGCATTTTTATGTTTTCATTGAAAAAAATCTCATTTCCTTTAAACGAGTCTGAACAAGAAATTAGAGATGATTAGAGTTTGAAATTTATTGAATCTAATGTGAAAATGTTCATTAAAATGAAAAATTTAATCGATGATATTTTTGTTAAATTTCTTTAGTTATTGGTGGTATTCAGGGTTGGTGATTTTTGAGAGGGTTTCAAACTTTTAAGAAGTTTAGTTTTTGAGAGAAATTAATCTTTTAAAAATTGTATTTTTGAAAAAACTGAAAATTAAATTTAATAAAAAACCTCAAAAGTTACCAACCCTGACCCCCTCAAAATCAATTTAACCCAAACCTGTACAAAAAAACTCAGTAAATGTGAATCATTAAATAATATTTTCAACATTTAATTTCATCAATAAAAAACTAAGTACATCGATACTTATGATCTTATTTCTTTAAGTTGTTACAAACACGAACATATTCACACTAAATATGTACATGATACATGTTGATGCTTGCATTAACAACATAATTGGTATTAATAATAAAAAAAAATCAATTTTAAAACTACAACAAAAATGTTTACTTAATTTTTTTTATAGAACTTTTATTTTTCAGAATTAATAATTCATCGAAATTAAGTTTAGATGGGAAATATTTATGTAGACTAATGGTCATTAGGAAAAATTACATCCATTTCAATAGACAAATAAACATTTTTATGTTGTTTTATAAAAGAGGAACATGTAAGCTTTTAATGGAACTATAAATTAAATGAATGAATGAAATAAATAAAAATTTGAACGAGTTTTCAGGTTTTAACTTCGTTAATAATGCTTGTTTTATTATGGATATGTTATGGGTGCATTATTCAGGTGAGAAAAATGTTATGCATTTAAATGACGTTAAGAGGTTGTTTTTTTTTGTTTATTGTGTGAATGAAATTAAGTTTTGGGTTTTATGGTCAAATTTAAGTAAATTTGGATTTTATCTAGGCCTGGAAACTTCAAACGATTCCAGACTTCATACAAATTTGGAATCATTTGGAATACTTTTATAAATTTTGTATGAAATCTTTATACTTCACAAGAGCACATTTTTCAATATTTCTATGATTCTAGAATCATTTCCATACAAAATGGAATACATTTCATATAATTTCAGAATACTTGGAATACTTTCAAACAGTAGTGAAGTTTCCGGAATACTGGGGGCCTCGATTTGAGTAATTTTTTGGTTCCGAAAAAATTCTACTCAAAACGAATTTACTCAAATCGAAACGTATGAAAAATGACCGTTAAAAAAAGAAAATTTGAATTTTTGTATGGGGACACTTTAGTTACTCAAATCGAAACAACTCAAATCGAATCAACTCAAATCGAGGCCCCCCAGTACATTTGGGAGTTTCCAGGCCTGGGATTTTATAATGATCAAAAGGAGTATTAAGAATTGGAATTGGTATAATTTGATAAGGTATCGTTCATTTATTACGTAACAAAATAACGGTCATATTTCAAAAAAGAACAATGGAATTCTCAGAAATTCTATTGTTCTCCTCTCGACCCCCCCCTGCGTTACGTAATAAGTGAACGAGCCCTAAAATGCTAAATTATTAGTATTTTTATTTGAAAACTTAAATTTGGCAGGGATCGAACTCAAGCCAAGTGATTATGCAGATAATTTATCAAATCTAATCCTGACTGCTTTCTTTCATGATCTGCATTTTTTTGGGAAATATTCATAAATTCTATAAACATTTCAGCATGAAATTAACTGTCATAACTTACAAAAAAAGTTGAAGCCTCATTTATTTTTTCACGAATAAATTCAACTTCCACATAACCACAATTTATAAAAACTCAACAAACAAAAAAAAAACTACAGCAAGATAAATTGCGTGTACATAACGTTTAATTCTACCCGAATGCACTTATAATTACGTTTTTATGTAATTTTATTATTTTCGGAAGTTTTTTCGCTCTAATGAAAACAATTTGGAGCATTTTTCTTGTATTTTTGCGGAAAATATTTTGTTAATATTGCGTTTTGTTGAGGAACAGACTTGAGGTAAAAAAAAAAAATATGAGTAAATAGACACAAATTAAACTATTGCATTGCCTGTAATTGATTATAAAACAAAAACCGCAAATGGAAATAAATGTTGTGCTTTTTAATAATACACAATATTATGAACATATGCGTCACATTTCACATGATATTCTCCTACCCATACCTATCCGTCGCCTGAAGGAAATTGTTGAATCATTAACCAAAAAAAAATAATTGGTTTGGTTTTATTTTTTAGGCCGGAACAGAATTCAGAAAGAGTGCCTTAAGACTGTTAAGTGAAGAACTTTTTAATAGTAAATTATAGTTTCATGCCCTTTTTTGTCAATCGCATCAATTTCATTCGTTAATTTCACTTCCATTGTTGTTGAGCGAGTTTTTGAAAGAAATCAAAAATTGATAGTTTTGTGGGTTATCTAATTGCCAGCTTATAGTCACTGATCCACAATGGTCTGAAATCGAAAAAAGTGTCCAAAATTTATATTTTGTTGTAAACTTTAGAGGTCGCAAAGTTTTGTTTGATTTTCTTTATTTTGAAAGTGTCAATAGCTTCGTCATGTCTTAATCATACATCTCTGAAAATATGAGCTTATGACATTAAGGATAAATATGATTTTTCATTAAAAGTTTGAAATTGTTTCTCAAAAAATTTTGTGCACAAGCAAATTTGTATGGAAAAATTTTGAAAAATAAGTGAAATTAAATTGCAAATATCTCGAAATCGGGGGAGATTGGGGTCATCAGAGTATAATTAGAAGGTAAATTAAGACTCAATCTTTGTATTCTAGTAGGTTTCAGACCCGGCTTCGCCCGGCTTTTTAACTTATGGACATTTAAAGTTTTGGAAAATTTCAAAATTTTAATTGCATTTTCCCTAATGATAAAGCTATCTGCTAATGTTTTATAGGTTTTAACATAAAATTTGAGCATTAACTAAGCTATTGACAGTTATTAGAATGTGAAACAAACAACAGAAAGTAGAAAAATTTATGAAAACTTTTTCATGGTGTTTTTGTAAACAAATTTTTCGTGACTTTGGTTAATGATTGACAGAGTTAGACAACGATTGGAAGCTTGATATTTTCACAGAAGATGCGTCAGTTTATGTTTTATAATACTGCATTCAAAAGATGAGGTTTAAAAGACACGACTTTTAATAAATTTTGGACACTTTTTTCGATTTCAGACCATTGTGTGATCTTGACTTTTTTTTGTTCTTAATTTCTAATTTCTTTTAAGATTCTTTTCTTTGTCTTTGTGTCCATAGTTTAGTACTTTATGCATTACTTTTTATATTACTTTACACATGACCTGATGTGCGCAATTCATGTTCGACAGACTTATCAAAAGTCTAGGGGTATTCAAATATGCGTGTTCGGAAATTGAAAATTCAAAAAAAATACGTTACGGTATTTCTTAAATTTCAAAACTTTATTTGAGTTTTATCATTTATTTGACTTTATTGAAGTCCTAAATCATGGATTCAATCATTTTCTTTGATAAATTCCACACGATAAAGATTTATTTTCGAACAAGGGGTATTTTACTTCGAATTTTGCATGGTAGACAGACAAAAGTGACATTTCTGCATCTATTTGAAACTGTAACGGTCACAATGTTGATCTACTTTAGCTTTAATGCTCATTAAACGTAAATTAGATTTTAAAAGGGGTCTGAAACTAATATTGCCTTACATTCTGTTCCTTTGAAGAACCTAATAAGGTAATGACTTTGCAAGACTAATTTTTACGATAAATTGGCTAGTTTCAAGTGTTCTAAAACCCAACTCAATACAAAATAACTTCAAAAATCTAAATGCGTCTCAACCATCCACTCTAAATACCATCTCCACCATTGTTAATTCTCAATGTTAAGAATGTGAGCAAACAATTACAAGGCATCTTCTCATCATCAACATTCCGTCAATAACAATAAAACAAAATGAACAGATGTCATGAAGACTACTGTATTCACCTTCTGTTACCTCATATTTGCCTATTTAGTACTCATGTCTACTTTAATGTCGCTCAAAATTGTTTTTTTCTTCTTCATTTCCAATTTTTTTTTCTTGTGTTATTAATGATGTGTTAAAATTATTCACGCTTCCTTTAATCTAAAAGTATTTGTGTTGAAACTATTACCCAGCATGTATCGAATTATTTTTTAATTTTAAAACGATAATAATTTTACATTTCATTGCTTTATATTGTTTTTTGATGGGTTTCAAATGAGAAAAGGAAATTTGAACAAAAAAAAATGTTTTCGATTAATTGATTGATGATCGATTGGAACTAGGTTTTTTTTTTATTAAAGTGTGAAGAAGTAATGATATTTTTTTACTAGGGGTTCGGGTGGTTGTTAAAATTTTTTTATGAACGTGAATTTTTAATTGTTATTAGCAAGAGTTTTTTGCTATTATTGAAGTGGTTATATTTGGTCATGCATAGCCGAATAATTAATGATGTACATAGATTAGTATTGTTTACCACTGCAACTAAGAATCTTCTCACAATTTAAATTAAAAAGTTTTTAAAAACCTTAAAAATCAATTATGAATTTAAAAAATTACAAAAGTCCTCGTTTATATCGAGGGACTTCAGCGCATTTTTGACGCAGCGATTAGCAATTGATTAAATAGAAAAGAATGTCGAGTTTTAAAACTCTATTGCCGTTTCTTTAATCATAATGCATTTCAATAATAAGTTTAAAACTAAAGATCAAAATTCCTTTAAAATTGATTTTTATAATGTTCAATGCAAATAATAGCTTTACGATTTACCGGTTTTTTGAAATTCAAAATTTTCCATTAGCGAAAAATTTAAATTTCGGAACACATCCATTATTTTTCAAATTTCTAAACGCACTTATTTGTATGAAAAAATTAAATGTTAATTAATTAAGGTGTATAAAAGAAAAAAATTTAATCCGAAATAACGGTCAAAAAAATTTCAAATTTTTTAACGGTTAGAAAAAATTCAAACTTCTCATCAGCATAGCTATGCCCTGCATTGTTTACATATTTTTTTTTGAAATATAAAATCGATGAATTAAGCTATTTAATAAGTGTTTTTTGACTTTTCAAATTAAATGGCGGGAATAAAAACATTCAATGAAGCTATTAAAATAATTCCGAGCTTGCTACGAAGTCTAGATCAAGAGATAATTGGGACCCGAACGACCGAACGACCGAACGACCGATCAAAGTGCATGATTGAGCTTCCTTTTTGAAAACAAGTTTTCAAAAATGCGCTAAAAAGTTATAGTCAAGTTTCCAAAATTGAAGCCAGATTTCTTCTAAATCCATTATATAATTCAATATTATTTATAGTAACATCCCAGATTATTTCCACAAACTTTTAATGTAATAAGACACCCAACAGTGTCACAAGTAATTTTAATATTAAATTAATAGTTGATTCAATTTCCTTTAAGAAAACTTATCAACTTGAAGAAATTCCTTACATCAATTAGACATCAAAGCACACTCAAAAGTATCATAAATGAATAGTAAATAATCCCTTTGTGGTATTTCTTTACATTACGATGATAGAGACCATGGAAACTTAAACTTACTATTCAATTGAATATAATTCATCATAAAACCATTCGTTTTATCCATTCATTTAGTATTTATAAATATACCATTAAATATAATAATTTTCTAAACCACCACTAAAAGGGGTAAGTTAAGGAACAAATGTACATTATATCTCAGTCATGCTTGCTATTACATCACTTTCATATATTATTCATTCAATTATTTTCATCTCACTGCATTTAATTGCTATTTATTCAGTATAAAAAAAAATAAATTATTACAAATTCTAATGATAAATGTATTACATGACAAATTTATAAATCTTCATGGTGACAAATGGCATTTTCTATGTGTAAATAGTAAGAGTGTCGCATAATTGAATTGAGAATTAAGAAAAAGAAGAAGAAAGTTTATGACAAAATGTTTTTTAATTTCATTATAAAATTTGTGTGAAATCGTTATTAGTTGTAGACTAATTCCATTCCATTTAGAGCATTGAGGAATTTTTTGTTTGAAAAATGACAATTTTCTTGGCTTCGTACCAATTGTGAGGTTAAAATTACATGAAATCCATTTATGAGCATTTATGAGGAATGTGCAAGGAAAGTTGGATGGGCACTTTGTGTTAGGTTTTGTTTCCATTTTCTAGAAAAAAAAAAAAAAAATATTTTGTGATAAAATAATATTTTGGCGCCAAAAATTTTATTTCTTAAGCTTGGTACAAATGTTAAATAAAAACCAGATCCAATATACATAATTTCTATAATATGGTAAATTAGTGCACCTAATTTAGAATATACTTTTGGACAGCACAAATAGCCCAAAAAGCTTGCTTCATATATTCCTACCACAAAATGCAAACACAAGAATTATTGAAACCCTATAAGAATGTTTCTTTCCTTCATTGACTGCCGCACATTGACAAAAATAAAATGTTAAATTTTCCATTCAGATGAGCTAAAGATTTATTTTACCTGTCTATGCCACAAAATTGTGTATGCGTGTGTAATTTGAGACGTCACAGAACATCAATGTTGCATTTATTAATCGATATACATAATGATAATATTTATTAATGAATATCGTTTATTCATTACGAACCCACAAAATCTGAACGAAGAATTTCTATGGATTCTTAAAGCTATAAGGAATATAATCGTAAAATGTGAATGTGCTGTGTTCAGGTTCAAAAAGCGTCTAACATTTAATACTTATTGTAATAGGCTTTTAAAGTCCTCGCTTTGTATTCAGTAATTGATATATAAATGAATCGTAAAATGCATCGTTAAAGGCACTTTTGTGGTTTTCCTTCTCCGCTCTTCTTCTTCTTCCTACTTCAGACTCTATTTGTGCTTATTTAAGTCAAGAGAGATTCTCATGAAGAGCTTCAATGATGTTAATGATGATCCTCTTGAGTATTTTTCTTCAATCATCAATCAAATTCTCACTTGATCCTTTTTGGAATGTCTTTAATGACTCTTAAATTATTATCAATTGTTCAAACTACTTCAGATCACTCACAAAATTGTGAGTGTTTTGATCGAAAAGCAATCTATAAAGATTTGTCTGATGATTGAGAATGAATAGATGAAATATTTCATTGGCAAGTATTGTAATTATATCTTTAATTATGATTAATTTCACTTTTTTAAATTTTTGTGATAAGAGGACTAAAACCAATATATATATATATATGAGGTCATATAAGAAAATGACCGTTAAATTTTAAAAATTAACTAACTCCATCAAAACTTTTTACACCGGAAACAATAGAAAATTTTGATAGTGTTAGTTTTGTTTGGGGCGATTTTGGGGCGGACTCTGTCCATATGACCTCATATAGATATATTGACTAAAACTATTGTAGGTTGTGAATAGCTTAACACCCTGATGAAATTTTTTTGAATGCTTAAAAACCGTTAAATTCGTAATAACAATTATTTATTAAACTGTGAATTTTCATCACTTTTATTAATCCATACAATGCTAAAACTGCTCTTATTAAATTTCAAAACAGCATTGCATTCCTAAAATATAATTTCTATTGATCATTTTGCAAAAAGAACTCTGCATCATATTCATTGAAATAAAATTAGAAGAAAATACTGAAATGGAAATAAAACATTGGCTGCTGTTTCTGCTTGATGTCGAAAAATGCTCCAACTTTCAATCCACAATTTATCATCGAATGGATTGTAATAATCATTATTAGCTTAATGATCGATTTTAGTTCGATATTTTTTCGGTTATTTTGTTACTCTTACTTCACATTTTTGGGCTATTAACTATTAATATTATTGTTATTGTTGCTTGTTGTAAATTAACTCCTATTTCCACTACTTCTTATGTCTGTGTACGTAACTAAACAACTACAATAATTGTAGGAGAAAGAGAGGCTGTGGCTGTGGATATTTTCATAAAGAGTTTCATTTTTATGGAGTTTATGTACAAGCTAGCGTTAAAATCATTTCCAATCAATTCAATCAAGTCAGTTGAAATGATGAACGAATTTTTAAATAGTTCACTTTTTACCTCTTCGAACAATGGAACAAGTTTGAATTAAAGATTCATAATTGCTCGTAAACTTATGTATATCTACTTAATAATATGAGCACTGCATGCAGTATGCATCATCAATAACAATGAAAATTTTGTGTATTATCTATGCTGCTGATGCTACCTCGTCATGATTTGAATGTCGTTCACAATTGTATAGAAAGTCAAAAAAGAATAGGAAATTGATGATCTTTCTCTACTTATAATGTGTTGTGTACGCGTATAAATATGGATAGATAGATCAATAGGTAGAGATGAAAGGAATCTACAAAAAGTTAGCTACAGTAGTAGTATTATTAAGTCCAATTGCTCATAAGAACTGTTAACAGAAATAAATTAAGGAACCATCATTGAGTTTGATGAATAGAAGTAGAGAGCAATTGACCAACTAGATGAATATAGATGGAAACGATTACGATCTCGTTACCACTTCAAGATGAGTTTCTCATTGTTGCAATTTGAAAATAACACAAATAATACATGAAAGAACATGAAATTCAATCAAGCTGTATTTAGGTAAGAGTATGGAATCAAGTAAATCAGTTTAAAGCTTTATTAATGATGTATTTTATTAAACATTTGATATAATTTTAAAGAATTTTTTAAAGTATTTAAATTCTTACTAGACTTACAATTTTTACCAGTTTAATGAAGAAGAACTTAATGGAAAAAGTCAATTGATTTTTTATAACAAAAAATAAAGGATTTGGGACAAAAGGATAGGCATTGAAATGAGAATGGAACCTTAAGGTTGATCAAAAATAAAGAAATAAATTAATTTTGGGGATTTCAGACCTAATCTAACCTTACCACTAAATTCAATAAAAATAAAATAATTTTTCAAAAATTTTAATTCATAAAAGAACCTAAAGTTATCTTATCTTTTGGATTAAAGCCTCGTGTTAACGCTTAATCTTTTGAATATCTACGTCATTCCCAATGACATTTTTCTGGCCAGTTTTTGTAACCTTTGAAATTTTCAATTTGAAAACTTTTCATTGTTCACTTCTTAATAAAAATTGTTTAACCTATATTCAGTTGATTATAAAGCTACATTATTGTTACTATTTTTCTTATCACCAAAATCGAGGTAATCAAGCTCAAAAGTTGTGCGTCTTCCCTTCTTTTTGTCATCTTTATCATCGAGAGCGACTGGATTGAAATCATGTTTGAAGAATCTTCTCATAAATGGTGCCAACGTTTGTGGATCAACTGATCGTGGATCTTCAAATCCAAAGAAAATACTAAGAATGGATGCAAGAAGAACTACTAAAATGCCACCAAGAAGTGTGAAGTAAAGGTAAGAAATGCTTCTTTTTGGCTCTACTGGATCTACTCCTGGTGCCAAAGTTGTTGTTGTAAAATCACTTGATGTGAAGTTATAAGTGCATCCATCAATAGAAGTTGGTCTTTCATCATATCTGATTGTTCCTGATGCAACATGCATTTGAGTCTTCAAAACATAAACTAAGAATGTTACATAGACAGTAATAACACTGTAAAATGTGGCACGCTTTCCAATCCACGGAATGATTAGTCCAATTGTGAATACACCAAGCATCGGTCCAAGTGATGTTGCAGGGATTGTGAATGTAAGCTGCAAAAGTGGACCCATATGTTGAACAATATAGACTAGAAGTACTGAAAGTGTCCCTAATACTAAGACAGTTCCTCTCATTATTATAAACGTTTTGGTTTCTGACATTTCCTCTTTCGAATGTGCTTTGAAGAAATCTTCAAAAACTACAGCAGCCATACTGTTATAAGCTGTCGATAATGTACTTAATGCAGCTGCAAAAACTCCAGCAACGAAGAATCCAGCAAGCCCAGGAATATCATTGAAATTTTCCATCACCATCAATGGTAACAATTGATCTTTTGCCTTTGCTAAACCAGTTTCAAGTGGATCACATTCGAAGTAAGTGGCATAAACAAGAAGGCCATTATAGCACGAGACTGATATCATAACAATAATTCCAATTATATTGATAATGTTACTGGTGCGAGCTTTTTTCACTGTCTTTAATGCCATAAATCTTTGAATCATGTTTTGATTAAGACCGTTTGCAGCTATTTGAAAAATAGCATAGCCAATGACGACCGTCCAGAAGGAATGACGGATTGTTGGATCTAATCGTAGACTAGCGTCAAAAAAATAAAATTTATTATCTATTGCATTAGGTACGTTTGAAATCTTGCTTACTCTGGTCCCTGAAGTCTTCCACTTTTACGATTTCTTTCGAGCAATACACCGACCCCACCAATATTTATTGTTCCTTTAATCGCAATAACAAACAAAGTCACATACAAAATGATTACTTGAACTACATCAGTCCTGAAATCATAAAAATATCATGGATTAAAATATTTTAAAAGATAAAACAAAAAGTCAATGAACATTCCTTACCAAACTACACCCTTCATTCCACCAACACAAGTATAGAAGATACATATGATCATGACGATAGGAGTAATCAGATGAATGTTGATGTTTGTGGTCTGATTAAACGCCAAGGCCGGAACATAAATGACCTAGTTTAAATGAGAAAATAGAAAGAGAAAATTCTGTCAGAAAAATGATCTAGACTTTTTTTTTATTCTTATCGTAAATTTTATCAATTATGGATAATTTGGTCAATTTTCGTGAATCTTTCACAATTTAAATTTTTATGTTAAGTCTTTGTTTACATTTTTTACAATAATTGAATGATTTAAGCAGTATTCTTAAGCAATTAAATCACTCAATTATTAACTGTTTTGATTCTTATTTTCATAACTGTTTCCCCTCATTTTTGTTAAAAATTGATTTTTCATAGTTTCAACCCCTTGCAATTCAAAATCTTAAGCGAAAATCAATTAAAGGTAAATAAATAATCAACTTACAATTGGCAAAAATAGATTGACGCCAATCATGAACATCAATGATCCAAACATTCTAAGCTTCTTATCAAATCGTCTCTCTAGATACTAAAGCGTTAAGTACGACAACAAAAGATTGGAAATTTTGATAACGTCACTGAAGATATAATTAATCCATTCTACAGAAACACAATCTTACTTACCTCGTATGTCGATGTAATTTGAAGATCGTGAAAAACTGGAATAATTATATAGTGCATGGCAACACCACATAATGCAACACCAATGACTGCATAGAAGTATTGCATTCCGTAAAGATACATTTCAGTCGCCGTTCCTGTGAGAATTAAGTTCATGCATTAATTTATGACGCGACATAAATAATGACATTTTTATTTAAATTAAAAGAAACTTTATTTTCTCACCTAACAACATGTTTCCAGACACCAAGGAAGCCGTTAGTGATAAAGCAATTGGAATAACAGGCATATCACGACCGCCCATTAAATAATCAGCTGCTTGAGCTGCAGAATCTTGTCTTGTAAGTCTTTTGCGTTTTTTCTGATCTTCTTTGCCAAAATGTAGACCTATGCATATACAGCACAACAGCATAGCCAGAAAAATTGTGTAATCGATAAATCCAAATGTCTTCATGTGATCTGTTACATCTTTAAGACTTTCCATTGTTGAAGATGCACTTGAGGACTCAAAAAATGAATCCTCAGTAAATCCCTCTGTTGGATCTTCAGTTGAACCTTCAGTTGACATTTTCAGCTCCAAATTATTTTAAACTTTACTTGATGAAGACAAAGGTACGACTGATTCCAATGGAATAAAATAATTCTATTTAATAAAATATCAAAGGCATTGAGTCTCATTATCTAGATTATGCTAAAGATTTACATTTTTTATTGATAAGATAGATTGATAAATGTTATCTGATTTAAGTAGCTGGATTCTACATATCTTTCGTGTGAAGCTCTTGTAAAACAATGAATTCAGTCGTCACTAGTTCTTTGTTGATTAAAGACATGCCAAAGTGGAATATTCAAAAAATAAATTTAAAGTTATTTCCGTAATGGCATTGAAGGACTAAGATGGATTAAGATAAGTTCATTATTTCCTCAGTTGTTAGGGTTTTTCCACTGTCTTACTGAATTATGAGATTAGGTCTTATCAGCTATTTAATTGATTTATTGAAAATGATAAGGTGAACAATAGAAAACTGTGAATGAAGACTTGAGAAGTTGATGCCTTAATAACTAATTTGATTTATTAGAAATTTATCAGCTTGGATAATATGAGTTTTCTTTCTTATCAAGTTTTGGCTACTTAGATTTTTCAAACTGTCGATCGGTTTTTGTCACCGTAAACAATTTCGACGTGCACTTATTCTCACCCTTCCGTTCCGTGCATTATTGAGAAAGTTAGATAAATATATGAATTTTCAATAAGGACAATGTCAATTGAACTAGGTTGTTAGTTAATAAATCAGGAATGGAAATTCTAACCCCTCAATAAATAAATTTATATGTTCAATATTACATGAACGGTGATGACTAATGTGGCTGTGTTGAAGTGTCTTTAATTTGAAACAAATAATTATGAGAACGTCAAATTAAAATCGAGTTACAGGAATCAAAAATGGAAATGAGGGAAAAACAATTTCATCGGATATTATATTTTTATGATTTTACTGTCATCGATGTTGTTTGAGAAAAATTATTAAGTTAAATATAGTCATGTGTCGTTTGAAAATGAATAATTTATAATGATTATGAACATTTTTTCGTGAACATTAACGTTTTTTTGAAAAAAATTCAAAAAATTAAAATTTAACGGTTTGATGAGTTTTAAGCCGTTTTAAGTTTTTTGTTGTATGATAAATAGTTTTCTGCCCCTATGAATTATTATGGTTTTAGCAGGTTTTAGTTATTGTCGTTTATAGAATAAACATTAACTGCCCGAAAAAATTTAATTTAATTATTAGGTTTTTAGGTTTTTTTTTATTACAAGCTGCTTAATTTGAAGCAGGCTCAATAGTTTTGATAAAAACTATCAATATTCCCACAAAATTTACAAAAATTCAAAAGTTTTATAGAATAAAGCTAATAATTCAATAAAATTTAATTATAACAGCAATCAATGCAAAATTTCAATCACCAACTGCCTCATAACATCCTCGATCAAACAAAATTGACTTTATTCGCAATTTGATTATCGATTCCTTTCTAAATCCGTAATAACAAAAAGAAACATTGAAGCTCGATTCATGAAGGATTAAGTAGAATGTAACGAAAAAGAAATTGGAACATGATAGGGGATTAAAATCATTTTGATTATTTTAACACTCACTATATGTTCATGTTCAGTCATTCAAAATCACTGAATCATAAATAATCTGCTAAAATAGCTTTAGGTCATTTCTTTTAATGCACATAATTTCCATTCATCTCCACTACGAATTATGATGAGGCTTCTTTTGTCGATTTTGCCAAAAAATAAATCGCTTCATTACATTCAAATCTGCGTTAATGCCAAAAAATGTCAACAGATTTTCAAATAAAAATGAACAATTTTTGAGACATTTAATAAAATAAGTTGAAAATAGGCGTAAAATCACATTTCTCACAATTCTGCCTCACATAATTGGCTTAAAAGGCACAAATTAATGAATGAATAATAAAAATTTTCATAACATATGATGATGACTCTCAATGGGATTTAATGTATCAATTAACATCACATTGATTGCCGGATATGGGACCTGTTTAATTGATGTCAGCAGGACACATGATGTTTTCGGCATCTCAAGAATGTCGTTTTTAACCATTCTTAAGCATAAGAAAGAAAAATATTTAATCTTACTGCATAGCTTAAATTGTCAGACCTTCAATTAGTCGATTTGAGCCGCCAAATAATCACCATCATCATCATCATTATAAGTCATAGCATGGCACCGAAAAAAAAGCGGTAGCTTAATGAATCGTTTTATACGAGATCCACCTTCAATTAAGACTAACAATGCTAGGCATTCGATTTTCAATTGAGAATATATAAAATATTATGTCCTGATGTGCGCAATTCATGTTCGACAGACTTATCGAAAGTCTAGGGGTATTCAATTAAGTTTGTTCGGAAATCTCATATTCAAAAAAATACGTTACGCTTTTTCTTGAAATTAATAACTTTTTTTGAGTTTTATCATTTATTTGACTTTATTGAAGTCCTTAATCATGGACTGAATCATTTTCTTTAAAAAATTTTGCATGAAAATGATTTAGTTTGAGTTTAAAATTTTTCGAATTTTCGAACAAGGGGTATTTAACTTCGAATTTTGCATGGCAGACAGACAAAAATGACAATTTTGCACTTTTGTTTGGAAACTGTAACGGCTACAATGTTTGAATTGCTCACATCAGATTATGTCTAAGTTGGTATTTAGAGACTAGATGCTAAGGCGCTTTTAGATGGTTGTATTGTCTCGCACTACCTTACCCCAGATTTAAAATGTATATTTTATCATAAAGAATTAAATATTATCAATTTAAGATTAAAACCCCAAAGAATCAAAGTCCAAAGGACCAAATTCAAAATAAGCCCAAAATGTATCACAATTCAATTTTACTCTAACTTTATGCTAGATTTTTTAAACAAATATCGATGAATACCAACATTTTTTCCATACTTCTAAAGAAATGAAGATGTTTAAGTATGAAACATTTTTTCAACCCATTCAATTTATAAATGACTGAAATATTGACGAGATAAATGCCGGGATGATGATGAGTTGAGTGAATCATAAAGTTATTGTGATTTAAAAATTTCATCATCATCATCAACGTTGAATAACCTTCACACGGGTCAAATTTCATTGTCTGTAAGTGAATCAACTTTGATTTTTTTGTTAAGAGTAATAAATTTTTGTTATGATAGTCAATGCCAAAGAAATTTGAAGCAGTATGCAAAAAAAAATCTGTAGGATCAATTGAACGTAATTGTCTTATCGTTCTCACCATTGATTTAATTAAATTGGACCACCCAATGAAATTTACAATATGTGTAATGTAATATCATCTGCTGATTTACTCACTTGAACTACATAAAAGAAATTACTGACATAAAAAATTAACTCAAATTACCGATTTTTTTTTGCTGTTGTTGATGCAATTACTTGACATTTAGGGTGAATGGAATTTTTATGAGGATTGCACAGTATGGGATATCTTTAATGCAGTAGCTAATTTTGTTATTATTAAGTTAAAACAGCTGATTCATGTTAAACAAGAATGAAGCTAGTAGGGGTCTTAAGTTAAAGTATATGCTGAGAAATTGGGGGTCTGGTCTGTCTAAAGGTAGTGAATTAGATTAAGTAGCTACAAAAATCAATATTCAATTTCAAAATCTATAATCTACAAATCTAAAAGATCTAAAATCCATACAAATACTTCATACAATGTAAAATCTACCGTAAAAGAAAATAAAAGCCAACAGCAGTATGATGAATGAAATCTTAGCAATGAATATGCTTTTGACTCTCGTACATTTACTTTTGTAGTCCATTGACATCAGTACAAAATGATAAATCAACATGAATGAAAAATCTCTAAAAAGTGAACGTTGTGCAGCAATCAGCACAGAAACTTAATCACATTTTGCGCACTCAATAAATGTTGTATTTCAATTGACACGTGTCGTGGCGTGGCATATCCACAAATATATAATAACAAATTTTTAATGTTTCCTCATGTCTAATTTGCTCTTAAAGTGACAATTGTTTGTCTAATAGATTTTAAGAGAGACAAAAAAAAAATAAAATCCTTTGCAGCATGCAGTGAGACACACACAAATTAGAGGGGTTGATGATATCCAGTAAAAACCACAAATTATTGTTTGTTTCTTTCATTTAAAGTTTTTAACATCAATTTTTCATGCTTAATGCATAAATGGGAAATCAATCGATCTTCCTTGAATGTCCTTTTAATCCCTTCTTGCCTAACATGCTTTTGATTTTTTTTACATTTGTGAGATGTGCACAAGTTAAACAAGGAAGTCGAGTGTAAAGATGCATGACTTATGAATAAAATGACCCAAAACGAAAGGAATTGATATTTACTGCTTTAGTTCTATTGTTATTCTAATTCTGTATTTATCCTTTTTTATAGAACAACTACAAAGCTATTATAAATCCTTTAATAAATTTTTCAGCAATAAAATTTTACAACTTTTTCTTAAAATGACTCAAATTTTATGTGCTGACTGAATGTGCCAGAGAGAGAGAACTAGAAACAGGAAATTTTAGCATGGAAAATTACTTTTTATTCATTGTGTATCGCAAATGGCATAAAAAAGCATAAATAAATGGGACAATGGAGAAATAATAGTCGCAAAATAGACAAACAGAAGAGACTACAAACTGCACACAGCACTCAGTTATTGTTAGTGTATATAAAATAAAACTTTTTGTCAATTTCCGGAAGAAATTTTCATTTTTTTATCATCATACTCCGATTATGTTTTTGGACTAGCTATTTGGATGAGGACGTAGAATAAAGGAGGAGGAAGAAAGCGATAAATTAAGTCAATTTGGAATATTTTGACTGGGAAAATTTTATTGTTTAGTGAAAAGGCAATTCTGATTGTCTGACTGACTGGATGCTTCAAAATCCAAAAAAATTTCATTTCGATTCCAGAACATAACCTCAAATTCAGTTCCAACTTGAAAAAATAAAATAAAATTTTGCATACCTCAAAAAAATTTCAATTTAAATGCAAATAAATCATAAAAATTGATCATTGCTTGATATTTCCATTTGGGACATTTTTCTGTTCACAAATTCATGCAATTCAGAAAATTGCCAATCAGAAAAAAAAATCAATTCCCTCATGAACCATAGCCATGCATTCTGTTTGTTGAAACTTTTTGCATTAAATGGACATTAAAAGAATTTTAAATTATTTCTCAATCGATTGCTTTCTTTCCTCCTTATTTTTTGCTTCAAATCCATAAAAGATTTTTTATTTCATTGAAAGAATTTGAAAGAATGTAAAAGTTGCTCATCCGAAACATATAAGCTAATGGAATCTCTTTTTTGAAGAACATTAAAAATTTAAAAAATCCAGCAAGTCATTTTTAAGGGAAGAACAGTATGAGCATGAATCAGGATGTTTTTTGGGACAGATTTACATAAAATCCACCACATAATCCTCACACACATCCATTGTCATCATGAATAAAATTAACGATGAAAATCTCGTGTGAAAAGAGAACAGAACAGAAACACGAGACATGTTGATACTATCAGCAAGATAAAGGCAAGAGATGAAAGCTAATTGAGAGCATTTAAACGGGAACAATAATTTGAATTGTCAATTAGGGACATAAAACATCAGATCATCATCAAGATAATGAAACATAAAGTAATAGAAATAGCAGAGAAATGAACACAGCTAATGCATATAATCAGGAATACAATATTGTATGAGTGTGTCTATATATGGAAAAGGGAAGAGAAATTAGCAACCCTACACATTCATACGACACAAAATTACTCATGCTGCTGCTTCCATACAATGGCAAACAATCTTTATCCCTTACTGTGATAAATATCAACATGGAAAATGAGATAATTCATCACAATTATGTTGTTGTTGATAGTGCACACGTATGGATGAGTTAGAGATTCTAAACTCGTGGATCGATTAAAAATTTTTCGGGTTTATTCAGCAAGTTCAGCGGTTTTGTGATAATTCAGCATTATTCAGCTAATTAAGCACAATTTCAACTGGATCATCATTATTGAGAGGCCGTTCACTTAGTATGTTCGCTTTTTAGGGGGGAGGGGTGTCTAGGATTTTGTAACAGGTCAAACAAAACAAAAAAATTTTCATACAAAAAAGACAACAAGGGGAGGAGGAGGGGAGGGGGGGGGTTTAAAAAGTCGTTTTTTGCGTAACGTACTAAGTGAACGGCCCCTTACTATATTCAGGAATTTTTAGTCAATTCAGCGCTATTCAGCAAGTTCAGCGTAATTTAATTAATAAAAAACTATTTTGAATTTTTAACATCGCTAAATTTATAAAGGAAAATTCATCTTAACTCTTGATGAATAGAAATAAAGTAGAATCACGGCATTTCAGAATCTCTAAACCTCTAAACACAAAACATGTTCCTAAGCATATTATCAGAATAAATTTAAAACCTTTCATCGCATTAAGTAGAATAACGAAAAAAAAAAATGTAAAAACCACCCTCGTAATTTGATCAAAATTGAGTCCAATTTTTATTATTTTTATTTTTTTATTTATTCATTTTCTTATCTCAAAATTTAAAATCTCTAAAAAGAAAAAAAAAGAGAAAAGAATCCATAAAACGGCATTAAAAAGCACATCACGACAGTTGTAGAGATTTTTTATTTTATTATTATTAAATGTCCATAAAATGTTATTTTTTTGTGTCTAATCTTTCCGTTCATGATTCTCAAATTTCAACTCTTTGATGTCTCATGCCTTTTTGATGCACATGCCCATTCTATTCATTTCCGATTGGTTAAATTTTTCATCTCTTTTTTTTTTTGTCTACTTCTTCTTCCTGAATATGTATTTGTGAAAATGTTTGAGAGAAGTTTTTATGCTCACATTAATGCCGTTTGAGATTTGAACACATAAAACACAGCAGCAGAGCAGCAGTAGCAAGGAGGAATTGAAATTAAATCAATATTTCCATTATGTGAAAATGTCTTTAATGAACTTGCAAAAAAAAAAAAAAAACACATCCTTAGAATAAGTTCTCCATTCAGAAAATCGTTTTAGTTTATTGATTCATTTGCTTCTTTTCACTTCCTTTTCGTCTTTGTTGCTTATGCTTTTATGAAGAGAAGAATTTCCATTTCTGAAGCATTTGTTTTTTTTTTGGGAAGAAGAAAAGATTTTTAATGCCTCGAATTTGCTCATAAATTTGCTAACAGTCATTTTGTTATCTCTCAAAATGAGTAAAAATGAGCAATAAAATATTGTTGAGGTTATTAAATAGTTTGGATGGATTAGAACGCATTTATATGGATGGATTGGGATCAGGCATCTTAGAATTTTTAATTTTAAATGTCATCAGTTCGACTCTCATTCGAGGTCAAGTAATTGATCAACCTAGGACATGATTTCATCCGGATGAAAAATCCTTTTGTTCTGGATGAAGGGGTTGACACCTGGATCAACATAAAGTCAATTTTCTAAATTTTACATAATTTTAAGGGATTTCAGTTAATTCAAGCCACAATACTCAATTAGACAAACTGGAAACCCAATCAAACACCAATATAGCCATCCCACAAGCAAAAGCTTACTTTTAAATATAAATCGAATGGCTATAATTTAAAGCATTAATTTATTTTATCAATTTTCTTAAACACGATAGCATTTAGGTTTCGTACACAATTTATGGCACCATCTTCCAATGATAATTTGTATTTTAAATTTTTATTTTTCATTTCTGACTCACTCGTCGCTTATAAATTATTGCAAAAATTTTATTTTGACATCGATTTGTACTTAAATATTTTTTTATGGTTTCTTGTTTGTTTATAGGTTGGAGATGGATGTAGATGTGAGGAAAATAAATATTTTTTGATATTTTGAGGTTAAGGCTGAATGTTGATTTATTTTAGATCTATAGCTTCTAACTCCTTCAAAAAGCTCCATTAAATCTTTAAAATCCAAAAACTGTGATTCCAAAACCCTTCAAAAAATACCTGCGTCACATCCATTCAATAAAAATTAACACGAGAGAATTTTTTTTTCCTGACTCATTCAGCAACACGAGAGTGAAAAGAATTTACCAACATTTTACAAACAAACGAACGAGGTAAAATTGAGAAGGCGTCAAGAGAACACGCTCGGATTTTGTAATTTGTTTCCTGTGTTTTAGCATCGTGTTTTAGCTTATCAAATATGCATAATTTTCTTTTTTTTTTTTTTGTTGTGTCGAATAACAACTAAAGAGAAAAAAAAATATAACACAGAAATGTGATTCAATGGACATTGAGGATGGCTATCAGAAAAAAATATATATAGCAACGACATTAAAATTTGTGAATTAAAGTTAAATTGTAGCATGACAATAAATGATGATGTTTAACATGCGATAATGTTATATGATGTAAAAAGACATTTACAAGTCTGGTGCTGTAAAATTTAATGAACTTTGCGATGAAGTTTTTTAAGGCTCGAGGGCTAGTGAATGATGGTTGATGTGATAAAGAGGAGTAAATTGTGGAAATTTTGCAACTTTTAAGACTTTTTTAAGATATTTTCATGTGGATCTTTAAATTTTTAGCAAAATTTATAATCGATATTTCATTCTATGTTATAGGAATAGAACTTTGTCATGGTTTGCTTGAAATTAGAACAAAATTTATAAATTTCCAACATTTTACAAACAAACGAACGAGGTAAAATTGAGAAGGCGTCAAGAGATTTGCACGCTCAGATTTTGTAATTTCAATCATCAGTTACATCAATATTCCGTTTCGCCATTTTTTAGCATCGTGTTTTAGCTTATCAAATTATGCATAATTTTGCTTTCGAGAATCTTTTTTGTGTCGAATAACAACTAAAAAAGAGAAAAAAAATATAACACAGAAATGTGATTCAATGGACATTGAGGATGGCTATCAGAAAAAAAATATAGCAACGACATTAAAATTTGTGAATTAAAGTTAAATTGTAGCAACAGTCATTATTGAAGATCGTTCATACAATGCTGGAATATGTGTAATAAATATTAAATAAGTTGAGATATTCGAATTACGGCTATTCATTGATGTTTTACAAAACACATGTTAGGTTTTCAAAAAGGAAAAATATTTTTTTATATACATTATTAAAAGGCAACTCTTTCCTTGTATTTTGAGTGTCATTTCCTGTAATTAATTATTAATTTGTCAATTAGGTGGGTTATTAAATGAGCATTTGAATGATACGTGGAAATTTTTTGAGGGTTTGAAGCTTAATCAATAAATGGGCGATTCTCCAGAACGATGGAATTTTTTAAAAAGTGCTTTATAATTCCTCTCTAACTTGTCAAATCTTACTCAATTCAAATTTTTTCGTAACGGAAAAACATTAAGCTAAATTGGAAATTCATGTTGGAAATTTAATTTTTAAGGTAATAGACGAAAGAAATTATGTTTTGATGGCAAGATCTTCACTTAACGATAATGCTAGTGTAGTGAAGGATGTTTTAAATTATTAATTGTTGGAGATATTTAATTAGGAAATAACGATTTTTAGAATTTTAAATTTTGAATGGAAAATTTTCCCCTGCAAAAGCTTCTTTAAAATGCTCCGTGACATAAAGTTGACATTCGGAGAATCGATATATCTCTTTATTTAAACTGTTTTAATACAATTTATAGCATAATTATTGTAGAATAATAAAGAATCTATCAATTGGTATGCATAAGATATTATAAAACTAAAGTTTTAATAGTAAATTTTCGATTCTCCTGTTCAAAATTCGACAAAATTCCATTTTTGGTCACGGAGCATTTTTACAAAGAATCGATTTATCTTGATAACTAGCTTGTTATATGTTATGACAAGGCTAGCAGTAGATAGATAATCAAAAAATATGTAAGTAAAATTCAAAAACTGAATGCTTTTAATGGGAAAAATCTTCAAAAATATAATTTAAATTCGAAAATTTTTAATTTACCCTGTAGAGAATCGCCCAAATGTTTTCAATTTGCTTCAATTTGATGAATAAATTTTAGTAATTTATTGAGAAATTATTTGAAAGAAGCGAAATCAAAATGATGCAAAGAGAAGAAGCAAAAAAATTCAAAAATCTTATAACTGAAATTCCAACAAATCAAAAGTGATCAAATCACAAATCCTAATTAGACTCAAATGTCAACCTACATAATTAATCAATAAACATTAACTGATTTAATTCTAAAAGGATTAAAGATTCTTAAACAAATAATGACATTTTCTTAACCTACTTATGATCCAAGTCCATAAATTTGACCAATTTATTTCATATATCATTTGATATTCATTAGCTCGCATTAAAATCAAGACAGAAAATCATATAAAATCGTTTCATTTCATGTATTTTATTTTTTTTCTTCTTCTTATTTTGTCTTATTTCAATTGCCGAAAGGCATCAAAATGATTCGGCAGAGATGAATGGACACTCAAATTAAACATCGTTCTACTGAAAGTTTTTGTGTCTCTCAATTCATTGAGTCATGTCTTGAAAATCGTCAGTGATTATAAAATGATTTCTTTCCATATACCTTTTCGAAAACAAAAATATTATGAAGTTGTGGATTTTTGCAGAGAATTGTCAATTTGAAACGCATATTTTGCTTATTTACAATTCTTAATTTAAGGGTTGTCAAAAAATTCAGAAATTCGTTAAATTTTGAAATTTTTGAAGACTTTTTTTTTTGAATTTTTGAAAACTGTTAAATTTGGTTTTTTTTAGTTTAGACACCTAAAGTGCGTAGTAAAGTCCAACGATACAATACAAAATCACACAAAAAATATATATTAACGTTTCTTTAATAAAAATGGATTATTAGACTTTTATGATACAACAGAAGAGAATTAACGAAACCGGAAATATTGGCAGGAACAAAAAAAAGTAAATTTGATATAATTTGAAATAATGATTTGTATCATCGCGTGCTTTTGATGCCTTCTATTTGGAGAGTTTTAGAAAAATCATCTTTATTAATTTTGTCATTTTTTATACCTTTAATGCTATACAAATGGATGAATGTATCTCAACACACAACATTAGATAAAAAAATGTTTCAAATTAATACTTTGTTGTTCCTCAAATGTATCATTGTATTTTAGAAATGTGCGATTAGGCCTCTATTAAATAAATTAACGAAAAAGAGCTTTTAAAGATGAATGAAAATTATGGGGTGTAACATGAGGAAGGATGGATTTCCATGTCTACACATACACAATGGCACGTTAATTTTATTAGCTTTTCCTCTTTCATGTGGAATTCAGTAGGCAGTGAAATTATCAATGGCATCTAGATTAGATTGTTTAATTGACTTGGTTTCTTTGTTTACGTATTACACGATTGATCTGTGCGGCTATTAAGTATTTTGTCTATTTTTTTGTGGGTGTAGTTGGACGACTTCCTGTTGGTAGATTTTTGTTGAATTTAACAATCTTCTTTGTCGGAATGAAATAGGTATTTTGGAATTTTTCGCACTTCTTTGTTGATTTTCATATAATATGAATCTGTTTATCTATTATGCTTATTATTTAAGAATGTATAGTCTTTTTAATTAGTTTTGACTTTCAAATAGTAATTTTGCTAACCTGAATAAAAATTGCAAACTAAAATAGAATTTTAGCATGAATTACATAAAATATCATCAAAAAAACTTTAATCTCTTTTCTCGCTAATATTTAAAAGTTTTCTCTATCTTAATCAGCAATTAAGCAAAGAACAAAGTCAAATTTCCAATTCAAAATCTCGAGGTGAGAACTGTAAACAATAACATAACCTCTATAGATAATCCACAAGTAGCTAATAAAGCTTTGTAATCCAATTTCATCTATTATAAAAAGCTAATAGAATAAAATTCTCCACAGGTAAGAAATTTTATGAATGAAAGATTTTTTATTTGGTGTCAATGTTGACGACGGCGACGACGGATTGTGAAACAATCGAAAAGGAAAAGAGCAAAAAATAGAAACAAATTAAATATTAAATTGATGGATATAGTTTAAGAATGATCAGCAGGTAAGAAAGCCGACAAGAGTTGAAATATTTTTTGAATGAGATTTCTAAGTTAGTCAGTCGACTGGATGGTGAAAATTTCAAACAGATTATGTATGAGAAGGAAAGAAGAAATGTAAATTAACTCAAGTGTGAAATGATCAATCAGAATATTTTATAAACTTACCAACAAGCTAATGATGAAGATTCGATGTGTGTGGAAAGAAATCTTTCCTTTCTATTCTGACCAAAGAGGAGAATGAAATATAAAGGAAGAGATAAAAGAGATTCCGATAACACGATTTGGAATCCAAATTTAAACAAAACACTCCATAAATTATTCCTGAATATCTCTGATGTGTCTTTACGGTCGGTCGGTCTTCTTCTTTCTCAATATGACAAAATAATTCTTTTAACACATAACAACAGCCAATTCAAGTTCCAAATCATGACAATCTTGACTCTCCACTCCAATTTTTCTCGTCTCTAATGGTTCTATTAAATATCATTCACTCTCCCTAATGGTTCTATTAAATAAAAATCACATTTCTTCCTTCTTATCGGCATTCTCTTTAGATTTGTGGTATAAAATATTCAAATTTCTTGTAGTTCCTCATTTAATTTCTGTGACTAGTTATTTCTGTCATAATGTTATTTCTGTCATCTGCTTAATTTTAACACCAACAGTCATTAAATAAAGAAAAAATCACACAATAGATTTTACATTTTTCTAAATCAATACAACAGCAATCAAAACTCATTTTCAAAGCACCACAGCAGCAGCAAAAATCAATGAATTAAATTCAAATTCCTCAAAGCTTAAAATTCGTTATCAAAATCAATTAATAAAGAAAATAAAGAAAAAGGTAACTAGTGTCCCATTTAGTCAAATTCTTAATGGACTTAAATTAGCTATTATCAAACGATTTACACAATATTTCACACGAACTTTATTTCTTATTCATAGCTGATCGTATCGCATCCTCAATTGGTATTTTTTTGCTTCGGAATAAAATGTGTGCGGTGCTTTATTGAAAATTTATTCTTTTACTTTAAATTTTTTTTTTCAGCATGTTGTGAGACAAAACAAGATATAAAATTTATTTCCACCAAAAAAAAATATTTTTTAAGGAGGAACAGCACAGAGATGCAAAATGAACACGCTTTTTCGATTTCTTTAAATTTTATGCCAAATAAATTAATTTTCAGATGTTAATTTAATGTAATTTTAAAATGTTTATATGGAGCTTAAAATCCATTAAGAATGTTGTAGCAATTTGTGAGGCTTATACCAAGCTGTTGTTGTTGTTATTGTTGAGTTTTTCAATTGATAAGCAATGCAATTCAGTTGACAGAGATGAATGAATTTTGATTTGAAATTGCTCATTTGTGCTTGGCTATATAGGAACAACAAGTAACCAGCAACGATGAATGCACTTTATGCTTATCAATATACCTCAACTATATATAATTTTATGGCGTCAATGATGTTTGCAAGCTGAGATAACTTTCACTTTAATTCCTCTCATGACTTTTTTTATCACGAAATAATTTAAAGGAGATGAAAAAAATGCTCTTAATTTAATTAATTTGTTTTGTGGTCATTTTTATGATACAAAAACATAAATAACATAACAGCATGAAGAAGGCATTAAAGATAAACATTTTGTCGCCTAATTTACCCAAAACAGGTAGAAATTCTTCTCATTCCTTTCTTTCGTCTAATTTGAACATATTTAATCCATTCAACCAGTCAATCAGCTCTGTCCAGCATTCAAAGTCAGTGTCTATAAATTCACACTCATGTAGGTGTCGCGCTTTATCATCTAACTAATGTGCCGATACCAAAATTAAGTAATGAATTGACTTTATACACAACCGTCCATTGGACATACATTTATAAATTAATTTAGTAAGAAGACTGTTAAGCAATAAAAAAGCACTCATGAACTTAATAAAATAGTGAATTTCCTTATTAAAATCTTCTGAAAAGCATAATTAATGGACATAACATATTATTGAATATCCATTAAGTCGTAAACAAAAAAAAATCTCTCCTTTTTTATTGATTAATTCTGGCATAATAAAAATTAATGATCCATAAAAGTAAAAACCGTGAAAAGTAATTAAAAGCAATTTATTGATAGTACATTTCCAAATTCATTCCGTCGTGAATCTCGTCTAAAAATAAATATAGGAATATCAATCAATTATAAGGATGTTAAAGATTAAAAAAATTAATTTCATGACTGACAATTGTATGCTTGGAGGAAGTGCTGGTAAAATATTTTCAAATCTGTATTCCGCTTGTAAAAAGGCATTGCCTGCATCTTTAACTCTGCATTCTGATAAAATGTCGCGAAACCATACAAATGTTTATGAAAATTGATAACTGTTGTATGGTTTCTAAACATACTGTTGTACATCTTTATGGCATTTTCTGAACTTCAAATCTTAATAACTCCTCCAAACGTACACTTGTTGCTTGCCAATTTTCAATTTACTTACAATCTGATAGTCTGATGTTATCCTTATAAATCGTGTACCATTTCTTAAGGACAATTTTATCATATCGAGTTCCAGTTTGTGCTGCAATTAACTTTTTAAGATCTCCTATTGTGTCATCTGGATTACATTTTACTCTCACTTTCTTTCCCAATCTATCGTTGCAAGTTATTTCCAACATTTTGATGCTTTTTCTGGATCTAAAATTTTAAACGTTTTGGAAGTGTTAATTTGCTTATATTATAGGAGTTTATGATGATTAATACTAAATGTAAGAGAAATAAGATGTATAAAGAATTTAAAAACCTAATTAGACATTTCTGGAAGATCTTTTGTTGACATTTTTTTTTTTGATGAAAACTTCCAGAACATGAAAAATACAGGATTTTTCATTAATATCTCTTGACTATTGTCTTAATCTTTGAAAATTCATCATTTGAATTACCAAAAATCACTCTTAAACTATCAACTTACCTTAGAAATTAGTAAAATAAATAATTTTGTTTTCACTAAGGAGGCCTTTGCTTTAAATAATTCAATAAAGTTCAAAAATCACTCCAACGGTCGTTTAAATTTTAAAAATTGAACCTAATCGAATGTGCATTCACAAAAACTCAAGTCGCACTCACATTCGTTCAAATTTTAAAAATGATTTATTATTTTATTAATTTCTACGTGAAAACTGCATTTTAACGCTATTAATATTAGTGCAATTTATACCTTAGACACTTATAATAATATAAAAATAAAAGTGACAGTGAAAAAAGTAATGATTTAAGAGAAAAATTAATGAAAATATAAAAGTGTATAAGAAGTGCTAAATGTTTGCCCCGGTTGTGTTGAATTATTCTTTAATTTAAGGTATTTATCATAAATATTTAATGTGAAAAACATTGATACATTAATGACTAATTATCAAGCTGATGAAATATCGCAAACGAAATCACTTGTGAAATATTAAGTGCTAATTATTTCGTATTTATTATTTCGCTGGGTCAAAGATATTCAGCAAAATTTCATGAATACAGAAATTCTTGTTCAGTTTTCATTCAGCTCGTACAAGAGTAACAAGTTTTATATCGTTTAAGCTTTAATTTTTTACGTTTTTCTTCTTTTTTCATGCTTCAACAAAATAAAAATTGATAGTTAATAAATACGCGAGTGGAGAAACAGGAGAAAAAAATCGGGGTGTTGTCCATTAAATATTAGAAAAATATTTGATAACGATATCGCTGAAAATATTATAAATGTAGTGTCAAGAGCTCAGATATTGTTAAAAGTTGAATAAAAAATAATGCATTAAATTGTGTGTGAAAAAAAATGTAGATCATAGATCAGAATAAATAAAATTATCTAGAAAAAGTATCAATAAAAAAGTGCCAAAAGAGCAAAGTATAAAAGAGTTTAAAAATTAGTGGATTGTGAGTTAAAAAAAGAGAAATAATAATAATAATTAAAGTATAAAACTCAAGAGCTTGTAGTTTAGGAAAGAAGATATAATAAAAAAATAACAATGTTCAAGTGCATTCCGATATTTAAAGGATGTAATCGTCAAGTGGAATTTGTGGATAAACGTCACTGTTCCTTGCCAAATGTTCCCGAAGACATTTTGCGCTATTCAAGGAGCTTAGAGGAGTTGCTGTTAGATGCAAATCACATCAGAGATTTGCCCAAGGTAAGAAAAGAAGAGCAACAGTGTATAATGTATATGAAAAAAGTGGTGACATCATCAACAGAAATTTGTTGCATATAAGGCGCGACTATCTTTACCTATGTATTTATTGGCTTAATGTATGATTGTGTGCGTGTTGTTGCTGGAATTTCTTTCATGTGTTTATTCTTTTCTTTTTCACTTCTTACTTCATTCGTCGTTCTTCTTTTTTCTTAGCGAAGAATGTTTATTTATTTTCTTAAATTATTATGAAAAAAAAATGTTCATTTAGCCGTTATGATTTTTGATCGTGTGACAAAAGCGCTTTTTGTTGCCATGATCGGATGTTTAGAGTAACTGAGCTAATGCCTAAGATCTCGCCTGTATTAATTTACTGCATTTCAAAAAAAAAAAAAAAAAAAAAAAATAAGACATAAATGCAAAAAGTATAAAGTACAAAAACCTTTCAAAAAAATTAAAAACCAAATGTATTAAAATTTAAATTTATAGGATTTGAACCTCTGACTTCAAAGATGCATTTTACATTACCAATATCGGAATAACTAATAATGCATATAACTTATGCAATCTAATTCTCTGTCAGTCATTTGGCTAACAATCCTACTAATTAGTCAACAAATTAGCAACAGTCCAACCCAGATATTCACTTAACCAAAATGAAAGAGATTAATATATCTAGATAGACCAAAAAAATGCGTTGAAAATTGCTTTTCTGTGATTCTTTTACATTCTTCTTTTTTTTCGAGTTAAACTCGCACAGATTTTAAGCAACACTTGAGACGAAAGAAAAGGCATTAAGAAGACTTTTAAAGCGAACATGCATGTGCTACTTTAATCGATTGTTTACGTTTCTGATTAATGATGATAAGTCTTTAAAATTCATTCCTTTCCGTCAATTTCTGACGTAGAAGAAAAAAAAAATAATGTTTTCACTTTCAATAAATTTACCTCCTTTTATACTCGCCTTTAATATCACAAAATCAATGACAATTATATCCGCTCGTACTTAAACATGTCTTAGTCACGCTATTGCAAAAGAAAATTGTGTGTATGGGTATGTGTAATAGAGACGTTGAGGCATGTACAAATAACAATTATCCCTTGTCGAACACATATTACCCATCAATTTATTCGTGACTTAATGAAAATGCACTGACTTGACTTTATTTATTTTTTTTTTGTTTTTATTCTCGCACAATTCCCACAAAGAATAATAAAAACTACAAAAACAACATTAATGATAATTGTGAGTGAGTACTATCAGTAGTTAGTATAAATCATTATATCGCTCATATGTATATACACAAGAAAAGCAATAGCATTAAATTCTAATCGATAAATCAATAAAAGTTTTTCTTTATTATCATATTCTACTTTATATGTGAGTATACAAAACAACGACATCGTGGTGGCTACGAGTACCTAATGTAAACTCATTGTAAAGAGTTGGAATATATTTCTGTATGTAATATTAACCATTGAATAAGCAACAGGATATTTTTTTCACCAATTTTTACTAGAAAAATGTCGATAATTGTGCATTTTTAGTGACTACCATGCTTTTCCAGAAGCAAATCAAATGTATATTGTAGATTTCCTTTTAGTTGACTGCCAAATTCCAAAAAATCTTTTTTAAATAAACACAATTATAAAAAAAATACGCAAAAATCTAGAATTCTAATTTACTAAATATTAAATTTTATATCCATCATGTTGCTCTCTCAACAAAGTTTAAATAAAAATTAAAAAGTGCGCAATTCATCATTGAACTTGCATTTTTAATTACTTACTTCTTTTTCCCTTTCTCGTATTTTTCCGATAAAAATGTGTCATTTCATTCATAATTAACAACCCACTTCACTTCCGATATAAAAAAAATCTCTCATTTCCCTTCTTTTTCATTATATTTTTATCATTCAAGTTAAATATGAGTGGCGCTTATGGATTTTTCCTCTCATCCTTTATACTATATGTTCAGATATTTCACTTTCCATCTCATTAAACATTCAGTAATTTATTTAAGAGTTTATTATTTGATTATGAGAGTTCTCTTTTAAGGAGTTCTTGGTTACTTTGTGAGTAGAACTTTATATATTGTGGATGTTTTTGTAAATGATTTTTTTTGGCTACCTTAAACTCATTCAAGATCTCTTTATCTCACTTCTTTCACTCACCTTGAAATTCTCTGAAAAAATTTTTCTTTTTTGCAAATTAGGTGAATGAAAAAATGTTTGAGACTCAAATTAGAGGTTTTAAATGTTCGAAATAATACTTTTTGGCAATATAAATTTTATCAATTAGAATTATCCCATGTAACCAAATGGAATATCAATGTATTCCATAAGAATGTTCCATGGACGGTCCCTATGTACCGTCCATGTACCGTCCTAAGGATCATATTGTCCTATGGAAATGGAAGATAAAAGGACGATCGCGTTTTCCATTGATGTAATACATCAAAGTAATACATATGTACTACTGATGTAATACTTTGATGGAATACTTATGGAACATAAAAATGAAAAAAAAATCCACGTGTTCATTTGTTCTATTTCTATTTTTTTATGTATTACATTGCTAATGTATTAGTGTTTATTTGATTAACCAACACTAATACTTGTAAAAATATTCAAAAGCAACTTAATTTTGTTAAGTTGCATAGTGATGAAATCTAAAGACTTCATCACATACATTAAAAACATTATTAAATGTTTAAAGTCTCATACAAATTTCAATTCTAGATGTAAAAGTGATTTCTGCATACTCTTGTGAAGTATATAATCAAGATTTTTTGGGACTTGAACTTATGCGCGTTGAAGTATTTCCTTCAATGGAATATTTTTGGTACTTTCATGTAAAGTAATTTTTTGTATGAAAAATTTGATAGTACATTGGATCTTCCATTGATGGAAAAGGAAAACCAATGGAACATTTTGGTTACATGGGATGCATTTAGAATTTAATGATTAAATTGATTAGTCATTTGCGATTACAAGTTAATTTGTGCTGCATTCTAAAAATAGAACAAAGCTAATGACTCATTTCGTAATGGATTGTTGATTTTATGCTAGAATTGAGTATTCAGTGAAACTTCAATAATTTGTGATTATTTTCTAACAATTTAAAACATGTTATAGCATATGTGGCATGTAGAACTAAATATTCTGCTACCTTTTACACGCAATTATACTAGATTTTGAATTCAATTTCAATAGGAGTAGATGGAAACTTCCTGTGAAAGCATCCGTTTTAAGTTAGAGTTCTCATAAAAGCTTCAATTCATAAATTTAGCACCTCCATATTTAGATGAAAAACTAGACACGATTTAAATACTGAAAATGAGTCAGATGTGACATCAGGGTTGTGATTGTAAGACAAATTCATCTATTTAAAAGCTTTTCTTAAATGCAAACTCATCTGTTTCATAGCAACTAATAATTACACGCTGTCTGCATGACCTATATGCCAAAATAAAATAAAGATTATCTAACATATCACTAAGGGCACAAATTGCGAGCTTAATAGCTCATTAGAGAGCATTTTCACATGATTCGTTGGATATATTGTATACAGATTAATAATTAATAGGACATCTTCTAGGTAGGGAGTCTGTATCGATTTTTCTTATAAATTTTGGAGATATATGTTGAATGTGTTTACTGTGTATCATGTGGATATAGCTGTGAAAATATTGCTTTTAATTTTCTTAAATCACATGCTTTATATTACAATTTGAGATAGTCATTCTAGAGATTTTTTGCCTTGTAAGTCTAATAATATATTGAGTTTGCCAGTTAAGGGCTGAAATTTTGCGTTAAAGTGAATCAATTGTAGACCAAATCACAGTTAAATACTCATGCACGTTCTGTATAAAGCATACCATCAAGAACAAGCTCTAATCTGATTACAAAACTTACATTCTTTTATTAAACACGCACTTCTTATTTAAATACATTTAATGATACATTTTTAATTCAGCTCCAATGCACAAGACACGAAACTTTGAGGTTCTTATAATACTAACATTGTAAGAACAAGTAAACATTTGTTGTAATCACATATGAGTGTATTACTCAGAGTTCAATTTCTCATTAAATACTCAACCTTTCTGTCGGATCCTCTATTTGAGACGATATATAAATGAAAATTTATTATTATTTGTTTATCATCAAAATAATGAAAAATTCCATAAACTGGTAAGTGAATGTTCTTTCATCACCGACTCTATTGCGTACGAGTGTATATTTATTTAGGTGGGAAGTCTTCAGTTTTTTTTTGTTGCAAAAATATATTTTTCCCGTGCATGCTTTGCGATGAAGTAAAAGAATTAAAATATTTTTTTTTTGTGTACTTTTCTTATATTAGAGAATATTTTTGTGAACTTTTCTTTTTTCTTCTTTTGATTATTTACTGATTTTTGTCTTTGCTTCATGAATGATTTGCTTATGTACGAATTTTGAGATTTTCATATCCAAATGCTTCTCAGTGTTGTAAATTTAAATTTGGGGGATTGTCTTGATCTTGAGTTAGATGTTAAGTGTCTTCATTAAAATTTGTTTTGAAATCTCGAGTCCTGTGGGTTCAAAATGTTAGTTTTTAAAAATTTAGAATAAAGAAAATACTACTAAAAATCAACCCTGCCTAAACCCTTACGTACTCAATGTAAGCAGCACAATGACAGATATTTTGATAAGAAAAAAAAGGAGAAGGAAGAGTAAAAAGCATTTACCTCTGTTTTATCGTGTATATTGTAAATACTGAATACCATAAGAGGCACTTTCATTTAAAATACATAATTTCATGAAAAGAAATCTTCTCCTTACACTTTATTCCATCGACTATATGTGGAAGTAAAAGGTTGCGTGTGTTTGACAACGGGAGTGATAAGAAAAAGGTATAAAACATGACTAAATGTTTATGTTTCTCATTATTCTCTACATTCCTTTGTGATTGTGTATGTATGCTTTGTTGGAGGAAAAAGGCTTGATTGTCTGCCGATAAATACATGCTCTTTTTTGCCGATGATGATGATGATGATGATGTGTTCATTCTATGTCTCGTAATTGTTCTCCGCATTCCATATACACAATAATATATAAAATATGTGTGTAACCTTGAGAAAAAAATAAATTTATTTTTAACTGTTTGGCTTGCATGATAAACGATTACTAACAATCGTTTGTATTTTTTTTTGCTGTTTGCTGCTTATTGCTTACGTAGTGTTTGTCTCCTACCTGTTTTATCATTCACGAAAAAAAAACAAAAATGAAAATAAACTAGTAATGAAGCGGATCACGCTTCATGGGGTATATTCACACCACCAGTAGAACTTCTTTTGATTTCAATTAGAGAAAAAAATAATTATACTTTACCTACTGATTAATTTATAATCGCAAAAAACTTATCTAATTAAAAAATTTGCCTAAAATATTTGAGAAACTTTCTATTCACTTTTAGTGAATAACATAAAATCTATATTAGAGCTTTGCAAATATTCTTGATTTTCACTTTTTCATTATCTTATGAATCGAAAGTCTGGGAACAGTTAGGGAAAATTTTCACACCTTCACTTGCTTCGCTTCGTTCAGGATGTAAACATTTGTGAGCTTCGCTCAACCAAGTTTGAACTGCGTTCAACCATATGTGTTCGAGCTTCGCTCGAACATTTTTCCTTTTCATTTCCTCATTATCTTTTGAATAGAAAGTCTGTGAACGGTTGGGGAAAATTTTCACACCTTCACTTGCTTTGGCTGTTAGATAACATCATATTTAATCATTTTAAAACCCTACATCTGTTCAGCGCGCATTTAGCACTATAACTAAAGTATAGCCTGCGTCGGCGCCCCTGCGGGGTATTTGGATGTTTCTAGGTCCTAGAACACTGAATATGCTAAAAAAATTTCATGATATGCGGATTAAGGGGGTATATTTAGGCAAAAATTCAAATTGACTTAGTACTCATAGGTTTTAATTTTATGAGCTGAAACTTTGCATATACATTCTGTGCATCTATATCTGTAGACGTTTTTGGAATTATTCCATTTGGACTTAATATTGAGGAGAACGAGACAATTTTGTGTCAAAAAACGAAAAATTTTTCGATTTTTCAACTTTTTTGTTACACTGCGCGTGAAAATTTTTTTGTCATTATAGTGTGAATTATACCTTAAATAATGCTTAATCTAACACCGAAAATTTAAAATCATTTGGTTAAGTTATGTCTGAGATATTAAAGAAAATGTAAAAATTTTTGCATATTTTGGTCAAAAATGGCACATTTTCGTCCACTGTGCCTCACTGGAAGCATCTCATGACCCCAAAAACTATACAGCAAATCTATAGACTGTTTCCAACCAGACGCAAAAAACCCGAAGTCTTAATATTGAGTTGGAGTCGAGTTATCGCTCCGATTAACTAACTAACTAACTAACTAAATAACAGAATACGAAATTTTGCGATTTCTCTTGACTGTAAGCACCAAATGAGATACGGTTTTCACTGTTAAATTGGTATTTTCAGGCACAGACTTTCCACCGTAGACAGTATGGGATAAAATTGTAATCCTGAAGCAGCAAGTTAGAAAATGTGGTTTTCAGTTTTATACAAAAGCAACATATTCACCCAAATTGAAAATTTGGTGTGAATATGATAAAGTAAGGTTTCGGGTTTTTTGATAGAATTCGATGTATTTGGATGTTTCTAGGTCCTAGAACACTGAATATGCTAAAAAAATTTCATGATATGCGGATTAAGGGGGTATATTTAGGCAAATTCAAATTGACTTAGTACTCATAGGTTTTAATTTTATGAGCTGAAACTTTGCATATACATTCTGTGCATCTATATCTGTAGACGTTTTTGGAATTATTCCATTTGGACTTAATATTGAGGAGAACGAGACAATTTTGTGTCAAAAAACGAAAAATTTTTCGGTTTTTCAACTTTTTTGTTACGCTGCGCATGAAAATTTTTTTGTCATTATAGTGTGAATTATACCTTAAATAATGCTTAATCTAACACCGAAAATTTAAAATCATTTGGTTAAGTTATGTCTGAGATATTAAAGAAAATGTAAAAATTTTTGCATATTTTGGTCAAAAATGGCACATTTTCGTCCACTGTGCCTCACTGGAAGCATCTCATGACCCCAAAAACTATACAGCAAATCTATAGACTGTTTCCAACCAGACGCAAAAAACCCGAAGTCTTAATATTGAGTTGGAGTCGAGTTATCGCTCCGATTAACTAACTAACTAAATAACAGAATACGAAATTTTGCGATTTCTCTTGACTGTAAGCACCAAATGAGATACGGTTTTCACTGTTAAATTGGTATTTTCAGGCACAGACTTTCCACCATAGACAGTATGGGATAAAATTGTAATCCTGAAGCAGCAAGTTAGAAAATGTGGTTTTCAGTTTTATACAAAAGCAACATATTCACCCAAATTGAAAATTTGGTGTGAATATGATAGAATTTTAAAATGCTTGTGAGAGTAGCAATGAGGTCAAGTGAATCGCGCGTATGAAAAATGTAGTTTTTACGTAATATCTCATAACATAAGTGCATGGCTGATATTTACTGTGCTTGTCGTTGGAGGTTCCCTCATCTCGTTACATATTATCTCGCTCTCAAAATCATACATAAGTTGTTATATATGACAGAAAAAAAAGTTTCTCTAAAGATGAGAAGCATCATAAGTAACTTGATAAGTGCTGTGACGAATGCTTCAAGATGTTTACTGACTTAAATTTAGATATATCACATGATTCATCTTGGAAATTCTTGGATATAATACTTTTGGGAGATTTTGATGTGGTTTTATAATTATTTCTATTCATTCTTGACATTTAGATAAAGAACTCTTAGAATTAGTTGAAATGTAAATTTTGATAAAAAATCATGAAATGTTGATATGACTTTGAAGAGTCTTTCTAACGTTACTACCAACAAAAAAGTCATCTAATCGACATGCTGGTACCGTCTTAAATTAAAATATTTAAATTTTTCTTACAAACCCCTACGTTATCGATTTTACTAGACTTGCTGTAGTCAAACTTGTCACACAAAAAGAATGTTAACGCAGTAAATACAAAACAAGGAATCGTCGCTGATAACGTTGACTTTTTGCACTCTCCATTGTTGTACATAAATTAAATGCTTAATATGAATAACATTTGCATTCTTTTAATTCCTACTAAATGACTACTCCAGTTTACGTGTAAATAACAAGCTTGAAGAAATATTTCTTCCTGCAAATGAGTGAAAATATCATGAAGAAGAAGTCAGTCACATAATGTAGTTGTCGGAGTGTTCTGTTACTGACAAAACCAACACTTGTGTTTTTCTGTGCATAAATACAGCAGACTGAGATCAAAGAAATCGTAATTCCTAACTGATATTGACATTTATTAATTTTTTCTACATCAGTAAGGAAAGCTTGTTGTTGACAATAATTGCTTGAATGTAATTGTAAAAATTCTTCTGCAAAAATGCTGTTTTTGCAATCTTGTATTTATGATGGCATCAGCATTAATTGCAATATTTCTGGTTTTTATGCAAAGTAAATAGTTGTAAGCGTTATGTTGTTTGATATCTGAGAAGGAACTGTGATGTGAAAAAATGTTTCCCTTACAATTAAGAATTTGTTTGTCCATCACTGAGTCTAATTGGATTACAAAATTCTTAACTTTATTGTTCAACAAAATTAAAATTGCAAAATTTTTTCTACCGCAATCTTCTGACACAGAAGTCTTAAATTAAGGTATTCTTCGGAATTTACTGTGATTTGATAACATATCAACTAATTGATATTGTGTTAGTCATCTTGTCATGGGATTTTTCTGCTATTCATGCGTTATAATCTTGGAATGTGTGACTGTGTGCGTTGAAGTATGTGATGATTAAGTCATTTTCTTCATTATAATTAAGCGTAGGTTATCTGTGGGATATTCGAATTCAATTATACACTTTTTTGCTGAGACTTTATTATTGCTACCTTTTGTTTGTTATGAGTCAGAGTTGATATTTTGATGATTATTTGTAAGGATCTTTCTCAGAATTTCAATTTGCATTTTAGTATAAGCATATAATGTTGAAATATATCAGTCTATCCTAGCAATTACGAATTTTATTAATAAGCAAAAAGAGTAAATCAATAGCAAAAACAACACTGGCATCTTTTATTATTAGTATTATTTCTTCTTAAACAGATGATTGGCAGGTTGAAAAGAATGTGGAATTGCAGCCTTGAAGCAATCAACAGAATACATATTGGATTTGAATGAATATTTAATTGACTTAGAGTTAAAATGTCTAAAAATCAGAATCGGATTGATGCTCTTCTTAGAAATCGAAATTAGATTTTCTTCCTTACAAAGTAGAGATTTCATTATCTTAAAGGAATAAAAAGCTCTGCACATTTTAGAAATTTCATCAACATAATAAGTTTTTGTAGCTTTCTTTATTTTCTATGTTAAAACTTGACACTGTCTCACTCAAAAATGTTAAGAATTTCTCTTAATTGAACAGCCTTTGGCGATAATTTAATGAGTTTCTAGATCAAATCAACTTAAATTAAATTCCTTTCATTTCTTCCTTGAATAGCAAATAAATTAGTCGGAAATAAATTTTCCACGAGATTTACTTAAAATTGGCCGTAAGGATTTGCTGCTTTGAATATTTTAAATTATTTCAAATTATTCCAATTTGACCTTTGTGTTCTTATGTTTGAGAGACTTTATGAATAACAATCTAGAAAAAAAATCCTAGAAGAATTTCCTTTAAGTTCTTCATTTTCAAGTTTAAGTAAACTTAAAGTAGCAAATATGTTATGAAATCTTGAAAATTGAGTTAAATTTGTTTAAAAGAAGCCGATTTTAATAAATATAATTGAATTGTTCAATATGGGACCAATCGCTAATAAAATCTAGATTTTTAAAAATAAGCAGCATTCATTTGCTGACTTCAACTTAATCGCAACATATTTCACTAATTAAAATACTCCAGAACACAAGAAATCTTATCTAAAATTCCACTATCTCTGCTTATCGTAAACCCAAGTTTAGACAATTTTCATCCATATTTTAAAGCCTGCTACCAAACCAAACAATACATACACTTTTCATGTAATAGAATATGTATACGTGGTAAATTGAATTAGTAGATACTTGCTAATTTTGATAACTATGTGAGGTGCTATTATTTACACTGTATCTCTTAAAATAAATGAAGGTTGAATATTAATTTGTTTTTCTTCTTCTTCGTCTCATAAGTCAGAGAATTTGTTATGTAATAGAATGATACAATGTCAAGTTTTTTATATGTGCCTATGTACTATTAATTAGCAATTATGATGTCACTACATGAATTATTAAAATATGATTCCATAATGCGATTACATTATGGAAATTTGTAAAATTCTAATCGATAATTTCCTAAATGAACGTACACATACATGAATATTAATTAATTACATTTTCATTATTTATATATTTTTTTTTATTGTAGAATTTTTTCCGACTACATCGACTTAGAAAGCTTGGCCTGAGCGACAATGAAATTCATAAACTTCCATCTGACATACAAAACTTTGAAAATCTTGTAGAATTAGATGTATCGAGAAATGGTAAGTTTTTTTTTCGGATATTTTAAATAACATTTATTTACACTATAAACATACAATTTTCATTTGAGTCTTTCCATATAGAATCCGGACTCAGAAAATTTTTGGTTTTTACTTAATATTTCTTTGGTAATGCAACATTAGTATGACATATTATATATATTTGGAAAGGTCTTAACCTAAGCTATCATAATTTGATATTATCTTTTAGTAATATGATCCAGGGTTGGAACACTAGAGGTTCAAAGTTGAAAAAATTGATCATTTTTAAATTGTTCGGTTTGTTATGATATCTATGCTTAATAATTTTGCATATAGATTAATTAGAAGCATAATAGTATGTAATTTTCTCCCATGAAATAAAAAGGAAGTTTCCTCGACTTGGTAATTTTTTACGGGTTATCAAACCTTGACAAGATTTTCTTCATCGAAAACTTAAAACCATCATAACTTTTGATAGGAATCACCAATTTTAATGATTTAAACAGTTTTTAACAGATAAAATTAAGGAGCATAAAAATAAAATACAAAAGTCTTAATAACTCATAAAATTCAAATAAAAAATGACCGTTTAAAATTTTCCATACAAAATTATATGGATTTTTTTTAAATCTTTTTGTTGTTTAAACAACTTTGAACGTAATTTAATGCATGCATTTTTATAAGTTAAAATTAAAATAATCAATTTTGTAATCAAATAATATGTAAAAATAAGAAAAAGATTTAAAAAAATTTCATATAATTTTGTATGGGAAAATTTAAACGGTCATTTTTTATTTGAATTTTATGAGTTATTAGGACTTTTGTATTTTATTTTTATGCTCCTTAATTTTATCTGTTAAAAACTGTTTAAATCATTAAAATTGGTGATTCCTATCAAAAGTTATGATGGTTTTAAGTTTTCGATGAAGAAAATCTTGTCAAGGTTTGATAACCCGTAAAAAATTACCAAGTCGAGGAAACTTCCTTTTTATTTCATGGGAGAAAATTACATACTATTATGCTTCTAATTAATCTATATGCAAAATTATTAAGCATAGATATCATAACAAACCGAACAATTTAAAAATGATCAATTTTTTCAACTTTGAACCTCTAGTGTTCCAACCCTGGATCATATTACTAAAAGATAATATCAAATTATGATAGCTTAGGTCAAGACCTTTCCAAATATATATAATATGTCATACTAATGTTGCATTACCAAAGAAATATTAAGCAAAAACCAAAAATTTTCTGAGTTCGGATTCTATATGGAAAGACTCATTTACTATGTGCCTTGTTTATTCAATGTTTCTCTCCTAAAATCATCTTGAGCTGCAGTTTATGAGAATATAGTCACATTTACATTCATTTTGTTCACATGGTCATATAGGGAAATTTGTGGTATAAATTACTGTATTTTGAGTAATTTGGTCTGCAGTTACGTATGTGGTCTATACATACTTTAATATAGGAAGCATTTGGAAATGATAGAAATCTAAATTTTGTCAATTCAATCGAACTGTAAACTCGACCACAATTATGGTCACAAAGCGCTGTTTACTCAAATGAATTTAGTTTTTCCTTTCCATTGAGTCTGTATTTTATATTGTGATATTTTTATAAACACACAAAAATGTCATCGACAATGTTGATGTACATATATCTCTTTCACATATTGTATAAATCACTATATAAATAGTAATAGATTAAGCTTCAATCTATTTGAAATTTTACAGATATGTGAAATTTGAGATATAAATATTAATAGAAGATTGTGCTAAGGGGGTTCGTTTGTCATTGACGTTCTGTGATAAAAAAGATTTGATAATGATGGATAAATAGTAAAGTCTAAATCATCCATACCTTTAGAATTAATATTAAATAATAAAACACTCTTTATGAAAAATTTCAATTAATTTAAAGTAAAAATGGATATTATATTATATTATATTTTAATTTGCTTTAACATCATTACCAAAAGTCCCCTAATGAGTCAATGTCGATAAATTGGTTTTCACTCATTGATAAATTCAACAATTTATTTTCGATTTAGCAAAAACTTATTTCGATAAAGAAAAAGTTTAAAAATTCGATAATTTATTCCTAACCGCTAGCAACAGTCCGACAAATAGTTTTAAAAAGCAGGTTAACTTCTTGATTATTTTTTATTTATTTATTCATTCATTAATTCGATGTAATACACGAAACTGTCAGTGCAATGAGTTTTATTTAAATAAAAACAGAGCTTGTGTGTGTTTATTTTATTTTTTTTTTCACAATGTTACCGGAAATAAGAAGAATGCCGTTAGGTTGAAAATGATGTGGAATATCAAACAATGAAAGAAAAACTCATTTTTGCATAAAAATGCCACACTGTTTTAGCATATTACACACTTTGATATTGAATTGAGTTCTTTTTTTTTTTCTTCATGAAAAAAAAAAAGTTTGTTTTCAAGCTTTCATCAGCATAATGAAAAATAAATTACCTATATATTGCTTTTTTGAGTATTAGAGGCGGCATGAGTAATGAGAACATTTGCAATTTTGTTATTAAAAAAATGAGAAAGAAAACTCAACTTTTGGGGGGGTGCTTTAGGGAGAAGTTTAGTTTCGTGATTTTGAATGGGAAATTAAATTCGATATTGAGTTGTGAATACAAGAAAATTAAGTAAAAAAAAAGAATCTAATCATGAACATGAACATTGTGAGTGAATTATTGAAAATTACTCAATTCAACAGGCTTTCATGACTTTTAATGTCGGAATTAATATTTCATAAATAAATTGTTAGTTATGTCAATTGCTTGGGTTTTGAAGTTCGTCTAAATACTTTACTTATTTGTCCAAATTTTTCACTCAATCAAACTTTTGGTATAAAATAACTGAAAATGAAAAATTACTAAATATTCATGTCTGCGCCTCAAAAACCAACAATAATAACTAGATTCTCACATACTTTTGTATCTTCAAATATGTAATAAGCTTAGAAAATTGTTCCAATATAATTCTAATCAACTCTTATATCAACATTACACCAAACTTTCAAGAGAGTAATCTTCTTAGCAATTTATATAGGCTAAAATTGCTCTTTGAGAACATAATAAGCTTTCCTATTTACCTCAATTCCCATTGAGAATAGCTCAATCATAGATATTGTTGAACTATCAACATGAAGGTGCAAATATAAATATTTAGATAGCATTTCTCAAATTATTTAGGCAAAAGTCAAACAATAGTTCATGTATTAATGACAAGAATGTGACAATTATTTACTTTATGGCTGTTGCTAATTCCCACTAAGGGCTGCATTGTTGTAAATTGATATTTGAAATTCGTGATGATTTGGTATTTTGTCTTAATATCGATTTTTTTTTGTGGCATTTGTTTAATATCTGCCTAAATAAATCATCAAATGCTTCCTCAACAGCATCAAAGAAAATCTCATTGAGGCTTTCCAAGCGACCCTATTGGATATAATTTACTTTAATCTCTCATCGGACATTAAATCATTTTCTGTTTCTTTTTGCTTTGGGAGGTTTATTGGATTTGATGTCAATTAGAGGAATGTTGGCCTTCTTAATTTTAATTTTTGGGCTTCTTAAGTTCAATTTCATGAATTTTGTGTAGATTCTTGTTTTAATCAACAGCATGTTATGGATGAAATCATTAGTTTTTTTTAAAGGAATCGAACTTAAAATCTTTCAGAAAAGTTTAGGGCTGAAAATTTTTCAGTCTCCTACTATACCAATCAACTATTTACTACAATAGTCTGACAAATTTATCTAAATACATAAATTACTCAAACGGACAAACTTTGAACCCAAACCTCTCTAATATACATCATTTATAAACGAATTTCTTAATCATCTTAAAAGTTTTCTGAATAAAGAATGTTTAACGATTTGCAAAAGAAAGGAGAAAAAAAAAATTAAAACAAAACAAAAAGGCAAGAAAAAAGAGAAAAAATCACGCACCGGTATCGATAATCAATAATTCTATTTTTAAGCACAAAAAAAATACTTGGTCTAGATTCAAATGAGTGCTAAATATATTGTTAAAAATAAATATTGTATATTGTGCACCAAACACCTGACTTGTTTCTCCCTCTCACTCTACTTTCAATATTTTTTTTTTTTTCTTTTTATTTTATTTGACTGTAATTTAATCTATCCGCATAAACTTTATAGTCGCTGTCCATTATGTCTCATTCCATGTGCACACGAAAATCTTTTTTCTTTCAATCTCTTTCTCTTCTGTTATTTCCTTATGAGAAAGAGGAAGCTTGCTTCAGTGAATTTACTCTTATTCTCTGTTACTGTATGTGCGGTTAACTATTATACTCTCCATTGTATTGTTATTTTAAAGAACCGAGTCGAGAACAAAAAAAAATTTATATATATAAATTTTTCGGGAGGTTCTGCTGAATAAAATATGCTACCGTTTAAATTTGGCCTTTAAACTCCCACAAAATAATATGCCATGATATGTAGCGGTAAATCACTTAAATGGAACCCCACGAACATTCATTTTTTGTAATAATTTCATTGATTTATTTAATTTATGTATCGAACATTATAGTTTTCTATGGAATTACCAAAATAATTTTCATTCATTAATTCAATCAATGATTGTTTTATTTTATATAGAACAAATATGAATATTCCTCTTCATCTGCATTTTTCAATCTAGCTTTCATTTTTTTTTTCTTCATGATATTCCAACCAGACACAGAGTTTTTATGTATATATTCCATATTCATATTCTTCGTTTGATAAATTCATTCTATTTTTAATTTCAAGTGTATTCCAAGCTATTCTGTACACGTTTCTGAATAAATTTCTGTTCTTTATGATTCATTTTGACTAGTTTTTGATGATGAACTGATGGTGAAAGATATAATTGGTCTGTCCATTAGCATGTCTAAAACTTATTGTTTATAAGCTCCATCAGTTCAGATAAGATTAAATTTTGTGTAGGATGTAGAATTATTCTGATTATGATTGAGTTTTAAAGGGGTTTTCTGATATAAAGTCGATAATGCTAGATTGATAATCTTCTTTCAATTTTTACAGCTGTCTTGGTTTTTTATAAATTTAATAAATCAAAATAAATTAATTTTTTCTTCACATCAACCATACCTATACATATAAAGTTAAGTGTCGACTTATTAATAGTCAAAAATATTCATTCAATTTATATCTCAAAGTCCAGTAATTAAATCTATGATCTCTCAGCCTTACTATTTGACCCTATTTATTTAATATGACTAGGGATTTTAATTTAAATTTCTATGTGTTTATAATTTTTAATTCCAATAACATCTGTTTTGTCTTTTGCTCAGTTTTTTCATACTAAACACAGCTGTTCTTTATATATTTGTCAGCAGAACAAGGAAAAGAGTTTTGCTGATGATTTGTAGTAAAAAATGTAATAATCGCGGACACGAAATTCAGCTATTGTGATAGATTTAATTTAGAGATAAAACGTAAAGAGGTCGTAAACCTTTGCATTTATTCCAATCTTTATCTATCGATTTTGCTTCACTTACCGAAGGTTAGAAATTGAAATATCGACCGTCGCTGTCTCCTATGCATGAGATGAAAAAGTAGAGATTAAGTTATTTAAACAACTATGTGAGGATGTTGGAAAAGGTCAGGATAGAAGATTGCAATCCAAAATAGCTGTATGTGAGTCATTAAACTTACCTAGGAATGGATGTTTATCAGGATAGAAATAGAAATGCATTAAGGATCGGAAAAAATAGAGATGGCAATTGGAACGAACTGTAATGCTTCTAAAAATAGAAATCTATTGCTTATGAAATAATTCTATTAACTGCATTTCATTTTTAAAAAATTTTTTAATAATCCAGAATTTAAACTAAAGATGCGCTTTATTCTTCAACTCATTTAACACCATAAAAGTTTTCACAATGTTCAGCTTCACAAAGAGATGTAAAATTGAAAAAAATATCTTTCTTTCCTTAATTGCATTTTTCTTTAATGTTTACTGTAGATGAAAAGTTTTTTTTTTAAACTTAAATGCAATTTAAAGTTCTTTTTATCGTTTATGATGTTTGAGCTTGTTGTGGAAGGGAATTAAAGTGAATGAATATGAATGAAAATGTTGTTTTTCGGTTGCTTTAATTTGAGTAAGCCATTCATTTTTAATATTTATTAACAATTGAGTTGTGTATTCAATTTGGGTACTTATAAAGCCTTTAAAATTTCATCATTTAAAATTTTAATTTCAGTATCTTTGTCATTATTTTTTCATTAGTGTCATTAAACAGATCAAAAAGTATCCAATCTGTGCTGAACACATTCATAACATAAAATGCAATTACTACATAACATTGATGCATCTATTTTTAAAATTGTTCATATTTTTCTATATTGAATTATTGCTTATCAAATTTGCATCATAATTAATTAATTAATTCTCCATTATTCGTAAATAATTTCAATGCATGCACCATCCTGCACCCTCACGAATTATCAATATGTTCTAAAATTAAACTGATGAAAAAAGGGGGAAAAGAGAGTGAAAAATTTATTGAGTGTGATGGACAGACAGGTTGTAATTCAATTGAATCATTTAATGGCACTAATTAAAAATTTACTATTTAAAAAAAAAAACGTTTGAAATAAAACTTGTATGAATTTTTTTGTAGCTCATCAAACGAAGCTATAAACACTCTCAAAATTACTTTCTGCTTTATTCAACAACAACAGTTGTTATTGTAATGAAATGTGAACATCTTAGATATTTGAGAGAATGTCTACAAGTACAGGACTGTTGTCTATGAGAATGGTGTATAATTTTGCACCGTTTATCTCTTTTGAAATTTTATGTAATGCTTGGCAATTAATTATTGATTATTGATGGATGAATAATGATTCTCGACTCAGCATTAACCTGTTTCTTGTAAAACTTTTAAACTTCTTTGTTTTAAACTTTATGAATTCTCTTTGAAAGTTTTACTTGTGGAAGCAATTTAATTAGGAATTTTAATATTATTTTTTTCCGAAGCGATTTTCTACTTTTTGTATCAAGAATCTTGAGAATTTAATGAATTTTTGATGGATTTTGTCTGGAAAATGATTATAAGTGATGTTGAAGTTGAGTTTAAGGGGACTCTTTATTTTGTTAAGGGGCTGCTTATTAGTGGTGGTTGGTATATTTTGTACTAAATTTTTAATATTTATAAATTGTTGCTTTCTTCAAATCTTTAAAATTTTTGACTACGCTTAAATTTTCCTTTATTGTTTCATTTTTCTTCGCTTCGCAGATTCTAATTTTCAAAAATTAATTTTCTTTTATGGTTTTTCTTGATGACTTTTTCTTTTAAACTTTTCTTTTAGCTAAAAATATTATTTTTCCAATAATCCTTGTAGATTAAATCGATTTTGATCAAATCTGAAAAAGAAATCTGACCCAACAATGAGTTTATTGCACCTAAGTTGCTTCGAGCTTAATTTTCATGTTGACATTTCCATTTGTAAAATCAATAAAGTTAATTGTATATTACATGGGGGATTTCAAAGTGGAAATGAAAGTGTGGTTTTTTAAATTAATTTCGAATTTACTAATTGTTGTTGGAATTGGAAATCCCTAAACGAATGGAATCTGTAGGTTAATTATCTAGACTTTATGTCACCAATGGTCAATAATTTGTTTTCGAATCAATTTAATACGTTGAAAGAATATTTTGACCTTCCTGACTTTGTTAAATTTGAGTATGAAAAAACCCATTAAGTAACTACATACATGTATAGTCATCTCTTTTAAAAGTCATTCATTCTGTTGGCTAGACAAATGAACAGAACGATGAATCTGACAATTGCTGCAAACATGACAAGCGTACATGAAAATTTTCTTTTGAGGAAATGTATTCAAGATGTGGATGGTATTCGTTCTGAGAATCGTGAATATTTTATTTTCCTCAGCAAAATATTTGTGTACGAATGAAAAAAGAGAGCAAAAAAAAAAGAAAAGAAAAAAATTTCCTCTGATTCATTTCGCTTTTAAATATTTATTCATTTGTCAAATTTTCATTTCTTCCTCCTTCCATTTTCTACTCTCTGCATGCATAATAAATTAAGACAAGTGGAATAAACAGTGATCCATTTTAAAAAATTTCTTGTACACAACGTGTGCCTTTATATTAATTTCCCTTCAAATTCCTCATCATACGATTTGTAATAACAATTATTATGCTAGACATTGAACTTGAGCAAGGCAAACGGCAAAGAAATGAAAAAAGCACACAAAAAAAAAATAATTAACTTCCACGCAAAGCGTGTAAGTTATTGTATTTGGGCAGGTTGCAAAATTTCACTTTTTTTGATTTTGTGAGCAAACGGAAGCACCAATCATGACGTTTTTGGTCTCGTTCGATTGGTAATTTAAATATCTATCACCTAAAGCATGTTTACTTCCGGTCACTTCCGTTGTGTTGGAACTAGACGCAAAAAACCGTTAAAAATCCATACTTTTGTATGGAAAATTTTTCAAGGAAGCATTTTTTAAGAATTTCTTTTATTTGATTCGATAGATCGTACCAAAAAACAAAATTGTGCTGAAAAAAATCTGGACTTTATGTCCATTAAGTGACCTAAAAATGCCAAAAACTGCAAATTTTGCAACAGTTGCGCCATTTTTGATACAGGCTTGGATTTTAATTGTTAGTAATGATAAGTGGCATAAAATTAAAGTTTAACATAAGAGCTACAAAAAATATAGTAGCAATTTTTCCTGAAAATGCTTCTATAAAAAGTTATAACATCATAAAAATTGATAAAAAATCTAAGAAATTTTGTTTACGTTTTCATACGTTACGTAAAGTTTACGTTACGTAAAATTACGTACGTAAAATTTGTATGAAAATAATCATTTGTAGCAATTTAAAGACAGTCACTGGACAAAAATCACTGGATCATGGTTAATTAAATCAAAAGAGAGAAAATGTTTACTGGATCTCATTTATTTGACATAAATAGTTGCTGGATCTCATTTTATGATCATAAATGCTTACTGGATCTCATTTAATGATCATTAATGCTTATAAGATCTCACTTTAAGACCATGAATGTTCACTGGATCTCAATTTAAGACTATGAATGCTCACTAAATCTCATTTTATGATCATGAATGCTCACTGGATCTCATTTTATGATCATGAATGCTTACTGGATCTCGCTTTATGGACATAATTGGTTGCTGGATCTCATTTTATGATCATAAATGCTCACTGGATCTCATTTCATGATCGTGAATGCTCACTGGATCTCATTTTATGACCATGAATGCTTACAAAATCTCAATATAAGACTATGAATGCTCACTGTATCTTATTTTATGATCATGAATGCTCACTGGATCTTATTTTATGATCGTGAATGCTCACTGGATCTCATTTTATGATCATGAATGCTTACAAAATCTCAATATAAGACTATGAATGCTCACTGTATCTTATTTTATGATCATGAATGCTCACTGGATCTTATTTAATGATCATGAATTTTAACTTGATCTCATTATATGATCATGAATGCTCATTAAATCTCATTTTATCTAAAGTTAGAAGATTTTATTTAAAAGTACTGAAATCACACTACTGTAATCTTTGACAGTCGAACGGAACGAAGCGAAGCGAAGTGGAGTTCGACACTCCTGTAATCTATAATAGTCGAACGGAACGAAGCGAAGCGAAGTGGAGTTCGACACTCCTGTAATCTATGACAGTCGAACGGAACGAAGCGAAGCGAAGTGGAGTTCGACAATCCTGTAATCTATGACAGTCGAACGGAACGAAGCGAAGCGAAGTGGAGTTCGACACTCCTGTAATCTATAATAGTCGAACGGAACGAAGCGAAGCGAAGTGGAGTTTGACACTCCTGTAATCTATGACAGTCGAACGGAACGAAGCGAAGCGAAGTGGAGTTCGACACTCCTGTAATCTATAAAAGTCGAACGGAACGAAGCGAAGCGAAGTAGAGTTCGACACTCCTGTAATCTATGACAGTCGAACGGAACGAAGCGAAGTAGAGTTCGACACTCCTGTAATCTATGACAGTCGAACGGAACGAAGCGAAGCGAAGTGGAGTTTGACACTCCTGTAATCTATGACAGTCGAACGGAACGAAGCGAAGCGAAGTGGAGTTCGACACTCCTGTAATCTATAATAGTCGAACGGAACGAAGCGAAGCGAAGTGGAGTTCGAAACTCCTGTAATCTATAAAAGTCGAACGGAACGAAGCGAAGCGAAGTGGAGTTCGACACTCCTGTAATCTATGACAGTCGAACGGAACGAAGCGAAGCGAAGTAGAGTTCGACACTCCTGTAATCTATAAAAGTCGAACGGAACGAAGCGAAGCGAAGTGGAGTTCGACATTCCTGTAATCTATAATAGTCGAACGGAACGAAGCGAAGCGAAGTGGAGTTCGACACTCCTGTAATCTATAATAGTCGAACGGAACGAAGCGAAGCGAAGTGGAGTTCGACACTCCTGTAATCTATGACAGTCGAACGGAACGAAGCGAAGCGAAGTGGAGTTCGACACTCCTGTAATCTATAAAAGTCGAACGGAACGAAGCGAAGCGAAGTGGAGTTCGACATTCCTGTAATCTATAATAGTCGAACGGAATGAAGCGAAGCGAAGTGGAGTTCGACATTCCTGTAATCTATGACAGTCGAACGGAACGAAGCGAAGCGAAGTGGAGTTCGACATTCCTGTAATCTATGACAGTCGAACGGAAAGAAGCGAAGCGAAGTGGAGTTCGACACTCCTGTAATTTATAAAAGTCGAACGGAACGAAGCGAAGCAAAGTGAAGTTCGACACTCCTGTAATCTATAAAAGTCGAACGGAACGAAGCGAAGCGAAGTGAAGTTCGACACTCCTGTAATCTATGACAGTCGAACGGAACGAAGCGAAGCGAAGTGGAGTTCGACACTCCTGTAATCTATAAAAAACGAACGAAAGAAAACAAATTAAAAATGTTCGAGCGAAGTTCGAACAACAATTAGTTTGAACGCAGTTCAAACTTGGTTGAACGAAGCTGACAAATTTTTACATCCTGAACGAAGCAAAGCGATTGAAAGTGTAAAAATATTTCCCAAAAAATCGTATAATATGTGAGCAGGACTTTAAAAGAGCATTGAAGTTGGATTTTAGCAGGATTAAAATTTCTATTCATATTTTATAATTTATTATATATACTGTAATCTATCAGTTCAAATGTCTATGAGCAAGTGGCGTGGAAGTTCGTGGCTTTCTATGTAAGTCGTGTTTTTTTATTTTCTTCTACGCTTAGACGATATTTCAAACAATTTAATAGTAGTGAAGAGAAGGAAAGAATTGCGGGTAATTTTTTGGTCTGAATATAAAAAAACATTGAAATGTGAACAAAAGAATGAATGAGAAAAATTTGGCAACATGGCAAGGTTTTCATTCGGTTATTGACTTTAAATAAATCTCTAAACAATTTAAGGAATGGGATTTGTTTAGAAGTGATGTTTAATAAAAATTGGGGAGCTTTCGATTCTTTCTACAATTTGAAAATATTTGATTTAAGATCAATGACAAAAATATCTCAAAATTTTAGAAAATTTTCATCACTTAAATTTATTCCCAGCAAAATTCTTCATAAATCCTGAAAAAGTCATTTTGAAAATATTTAATTTCATTTCTTTTTTTTAATTTCAGATATCCCAGACATTCCAGACGACATTCGTCACTTACGACTGTTACAAATTGCTGATTTCAGTTCGAATCCAATTCCAAAATTGCCAGCGGGCTTCTCGCAACTTAAGAGTTTGACAATATTAGGCTTAAATGATATGTCCTTGACCTCATTGCCGGCTGATTTTGGATGGTGAGTCACATTTTTTTTTTCTTCTTTATATTTATTAAGTTTCTACAACTCCGTAACAAATTCACATTCGTGATGATTGGCTAAATCCAATTAAAATTTTATGGACATTTAAGTTTTAGAGTGGCTCTTAAAAGCATCTCAATGGACTACAAATTAAAAGAGTTGTTTTAATTAATTTTCATTCATTATATGCGTGTGGAATGTCACATCCATAAAATACTTTTTTTTTTAAATAATTTGAAAATTCATTAGAAGTAAATTTGAACATGTTCTGCATATAAACTAAATATGGTCCTTATTTTCACAGTACGAGTTTTTTTCAGTTTTTTTTTTCCATTCTGTAAGTTGTCATGCATCTTGAGATACAATGAGAAAATAAAGAAGAACAAAATATGAGCAATGGAGAGGACTTAGATTCATCTTCAATTTTTTTTATTTCTTTATTTAACTTGAGGCAAAGAGTAGATTGGTATGGATGGGACAAGTTTTAAAATTGATTAAAACGCATTTTTTTTTCAATTTTTAACTCAAATTTTCTTTTGATTTTGGTAATGGATCCTCCTGCGAACTTATTTGTCAATTTATGTACCGATGTGATCTTTAATTTCTTATAAAATACCAGCTATGCAGTTTTTACTATTTAATTACTATTACTCGTTGTAAGCTTCTCAAACCACAGACTTAATGGAAATTTTCTCTTATAAGAAAACCAACTAAAAATTTTATTTCTGTACATCGAAAAAGAAGACCAATTTTTATGCTGTATATTTTATATTTTCTAAATTTAATGAGGTCATTAGGTTGAATAGATATAATTCTATGTATAGAAAGAGAACCTTCTAATACTCATAACAGACAGAAAGATGTGTACGTTTCCATATTTAGATCATTTATTATAAACGAAAAAAAACAGCAAGAAGCATCAGAGACATAAGAAAAAGGCAAGTTGCAAATTCCTCTTGAAACGTGAAGATATTTTTGGAATGCTCCATCATATCTGTAACTAGACTAAAGATTTTTTGTGTTTCATCATCATGAATTATTCATTCACATATATTGAAGACATGACAATCGTTTTAATATAATTAAATTAAAAGCTTCTTTTGACTTTATCTAATGACATTAAATAGACTATGTTTTTGATGATATTGATGCCTATATGATATTGAATGTACTTTGACTCTCTTAGAATATTTTTTTATTTATGAATGACTGATGTTTGAGAGAAATTTGAGACAAATTGTGAGCTGTTGCTTTGGAGATGAATCTTTCAATGAGTTCTTATATTGTGCTTTTGTATCATTATTTGTTTTGTCTTTCAATGAGTATCAAGTATGCTTTTTGAGTTATTTTTGAAGGTTCTAATAAGTTAACTCCAATTTTTTTCAATCAGAACTGATTGCTACATTTCTTTAATTTATTAATACTACTAAAACCTTTAACCACGGCCTCAATAACTTTTAAAACCTACATTAAATGTCAAAATTAGGCTAACATTCAATTCATTTCGAATATCTTAATTGAAGCTTGCCTTACTTACTTTCTATACAAAACCAATTTATTTGATAGACAAGCTGTCTTCATCAATACACAATCAATACTTTGTAGCGGTTTTCATCAAATGTTTATTTTGTCTATGAGTTAGTGACTTGTTACTCTTATTTTTGAGCTGATATCACTTAAATAGGCCAATAATCGTTTTGAAGGATATAAAAACAATGTTTCTTTAGTCACTCCTAATGACCGTTCGCTGGGAATTTAAATTTTTTGTGAAAAATGAAATTATTACAGAAATTTATTAAATGTCCAATGACTTTATCTATTAATAAATTCTAATTATAAACAACACTTTCATCTAACTTGTCAAGTCCTTGAACCAAAACCATGAACTTTTAAACAAATTAAATTAAATTAAACAAAATTAAATAGCTAAGAAAAGTTCTTCAAAATAAGTTTTCTATAGATAAAGTTGGTATTCTTTTTTTATTACGATCAATTTGCTGTTCAGATCAAACAATTGTACTCCCACTAGAAAAGTAATGATCTATTGAAGTAAATTTTCTCTAAATAAATTTTTAGTTTTTCACTTAGATTTTCTATAAGTTTTGAAGAAAAATAATATAAAATATTAATGAAATGTAAATATAATTACCGCAGATGCGCTAATTATGCGGACAATTTGCTTGATATAAATATTTAAATGTTCATAAAATATACGATAAAAACAACATTTGAGTTTGTTTACTCAGCAATTTTTCTTTCGAAATGCCTTATTCGCTAATTTTCCTGTCATATTGACACGTAAATTAGCGGCTTAATTTCATGTTACGGCTGTTGTTATTTCTCGCTTTTTCTTTTCATTGAAAATTGATCTATTTGTTTTTTAATTTTTCTCTTCTCATTTTCTCTTTTCTTTTAAATTTTTTTAATTTACCCAATTTACAGTTTATCACAATTGGAATCGCTTGAGTTGCGTGAAAATTTATTAAAAAATCTTCCCGAATCAATCAGTCAGTTAACAAAGCTTGAACGATTAGATTTGGGTGATAATGAGATAGAGGAATTGCCTCCACATTTAGGCAGTCTACCATCACTTCAAGAGCTTTGGCTTGATCATAATCAACTGCAACGTTTACCACCTGAAATTGGTAATTTAAGTAATTTGGTGTGCTTAGATGTATCGGAGAATCGTCTTGAGGATTTACCTGATGAAATTGGAGGCTTAGAGAATCTTACAGATTTACATTTATCACAAAATCTATTAGAATTTTTACCGAATGGTATCGAAAAATTGACGAAATTGACAATATTGAAATTGGACCAAAATCGCTTGCATGTGCTCAATGAATCCATAGGATCGTAAGTATCACCATCTAGTGTCCCATCTCATGAATTATTTATTTCTAATTTTTTTTTTCTATTATCTTTTCTCTTCACTGTAACAGATGTGAAAATATGCAAGAGCTCATACTGACAGAAAATTTCCTTGTTGAATTGCCAAATTCAATTGGACGTATGAAGAGACTAAATAATTTAAATGTTGATCGAAATGCACTCATATCCTTACCACCGGATATTGGTAATTTAACAAATTTGGGTGTGCTGAGTTTGCGGGACAATAAATTAACAAAATTACCGAATGAGTTGGGAAATTGTGCAGCATTACATGTACTGGATGTGTCGGGTAATCGTTTGCAATATCTGCCATATTCATTAGTTAATTTACAACTTAAAGCTGTATGGTTATCGGAGAATCAAGCACAACCATTATTAACATTTCAACCAGACACTGATGATGCATCCGGTGAACAAGTAAGTCAATATTTGTCGATGGAAGTATTTTTTTTAAAGAGATTAATTAGCAATCTTGGGCATGATACTGTAGTTAAAGATTTGTATCGGAAATGAAGAAGAAAAAAATCCTTTCAAGCAGGTAGCATTTTACTGTGTAGGCATATAATCTCAAAATTAGCGGATATAGGATATTTTTTTTCTTATATATATTTTGAATGTGGGCTTGAATCACATTACAATCAAATAATGTCAAAATATAACAGAGATTGTGCCTCGAAGGTACAATCGAATTTGATCATGCTTTAAATTTTTAATTCAAAATTCTTTGTTTATGTTTGATTTAAATTTCTGACTTTTTTAATTTGGCTGATTTTAAAGTATTTTAGACACAATTGAGTTTTTAACATTCAGCCACACAACAATTGTCAAAATACATGCCTCAATTTAAAGTTTTTGAAAGATTCTGAACGGTAAAGGAGTTCAGTAGAACTAGAATATAATAAGTAAATTTCTACCAAAGCGACTTATTCAAGCTTGATTGAATGACTTTAAAGACAAAAAAAATCGATAAAATAACTTTCCACATACAATATTTTGTCCAACAACATTCCTTTACATATTATTTTAATCCCTTTTTATAACATTTTATTTTTTCTCTTCTATGCTTTAGGTTCTAACATGCTTCTTACTTCCACAACAAGAAATGCAGCCCGTTAGTCCAGGTAAGATGAAAGAGTTCACATATTATTTATCCTTAATTAAATATTTTTGTTTTCTTCTTTGATAATATATTTATAATGTATATACACATAACGTTCGTACCTAAGCTACCGTCCTTGTGATCTCTCTATCTTTCACAAGGAAACGGAGAGAATAAAATGTTTATTCTTCATTTATTTACCTCTTTTCTTCTTCTGCACAAACAATAATGTCAAATGTAGAGCAGCACATTCTCTTTCGATTAGATACATAAAAGAAATGACACAAAGAACCTTATAATATGGCAACTGACATTGTAATACTAAAAAATGTCGGTTATACATAAAAAAAGAACGGGGAGAAAAAAAAATTCAATAAAAAATTGAATATTCTTTAAATAACAAAATTATTATGTACATATACGAAACAGAGGTGATTTAATATAGCAATAAAGCGCATTTTTTTGGATATATAATAATCAGTAAATTAGTTCACGACTTGTTGCAAAAAAATAAAGAAAAAGAAAAATTAAGTTCTGAGACCGTTGAATCCGTTACTTCTGGTGAAAACAATGGAATGGTGTGAGCTGTTTTATTAATAATGAAAAGAAAAAAAAGAGAAAAACGTTGAAATGAAATGAAATGTCAAAAGACGTGATCTAGAAATTGAGCTGATATTATGCAGCTCTTTCAGAACATTCGAATGCGACATTACATTCTATTTTTATAGCTATGTGGAGCACTTTTATGGAACATATTTTTAAGTTAACCTTTGAGACAATGTAAGGAATGAGATTGAGTAGCTTCAAGGATAATGGCAATGGATATTTTGTAACTATAGTGATGGTTGATGATTTGAAATTAGATTAAATTGTTAGGAATTTGAAGTGGAGTTAGGGATGATGAAACATTGATACTTTTGAAATATTTTATTTAATTTCTTTTTCATTGAAATTTTAAGAGTTTAACTTGATAGCAAATGATTTAAAGCAAGTGATGCTTAAAACAAGAAAAACAAATCGTATATGGCATTTGCGTATCATACAAGCTTCTAAAATACTAAGTTCAAAAATTTTTTGATGTGAATTTAAACATCAATCCTTTAATAATTCCATTTATCCATATCCATCAATTTTTTTGCAACTCAGAAGTGTTGATTTGACTAATTTATGAAAGATTCTATGCTTTTATTTCCGACAAATTGTCAGTAAAATGATTTATATCATTTTACTTGAATCCTAACTATAGATTCATAAATCAAATTTTGCAAGAGCTTAAAGTTCTCATAATCATTGAAATTTCAATTTTTAAAAAGTCTACACCAAATAGAACAATTTTAAAACCGAAATATTTGCTCAATTCTCTCATGTGTACATAAAATATGCACACTAATATTTTATAAATGTAGTATTTCAAAAAAATAATATAAAAAATCCCCGAATGCTCATCCAGCCAGAATAAAGTGTAGCAATGCACTCATTTATTATTCAAAAACTACACTGAAAATTGTAATAATTGAATTTAAATTTTCTCTCTCGTGTTTGTGTGTAGAGTATATATTAACAATAATAATAACAAGAATTGACATTCTACATTCATACATACGTAATGACAATAACAACAACAACGAAAGAACATTATGAATGATGACGATCACAGGTTAAAATAATAATTGAATGAAGCTGGAATGTTAAAATGAAAATTGACTTTTTCAATTTCTCCAATCAACGTCCATGGAATGGATGGATATAGAATATTAATAGAGAGTAAAAAAAAATATTTCAATTGTTTGTGCTTATTCTATTTTTTTATATAAAAAAAACTTCACATGAAAGCTGTACATTTTCAATTTGAAAGGATTTATTTTGCAATAATTTTTTCCTTCGTCTCTCATTCTGTGTTCTTTCAGTTGAGTGTTAACTGTCAAAGTGAATCATTTTCATTTCAAGTGCTTCTCCTCTCTCTCGTACACAAAAAAAAGTCTCACATCTTTTATGTTATCTATCAAGAAGAAGTTTGAAGAAAATAATCTTTTTATAGATAGAAGAAAGAAAAAAAAAATTAATACACATAAAAAAATATTTTATTAAATCCTTTTCTTTATACCTAAATACAAAAATTCACTATTTGATAAATTTCTTTTTATGTTCACGCACCTCATCGCACATATAATAAACATATGTAAAAAAATAAAATAAAATAAAAAATGTTTTATTGAATGTAAAAGATTTAGCACCGGGAAGATTATACAGATCAAATCAAAAATTCGGTTCGATGGATTTGTCTGATATAACACAAGGTTTAGTAACATGCAAAATTTTTAAAAATATAAAAATAGATGAAATTGGGAGTCGTTTGCAAGTGAAGTGATGATTATTGTGGGGGATTTTAAAATATTTGAATTTCAATCCTTTATATTAAGTTTCTTAAAATTCTTACTTAAAATAATTTTTTGAGATATTTTTGTTCAAACATTTGAAATTTTTAAATCAAAAAAATTTGTAGTCAATATAATTAATTCTTGTCAGAATTAATCAGACAAATTCTAGTCAATAAATAATAAAAATTTTATTTTTGATACCAAACACCTCAAAAACCCCTTAAAGTTTCGATTTTCTCCAATATTAGACATCAAATGCAAATGACACTCAATTTTATAATTCATTTTTTATTCAACTAACATTGAAAGTGAACTAACAGTTTTAACTAAAAGTTGCATGATCAAAAGTAACATTTCGTCGTAGTTGTCATTAAATACAAAAATTTGCTCAATAATCGCATTAGAGAACAGCAAAAAAAAAAAAAAATACACACACAAAAAAAATCATGATTAAGTTTGCTAAATTAAGAAAATTAACGAATAACCGCATGACAAGTAAGGCACGAGAACAGAAAGAATTCATTTTCATTTATAATCTCACAAAAATTAAGACACCAAAGATTCTTATTTGATATCATTTTACTAACTTTTTAAACTTTCCCATTTCATATTCTCTGCTTCAACCAACCAACAAAAAAAAAAAAAAAATATGACAGATACTCGTGATGATTCTGATAATGAAGATTGGCAAGCACGCGAAGAATCACGAACGCATTCGGTTAAATTTAGTGAAGACTCGGCGACCGACAAAGAGACACCGTTTGTACGACAAAACACTCCACATCCAAAAGAACTTAAACTTAAAGCTCATAAGCTGTTTTCGAAGGATAAGAAGGATGATGATTCGCAACTAAATCGTTTGACTGAAGAGGTGAGTTTTAAAATGAAAAATTTGAAATATAGATGGCGTGTAACATGCTGCTTTTAATGTGTCTTTGCTGTGTGATACAGACTTTATGTGTCTCAAGTATTTTACATGTCACATGTGACATATATGCAACATTTTTAAATTTAATTTTGTCGTTTGAATGCTTCAAACTTTTTGATTCTTAAATCGATGAAATTTTCATATTTTTTTATGCTATTCATACTCAAATTTGATTTATATTCTTAAATACAGTCACAACGTACCGAAGACGACGAGTTAATAGAAGATTCACATCCCGAAGTAATTGCATATCAGGAAGTGTCGTCAACAGTTGTGCATTCAGAACATCATAATAACATTACATCACCGAACGATGTAAGTAACTTTCTTCACATAAACTAACTGCATTTGAACTTTCAATACATAAATGACATTTTAGATAAAAAAAAGTTTTAAGTATACTAAAGTAAAAGCACTTATAAATCATTTTGCCATTTCCTCTTTTTTTCTATGATTTTTTTTCTTCAAAAGGAATCTGGCGAGAAACGTGTTGGCTTCCAAGATGACGACGATCACAATGAGGATGAGGAGAATGATAAACGACCCGTATCAAAGTTACATCGTCGTGATACACCACATCATTTAAAGAATAAACGTGTTCAACAACATTTGAATGATAAAGCAGCAAATGTAATTCTTAATAAATTAAAGGAAAAACCGCACATTATTTCAACTGTTGAAGAGGTCCAAGGTATTGAGATGCTTGAAAATGCTGATATGATACAAAATCTTGATATGAATTCAATGCCAATTGGACAAGATGTTGGATTGCCAATGGTTCCAGAAATCACTGATGTCAACCAAAATGGAATTGAAATATCATCAAATGGTGAGTTTTTTTTTGATGCTACAAATACTTGCGAAAATAATCATTGTTCGATTTTTTATTCACAAAATATTTGTTATCTGCGTGTAATTAATGATAAAGTTGTATGTGGATATACATTTAATAATTGTGAGGGTCGATAACAGAGAAAAATATGAAAATTGTTTGAGTTGGGAATTTTACGAATATATGTGCAATATCTGATAAGAAACTTTTGTATTACTTGATATTAAAAACATTCACACTTAAAAAAGTACGAGTAGAGATTCTAGCTTGAATTTTTCGACAATTTTTGATCCAATCGGAAATGCTGAAGGTCTTTACATTTCCAAAAATTTTACTTTGCCGGTATCTAACCTTACAATCGCCACATTTAGTTTTACAATGCCTCATTTAAAGAGCATGATTTTCTCAGAAACATTTGGAACCACAAAAAATCATTTTAGGTCTGTGGTGTGTATGAATTGAATTATAATTTCCTCATGCTTCCAAAAAAATGTTTTTATTATTAATTTTACCTGTGTTGGTACTTGCACAACTTTTTTTTTCATATTTTTCACTTGCTACTCTTTACTTTGTAATAAAATACACAAAAATAAATGTTGAGTTAGTGTTTCATCGTGTAGAAAAAAAAAATAGAGTTAGTCATTTTCAAACTATGTTAAGTAAAACACCGAAAGCTCTTGAAATTCACGAAGAAAATAATATTGGATTATAAATCAAAGAAAGGATTGTTTGGAATTTAAGGAATTTACAGAAATTCTAAAAGAAACAAAAATAGAGAAAAACTTTCACCGAAACCTTCGTCAATTGTCGAGAAAGCTTGATACAAAACAAACAATACAATATTAAACCTAGGACAAGCAGCATTAAGTTACAAGAAGCAAGAAACAAGAAATAAAAAAAAAATCAATAAATCATCAATTTAGAAGTTTAGCTTGAAAGTTATTCACGCTTTAAATTTTCTTATCACACAAATTTTGTTATTGATAACAAAAAACGAATTCTATTTTCTTGCATTGGAGTTATCATAACGAGCTGATAAGGGAAAATAATATTTTTTTTTGTACCTGTGGCTTTTCATTAATAAGGTTTCAAAAAAATATAAAATAAAAAAAAGCGCAACTGAAGAGTAAAAATAAAACATTTTATCATATGTTTACATTACGACGCGATGACATCATCATAATAGTGATAAAAGAAAAATAAATCATCATAGTAAGGCACTTGAATGAAGTTGAATTTTTTAGTCTAAACCGTCGCATGACTAATCAAGTAAATCAGTACTTTACACGATTATCGTATACAGGTTGACATTGAAATAGTTTGTAAGAATAAGTATCGATTTCTCAGGAAAGGTCACACGCAAAAAAAAGTAAAAAATCGATCAATCAAGAAAGTAAAAAGAAAAATGTTTAGTGTAAAATTAAAAGTGAAGGAGGATCCACGAAATTATTATTCATTACCCAGACGTAAAAAGTCAAATCCATCGTCGTCATTCTCGTCATCAACATCATCGTTGTCTAGACTTCAAGCACCGAAGAAAAGTTCATTTCTAAGTAACAAAAATGGAGCAAAAAATAACAAAAAAGTTCGAATTCAAACTTCTTATGAAGAATCTTTGACAAGTTTTAATGGTAGGTGGACAAAAAGTCTCTGACCTTATCTGTTTACTTACGTCTCATGTATCTTATAAAAATATATATGAGATGTTATTGTGCATTAACTTTATTTGTATATCTTCAAATACAATCATATTAAACGCATTATTATGACTGTGTTAATGCAGAGAGAGAAAAAAAAGTAAGCATTTTTGACACACATATCCAAAAACGAGTAATTTGAAGGTGATTAGCCCGACTGAACGAGAAAAAAAATGTGCTAGTCCGAAAAAGTGTGAGAGAGAATTAAAAGCCTCGTTGAGTGATGTCATCAGATGATGGAATTTGCGCGCGCCCGTGAATAATAAAAGAGCACGCAAGGAATGTAAACAGAAGAAAAAATAATCCGTCACGCGTTTAAATTTGGAATCAGGCATGAAGAGAATAATTTGTCTAATGAATCAAACGATCGACCGTTAGAATGTCAAAAGAAAGAGATTTTTTTTTTTTTAATTTCGATAGGACGTAGATAAAACTTGATTTATAAAAAAGTTTAAATGTTGTAAACTCGATGATCATGTCATCATCTTTAGCCAAAAATATTTAATTTTAGATGTTAGGTCACTTTTTGAATTAAAGTTGTTGCATGACCTTTTCACAGAGTGATAAAGGTGACGACTAAGAAATTTTAAGTCAATTAATTTTTTGATAAGTTGTAAATAACTTTTTATTTTGGAAATGGATTTTGTTCTAATGACTGGAATAAGTATTAGGAAGTTTAGGTGATTATTAGTGAAAGTGGATGATTTGAAAAATTTAGAAGCTTCCGTTATGGTTTGGGACAATTTGAATTCTCGAATATGTTTGAAAAGGTTTTGAAGCCCCAAATGAATAATTTTCAGTTTTAACTTTTAATCCACATAAGTTTTGAATACCAACCAAGCAAATTTTAAAGTCACTATCCATTTCTATATTGCATAAGACTCAAGTTGCAATTTATCTGTCAAATTTAAAATTTCCTGTTCCTAGTCCATCACTTCCTAAACTCCATCTCACAACACATCCGAACTCTAAAAATCCACCAATTAACAAAACATTCATAACTAAAAGAAAATGCGCCATAATGACACAAAATTATCATAACTATGACTTTCCCGTCAACAATTTTATAGGAATTTCCACTCTGTGACGATTAGTAGACAAAAAAAAAAAATGTAGAGATAAATATGAAATAATGACCGTATGACCTATTAAATTAATGAATGTGATACTGAAATTCAGTTCTAATTGCATTTAAAATTAATTACATTCACATTTATAGATGTAACTACGGTCATCTAAAACTTGATATCGTGCGGTATTTTTTGTGTGAGAAAGAATTAAAAATTTCAATCACGATAAAAGTGCGACTATTTTTTTTAAATATAAATAAAGTAAAAATACCGAGTATAGAAAAAAATCAGATCATAGAAGTTGATAAGAAGCAAAAAATGCATACGGTACATTCCTTTTAATTGATTAATTGTCAAGGTCGATGCGTATATTTTTTTTCTACTACTCGTGAGAGAACTATTTGTAAGTACATACATTCATTAGTAATTTATTGAAATGAAACAAGCATGAAACCTGTAAAGTTATTTATTTACTATTTTAGTTCTCTCTTTCTTTTCCACAACATTGACTTGTTACCAATATAAACGATAAAGTTCAGCTTCTCTCACTCACTCACACTTTACACGGCTCGCTATGCTTTACTAACCGTCATATGTGAGTGTTTATATTATTATTATTTTTTTTCTCTGGTTGCTACTACTAGACAACCATCGATTTTTTTTTTTATTATTCAGTATTTATTCAGAATTCAAAACAATCGTTTGGCTCGCATCGCAAGCAGGAAAAAAAAATTATAAAAAAATCATTTCAGATGATTGAGCAAAGACTGTTAACAATTGAAGAAGAAATACAGTTGAATTTCCAAGAATAGTCGTAGATAGAAAGTTGTTTTCTTGCGAATTAATAAAAAAAGTCTTTTTTGGGTATTTTTGCAGCTTTAAAGCATCAAAAATTTACGGTCGAATGTGATTACTTCAAATTGTGTGATATTGAAAATAAAATAAAAAAATAAAAACAAATACAGAAGCAAGCGAGAATCACCAAAGCGATGAAAAGTCCAACGATAAAATACATAAAAATCAATTGTAAATTTCTAATAATAAGTCAATCGGTTCTCATTGTTTTACATATTATTTTATCACATTAGAATCGAGAATTAACAAAAAAAAAAAAAAATATTGCGCAATTTGTGTCATTCCCAACTTGTCGGCTTTGTCGCATCAAAGCTGTTTTAGAATGTTCTAGCGTGAATACACAAAAATAGTGGAACAATGATTATTTTTGTTTTTTTGAATTAATTCGTCCATTTTCGTTATTTTTCATGTCAGAGGTGTAGTTGGAGAAAGATTTGATAGATTTTATTAGATTATTTTTGTAATTTGCCAAAATTTAATCTCTTAATTAATTGCTTTTGGATAAATTTACAAACCTTATATATTTTATAAATCACGGAAAAATACAATCCACAAAAAAATCCTAGCTACACCTCTTCATCTCTATATCATCAATAGTGATGGATGAGTCACTCATTAACGCAATTGCAGTGAGAATTTTTTCATTTAATGAATGAATTTTATTTTTCATTAACAGATTCAACGGATGCTCTGACAGCATTGAAAATTGAACGATTAGAAATTCATATTGAACGTACATCTGCTGGTTTAGGGTAAGAACTGATTATCATTAATTTTCCAATGCATTTTAATTAATTAATCAATTTTTCTCCTTCTCGACGTTTAGTCTAAGTATTGCAGGTGGCAAAGGATCAACGCCATACAAAGGAGATGACGAAGGAATTTTCATATCTCGTGTAACAGAAGGTGGACCTGCTGACCTAGCTGGTTTACGTGTAGGAGATAAAGTGATTAAAGTAAATGGCGTTTCTGTCGAGGAAGCTGATCATTATGATGCTGTTGAAGTATTAAAAGCATGCGGTGCAGTTTTGGTGCTAGTTGTTACGCGTGAAGTCACAAAGCTTGTCGGACATCCAGTATTCTTTGAAAATGGAGAACTTGCAAAAATTGCAATTGATCATAAAGAGACGGCAAATGCAAAAGTCATTCCAGCACCAATACATATTCCAACCGAACAAAATGAAATGCAATATCATAATGAAACACCACATTCCGCTCCAATTTTAGACACATCAACGGGTCATCATGCAGTTGCTAGTCATATATTGCATGGTACTTCCGATGTTGTACATAAAATAACGCTACACACCACGTTAATACGAGATCAAATTGGTCAGGGACTTGGGGTAAAAATTTATTCTATAAAATTTTATGAACTTTTTAATAATTTTTCTTGACATATTTCTACAGTTCAGTATAGCTGGCGGTAAAGGACATGCAGCATTTGTTGATGGTTCAGATGGAATTTATATTTCAAGACTCACCGAAGGTGGTATTGCTCAACGTGATGGAAAAGTTCAAATTGGCGATCGTATTGTCGCAGTAAGTACACAACAAAAAAAAATCTTTAATCTTAATTGCGAAACATTTTTTCCCCCTTTCTCCCCTGCTTTAATCTCTCATTCGCATCTTAACTTCTTTGGCTTCATTAAACTAATTTTTGCAGATTAACGGTGTTGATATGCGATCGGCTAATCATGATCAAGCTGTTCAATTACTAACCGATACACAAAGATTTGTACGTCTTGTGATTGAACGTGAGGTAAAGGGACCACTTGAAATGCCTCAAAGTCCAAGAAGTCCATTATTGAAAGGTCTTAGTCCAACTGGATATATGGCAAATCGTCCAAGTAAGATTTTGAGTTTTATTTTTGATTTTTTTGAATTTTGAGTTTGATTTGAAATTTTTTGAAACATTTTTATGATGTAATTTAGTAAAGTATGACGTAACTAGAGTAATTAATTAATGTCCATTATTTTTGTCATAACAACAGCATACACGGGTTACAGAAGATCAATTGGAGACATTTTAGAATCGAGTGACACAACAACAACAACATCAGCAGCACAGAAAAACAAAATAGTAGAAGTAGAAAATCATAACAATAATAAAATAACATCAACAGCAACAATCATAACACAAAATACAGAAAATAATAGTAATACAACATTACCATCATCAACATCCTCGTCATCAGCGAACACAATACAAAAAGATTCGCCAAACAGCAATGAAGCATTCATTCAAAATGAAAAGCAAGCACAAGTTCAAGCTCCTCAACCAGCACCACGTACAAGATTATCATCACAAAATTCCATACCATTAACAAATGGTACAACAACAACAACAACATCATCAGCAACAGCAACAAAAAGTGATGATGCAGCACAGGTAAGATATAAATGTTTTTTCTTCATTAGTGCTAGGAATCTTTAGTGCTAGTAGATAATACAAGAAAGGAAAAAATTATTTGTTTTGAATGCTTCTCGATCGTCGAAAATTAATCCTTATAAAAAATGTTTGAGTTTGAAGACGTAGATAAAAGTTGTAACGACTGGTTGTGAGCACATTTGACATTTAAAGGTCATGAATGTTATTTTTTATCAACAATTTATGACATAATTTTTTTTTTGGTGTAAATTATGATTTATAGAGAGAACTTAGAGACTAGGAGAGTTGAAATTTAACATTTGTGGTATCAATGCGAAATTTAAAAATTCCTGCAAGGATTTTTATTTGAAATCTTAATTTTTAAAACCTTTATTAAACTTTCTGTATTTTGAATATTTGAGATAATAAGAATTAAACGCTCAATTCTAAGAATTTTTAATTTCTTATCAATTTCCATGCCTCTTAACCAGAATGTCTCGTTTATTCCCTGACAAAATTGTCAACATAAAGTTCAAAGCTACATATTTCATTCTATGGACCTCATTCAATAGCACAACTACAATTCAAACAAAAAACAGTTCTTTATAAGGATTAAACATGTCTTTTGTGTTTTTGGTGGAAGTTGACAAATGATACAAAAGAGAAGAGAAAGAATGAAGGAATTTTCCATGAAATCATTTTCATTAAAAATTAATGAATAGCAATAACAAAAACAAGCTGTAGATAGAAGAAAAACTTTTTTTAATGCTTTTGCTCGTGTATGTCTTTACCCCGAATTTCCCATTTTCATTATTAAATTATGTTTTTTTGTGTAATTGCTTTAGAATTAATGTGTGAACCTTGAGAAATCTTTGGAATGCATGAGAGTGATGGCAAATGAAATTTAGTAAGAGGAACAAGGACACTGAAGAAAAAAAAAGTTTCAATTTAATTCTCTTTCTATTTATGACAAGAATTAGATTCGAGACATTAGCAAAAAAAAGTTCTTGTAATTCTCAAATAAATTCCATCTTGCCTCATTATCCCCTCCAAAAAAAAAAGTGAAAAGAAGAAGATAAAGGAAGTACGAAAGAAATGAAAATGTTTAAGCTTTTAAATCCTCTAAGAGATCCTTTTTCTTTGCCCACCCACCAAGCATCTTGTTAGGAACTTTTTTTATATATTTTTTTCTTTATTTCCACCCACACTCCAAACCATCCATCCATAAAATCTCACAATCGCCACCAAAACCAAAAAAAAATGCCTCTTAAAATCGCAAAGCTTTTTATTATTAAAAAATATTAGCATTATCGTTATTTATATTCTACTTGTATGCAAATTGCGCTTACATTATAATTTTTTGTTGTAAATCATTTAGTTCCGAACTTGTTAAAATTAACATATTGTTTTTCTTTATTTTTCTTTTTTTCTGTTTCTCGTCATTAACGTCAAAAAAAAAAAAAAAAATAATCCCTTGTTTAAAATGTTAAAATTATGTTTAATTCGCGATTTAAAAAAATTAAAAAAAAAAAATCTGTAAAGGCACCACGTCCAATGACGAGTGACGATTTCCAAGCAATGATTCCAAAACATTTCATTAGTGGTGACAAAAGCTATGATGTACAAAGAACGTCACCGATGTTAGAGCATGGAGCATCAGCTGTAACAGTAACGGTAAAAAAAGGAAGTGCAGATTTGCCAATGTTACCGCCAGCACCAACAGAATTAGGATCAGTTACAGAAACAATCACAAAATCTACATTTACAGAGACTGTAATGACACGTGTCACAGATAATCGTTTAATGGAGCCATTAATTAGTGAGGTGAATGTTCAGACACGATATCCTTCTTTTTTTTAAGTGTGACATTCTTTTTGTGATTTTAAAGCATAATTAGTTATTGCTTTAGATAAGAAAATTCTAAAGTCGAATGTACATTAAGGACAGAGAAGAAAAAGACTGATTATAGGATTAATGAAGATTAGGAATTTGTGCACTCATTCATCTACATTCATCTACAGTCATGATCAGGGACGTATCCAGTTGATTTTGCGCTCAAAGTTTGAATTTTTGTTGGATTTGAAGAGTTCGATTTGATAAAAATTGAATTGTTATTTTCGATAAGAAACGTGTCTGTTTTATAGAAAAGGATGTAGATAGGTCATCAAATACATACTCAGAAAAAGATCATTCGAAAAAATATTCGGTTAAAATCTAACTTTAGATCATTAAGCTAATCAATATCTAAAAATTTAAAACTTTCATCTCAAAAACTCAAATAACTAATTAATAAGCAAAAATATCAATTCCAAGTTCATCATACTCCTTGAAAATCTCCTGGATACCTCCCTAGATCACGATGTAAACAAAAACAACAAAAAGAAATTCAATGAAGACATTCCTACATACTTAATCACAATACAATTCAATACACTCTCACACATACCAATATCCATACACATTAGACATTTTCCTTCCTACACACAGTAAATTATTGAAGTATCTTTATCTCTCTTACTCACACCCTCTCCTACTCTTTATTTCTATTATCATTGTTCTTTAGATATATTTTTTTAATGTAATCTTTTTGTTTTTCTTTTTTTTATACATCATAAATTTTGCTTCCTACTGCAAATATTTGCACATCTTCTTAGTTCTTGCAAAAATATCAATTAATTAAATCTTATTTGACACCGTAGGGCATTTTGATGCCATAATTAGATTTTTATTAAATTGTACACAGTAAATGTTGTCGTAGTAGGAGCTTTTTATGATGAATTATCATGACTGTCAACAGCAGTTGCACACTGAAAAGTTGTCATAATTTTTCCACATAAAAGGAAGTTTTTTTTGATGGCGAAGGGTAGAAAAATAAATTGCATAGCTGCATAAGCTACAGGCGATAGTTTTTAGATGTAGAATAAATTTTTTATATCCGTACATAAATGCTATAAACACAGTCATGTAAAGCTCTTATCAACACAGACGGAAAATTTTTGGCTCTTTGCATTTTATTATATTTTGATAAATTACCGCGCTTTTGTGGTTAAATCTTGTTGAAAACCTGTTGTTGAAAGAGCCATAAATAAAAGTATGCACTCAGAGTTCTATTTATGGAAGTATGAATAGAAAGAGATGAAAAGTGTGTGAGAGAGAGACAAAATAATACCACAGAACTGATTGAAGAGCGTATAAAGAGAGTCTTGTCGTTGACATATTGATGACATAATTTTGTGTCGACTTGTTTACGTTAAAACAAGCTGCGGAAGATCAAGGAAGTTGGGGAATTTAATTTTTTCTCGTGTGCCTACTTATTTGGAATGTGACTAGCTACTCACTCCTCTTTTCCCTTATATAGCTATCAATCTATTCATTTATGTTGATAGCATTTTTTTCTACTGCTTCCTTGTCTATCCAACCATCCATCCATCCAGTCATTCATTTTGAAATATATACAACATGTCATATGTCATAAAAAGCAACAACACTTGTTGAATATTCCATCATATATTGTACAATCACTCAATAGATGAGCTGATGAGATTTCACATTTTTTTCATATCCATCCTTTTCAATTCTATCCATATCGATTCATATTTCCATCATTTTTTGTTCCTTTCGAATGTCTTTTAAAATCAGTTTAGTGACAACAGATTTGCCTTGAAAGGATTGAATGGCAAATTGAAAATGTGTCTAACATGTTGTTGCTTTCCTATCTTACTCAATTAGCTTTTTTTTTTTTGCATGTAACTAACAAGCAGGGTTGTTATCTATTGAAAATTTAAATGTTAAGCATCGCTTCTTTAAAACTAAACAATTTAACGACTAAATAATGAATTAGAAATCGAATAAATTTACACTAAGAAAACAAGTCTGCATGTTACATGCCAAAGCTCAAAAAGAGTCATCAAATCTTTTTTGTCGTCTTGCATCTATAGGGAAAAAAGCATTTTATTTCTATTTTTATGCTTATCATGATTGCGAAAATAATTTCTTTCTTTCATTTTTTTTTCTTCTACTCCGACGTATGTACTTTGTCATAACATAATTGTCAATGTTAGAGCGATGAAAACGTTTGTGACATAATTTAATGATCTAAAATAGAAAAAAAAAATATTACAGCTTTTACATGCTTTATCATTGCCATTCTTTAACTTACATTTCTTTCCATCACCTAATCAACATTTTAAATCCATTAATCATAGTTTACGAATGTGTATGCTTGTATGGTTCTGCTCCGCTCAATTTATTTATGTGAGTTTATGTGCATAAAATATCACTTATGGGCTACTATATAGCATGTACTTGATATTGAATTTATTACCTCCCTTATTCGTCAATTTGGAATGCATGTCAATGTCTCACACTATTTTTCTCTTTTTACAATATATACATAGTCTTAGTTCTAGTGCTCCTTAATATGGATATTGCATGTTCAATTAAATTTGGTGAAGATAAATTTCTTTAGATCATTCTCTGACTCTTTCTTTCTCTTTACACTCCCATCTATGCTTACTGTTTATGTTTCTTCTTCTGTTATTACAACCTGATGTGATATGTAGAATGTCTTCCTATATATGTTTTGTTATGTTATGTATGTCGGAATGTTTCGTATATATTTCTTGTTCATATGTGATTACGATGATATGAGAAATGAGAAGAAGCACTCGAATTTTTTTAAATTTAATTATTAATGTTATTATACAGGTACGGATGTGTCTAGAGATTTAAAGGTTGTTATCTAAGAGTTTGGGACAGATTTCTAATATTTTGGAATATTTCAAATACCTAAATAATTTTTAATAATAATTCTTCTTTTTTATTTATTGATTTAATGTTCGAAGTACAAAATAATTTTTAAATGTTTAATCAAAATGTAAAATATTGATGCCTTAAATTTTGGTTAAGATTTTAATGATTCCATATTTTGAGGAATTAGGGGAAATGAGATCAGATTACTAAAGGATAATTTTAAAATAAAATATCAATACATTTCAACAAAAATTCTCTAGATGCTCCACTGCCATTTAATACTTTGTATTTTACAATGCAATGTTGTCTGTAGTGTTTAAAGCGATACACAAGAAAAAATAACAATAATTGACATTTTTTAAAACTTGTGTTATTTTTGCAATACACAAATGTAGAACTTGAAAATAATAAATGACATCATACGTATCGCATATAAAATACACGGATAGCATTGCTATAATACAACTGAAATCATTATTCATTTGTTCTCTTTTTTTTATATCTTTTATTTCAACCTTTAAAACAAAACAAAAAAAACAATGAATGTATATAGGAGGTAATATTGCCCAAAAATCAGGGACCACTTGGATTCTCCATAATTGGAGGTACAGATCACTCATGTGTACCATTCGGTACACGAGATCCTGGTATATTCATCTCGCACGTGAGTTTTGAAGTTTATTTAATTGAAAATTTCTAGACAAATAAATTTAACGTTTTTTTTTCTTCTTATAGATTGTTCCTGGTGGAATCGCTGCACAATGTGGTAAATTGCGAATGGGTGATCGTATATTAAGAGTTAATGGTACAGATGTGACTACAGCTACACATCAAGAAGCTGTAATGGAATTATTGAGACCATGCGATGATATTAAATTAACAGTTCAGCATGATCCTTTGCCAGCTGGTTTCCAGGTGAGATTTAAAGAAATTTATTGCACATATGTGACGTGACTGAGACTTACTTTGCATATACATATGTATGCATCTTGTATATAAAATCGATAAATTAAAGTCAGTTTTCAGACTATTGCTTTACTATCATCTCTACACATAGCTAATTGCTTTATTGTCTGTGACTGAAGAAATTACTTTCGATTTTGAGGACAGATAATAAATATTGAAATTAATTTCTTCGGACTTACTAATTATTACATTTTATAGCTTATAAAAAATATTTCACATAAATTTTTCTTTTCTTCATCTTTCTCCACAATATGAAAATCTTTTTGTCTATTACACAAAACAATCCATTCATAAAAAAATAAATATATTAAAGAAATACCTAATTGAAGTTGTGAACTCAGAGGTAAAAAAAATCACATAAAAAGATCCCAAATTGTTGTACCTCTTATTTTTTTTTTGTGTATAATTTATCATTTTAAATTGACATTTGCTGGCTGCTGTAGAATATTCCTTTTATTTGTTTCATTCTTTTTTGTTCTTAGTTAATCCATTTTTCATAATCTAAATGTGACAGTTTGTGTGCGTTCTGAGATGATTTTCATATATTCTAATACAAAACTTTTCAATTTCCTTCTTTACACACTTTTATAACGAAATATATAGGAAGTGACAATTATAAAAACTGATGGTGAACGATTGGGTATGCACATCAAGGGAGGCCTTAAAGGTCAACGTGGTAATCCATTAGATCCAAATGACGAAGGTGTATTTATATCGAAAATTAATAGCAGCGGTGCTGTAAGACGAGATGGTCGTCTAAAGGTTGGCATGAGAATTTTAGAAGTCAATGGTCAATCATTGTTGGGTGCAACGCATCAAGAAGCAGTCGATAGCTTACGATTAAGTGCAAATCGTTTAAATTTAGTTGTATGCAAAGGATACGATAAATCCGATTTAATTCATGGAATGATCTCATCGGGAACAGGAAGTCGTTTGAGTAGTCGTGCATCAGAAACAGGCAGTGAATTGAGTCTGGATCAGGATGAATTAGAGAACTCAACAGTCATACAAAATTCACATGCCGAAAGCTTAATGAATAAGTTAGATGAAGTATTTGAAGAGTCAAAACCAAATGAAGTGGTTAATACGAGTCAAGAGATTGCACGATTAGCGAATGAAGTTGCATTGCTTAGTCAGGTTGAAAATGAGAATGCACTTGTTAAAGCAAAAGAAAAGAGTACGCCAGAAAAGGTAAATTTAATTTTTTTTTAGTTGAATGAGTTTTGCTGATGTTTTATTTATTATCAATTTTTATTCTCGTGTGCTCTTTGCAACAGGTATTAGATATCGTAAGAGCCGCAGAATCATTGGCACTTGGAGAAGTTATTCCACCAAAATCACCTGTAGAACATCATGAAACATTACAAAAGACCACAACAATTGTAATGTCTAAGCACACATTAGATACATTAAATTCCGCACCAATTGCTGAGATTCAGCATCAAGCACAACAACCCATGCAAACAACGCCGCCTTCACAGGTATGTAGCTTTTAAATAAAAAGTCATTTGATCATCGAAAAAAAAAAAATATTACATAAATTCATTAAATTTCCATTTTTACTATCTTCATATTTTTTTTATGTATAAATTTGTTATTATTATTGTTATTTATCCTTAATTATTACCTGACTTTCCATTAAGCCATTATTCATTAAATTTATTTTTTTTTTATCATTTTCATATTGTGTCATTAATGCATGAAACGATATAATTTTTTAATGATCATTTAATAAATTTATAACACATTCATTTAAACATTTTGTTTGTTTTTTTTTTTTTATTCACCATGTGCTTTATTGTAGTGATTGTAAATTTGTAGATACAAGATTGTTTGATAGTTTTATATACTTTTAAAGAGCTTTTGTTTTATTTATGAGCTTGAGGTTTTCAACTAAACCTAACCCAACTAAAGTTGAGGTTGTTGATAGAAAAAAATGAAAAAATCTTAAATTTGATAAATTTTTCAATTTGAAATTTTCAAATTTTTCAATTTAAATTTTTCAAATTTTTCATTTTGAAATTTTCAAATTTTTTTTTCAATTTGAAATTTTCAAAGTTTTAATTTGAGTTTTTCAAATTTTCAATTTGAATTTTTAAAAATTTAAATTTAAATTTTTCAAATTTTCAAATTGAATTCTTCAAATTTCCAATTTGAATTTTTTTAAATTTTTTCAAATTGAATTCTTCAAATTGTCAATTTGAAATGAAAAAAGTTTTAAATTTTTTAAAAATATTCACCAAGGATTTTTAATTGCTTCTAATTATGAAGTAAATTATCATTAATTACTGTTTGTCATAATAAGTGACAAATTGACTGTAAATTACTAATTCTATTTAAATCATGCGACACCATTTATTTTGTATCTTTGATTTCTGCACGATATTTGAACTCGTAAACGACAATTTGTCGACATGACAGTAATTGCAGCTGAAATTTCAAGCCTCAACACAATTTTCAACCATTTTGCTTTAATTTAATCACGAAAGCTTTCGTTTCAGTGTTTCTCAAATATTTCTGTATTTTTGTCATAGAAAATTCTAAATTTTGTGTGACAAAACATATTGTAGGAAAGACTGAATCTTAATTAGTAGATTTATCGCTTATTTCTCTTTAATTGTATATAAAACCATCAGCTTAAAATTGTAAAAAAATTTTTGATTATTTTTGTAGATTGTTGACTAACACAATAACCTTATTTTTGGTTTACAAATTAAACGTTTTCCACTCAAATTTATTTTTGAATTATCAAATTTTCTCAAATGACGATAAGAAAAAAGAAGAAAAAGTATTTTTTTTATGTTTTACGGATATTTGTCCCTTAAATCACAATAAACACAAAAAGAGACAATAATTTTTATTAGTTCTCAAGCATGATGAAGAATCTTTCCTAAAAAAAATCTGGATAGAACTCTTAACGTTGTAAAAACAAAAAAAAAATCTTCAATGTTTTTAAAAAAAAAATTAATTAAATTTCAAATTTTTTCTTTCTCTTTTTCTCCCTTTTTCTTCTTTTCCTTAACAAGCTGGCGTCTTCTAGGCTGAAATAGTAAATTTAAATTCCTTTTAAAATAATGAAAATAATTCCCATGATAATTAGTTGTGAGGAAAATTATGGATTTAAAGTCCTTGGATGAGGATGAAAAAAAGCTCTAATATAAAAAAAATTCTTTGAGAATAAAGTAAGGAAAAAAAAATTATTGATAAAAATCAAAGACTGAAGGAAATATCCGTAAATATCCATAATTAAATAGACGTAAAAAAATAGGAATGTTAAACATGCGAAAAATGACAGCATTTTTTCCGTGTAAAACATAACGATTACACACAGGTTATGCAAACTTTTTTTAAATAAAATATTTATAAATTATTTAAGTGCGTGAAATTAAACATTAAATGTTGAAAGAATTACACAAATTGACAGAATGTCAAACATGCACATATAAATAAAATCCCATAAAGACATATGAAGCCATACACATCATAAAATAATGAAAAAAGTATGAAATAAATAAAATAAATTATTTACAATGAGATATGAAATTAAAATAATAATTAACTTTTACATGGAAAACGGGTCAAAATGTAGATGCTGACGATCAAAAAAATAAATGAGAAAAGATTTATTCATATTTGAGATAGGATAAAAAAGTAAATAAATCCAAGCATTAAGAGAGATTAAGGTTAAAAATACAAATTAGAGTTTTCAAAAGAAAAAAAAATTAAATAAGGATGTTCAATGTCATTGTGATTAAAAGTCAAAAACTTTTAAATTAATAAGGATCGTTTAAAGTCATTGAATCTCATCTTTTCATAGGATTTAAATATTTTAAAAACTTTTTTTTGTTTGAATTTTCTAAAACTCAAAACTAAGATTTGCTCAAAGAGTTATCACCTGATTTATTTTTGAAGCATTTAAATTTAAAGAATTTAATTTTTGTGTGATATTTGAAACTTTTAAAGTTTAAAGCTATCTAAAACCTTTTCTATACACAATTATGCAGCATAAAGAAAAACTTAAAGTTTGGGATCAGAAACTGCCATATCGACACAAAAATGTTTTTTGATTTCTAGTTTCTTCATCCTAATTTCTTCCATCCAATCACAAAAAAAATGTTTTCCATTACAAGATTATGAATCAGTTTAATGTTATTTTATCGCAATAAAAAAAGAAAAATTTCATACTAATACAGACATTTTAATGATGTAGAATTATGCAGCACACAAAAGTTTTAATTCCAACAGAATTTATCGACCAACTTTTATTTTTTTCGTTCCTTCCAAATGCAGATACGAAATATATATATATATTTATTTATAGAGATTCAGAATATTTATATATAAATTTATCTTGATAAACATAAACATAAAATAAATTTTTACACAGTAAGGAAGAGAGAAAAAAAAGCTCATCTCATGTTTCTAACTTCTGTTTGTTACTCCAATAATATATAAATATAAAAAAATAGATAGCTAGATAGATAGATAGTAAAAAACATGTTTATTTTACACATAAGCAAGAGAAAATATTTGTTGTCAATTTTTTGCACCAAACATTTATTCGTTTCAAGTTTATATCCAATATAGAAAGTAAAAATGATGGGAAGGAAAGAAAAGAAGACACTGAACGTTGAGATGATGTTACGTGCTTCACTTGATAATCAAATACGACACTATGAGTGTAGATGTAATGGGGTTCTTATTTAGTTTAAGTTGTTTTGTACATTTTTTTGTTGGGGTTTAGAGTTTAATGCGGGTTATTGGCTTTTGCTTCTTAATTGTCTGTCTAGTTTAGCAATAATGACTTCTCAACATTTGCTCAATGACACTCGGTTTTGTACTTAAATTATTATTTATATCAGAATTCAATTTGTTAAAGGGTTAATGTGTTGGTCTCCAAAAAATTCTAAAAACAAAAATTTAAAGAAAAAAATAAGTTATTTTGCGTTTTAACATTTCATTAATTAGCTTCTTCATATTTTCTTATAAAATTCATTTCCATTAGCTTTTTGCAAATGCAAATTATTCAAAATTTCCGTTTCAAGGCTTTTTTAAGGTTAGATATATAAAACCTTAAAAATTAAAGAATTCCTCAAAACCCATCAAAAATGCGCATTCATGCATTAATCCTCCCAACAAAAAAATTCATTTTTTTTATTAGGGCAAATCCATGAGATTGAAAAAGTTCAAAAAATTGGTTTTTGTAAAATTTCTCTTTAATTTCACTCTTTTAGTAATGTTTTGTAATTGAATTAGATGTATTTTCATCAAATGGATGTTTTAAAATGTATTAATTATCAAAACAATCAGTATTTAAGAAGATATTTGAGTTTTTAAAGCGTCAATCGATCCTGCGGAAGAAAAATAATTATTTGGAAACTTAAAAAATTGACTAACTAGACATCTAGACAGATCAAATATCATCAAATAAGATGAAAAATGTTCTGTTTTATCATTATTTGCCTTTAATAAGCAATAAAACTCATTTAATAATAAATAAATTGCAAAAAACAGCGTCAATCGATCCTGCAAAAGAGTAAACGGTAAAATACATTTTGAAAACTTTTAAGAAAAATTTCAAGTTTTTTTTGTTTACAATATTTTTCCAAATTTGTTTCATTGATTTCGTTATTAAATAAAGGCTTTATCGTTTTGAAACTTTAGGAAATGAATTTAAAAAATTTCTTTAATACAACAAGATAATGGAACACTTATGAAATTGACTTAATCTAATTATTTATTATCGAATTTAACGGTTTTTCATTTTTTAAACGGAATCAAGTAGAGAAATATTGCAAGTCGATTTTAGTCAGTTTCATAATTTTATGGATTTGCCCATTAGTTATTCTTTCATTCAAAAAAAAAAAAAAAAAATATTGACATAAATTTTGTTATCGTGAAGCGTGATGAGAATGTAAACTGTTGTATCGACGCATAATAGGCACGCAATTGACACGTAATACAAGCAATACTGAAAAATACAACGTTCATATAAGAGAGAAAATTTTACTTTTCTTCATTTTCCTTCCACTTTTCTGTTTCTGGCTCTATTAAAATAAAAACTAATGAAATAAAAATATAATAAATTGTATTAAGTTTGAATGTGTATTTGCGAAATGAAGAAAAAAATATTTTTTTGGTGTTTATCGATGAAAATTGTGAAGATAAGAAATGCAATAGAGAAATTTTTTCCACAAAAAAAAAAGTTTTATCGTTTGGTGCTTGAGCGATCCGTGTAAAATAATCAATAATCATCAACATATGTGTTTAAATGTTATTCAATGTTCTGATAAATAGTCATGAAAATATAACAAAGAAATAAATTAATTCTCACAATATTTAATTCTGTCAAGTTTTATTTAGCAATCGATTGATTTCTTACTTTTTTCTACAAAATTGCGGTGAATTTTCTTCATCATTCAATTCTATTCTTCTTCTTATTTTTTTTTGTCAACATTGAAATATTTTTACGAATATATGGAATGAATATTGATTGGACCAAAATAAGCATACGAGCGAGTGACATATAAGATATTTAGGTTTTCGTTTATTAGATGAGAAAATGCCGCAATAAGTGGGCGAAAATGTTTTCAAAAGAATTTTTCTTTTTATTTAAATGTTTGTTTGAATAATTTATGTGAACTCAATAAATGGGAAAAGTCAAGAAAACTTTAAAAACTCACTTTTGGACTTAACCAACCGAGAGTTAATTTTTTGTTAATAATTTATAAAATAAATATTCCATTACTTTTGTACTGTTAAATAACATCTTCTTAACGTCATTCATGAACAATAATTTGTTACTTGATCATGTCTGAACATAATTCGATTTTGAAAAACTAAAAAGATTAAATTAATTTAAATTCGATTCCTTCTAAATCCTTCCTCCCACAATTAATTTCCTTATTGAAGGTGAAAGTTTTTTTTTTAGATAAATCATAAATTTTCGCTTTTAGAAATATTTTTAAGCATCCAATTCCCTTGCGATTAAACAATTTAGTAATGAACGTCTCTCTTCAAACAGAAAAAAGTTAAAATAAATAAAATGCGATAAAGTTTTCATGAAACTTAATTAATTTTAATTTTCCTCATTAGTTAAAAAATAAAAGTGAATAAACTTAATTCTCCGTCTAGCTATAAATTAGTGTCTGGATGAATATACTTAGTAATAGATATTAATTATCTAACCTCTGCTGGGATCAATTTCAATTCACATTATAACGTGTTACATGAAATATGTAAACATATAAAAAGAAAAATTGAAGTGAAATTTATATTCTTGAACGTTTTTATAATACATAAAATATTTATTTCATAGTTTCCTTTTTCAACTCTATCTTTTCGTTCGTTTTAAACCTTCTTCGTACTTGAATCAATTCAATTTTTATCCGATGCTATTTTACCACACAGAGAAGATTTTTTTTCCTTCGAAATTTATTTATGCTGTCAAAAGCTTCTCCTTTTTGATTCCACTTCCACATAAAAAAATAAAACAAACAGTTCAAGAACTGAAAAAAGAGAAGAGTGAAAAAAAAATTAATTTTTCAAAATTGCTTTTTTAAGGATAGCAAAACAAGCAAAGGGAAAGTTTTGTGACACTTTCATTGCTGCTGACTACATTTATCGTCACTTATAGAAAATTGCAAGAAAGAATGAAAGTTTATTTTAAAAAAAAAAAAAAACTTCTGAGTCAGCCAACTGCTCTTTTATCTTGTTGATGCTGTTGAAATAATAGCTATTGAATAATAGTTTAGCTAGTGAAGATTGATTTAAAAAAGTTTTTTAAGTGATTTTTCATTTCATGAAGCGTCAACCGAGATAAAGCAAACCGAGTTGATGGTTCTTTTTTTCTGTATCATAAAAAAAAATTCTTGCTCGGGTACGATTCAATAATAAAAAAAAATAATGTAATAAATTTTCCAGACATAAAAAAAATTTTTTTCCCTTTTTTCGTTTTGTGCTGATAAAGCTACTCTCCACTACCCTAGCAGCAATTTAGAACGAATCTTAAAGAATCTGTGAGGAAATTTTCCGGCCAGATTTTTTTTCTCACGAATCACAAAGAATTTGTGAGGAAAAGTGGCCGGAAAATTCCTTAACTGCACGGAAGTGCCCGGAAAATGCGTTTTTTCTGGCCATTTTCCGGCCGGAATTTTTCCTCACAAATTCTTTCATTTTTTCTGTACTAATCTGACAGAAAATGAAAGAATATGAGAGGATTATGAACGAATCTTGCAGGAATTATGAAAGAATCTTGCGGGAATTTTTCTCAAAGTATTTAAAAAAAATCTTTTTTTTTTCTTCCTCCTCTTTTTCTCTCACTTTCTCTCCACTTTATTTTCTTTTTTTATTATTATTATTTTTTTTTTGGAAGATTTTGTAAGGAAATTTTCTGTTGAAATTCTGCCAACTCGAACCCATGACCGCTGAAACCAAAGTCCCGAACTTAACCGCTGAGCTACCGCTATCTGAAATTATATAAATTATGTTTGGCGAAAAGACATATTTAAGTTGCTAATTTCTTTTGCCATAATTTTTATGATTGTTTTAACACTTATAACGCTTTATTCCAGTGGGGTTGCTTCAGGAGGGTCCAAGGGGTTCAGGGGACCAAATAAATTCTTCCATAAATCCTGCATGATTCTTTCAAGGGAACTTAATTTTTTTATTATTTTTTTTTTAAATTAATATTATTTCAATTTAACGATTTTATATCTTGGTAAAATACTAAAATGATTTATTAGTAATATGAGTAATTTGTAAAAGAATCTTTAATCAAATGAATTTAAATCATTTCAATCATAATTATTTTTCAATAGGAGAATTTTAAAATGTTTAATTAGAATTTAAATTTGAAAATAGTTTTAAGCTATTTTTTATTCTTTTTTGTGGTTTTTCCATGAATTCAATGAATTTCTATGTATTTATTTTTCTATAAAACAGTTTTCTTTTTTAAACAAATTTATGTTTAACGAACACATAACGGTAAAGTAACTTTAATTTATTAGCTAAAAGTTAAGTATGGATTTTAGCATAATCTTGACTAGAGAGCATAATTTATATTCTGGTAATGATTTTCATAATAAAAAACTTTAAAAAGTTGTATTACGAAGTCAAAAATTAAAATTTTTTCATTTAACGGAACAAAAATTTTAATTTGCAAAATGGAAAAACAATTTTTGAAAACTCCAATATTTTAACAGAAACAATTATAATTACATTCCAAATTCTTAAAATTCTTCAATGCCAAAAAATGTGCAAAAAATCAAGAGAAAATCTGCCAGAAAATTTCCTCTAAAATTCCTTCAAATTCTGTTGCAACTTTTTTTTGTGATATCAGAAAATGAAAGAATCTGCGAGGAAAAATGGAAGAAAAACGAAAGAAAAATTCTTCACAAATTCTTTCATTTTCCGGCCAGAAAATTTTTTTCAAAAAAAATTTTATGACAGATTTTGAAAGAAAACCCCAGGAAATTTTTCTCGTAAAATTCTTCCATTTTATGACCGGAAAAACAAACGAATTTGTCAGGAAAAAAAATTCCGCCCAGATTCGTTCCAAATTGCTGCTAGGGTAGTTGCTACAGATTCATTTGCTGTGCAGCATAAAAAAAAAATCAAAATCAAAATCGTCAGCTAAAATAAAAAAATTTTCTTTCCTTATCGATCAACAAACAACAAAATTATATTGTGAGGGAAATCTGAAAATATTTTTTTCCCCTAAAAATTTTTCTCCACTCAACATAGAACGAGGAAAGCATTTCCAATGGAAAATGATTTTTCCATAAAATGATTTTTCAGTTGCTCACTTTAAAGTTATTTTTTTTTTATTCGTTCCTCTTGTTCTTCTTGTTCTATAAAGCTTTCAACTCTTGTAGCTAGCTTTTATCCATGGTTTACCACAGAATAATATATTTTTTGGTTCATATACTATCTATGCGAGCGTATACAACTAAAATAATTAAATTTCAAGTTTATTGATAAAAAAAAGTTTTATAGCATTGATGCTTTTTGTTTTATGACATTTTTAGGGGCGGGAAATTAAAATGAAAAAGTTTCATTGAAGACATGCTTTTAAGAAAAATTATTTTTTTACTATCTTTGCTCGATGATGATGATGATGATGAGTTTGTCATTGCAAATGCTTTTAATGAGAAACTATGCGATTTTCATAAAGTCTTAATATTTTTCTTTATTGTTTAATTTTTTTCAGTTTTATTTGAGAACTTATTTTTGAACGTATGGATTCATCTTTATGCAGAGTTTTTAATTTTAATTTTTTTATGAAATCTAGATTATCTAGGATTCTTGACTTTTTCCATAGATCATTGAGGGCTTATTCACCAGGAATGTTCAGCATAAAATAATATATTAAAGCATTTTTTTAGACTTGTTTTGGATTTTGAAGCTTTAAATTTTTCTACAATTTGGATATTATAGATTAATAATCCTTCAAATTAAAAATGTTAAAAGTTTAATTTTTGAAACTGAAAAAATCTTATAATTTTATTTAAATTTGAAATTTTTAATGTCAAAAATAAATTTTCTTCATTTAAAAATAATTTTTAATCAAAATTTGTTCAAGAATAAAAGAATAATAATTTAATAAAATTCAAATTTAAACTTCCACATGAAAATCATTAAAAAATTATTCTTTAAACCTCTTTTCTCCGATTAGCTATTTATAATAAATTTTACATCCTTTCTTCATTGTTTTCCTATTAAATATTTACTAGGAAATTACAAGCTCTAATGCTCATTCAATTTCCGTCGTGGCTCTACCAAAAAACATTAAATGTTTATAGCTAAAAATACATTATAAATTAATTTTTCTGTCGACACTTTATCATCCACATTAAAGAGACCCACCTACAAATGTAGATTTGATTGTGATGTTATAAAACTCTCATTAAGGAATAAAAAATAAAAAATAAAAGAAAAATCGTTTCATATTGAAAACGCTGCGTATCAACTGAAATATCAACAGAAACAAGAAAATGTAGGAACTTTGAATATAAATATTTATGTATACACACTTTTTAATCTATAAGGAACTGAAAAAAAGTCTCATTCTCCTCGTCTTTTGCTACTTTTAAAAGTATTTTTAATAAAAAAAGGCACAGCAAAGAAGAAAAAAAACTTGAATGGAATTTATTGATAATTTATTACCACGTCTCACTTAGAAAGCACAAAAAAAGAATGTGAGGAAGACAAGTTGGAGCTACAAATGGCTTAAATCATGCTGTATGTTATACTTGTACAGTGTGCCTATCTCTCTTCTTTTTCATTTTAAAACAGAATTCCATCCTTTCTTGACTTCTTTTTTCTGTGTGAGAAAAAACTAAAGCTTCAAATGAGAAAGGGGGAAAAAATCCAGGGTGAGAGAAATAAAAAGAAGAAATTCCGTTCCCTTTTCTTCATTCTGTTGTTTTCAATTTAATTTATATTTGGAAAAAAATCTATATGTTAGACATACGTTTTTCACACACACACACACACATAATATAGGAAAAAGGAGAAAAAAAGATAAAATTTATGTGTTTAGAGGCATGGGAGAGCAAATGAGACGGTGGTAAAACCTTGTTATTGATTACAGCTATTTAAAGCGAAACCCAATATCATCAATAAAGTTTTTGTATAAAAAACAGCGTAATTTATTTATTTTTGAAAGTTTTGAGTTAATTTCTATTTGAAGTATTTAGTTTTGTTGGTAAAAAACGTAAGTTAGATTCAGAAACTACAATTTAAATTTGGGAATTTGAAATATTTTATAAAATTCATCAAGACGTGAATTTGATGATTCAAGTTTTGTTTCAAACTTTTTTTTTTAAAGAAAGTAAAGATTATTTCACTTACAATTCGTAAAACAACAGGAAACCTCATGAAGCTTTAGTTCCCGTTTTGAAAACTAAAAAAAACACGACTTACGTAGAAAGCCACGAACTTCCACGCCACCTTCCCAATTTTTTTCCATAGACAGATTACAGAATATATGCTTAAAACAAATTATGATGTATACAATTTAGCTTATATTTTTTAGCTTAAATTAGTAGAGAAAAATCTATGAAAAAGTGTACTTGCAACTCGTCGTGAAATGATTTCAATGTGGATGAAATTGTACTTTTAAGGGAAGCATGATGCTTGTTCCACTTCGTTTCGTTCCGCACATCTCATCCACAACCCCCACCAACATCTACCATATCCAAGACTTCCCTTAAAAGTACAATTTCATACACATTGAAATAAAAAAAAATAAAAAATCTAAAAATAAAAGTTATGAAATTTCCTGAAAAAACTTTAATATATATTTATTAAAATTATTCGAGGTCGCGCGTCAGCGCGACCGAGAAAAATTTTTGGGGGGTCGAAAAAATCAGTTTTTTGGCTTTTTGACCCCTTTAATGGCCTTTAAATTGAAAAATTCCTGTAGATTATGAATCTACTCGTCGAGACGCACATTTTGGTACCAAAAACTTCTCATAAAAGTGGTGGGAACATAGTGAACTCGAAAATGGGCTTTTTGGGTGAAACCAATAACTTACACGCGATGCGTGGAAGTTAAAAACTTTAGGAAAAAGATAAAAATTTTGGTAAAAAACGACTAATTATGTTGTATATCGGTGGTTAGAGACCATTAGGACCAAAAAAAATTTTTCATAACTTCATCCTGCCATGCGTACCCAAAAAAACGAAAAATGGACCTTGTGGACACAGGTATGAACGAAATTGGCTGAAACTTGGCCTATATGTTTTAGACATAAATACCCCGAAATGGTTTTTGAATTAGCCAATTTGAGCTTAATACAAGCGAGAACGGTGCCAAAAATGATCAATTTTGAGCGTTTTTTGGCCCTACTTTGACTGTTCAAAGGTCTATAAAGTTGTGCACATATCAAAAAGTTAGCTTCCATTCCCCCAATTGCTTATGTTGCCTGATCATATGGCAAAAGAATCAGTTCCTGAAAGTCAAATGGTTAAGCTGTGACCCTGATAACAAAATTTGATGACCGAAAAAATCAGTTTTTTGGCTTTTTGACCCCTTTAATGGCCTTTAAATTGAAAAATTCCTGTAGATTATGAATCTACTCGTCGAGACGCACATTTTGGTACCAAAAACTTCTCATAAAAGTGGTGGGAACATAGTGAACTCGAAAATGGGCTTTTTGGGTGAAACCAATAACTTACACGCGATGCGTGGAAGTTAAAAACTTTAGGAAAAAGATAAAAATTTTGGTAAAAAACGACTAATTATGTTGTATATCGGTGGTTAGAGACCATTAGGACCAAAAAAAAATTTTCATAACTTCATCCTGCCATGCGTACCCAAAAAAACGAAAAATGGACCTTGTGGACACAGGTATGGACGAAATTGGCTGAAACTTGGCCTATACATTTTAGGCATAAATACCCCGAAATGGTTTTTGAATTAGTCAATTTGAGCTTAATACAAGCGAGAACGGTGCCAAAAATAGTCAATTTTGAGCGTTTTTTGGCCCTTCTTTGACTGTTCAAAGGTCTATAAAGTTGTGCATATATCAAAAAGTTAGCTTCCATTCCCCCAATTGCTTATGTTGCCTGATCATATGGCAAAAGAATCAGTTCCTGAAAGTCAAATGGTTAAGCTGTGACCCTGATAACAAAATTTTATGACCGAAAAAATCAGTTTTTTGGCTTTTTGACCCCTTTAATGGCCTTTAAATTGAAAAATTCCTGTAGATTATGAATCTACTCGTCGAGACGCACATTTTGGTACCAAAAACTTCTCATAAAAGTGGTGGGAACATAGTGAACTCGAAAATGGGCTTTTTGGGTGAAACCAATAACTTACACGCGATGCGTGGAAGTTAATTTGCGGTCCTCAATCCAAAAATTATCTCTACAGACCAAATTTTAAAAATGTTCAACAATGGAATTTAGAATTATAAATTATAAATTGAAAATAAATTTCAACTTTTCAAAAACCAATTAAATTTTAGTTTCCCACACTTTCAAAAGGCCGTCAAAAAAATCTTATTTAACAAAAGAAACAAAACAAATAAAAACTTAGTTTTAATTAAAGTTTAAAAAAATGAGAGAATATAATTAAAGATTATATATTAATAAAATAAAAATAAGAAATTATATTTGTTTATTTAAAAAAAGAAAGATAAAAAGTTTAATCTATGTCTGTTAATTTAATTGATTAATAAATATTAAAGTAATTATGTAAAAATTAATGAATCAAAACCAAATAAGATTCTGCAATAAAAAATCCGAATGTGAAAGTAAAAAAAAAAAAAATTCGAATGATGTGAAAAAATTTAAAAGCTTTGAATTTTATTTAACTTCGCTTGTTTTCTTTCCTCTTTAAACAACAAAAACTTTCTAATGAACACATGCTGAAAATTTATGTTTTGTTTACATTCATGCCGAAGAAGAAAAAAAAAATCCTGTAATTAATCAAATACACATAAATCAAGTTTGAAACATACATTCACAATCTAAACATATGTTTGAACATATCCATGAACGAAATATAGGATACAAATATATTTCACTAGAGAGTAATTTTATGCTCCAAAAATTTATTTTTTATATTTTCTGTACTGTTTTATTTGTTTTTCGTTCTTAATTTGTCGCCTCATATTAAGTTTTATGATTATTTTAACAAAAACATTCAAGATAAATACATCAAATATACAAAAAGTTTAATTATCAGCACACTCATATATCCTTCAGTCTTTTCATTTACACACGCGAGAGTTGAGCACAATTTCAGAGTTGGAATTGAATTAAATCAGATTAGATAAAAATTTCTTTAAGAATAAATATGCTTAAATTTTAAGTTTGCTGTTGACAATATTTAAAAATTAATCCTCAGACATTTAGAAATTACGTTTATAGAAAGTTGTCTGTTGGCTAAATTTAGTAGCTTGTCAATTTTCTCCAACTCGTTTTTTCCTTGATTCCTTCAAAAAGGATCATTATTTCTTGAAAAAAAAATCAGCGATGTACTAAGAAACACTTGGTAGGGACTAAGGACTATCCCAAAAAATTATGCCAAAAAGTTTCAACTTTACAAAACAACATCCATTAAAAAACAAAAATTCAACAAAATTATGAGAAAATCACTTAAAATTGTTATTATTTTCACAGTCGTGAGCCGAAAGCATAAACAAAAACTTATCACATATATTCCTCATCATATTTAATTTTTTATCATTTTAAAATTTTTTCGTTGCATATAATTTAAAGCTTCTTTGTTGATGATTCACTTAGTCATGATGATGAGATGAGAAAACAGATTATATTATTATGTCATGAAAAGATTTATGATTATCAAAATGACAAATGAGGAATTAATGAAGTTTTTCATGATGTCGCTTTTAGTGAAAATATGAAAATTTTCTCATTTAGCGCACACATTTAGATAAAGTTATTATTATAATTTTAAATCATTAATGCAACACTCATCGTTAGTTGAAAAAAAAAAAAACTTTAGTGAAACTCAAAGTCTAAGTTTGCAATTCATTTTGTCTTATAACAAATTTTGTTTGTGCCGTTTGTTTGTTTTTAATAGAAATGCAAACATCAAAAATAATAATTGTGATGTCCTCGCATTAATTCACAAAAACATTTTTTTTTTGTTCGACTCACATACATCTCTTCCACATACATGATAATAATACTTTTTTTTGAAAACTAATTCTACCTTTAATGAATTTTTCTTTATTATTTTTTTCTTCTCCATTTTGTTTTTTTTCTTCTTTTTTACTCGCCAAAATTTTTGATGCGAAAAAAAATTAAATAATAAAAACCCTAAAAAAATTAAATTAGATTGAAAGCATCCAGCAGAACGTTGGAGCAACTAAATCAAGCTCTAGTAGTACTAACATTAACTCTGCTCAAAATGTAACAGGAATGAAATCCTTCATGCATGATAATCAGAAAAATCTTTTTGTAAATGCTTCTCCTACTACTTCTACTAAAAGTAATATTACCGCAACTACTACCACAAGTACACCAATTGTTGTAAATCAAATTAAGACATCAACACCATTGCCATATACAGCAAGTAATGTTGATGATTTTCTAAAACAGAATCAAGATTTATCGCGTGAACGTATACTGTCAAGTAGTAGTGATGATAATTTTGATTACGAGCCATATTCTCGACGTGATTTTCGCATGGAACTAAAATCACCGTCTGAAAAAATGACATCGAATGACACGCCAACATCTGGTTACTTTACATCACCAAATGAGCACGAAAAGTGGCCACAAAATATAACAAGTCCAGAGAGTAGTGACTATGAAAAGTTTGAACCACAAAGGAGCCAGCAAGTCATTAATAAAATTCGAGAAGTATATTCATCATCGCCTGTCGAGTCTCAGAAGAGCACTTCGTCTCAAGCCCGTAAGTCTGTGAGTTTCGATTTGGATGTTGAAGAGTACACGCCTGCATATAATCAAGGTAATGATGAAGAAGACGATGAAAATGAAAGAGGAAGGGGAACTGATGAGCAAAATTATGAAGATGTTTTCGATGAAAAATCTAGAATTCAACAGCAGCATCAACCAAAAAGGATTAAAGGCATCTTGAGATCTCCAAGTCCCAATGTCTATTATCAGACAGCTGTTACACACAGTCAGGCAAAAGAGAATATTGAAGATGATGATGAGGATGTTGAAATTGAAAAGGAAAATCCCTTTAGAAAAGAATATTTATCAGAGGATGAGCTTAATGCTTCGTCTGGTAATGATGAACCCACAGTTCCTATTACAAAGAATGTCACATCCGATTCCAAACATTCTGATAATCAAATGACGGATATAAGTAAAACTTTGGTGAATGTCTCGACTGAACGAACAATTTTCAAATCAACAGCAAGTTTAGTTACAGATAAACCCAAAATTCCACCACCTCGACCACCGAAACCCCAAGTTAAAGTAGCAGAAGTTGTAAAGAATGAGGGTTTGGTAAAAATGAGTCAACAAATGGAAGAGGATGATTTTTTGGAATTTGTTCATGATGCTCAAACAAATACCATTCAAGAAGTCATCAAAACTGATACAGAAGATTCATTTAGTCCTGATAGTCCATTACCGCCTTTACCAAAAGTACCCCCTCCTCCATTAAACACTTTACAATCATTTAAGCGTGCAAATAGTACAGAAAGACCAAAAGAAAGTCCCCCACCTCCTCCGACTCCAAAAACTCCCGTACCAACAATTTCAACTCCAACAACAACAATTGTGTCAAGGAATCAAACAGAAATAATTGAAATTTTACCAGCAAAATTCGAAGTATTTCCACAAAAGCAAAAGCCAAACTTGGTATGTGAGAATAGTAGATCAAACAAACTGGTTAGTGAGGATGAACATCGAGAAATTTTACTAGCTGAGAATGAAATTCGTAATGCAATTTTGTATGAGTATGTTGATGATAAAAATTCTTCTTCTTGTAATTCTGAAATATTCATTCAAACTCCATTTTCTCCCACCAATCCTTTCCTGGATCATGGAATAATGACATCATCTGCATCGAATTCATCATTCAGTTACCAAAGTTCGCCAAGTATTTTATCACCAACATCAACTTTAGATAAGTCAACGTCTAGCTTTAATACGCAACAATATACACCGATATATAAAGATATTCAACGCGTATCACCAATTCTTCCACCGCCACCTCAAGTATTACCCGTACATTACGGTCAATTACCAAAGCCACAGCATACAGGCTACACATTAATACCTAATATTCATTATAATAATAATCCCCAAAATGTTCCATCAACAAGTATCATTTCCATTCCTCAAACTTCCTCAATTGTCTCACAACCATATGTTCATCAACAACAATACTTAATGCAACAGTCTGAAGGAGCAACAACAACGTCAGCAGGATATGGAATGTCTGAACAAAAAACCTTTTTGGTGAGTGGTGATGGACAAAATAGTATCTTTATTACTCATAACCAAAATAGCCTTAATAACAATCATGTTAATAACCCAATTGCAAATAATCATCCAACATTATTAATGCAAACGGCTTATATGCCGTCACCATCACCACTATCGCCATTATCGATTCAAGCACAAACATCGTCAAGCAACCAATTTATATCACAACAGCAGCAACAAATGCGTATGCAAAATATATCACAACAATCTATAATAAGTAGCACAACACTATCACATAACAATAACCAACCACATTATATTTATGAGCATGAACAACAACAAATGTATTCTCAAGTAAACAATAATGCAAATCAAAATCGATTCATGCAACAGCAACAGCCTGTTATTGTTGCTGATTCCATTTCAGAATTATCACCGATAAGAGTTAATCCACAGAATTTTACTTACGTATCGGACGTACAAGAGCAATCGCAAAAGCCTTCGATGAGCTCGTTTGGAAAAAGTACCGAAGTTTAAATTTTAATATTTTTTGTATTTCAGGAACTAAATTTTGTATTGTAATTTTATGAATGCAATTTCGAAGTATTTTTTTTTTTTTTTTATTAAAAAATTTATAAATTTAAAATTTATATGCTTTACTTTTAACATGCTTTAGTTTGATACTTACTAAGAATATAATTAATTACTAATAAAAAAAATAAGCTTTTTAGTTGTTAGATTGAACTTAATATGCATTATAATTTAGTTTAGTTTATTTTGTAGTATTTGGTATCACGTATTGGTTTAATTCATTTTATTATTTTTGAGTATTAATTAATTTTTTAAAATTCTTATGCTTTAAATAAATCAGATAAAAAAAATTGAAGTTTACAATCACATTTTCAATTAAATTAAATTAAATTTGGTATTGAGAATTTTAATTATATGTTTGTGAATGTGTTTTTAAGGCAATAATGGAACATCAAAAATTAATTAATTCTCTCACAAAAAAAGCTTCTACGTGACATCGAAAATAGACAAAGTCAAGAACTGAGAAACACTTCTTATTCACTTCATCTATATCTTCTGCTAATATAAATTTAATGAAATTATCTTTAAAACCTATTTCTGTCTCTATGTTTATCTTTTTTTTCTCTCTTTCAAAGAGAATTTATATCTCTTGAATTTAATTGACTGCATTTTTGATACAGCAAGAGAATGTTGACTTATCGTTTAAATTTTTAATTTCATTTATTTTATTCTATTTTTTTTTTTGTTTTATTTTCTTCTATTTGAATCATGATAACGATAATGATCCATATAAACAGTCCCCAACACCGCCATCATCAGCGAAATCTGAAACACCTAAAACGGTCTCTGATAAGAAGCGTTTCTTTGAACATGTAATGGAAGATCAACAAAAACCGACACCCAAATCAGGTAAAGAAAAGAAAAAAATATTTAAGACAACATGAAAAATATTTTCCGCTCTTCCTTTTCGTCCTTTTCTCTGTTTCTTGTTGAAAATTTGGGATACGAGCTGTAAAGAAAAAATAAGGAAAATTGGAAAGCTTTTAATGCCTTATAAACATTGTTGGCACTTTTAGTGTTGTTCCACTAAGGAGATTTTCGGTTGAATTCTTTTCTCGCTTGAACATTATTTAAAATTCATCCCATAGGATGGTGATGATGATATTGCTGTTATAGATATCTACTTACCTATCTCTCTACCTATTGTTGGTTGGATGTATGAGAGAATATTATGGTTTTTATGTTTGTGACAATAGACCTCCTTTATGTGTGCCTGTGAAGAATTTTATTAGAATTTCAGGTTATTTTGAGGTTTGTGATAAAGAAAGTTAGGTAAAATTTTGATTTTATAACTATAGGAAATTAATATTAAAGGATGAGAAGACCTCTGAGTTATGATGTGTAGGCAACAAGTATTGCAAAAGTTCAACTGAAAACATAAAATTCTATTAAGTTTAGCTATTGGCACACAACCTATAAATCTCGTATTTCCATACAACGAATATTTTTTTTCCTTCTGGCTGTCGCTTTCACTTTGCATTCTTCTTATTTTCCCAATGCTAATTTATGGTGACAGAGGAATCTCTTCACACTGATGCTCCTCTGTTATGCCATATTATGTTGACAGTTGCTGTATGTTTACAGTTCGCAATTCATCGTAATCACACCAATAGAATTTTTAAGATTTCTTTCTTATCTCTTATCTTGGTTTTCACACCGCAACTAGATAACAGCGAAGGATATTAAAGATAAAAAAGGGGAGTTGGTGGTAAAGGAAAAAAATTTGATCTAATATTACATCACGTTTAACGTAGAGTAAATATTTAAGAGAATTTCTTACTGCAACTTAGTCATAATCGAAAGTGATATGATTTTAATGTAAATATTTACTATTGAATGGGGATAAAAAGCTCTTTTGATTGAAGGAAAAAGTGCTGTAAAACTTTATAAATTTATTCATAGATAGAATAACCTTAAGTGGATTTTCACATACTTTGTAAATAGCTTTTATGGTAAACAAGAATCTTGAAAAGTTTACCACAAAGAGATTTTATATTTTTTTTTCAATAGCTTTTGAGCTTCAAAACTTTTGTTTACTGCTTTTGAATAATTTTTATTTTTTGATGGACGTTGTAAAAAATAAACTCAGTAGAAAAATGAAAATTTTTATACATCGTAAATTACCCAGTTAAGGTTTAATTGGCAGTTTTATGTTGGACAATTAAGCAATTAATGCGTTTTGAATCGCTTAATGAGCTTGTGAGGGATTTTTTTATCAATTAAACCATGGAAATTAAATGTTGTATGAGAGATTTATGTGTATAGTATTTTCTAGGAACATTTGAGTAATGTAAGCTGAACTTACGACACCATTTGATCCCTTCAATTGATAGAATAATAAGTTGTATCAATTTCATAGTCTGATTTTATGTATAAGAGAAGATGGTGTGAAGATTGGAATACTTACATAGATGTTTGATTTTTTGGACCTTTGGAAGGAGATGTGTATTTTTATAACTAGTGGTGATACACGAAATAAAAGAAAAAATTACTTAGGAACTGTACACTTCTGAAGTCCATCAAAATCTTGGATTTTTAGACCCCTTTCCCCCCTCTGTCACAAAATCTACATTTAAAAAATTCTATTGTTTAAAACTGTCACACAGCCTCAGACCCCCTCATCCCTAAAAATCGAACATCATAAGTGAATGACCCCAAGAGGATGTGTACTTTTATAACTAGTGGTGCCACACGAAATAAAAGATAATACATATTTTGAGCTAAACAAATTCCCAACCTCAAACCCATCAATCGTCATCAGCATCACCAAATCCACATATTCCTTTTGCAGCTTATTAAGTAATCCCAAATTTGTATTACCTTTCATGAAATAAAGGATATTTGAATCCACTAAAGGTCTTCATATCCAATCTCATAAATAATATGTAATCTAATCTTTAAATCCATCCCATCTGATAAACAACTGTTGATGCTAATCCCTCAAAAGAACCACAAAAAGAATTCTTCATGTTATCCAATTTGAAAAGAAATCTTACACAAAAATAGCTTGCGGTTGTCGATAAGAAATTTAAGAATATTGATTTGTTTTTCCTTGTTCATTCTTCTTTCATTTCGAATGGCTGATAAAAAATTCATACCCATAGAAGAAATAAAGCAGCATGCTTATTGATGATAAAAAATTCATATGAGAATTTAAGCATGATGCTCGTTCAAGCTGAGCATACATTCGTTGGTGAAATTATTCAAAAATTGAAATAATAAGATAAAAGAGAATGGGAGGAACTGAAGAAAAGTTTTTTGATATTCACCAACATCTAAAATGATGATGAAAACTTTTTTTTCCTTCCACATTCATTGCAATGATTGAATAACGATGATTTTTATTATGACGAAAAGAAAAGAATGGAAAATTTTCAATTTTCCATCGCCCTCATCGCTCATAAAATATTTATGCAAGCAAGAAAGATTCTCGTTTTTTTCGTTCATCTGCTTCGAGCTTATGCTCGTTTCCGATAATCGAAAGCATAAAGAAATTTCATATTGCTGAAGCTTTTCTTCCCGCTCACTCAATTTTCTCGAGAGATTTATCCTCGTTATTATTTTCATTGCTTTATTTTTTTCTTTATCTATCAATCTATTCATTCATTGCTGCACATTGTACTGACGATAGTTTAACACCAGGAAGTAATAAATTTTTCAATCCTCGAAGCAGATTTTAATTTGCAACAGAGACATGAAAATGTAGCTTGTAGTGACAATTTTTTTTTCTTGAATTATTAAAGAAATGAAAGACACTTTAAATGGAATATAATGATGTTCTGATTAATTCAAATATCTTTGTCGATTTTGTCTCGTTCGCTATCCTATCCGTCCTCTTTTATATTCCAATAATTCTTTATTGAAACTGTGAATAATTGAATTTTTCCTATTTTTCTTCTCTTGATTCCATATTCTTCATCGCAACAACAAATGATACAGACAAGTCTTTCTCATTCCTATCCGAAGATGAAATCGAAAAGCTAAGGCAAGAGAATGAGAAAAAGATTGCAACAATCACACGCGAAACGAAGAAGAAAATTGCATCTGCAACAGCAACCGATAATATCAATAATAACGATGAATTTGATGTTAATGAAGACGATGAGGACTTTTATCGAAATAAAAATCTTATCATTAGTCAACACGTGATGGATGATGAGGATGAGGATGCTTCAACGAGGTGAGTTAATCGATTATTTCTTAATTTGTTTAATTGAATGAAAAATTTAAATTTGCGTGTTGGATTGGATTTTTTTGGGGTTGAAATTTAATTGGGTTTTGCTCTTTTTGTTTTGGCTTAGATTTGAAATTATTCATTTGATTAGTTTTACAGATTTTAGGTATATAAATTTGTAGAATTGAGCAAAATTTTTTCCAACTCTTTAAAAATCAAAGCTCAATCCCAAAAAATCCAACCAACTTCCACAAATCATCCTTGAAATTTGATCTAAATTATTTATCCTGCCTGATTTATTTGAATTTAATTTTAAAAATTCTTAATTTAATTTCTCAAGAGGCAAATACGCAAAAAAACAAATGCCTGAAAAATCCTTAAAATTGATTTTGAATGTTATTTGATACTTTGAAAAAAAAAAAAATACAAATTGTACTTTTGATTGATTGAGATTAAATTGCATGATTGTACTCACAAAATCCTCCCTTAAAGGCACGAAACCTTGAAAAATAATTTTTTGTAGATCTCTTGTATCTTTCTCGTATTAAATTTCTAAATTTCTTTCACTGCCAAATCCCTCATGAAAAATAAAAAATAAAGTTAGCAGCTTTAAGTAAATTTATTTAAACATTCCAAGCTATAATATTTCTCTTGATTATTGTAGCTTCAAAATTTTACTTTAAGTTTTTGAAATTGCTTTTCTTTAAACAAATTTTCTTATCCCTCATCGCACTCATAACAAGCTCAGAAAATAAATATTTTTACTCTCACAACTGCCAACTAATGATGAAATCAAAGATAAAAAAGAATCTTTTTTCCTTTTTCATTTCCTCTCTCTTTTCTCGCATTTTTAGCGCATTTTTGGAAACTTGTTTTCAAAAAGGAAGCTCAATCATACACTTCTTTCGGCTGGCTGCAAAAAATTATCTTTTGATCTAGACATCGTAGAGAGTTCTGGTTAGTTTTAATAGCTTTGTTACATCGAGTTATTGGGAAGAAATGCAATTTGCAGCCTTAAAATTGATTTTAAACACCTTAATTAATTAACTTTTGATTTCACAAAGAAATGTAAAAAACACACAAAGAAATTTCAAATATTTTTTGACCGTTGAATTTTGAATTTTTTTTTTTGACCGTTATTTTGGATCAAAAGTTTTTTGCTCTGTTTAGCAAGTTGTTAGTTTGTGCATAATGAAAACACACTTTTCATGCACAATGAATGTAAGGAAAATGAAATTAAAGGGTTTTTGATAGCTGTTGAATTGTTTTGATAAAAATTATGATTTTTTTTTGTAAAGAATATTGCAAGTTTGGTATCTTTTTTTTTCGGAAAGTTAATATTATATTTTCTATCCGTAGCTCGATTACTGATCGCTGCGTCAAAAATGCGCTGAAGTCCCTCGATATAAAACACGAGGACTTTTGTAATTTTTTTTATAAGTAAAAACCATTATCATTACTATCATCGTTCACCTTCATCTTATAAATATTCTTATTTCTCTTACTATTCTCGGAAAAGCTGAATAAAATGAGAAAAAAAGAATTCAACTTACTTATTATAATTTTTTCATTCCACTTCTTTTTTTATTTGTTGTGTGTTGAGAACGAGCCTTAATACAATATAAAATATTCCCTATGTCCTTCAACTACGAGTGAAAAAGAATTTTAACAACTTACATTTTGTATACAGTATTATGGCATGATGTCTGGGACAGTAGCATCCTGCATTCTTTTTTTTTTAACGTAGCATCCTTTTATTTTCTTTTTATTTCTGCTTCTTTCCTTCCTGTATCAAAAAATTGTAACTGAGAGAATTGCAACGGATTGTTTGGAAGTTGAAGGGATTTAAGCGCATTTGTCAAGCTTATAAGCTTTTTTTTACTCAAACAAATGTGTCATAAAGGATATTATATGCCCTAAAATTTTTTTTGATAGCCTTCGATGTTGTTATTTACATTCAATTGACTTTTTTATGGCTTTTTTTTTAGCCAGTGGATCATGAAAAACTCAAAGAATATTTGCTTTTCATGTAACTTAATTCAAATAATAGATATTATATTATCTAATAAAAAAAATCCTAATTTCAATAGTCATACACAGTAGATACAGCCTGACAAACAAACACCTTCAATAGAAAGTTCACTCAGCAACATGTCCCGCTATATGAACAGAGAAAGAAAATCTCATTTTTTTATTGCTGAAGCATTTGTTATTTACCATTTATATTACATTTTTTTCTACATCTACCTCCCAACAATCTGAAGGTAGTGAAAAGCATCCAAGCTAAACAAAAAAGGCGAGATGAAAATCAATAAAAATATGCTTAAAGCTTAATAGAAAAGTACATTTTCGAATACTGAATCGCCATTTCGTAATGTCATTCAATGGTAAAATAAAAAAGCAAGTTAAACAAATTTTCACGAGTCATAATCAAGATTTTTTTACTTAATTTATTCTGTAAATTTCATTGCCCTAGTCAACAGTTCAATTTTCATTTAACTCTCAATATATGGATATAGCATAGGATGAGTCTATAGAGAGAAAAATTTTCTATTAAGCTATTTTATCTCCATACACAAATCAATTGATTTCCATTTAAATTGAATATCATCCATTGAAATAGAGCAATGAAGTATTGTTTTTGTGTATGTGTGTGTGTGTGTGTGTGTGTGTGGGGAGATTGTGATGATGACACAGATTGTATAGTCGATCTAACTATATCAATGACACAAACGATATAGATGGAAGTTAGTAAAATATTTATGAACTAAAGGACCATCAATGGCAATAGAAATAAGAAAATAAAATATCATTTATGCAAATTTATTAGGCAATTTTGGAAACGAACATCATCATTTTCATTATCATATAAATGCATGTGAAGTGGAAGTGCCGTTGTATGATTTAAATATCTACTGTGTATGCAGGAAATAAAGGAATGAGTGAAAATGATTCTCATTCTAGTAACGTTGAACGGCAAAAGATAAAGTTGTAGGAAAACTTTTCATCATATGAAATCTCAAACCATAATGTTTTGATAAATATACATCCTTGCCGACTTAATGTATTGCCTCGGTTGCATACATGGATATACAAATTGTGTGGTTTTAAAATATTAATTTTATGGATGCAACTGCTATCACAGCATCTTGCGGTCAAGGAAACTTAATTTATCGGGGAGGAAATTTAAATTTTTTTCAACTTTTTTTTTCTGTTCCATATTTTTTCTCTTTCATCTACCTACACCGACTCAAGCAGATGAAAATTTATTCAAAAAATTTAAAATTCAGCTAAACAACAAAATTTTCAGTTTTTAAACAATAAAATAAAAATTTGATGAAAATTTATGAATTTATTTGAATTTTTATAAGTTTGAGAAAATGTTCATTAAATTTTAAATATTAATTCAAAATTTGGAAATTATTTAAACACACTGGAAGGCATAAACGCATTTTTTTGGTATAATGGTGGAAAAATTTCAAAAGATTGAAGGATTTAGTTCTTAATGTAGGCGTAGCTTAGGAATCATTGAAGAGAAGTTGTTCTGAATTTGATTACATTTTTAAATCCTGCAAAAAAATTTAAACTTAATAGAAATTTTGAATGCTTCCCAAAATTACTCTCAAGAAGCTCATCACACACAATAAAAAGCTAAATTTTCAAAATTTATAAAATTCATACCAACATCCATTTCATCACAGAATATCAATCAACTCAAAATTTATTCATCGATAATTAATTCATAAATTCCTAAATCAATCAATTTACTGTAATTCAATACTATAAAATGAAATTAGGATAACAGCTGTGATTTTCTCAGAAAATCAAATCTTTTCGAATTCACCAAGAGTCCCTGACATCATCAATAGCACCCCCAATTCATCATGTAAAGAAATCCTTTTTGGATTTTTTTTTTCCAAATCACTGACTTTAATCAATGAAATAAGCAATAAAGCTTCGCAATGTCAACATTAATTAATGAGTGATATACTAAAATGTTCTTTTACGCCCACATAATCAACACCTCTGTAATTTATGAGACATAATAATAATAATTTTATATACATGTGAACATCCTTCTCCATATGTGTGTTTGTCTGCGAATATGTAAGAAAATGTAATTGGATGCCATACATTTAATGATCATAAAACCATAAATCCTTAATAAGATTATAAATTAAGGAGACGGAAAAAAATATGTTGTGTGATTTATGCTATTTAATTAAACATTTAAGCAGTCATCATCGTCATTATCAGTTTGTGTGTATATGTAGACTAGATGTAGTAGTAAATATATTCGTAGATGGAGTGAATTCGTTAATTAGTTGACCACCTTCACTCTTACTAACTTTAATTAAAGGATTTATGAGTTTGTTGTTGCATTACATAACCATTTATCCTATCCTTCTTTACTAATTTGACCTAATTTGTTTATATTTACCTTTTTTGCTCTATTTTTTGGAGTCGCTTATAAGTTACGTTTGATTTTTAAGGGGAATGGAAGTTAAACTCTATTTTCTTATGATTTGAATAAATAGCAAGGGTGCGGAAATGATCAAATTGATTTTTGATCATTTTTGATCATTTTCTATTGATTCATTTCATTTTTGATCTTTTTTGATAATTTTTGATCAATTTGATCAGTTCCACACCCTGGATAAATAGATAATTTACCAACAAAAAAAATTAAGAGTTAATTTAAGTTTAATGTTTTAGGATGACATTAATAATCAATGATCCTTTATGGATGATTCATAAATGACGTCTATAAGTATACTGAATTCTTTCAGACATCATACCTTCCAAATTGTAAATTTTGCTGCCTTTAGTTTTTCATTTAAGTAGAATTATCTTCTTAATATCACTATAAACTCCCTTAAAAAATTAAACATCATTTATAAACGACTCCTTTATTTAGTTAAATAATGTTTTCTTCACCTTAATTTTATTCTTTTATTTCTTTCTTTTTCTTTCTTTCTATGTAATATTTATAATTTTACGTTCATTCAACAGAAATCCTCTGAAGGCACTGGAAGCAGTATTTCGCAGCTAAAAGTATTTTTAATGCTAATTGATTAATTAATTTAATTATGCCAGACAAGAAAAAAAGTATAAATATATTTTATTATTTTTATTTTATTCATCATTATTTAATTTACTTGTTTATATCATCACAAGCATAAACAGACATTTGTATAGTCGGAAGATGGAGTTTTGCTTTTAGGGTCATTTTTGTTATTGTTCTCTTTTTTTCTCTCGCTTTCATGAATATAGCAATTAAAACAATGTCAGTTTCATGACAATAATGGGAATGTAGGATAATTTAGATGAAAATAATAGAATTAAATTGGTTTCTAACTAATACCCACATAAATTTCATCTTACATTATTTATTGAATAATTGATTCGAAAATGGGGGTTGGTGGAAGTGGCATCATCAACAGCTGCCCATGTAACCAAAATGTTCCATTGGTTTTCCTTTTCCATCAATGGAAGATCCAATGTACTATCAAACTTTTCATACAAAAAATTACTTTACATGAAAGTACCAAAAATGTTCCATTGAAGGAAATACTTCAACGCGCATAAGTTCAAGTCCCAAAAAATCTTGATTATATACTTCACAAGAGTATGCAGAAATCACTTTTACATCTGGAATTGAAATTTGTATGAGACTTTAAACATTTAATAATGTTTTTAATGTATGTGATGAAGTCTTTAGATTTCATCAGTGTACAACTTAGCTAAATTAAGTTGCTTATGAATATTTTTTTAAGTATTAGTGTTTTTTAAATAAATGAACACTAACACATTAATAATGAATCACATAAAAATACAATAGAAATAGAACAAAAGAACACGTGGATTTTTTCATTTTTTATGTTCCATAAGTATTCCATCGAAGTATTACATCAGTAGTACTTATGTATTACTTTGATGTATTACATCAATGGAAAACGCGATCGTCCTTTTATCTTCCATTTCCATAGGACAATATGTTCCTTAGGACGGTACATGGACGGTACATAGGGACCGTCGATGGAACATTCTTATGGAATACATCGATATTCCATTTGGTTACATGGGTGGCAGCTAAGGAAGGATGAAGGTTTGCTTGCTGTTATGATTGTTGCTTCTTAACTTTTTTTATTTTATTTTGAGTTTTTATTGATTTTATATCTTTTTCATGCTGATTTTTATTTTAAATTATCTATACGTTTTATGCTGTGAAAGTTTAAAAATTAAAGAAATTTTTGGAATATTTCCTAAAGGAATTTGATGGTTTTCAATATTGGTAAATTTCAGAAAAATATATTAGCAATCTTGAATTCTGATATAATTTTTTGGAATTTGAATTTTTTTAGCAAAACTAATAAAGTTTATTATGAAAGCTTAACTTGCCATCTATCTATTTCAAATGACTTTAAAAGCAAAGCTCTAGTAGAAAACGAAACTTTCTTTTGATCGCAAAATTAAACAATTTTGTATTTTTTTCCACTCTATGATTTCTTCTTTCCATTCACACTGTAAATTATTTAGAAACAAAAGCAAATGAATCTTGATGTATTTAATTTAACTTTTATTTTATATTTTATTTTTATTTATCTTTTCTCGATTAATGATTTTAAAGATTTCTTTCTCATGTAGTAATTGATGTTAAGTAAGATTTCTATCTCACTCTATTTCTATCACACGTTTTATTTTTTTTCTTCTCTCATTGTTAATTATTTTAGATTAAGGAATAATTTATGTTGTAAACTTAACGAATTAATTGATGACGAAACTTAATAAAAAAAAAATTGAATTAAACGAACTTTTTATTTTTGCTTTTAATTTCTTAATTTTCTTGTTGTACCTATCTAAATAATTTTTTATATTTTTTTTTTGTTTTCTCAATTATTTAAATATTTCAAATTACTTTATTAAGGTTGAAATTTACATTTTCTGTGAAAAAAACAATTAATTAAATTTTTGTAAAAACAATTGATTTTGTTGCAATGTTAAAAGCTATTTTGCCAAATGGAACCTAAAAAAATATTTAAACCATGCTTCAAGTTCATCCAAAATGTTTATTAAACTTTGAAACCATGAAAAATTATTCAAGACTGTATGCAATCCCATACCCCTTAATAGTAAACAAATCCTTTAAATCCAAGCATATACATTCATTAGTAAACTTCCTTTCCACCAATTTTCTACAACTTGATTATGCAAATCAAGCAAAACTTCTTCTTCTTCCTCAAATGAGACATAAAGTAACGACACAAATTGAATAAGGAAATCGAGTTTAACACGGAAAATAAATTTTCTACATAAAACCCCCAACAGCAATATAAATTAGGATTCCTCACATTTTGCTAATTAAAACTGCTTTATGCAATAGTAATTATGTTGATTAAAGTATAATCGCATAAAAATAGCAATATAAAGTGTAGTTTATCAACAAATCACGTTTTGGCATCATGAAATATACATAAAATAATACAAAATAATTACTATGCACAGAAAATGTTTAGTAAAAAATATATAGACAAGTTATGCTCCAAATGAAACGAAAACAACATTAAAGAAGAACAAAATAATTTTTATCCCGTTGTTTTCATAAACAAGACGAACAGTTGGTTAAAGTTTGTGCTTTTGTTGAGGGTTGAAAGTTTCGTATGTTCACAGAGGAAAAAAAATGTTATTTTTTGTTTAAAAAAAAAAGTTGTTCAGCTTCTTACGCTTGAAAACAATTATAAATGCTCATCTTTCTGTATCATGATGCTGTAAGTTAGTCTTAAACATAATTTATTATTCAACTTCTACTACTCATCATGCTTCCTTTCTTTTTCTCTATCCACATTTATCTCTGCTTTTATTATGAATAGTTGGGAATTTAATTTTTTTAAAAAATGAATATTGCAGATTTTTTTGTAGCAGTTACTCATTATTATGTAACAAAATTCATCATTTGATGTACAGAAATAAGTCGTTTCTGTTTTAATAAAAAGCTGCTCTAAATACAAATTTCGTTATTATTTATTATCATATTTTCAAGATTTTTTTTTTTTTTTTGCTAATTTGGTTGAAAAGGTTTTGCTTTCATTCTCGCACTTTTTATGTAGAGTGTTGTTTTAGTTTGAAAAATTTGTTAGTTTTCTTATATCTCTTGATATTCTTAATAAATGTTGGGAATTTGTTTGCTTTTTTCTTGTGGGGATGCATTTAAAGTTTTATTGTGTAAATATTTTTCATTCTGAGAAGTGCATAGGAAAGTGGGTCATGGATGACTCAAGTTTATTCATTTTTTCATGAATTTTGCAATTCTTTTTCATACACTCTAAATTATGGATGACAATAAAATAAATCTTTAGTTCCTTGGAATAAAATTCAGATAAATAGTTTCATTATATTTAAAGTTGAAGTTTGGCTGGTATGTCAGCTGTTTTGGTGTTTTTTCTCCTTTTTCAATTCTAAATTTACACAGAATATTAAATAACACCAATTTGATAGACATCAGAGCAAATCTCGATCCAATACCTGACAATGAACAAAAATTTCAAACAAAATTCTTTAAAATATTAAATTTCTTACAAATTCTAGCTCCCATTCCAAATGGCAAATAAGTTCCAGAAACAATTGAATTTTCATCACTAAATCGATGTGGATTGAATGTTTCAGGATCAGGATAATATTCTGGATCATGATGAATTTGATAAATTGGGATTCCAATGGTTTTTCCTTTAGGAATGATGACACTTCTTCCGTTTCCTAAATCAATTTCATAATCTTTGTTACACATTCTGTCTGTTAAACCACCTGGTGGCCTTAATCTCAATGATTCGGAAACAACCATGTCGAGAAATTTCATTTTATGCAATGCTTCGTATGTTATAAGAAAGTCACTGAATTTAGCATGTGCATTATCAACTTCTGCAATCAATTCCTCTTGTATATCAGGATGATCAGCTAAATCATAGCATAAGCTTTGTAAGACCATCGTACTTGTGTCAAATCCAGCACCAAAAAATAAAAATCCTTGTGCAACCCAATCCATATCCTCAAAATACGACATTTTTTCGTTCTTTAAGCTTACATCCAATTCCGTATGGGCTGAAAAATTCGATAATTCTTTGTCCACATCCACATCATCTATTTTATGTTCAAGTTGTCCTTTGCGTGCTTGCAACAATAATTGAATTACATCTGGACGTGAAATATTATACCTTTCACGTTCATTCATGACATCGAGCACGACCCGTTTGAAAAATTCATTAACCTCCTTTCCAACTAGTTGAATGTTGAAGAATTTATAAATCTTTGGGAAGCCACTAGCGAGCATGAATTTTAGTGCACCTAAAGTTCCATTAAAATCGTTGTCAAGTTGCTGTACCATACGACACGTTTGACTATTTTTATCCCTTACACTGTTGCCAATAAAGCCGAGTGCTGCAGTTGATATTCCATCTGCTGTATAACGTTTGAAAATGTCACCGACATCAACATTGATATTATTACCCACCTCAACTTGCTCCTCCATAAATTTTATAAAGTCTCTGGAGTGATACGATAAAAGACCGAACATTAATTTCATCTTTGAACTTGTAAAAATTGGACTCAAGGTCGTTCTCATATCTCGCCATTTTTTATCTCTCAATGCGAATATTGACCTTGAAAGTAAGTCGTCCATTTCTATCGAGTCATCATGATTAATAAAATGGTTAAAATCTTTGACCGTGATCTTCTTAATTAACTCTGGATCGGTTACGATGAAAATTTTTGACATGAAATTAACATATCCATAAATTTTTGATGATTTATACTTTTTATAGCACCGACTTGTGATATCATTTAATGATTCTTTTTGTAGTAAAATATTTAAATTATTACCAACGATTGGCCATGGTTTTTCATAAGAAATTCCAAGTTTATCGTAATAATCATTATTAATTGTAAGCCACTTGTAAATCACAAATCCGAAAATCAATAAGAACCAAAATATCATTTCTTTAAGTCTGTGTTTTGATGTTACACATTTGAAGACAGAATTCAGACTAAATTTAGAACTCGAATGTAATTTGATACAAATGTGTTTTTTTGCTATATTGATATTACTGTATTTTTTTTTTTTGTTTTTATAATGACACACGAGCGTATTTTCATTGATATGAAATGATGAAATGAATTTGTTGTATTTATTAATGATTAAACTCATGCCACACAGTTTTAAAAGGTTTTATTTCAAAAGAGAAATAAACAGGAATATTTTTCAATCGTTATCGGTAAACTAAAATGCATAGATAAAGAAAAAGTGATCTGATTGAAAGCAACATCTATTTTTACAATTTTTAGTCTATTTAACCTGAATTTAACCTACATCATCACTCTATAAATTGTCAGAAATATTAATATAAATAAACTAGGTACTTCAAAATTTCATAAAATATGTAAAACAATTAAAATTCTAAGCTTGCAACTTCCATACAGCAATTTCATAGAATTTAATAAATTTTAATTACAAAATTGAGGCAAATTTTCTCATCATGTAATCAATCAACCGCAAACTGATTACATGAATTTATTAATTATGGTTTTGTTAAGAATATTATGATCATGATTGTATATGAAGCTGCATTATATGTATATATTGCATTTTGTGGTAATCTAAAAGAATCTGAGATTCAATTTTCTGTCTGCACTCTCTTAGACAATGTAAATCTCCTTTCAGTAAGCTTAGAAACAAAATTTTATTTCTCTATTCTTTATGATATTGTACTTAAGTAATTCCAATGCTAATCCAAGCGCCCTTTTGAGTTTCAAGAGTACTTTATGTCACAAACGAACCAACAATCCTTGTCTATTGTCTTTACAAAATGGACATAAAAAATATTCATTTGGATTGCTCATGACGGTTGATGAGTTATAAAGAAATTCTAAAAAGACAAAAGACAACAATAAAAATGTTTCAATTTATCCACAATAACCCTTCATCATCATTCGAGCTTTTACTGCACTCGCCTGTTGTTTTTCTTCTCTTGTCTGTCGTCTTTATCTCTTCAAGTGCACAATAGCTTCAAATCTTTTTTTTTCAATTTTCTTTTTTTTTACATGCGAATGAAAAGCTTTCATTTTTTTTTCGAAATGTCTGAAACACAAATTCCACATTCCAACATAATCCTTCCTTCCTTCATCTCATCTACATAAATTTTAATGCTCTTAAACAATTTACGAATCAAAAGCATATTTCATCTTCAAAATGAAACGAGAAAAATATTTTTTAAAAAACATAAAAATCGATTTTTTTATGTTCTTTCTTTCGTGACTTGATGTCATTACAGAACCAAAAGCTGTTGTTTACTTATTGCCATTGTAAAACAGTAAATTTTAAAATCTTATTTGATGATACAAAGAAAATGTTTCTTTTTTATTTAAATAATTTTAAAACCACTGAACAATGAACAAAGTTATACGACATTATGGAAAATTCAAAATGTGGAAGATGGAAGTGAATTTTTTGATAAATAAAGATGCTGATAATGGGAATAAATTTTCATTTGAAGAAAACTTCAGCAACATTAAACTGCAGTGTCCTTATCATCTCTTGTTTGAGTGTTTTATGTTGAAAGAACTTTCTCAAGATGTTTATTCCTTGCACTTAGACAATAATCTGTTATTATTGATAAACCACAGCTGAATTGACTTTTAAGATTCTTTAAAGTTCCATCAAAAACAAAGCAAATTTCAGCATTAATTTCAGAATTTTCGAATAACCAAAAATAATTTAACAGCTTTAATTTTCATCCATTACAATAATAATAATAAACTGAGGTATAATAATAGCACTGCTTATATTCATAGAAACAAGAATCAAGTACCAACTAGTAATGAAGCGGATCACGCTTCATGTGCATATTCACACCGTTCCAAAAATCTTTTTATAGGATCAGCAAAGCTTCGCTTTGCATAAGATTAAAGATTAAGTCTTCATCGGGTCAGCAAAGCTTCGCTTTGCATAAGATTGAAGTTTAAGGCTCAATCGGGTCAGCAAAGCTTCGCTTTGCATAAGTTTGAAAATTAGGACTCCATCGGGTCAGCAAAGCTTCGCTTTGCATAAGATTGAAGATTAAGGCTCCATCGGGTCAGCAAAGCTTCGCTTTGCATAAGATTGATGATTAAGTCTTCATCGGGTCAGCAAAGCTTCGCTTTGCATAAGATTGAAGATTAAGGCTCAATCGGGTCAGCAAAGCTTCGCTTTGCATAAGATTGAAGATTAAGGCTCAATCGGGTCAGCAAAGCTTCGCTTTGCATAAGATTGAAGATTAAGGCTCAATCGGGTCAGCAAAGCTTCGCTTTGCATAAGTTTGAAAATTAGGACTCCATCGGGTCAGCAAAGCTTCGCTTTGCATAAGATTGATGATTAAGTCTTCATCGGGTCAGCAAAGCTTTGCTTTGCATAAGATTGAAGATTAAGGCTCAATCGGGTCAGCAAAGCTTCGCATTGCATAAGATTGATGATTAAGTCTTCATCGGGTCAGCAAAGCTTCGCTTTGCATAAGATTGAAGATTAAGGCTCAATCGGGTCAGCAAAGCTTCGCTTTGCATAAGATTGAAGATTAAGGCTCAATCGGGTCAGCAAAGCTTCGCTTTGCATAAGATTGATGATTAAGTCTTCATCGGGTCAGCAAAGCTTCGCTTTGCATAAGATTGAAGATTAAGGCTCAATCGGGTCAGCAAAGCTTCGCTTTGCATAAGATTGAAGATTAAGGCTCAATCGGGTCAGCAAAGCTTCGCTTTGCATAAGATTGAAGATTAAGGCTCAATCGGGTCAGCAAAGCTTCGCTTTGCATAAGATTAAAAATTAAGTCTTCATCGGGTCAGCAAAGCTTCGCTTTGCATAAGATTGAAGATTAAGGCTCAATCGGGTCAGCAAAGCTTCGCATTGCATAAGATTGATGATTAAGTCTTCATCGGGTCAGCAAAGCTTCGCTTTGCATAAGATTGAAGATTAAGGCTCAATCGGGTCAGCAAAGCTTCGCTTTGCATAAGATTGAAGATTAAGGCTCAATCGGGTCAGCAAAGCCTCGCTTTGCATAAGATTGATGATTAAGTCTTCATCGGGTCAGCAATGCTTCGCTTTGCATAAGATTGAAGATTAGGGCTCAATCTGGTCAGCAAAGCTTCGCTTTGCATAAGATTATAGATTAAGGTTACTAAAAAAATCGAAAATTTTCACATTTGGACTCAATTTTGAAGCACTAATTGATGTTTTTGGATATGACAATGTGTGTACGTCTTTTAGGTCTATTTTTAAGCTACAATAATCACAAGTTTCTGGAATTTTTAAGACTGAACTGTAAGTACAGGAGGGTGAAACGTCCCAAAAATGCCGATTTTTTGAACTTTTTCGACTTTTTAACCAACTAAAATTAATTTAAAAATATTTTTGTTATTTTTCCATAAAAGTTATTGAACTTATTGATCAAATACAAAAAAGTTTAGAAAAATCCATCCATACAGTGAGCCACACGATTTTTTTGAAAATTTTATATTGTAGGGGGTGTACTGGTGGTTAAAAAAGTTTTTTTGTATTTTTTCTCAATAAAACTTCATATTTTATTGATTCTGGTCAAAAAAGTTCAATTCCCAATTTTTGTGAAATTTTTTAAATGTATTTTGCAATAATCGGCTAAAATATGCTTAAAAAACACACTATTTCGTTAATTTCTCAGAACCAACTGCATGAATCGGCACCAAAAGATTCACAGCACTTTTGAGTGATAATGCGCACATTTTGAGACATTTTTGACAAAAAATTATTTTTTCGAAGTTGAGTTATGCGACGAAGCAACCTGCTTGTAAGCATACACCACCACTATTTGGGGTCGTGTCCGAAGGTATCAAAACCATTTTCAAAGCGGTTTTTTGTATTTTGTAGATAATTTTGAGGCCGAACTTTTCACACCGAACAGTTTATGAAAATTTTGAGTTTTGGTGCCAAAAAACTAAAAAAACGATTTTTCAAATGTATCGATGGATCAGAATCAATAAAAAACAAAGTTTTGTTGAGAAAAAATGCAAAAAAAACTTTTTAAGCCACCAGTACACCCCCCACAAACCTAAATTTTAAAAAAATTCGTGTGGCTCACTGTATGGATGGCTTTTTGTAAACTTTTCTGTGTTTGATCAATAAATGCAAGATTTTTTATGGAAAAATACCAAAAATATTTTTAAACCAATTTTAGTTGGTCAAAAAGTCGAAAAAGTTCAAAAAATCGGCATTTTTTTGGACATTTCGCCCTCCTGTCCCTACAACTCAGAATTAAAAATTCTAAAAACTTGTGATTATTGTAGCTTATAATTAGACCTAAAAGTTGTACACACGTTGTCATGTCCAAAAACATCAATTAGTGCTTGAAAATTGAGTCCAAATGTAAAAATTCTCGATTTTTTTAGGAAACTTAATTTTCAATCTTATTTATGCAAAGCGAAGCTTTGCTGACCCGATATAGAGTTTTGGAACGGTGTGAATATGCACATGAAGTGTGATCCGCTTCATTACTAGTTTATTAAAATAATTAATACTTTTAGCGCATTTTCCGACTTCAGTCCTCACTTTGTCCGTAATACCATCTGTGGACGGAAATAGTCTCGCAGGGAAGCTTCAATTGTCCTGAAATTTGGCATAGTGGTAGCTTCTATATAAAGAAAGTGACTGAAGAAAGGATTTTGGAACTGGTCACTTCCTCTCCGTGTTATGGCTGTTGGAAGTGACCATTGTTGACTTTTTTAATACAAATTTTGACTTTTTTAATACAAATTTTGACTTTTTTGTTATAAATTTTGTGTTTTAGGTCCAAATGACTTGAAATTTGACATACAGATCTAATATATGATCCTTAATAGGCAAGTGGTGTAGGGGGATTTTGGAGGGACCGAAGGGTCTCGGGGGGGTCAAAATTTTTTTCCGAAAATTTTACAAAGAGTTCAATGGCACTTCCTGTTGAAAAGATATAAGGTCATTTTTTTCTAATATGATGGAGTTTCTACAATAGGAAAATGCGCATCTGTACCGCGTTAATGCAGACATTTTTACTAGTTAAATAATCTCTTTAATAACTCTGAGACCATTGACCCTAAATTTCACCATAAAATCATCATTTATTCATTTAAATAAACAAAAATTATCAACACATGCTCCGAATGCCTGCATATTTAATTTTAATCAAGTATTATGTTTTTCTGGGTTTTTCTTGATGCTTATTATTCAAGGTCGGTTTGTGAATGCTGTGAGATTTAAGAAGAAATTTTATTAAGCTTACAATTGTTTTTAAATTTTTTTAATCGCACATTTTCTAGTTTATGTTCACTTTTTCATCATTTTGTGGCCGTCTATTGAGTTGAAAAGATCAAATTACTTTAGAAAAAATAAATTTAAATTCCAAAAAAATTGTGAAAATTATTGATTTCATTTTGAGGAATTATAAAAAAGTGAAAAAAAAAATGGTGAAAATAATTTTGTAAGTTTTTAAATTAATTTAAAGTTCTGTGGATGTGAATTGATGTGGATTGTTTTTTATTTATTTTTTGTTGATTTAGTCTCGTTGTCTGCCTCGTCTTGATGTTCGGTAAATCAGCGGTGTCAACTTCAATTGAATGCGTTTATAATAATGTTGATTATTTTGTTTTGGGCGAAATTTATCGCTGCATAGTCAACAACAACCCAAATATTATTTCGGATGAATCAGCAGTGATCAGTGGAATCAACGGACAACACCAAAGCTCAAAAACAAACAACGACGTTCTTGGCTTTCATGCTGACGGCAAAACAATTCAAGTCTTTCCAAAAGGTTTAGAAAAATTCTTTAACAATATTAAAGCGATTTCCATTGGTAATTGTCAGTTAAAAGAAATTCATCAAAATGATTTAAAAGCTTTTCCACATTTAGTTAACTTTGGTTTGGCTAATAATGAAATTGAGGTCATTGAGGAAGGTTTGTTCGATTTTAATCCAAATTTGGAAGTTGTAGCATTTTGGGAATCAAAAATAATTCACATTGATGCAAATGTTTTTGATAATTTAAGTAAATTGAGTTATTTTCGGTTTCAAAATGTTCCTTGTTTTAATAAAGGGATTGATAATTCAAGAGAACAAGCCCTTGAAGCCATAAAAGTTGTCAAATCAAAATGCTCAAATTCCGAATTTCTATCCCTTGACAGACAAATCAAGAACCTCGAAATTGAGTCAAAAACTTTAGATTCGAAAAATTTAATCAAAAAAAGCAAAGCTTTAGAAAGTCGCATTGAAGCTTCAAAATTTTCTAAATTTCGTCCTTTAAATTATTTACTTCAAATAATCAAGAATGAAGATTTTCCTAATTATTTAGAGAAAAAAAGATTAAATGCTTTTAACGAAAAGATTTCAATTTTAACCGAGAACATCGAAAGTGGACAAAATAAAATTGATAAAAATTTCGAGGATCTAAAGCTGACTCAATGTGGTTTAAAAAGTCCATTTATGGACCTTAAATCCTCACAAAGTTCGATCCACTCCCAATTAAAGTCCATGACTGACGATCAAGGCACAAAACTTGATCAAATTCAAAACACCCAAATCCAGTTAAATGATAGCATGTCCAGTTCCATTATTAGTGTCTTAAATAAGGTTTCCGAGGTCAGTTCAACTCAGGAAACCTTAAAAACATCTTTTAACCAAATTGAAGCTGATCAAACCTCAAAAATGGCTAACCTTCAAGATTCTGTCAATAAAATCAGTTCCATCCAAAATGACACAATCAATGCCCTTGAAAGCCTCAAAATAAGCCAAAATAATCTTGAAAATTCCCTAAAATTCACCCACGACTCATCCCTCATCAATTTAACCTCAAAATTCAACAAACTTGAAAAGGACATAAAATCGACTCAAGACGATACAAAACTGACTTTAACGGACATAGAAGTAAAACTTAGTGCCCACAAAAGCTTCCAAAATGACGTCAAAGATGCACTTTTGAAAGTCAGAACAATGCAAAATGAAATGAAATTGACATTAAATGACGTTAAAAATGCCAAAAATGATGATTTTGAGGTTAAATTGAGTGACTTGAGTGGCAAAGTTGACAGCCTTGAAGGACATTTTGGGGACTTAAATGCGCATTTTGGGAACCTTAAAGCTGAATTGGGACAAAAATTGGATAAAAATGAGAAGGAATTTGCCGAAAAGTTGCACATAATGTCGACAAATTTTGACGAAAAAGTTAAAGGAATTGAAAAGCGTTTGGTGAAAAAATTTGAGGAAATTTTGGAAAAATTCTTTCAAAATTTGAATACAAATTAGTTTTAAAAAAATCAAAAAACATAAAAATCTATATCTTTGTGTAATTTTTAAATAAAAAATAATAAAAATGTATAAAAAATTTTTAAAATGTAAAAAAAATTTTTAAAATTAAAAAATAATAAAAATGTAAAAATTTTTTTTTTTAACTCAATTAAATTTATTAAAAAAATACTTTAAAATAATTTGACAAAAATTTAAAAAAATAAAAAAAAATCATAAGAATCTGTAATTTGAAAAACAAATTCTTTTTTAACCTCAATTAAATTTGTTAACTAAAGAATTTTTAAATAAAAATAAAAAATTAAAATAAAGTTAGAACTAGTAATAAAGCGGATCACGCTTCATGTGCATATTCACACCGTTCCAAAAATCTTTTTATAGGATCAGCAAAGCTTCGCTTTGCATAAGATTAAAAATTAAGTCTTCATCGGGTCAGCAAAGCTTCGCTTTGCATAAGATTGAAGATTAAGGCTCAATCGGGTCAGCAAAGCTTCGCTTTGCATAAGATTGAAGATTAAGGCTCAATCGGGTCAGCAAAGCTTCGCATTGCATAAGATTGATGATTAAGTCTTCATCGGGTCAGCAAAGCTTCGCTTTGCATAAGATTGAAGATTAAGGCTCAATCGGGTCAGCAATGCTTCGCTTTGCATAAGATTGAAGATTAGGGCTCAATCTGGTCAGCAAAGCTTCGCTTTGCATAAGATTATAGATTAAGGTTACTAAAAAAATCGAAAATTTTCACATTTGGACTCAATTTTGAAGCACTAATTGATGTTTTTGGATATGACAATGTGTGTACGTCTTTTAGGTCTATTTTTAAGCTACAATAATCACAAGTTTCTGGAATTTTTAAGACTGAACTGTAAGTACAGGAGGGTGAAACGTCCCAAAAATGCCGATTTTTTGAACTTTTTCGACTTTTTAACCAACTAAAATTAATTTAAAAATATTTTTGTTATTTTTCCATAAAAGTTATTGAACTTATTGATCAAATACAAAAAAGTTTAGAAAAATCCATCCATACAGTGAGCCACACGATTTTTTTGAAAATTTTATATTGTAGGGGGTGTACTGGTGGTTAAAAAAGTTTTTTTGTATTTTTTCTCAATAAAACTTCATATTTTATTGATTCTGGTCAAAAAAGTTCAATTCCCAATTTTTGTGAAATTTTTTAAATGTATTTTGCAATAATCGGCTAAAATATGCTTAAAAAACACACTATTTCGTTAATTTCTCAGAACCAACTGCATGAATCGGCACCAAAAGATTCACAGCACTTTTGAGTGATAATGCGCACATTTTGAGACATTTTTGACAAAAAATTATTTTTTCGAAGTTGAGTTATGCGACGAAGCAACCTGCTTGTAAGCATACACCACCACTATTTGGGGTCGTGTCCGAAGGTATCAAAACCATTTTCAAAGCGGTTTTTTGTATCTTGTAGATAATTTTGAGGCCGAACTTTTCACACCGAACAGTTTATGAAAATTTTGAGTTTTGGTGCCAAAAAACTAAAAAAACGATTTTTCAAATGTATCGAAAACAATATATTCACAACGTGAAACGGTGTGAATATGAAAATTTCATCCGAATTAAGAGCAATTAATTTAACTCCCAATAAATTCCAGCACGACCTTCAATAATTCACTGATATCTAAGCCTAAAGCTGTGAACGTGTCTCTAGTCTTTAGCCTCGCTTTTAAATTACACCAGAAGTCTTCAAGAAGAAAACAAATTCCTGCTTATTATGACCGAAACTTGAGATGAAGAAAAAGTTTTCACTTCATTTTATTTCATTTGTTCTTTTGTTCGTGAATTGAATTTTGTTTTCAGTTGGAGATGAACATTTTCTCATTTTTTTATTTTTTCAATCTAAACATAATAAATTGTATGTTGTTTCGCCTGAAAATCATACAAAAAAATTATTTAATTAATTCTTTTTAGTGAGAATTTCACTTACAAGACAACAAGCACTAAGTAATTTCAATTACATGTGAGATTTGCCATTGGCAAAAAATGCAACAGCAACGCGATACAACATGAAAAAGAAAAATGTACAGGAACATTAAGTTCATATGAAACTTCTGTGTCATGCTACTCCTTAGCAAAAATTCAGTGATACTACAGCTTAAAGTAAAAGCTTTATCGTCAATACAAAAAGTTTGTATATATTCCGAAATATAAGCTTTAATGCCATAAGAGCATCAGGTGTTTGTATTGAAAAATAATTTTGAAGCTAAACATGAAAACGAAGATAAATGCCCTAAAAGTCAGTATAGATGTTTGCATGATGTGGATACACAAGGTGTTTGTTTGGAAATTTGTCGTAAATATTGAAAGTTTGACATGAAAGGGAATTGTTAGCATGCAAGCTGTGTTAAATGGAATCTTTTTGATGAGATATTGAAGTAATGTGACAATTTTGACTAGTTGAGGAAATTTTCCTCTTATATAGACTTAATAACCTCATTTTTAAGTCTTAAAACCTTCAAACATTTGAGACTCTATCCCTAAAAAAAACCTCCATAAAATTGCATCAAATTACAACAAAAATTCAAAAGCTCTCACTTTCAACACCTTTAAAATTAAATGCCTACACAGCATTATGTATTTTTTAAGCCAGAAAGCCCTCAAGCCTCATTATACACACTCTTAAAAATAGAACACATAATAAGTTTATAGCCTAGAGCACTCCTTACATAATAGACTTAATGCATGTGTAGGATGTCTTTAATTTACATTATTCTCTATCCCAGAGCGGGATTTTTTTTTTTCAAATAATATTTTCATTCTGACATTTCCATTTGTTTCCCACCTGCTGATACCATAGCAGCCGTTTTAATGCTTTTGTCTGAAACTTTAAATGCACAAAAAAAACATAGAAAACTTGAATGAGAATTATTTATTTACCACAATTATGGCCAAGACGTGTGGTTGGTGGTTGAATAGTCGGATTTCTCACCTGCTTTAAACGGATCAAAATGGGATACTTTTATGTATGTGGGGGTAGATTTAGTACTCTCTAAAGAAATTTATTTTTTTTAGTTATTTATAAATATTGTATGAAGCTAGATTAATATGAGTATTGAGATAATAAAAGGTATGTGGAACGAAATAAGGGTTGTTGGTATGATGACGTAAAAGATATGAAAATTCAGGGAATGGTAAGTAATTTTTTTGTATTGAAATATAGAAAATATTAAAATTTTCGAAAAATTATGCATCCACCAAAAAAATCCAAAATAATAAAATAAATATATTCTATCTGCATATTTTCCAATAAGATGGTCTTCAAAAACCTTTAAGATACTCTGTCTTCAGCAGAAGCACGTCTTCTAGGAAACAAAACTCAAACTTTTCCAAATTAGGAAAGTTTTTCATCACTTGCGAAAAAAAAGTACAAAAATTGTTCACATTAAAGCATGCATCATAGTTCCATGGCTGACGCTATTATCATTACATCTTTACACTTTCCTATCTCCTAGACTTAATAAGTATTCATCACCACGATAGAAATTCGCGATGTAATGTAGGTAGAGTAAATCTCTTGTTATTATACAATACAAAGCACGAAACTTTTTTTTGGCGTATTATGTAGTGAAAGGAAGCGAAAAATTAAGAACAAACAACAACAACTGTAAATTTTTTTTCTCTATCTCATTTTGCTCTGTAATACTCAGTGAGGAGGCGAGAGCTGTTCAAAATTCAGCAAGCGCATCGCATAGATGAATGAATGGTGAATAAAGTTGGAAACGAAAGCAAAGTTTATCCATCAAAATGATTCAACAATTTTATTTTCTATTTTCTCAAGATACTTTTTTGCTGGCTATGGACATAAAAATCTTTTTATGTTTCAATGCAATTTTCAATTTACTTTGTATTCCTTCATTTGCTTCAGGTTGGATTTTACTGTTCGATTTTTTTTTAATAAAAGCCATATTTCGATTTTTGTTGCTCAAAAAACATCAATTTTCTTTTTTGAGGGTCATTGGGTTATGATATCTTATGTGAAAATCGGAACTATAATAAGGTTAGGTTCAAACACTTAGAATCAAAAGGTTAAAGATTCATAGATGGCAATATATAGACAGTTTTCAGGTTAAGCGAATAAAAATTAAAAGCGTTTAAGGTCATGCCATGATTTTTTCTTAAAAAATTTTAATTTTTTTTCCAATCTCAATTTAATAATCTCTTAATCCAATTTCAAGGGCCAGAATATATAAAATTGATATAAAAAACTTTTCCTTAAAGAAATTGAAAGTCGAAACTTTTTATTTCATTCTTTTATAATTTTCACTTATCATACATTCACGTATCCATAACGTTCAATAAATGTTTAACAAAATACATTTGGAAATATCATAAAAGTATCACGAATTCAACATTTGCTCTACATCCTCGAATATCATAAACAATTGTGTTTTATAATTTTGAGGAGCATGAACATGCATCCTGAAAATCTTACAAGAGCTGAATTTTCAATGTTGAACATGTACAAAGAAGTAGAAGTAAACTTTTATGTTCTCAAATGTCAATGAGCTTTAGTATTGTAGATATAAAAACTTGTTATTTGTGATCGACCCCCATCATCATCGCAACGTCATCGTCATCACCGTCGTATATTGTGTATATATTATATTTTGTGTATTCGAAATAGAACGGAATGAGTACTATTGCTACTTATGTATTGACATGAATGGATAATAAACGTGACTTTGTTAACAGAATTAGCAATGAAGGAAAATATATGTGTGCATGTTACTGTTGATGATGATGGAGAGAAAGTATAGGGGAAGAAGTCCTTGGAAGAAAATCGTGATGTTTCTTATGTTTTTTTTTGTTGTTGGTAGGAATTTGGAGGGATGTTGTTAGAAACTTTTTTTTTGGGGGATGAAATTTGTTGATTTCATCAGAAGACATTTTTCATGTTATTTAATGGCATGAATAGGATAAATTTACTTGATGCTGACAAGTTCTGTGGAAAATTGCAATGATATTTCTTCTCTTAGGATTTATATAGGAATTCTTTATAATCTTGTTGAATATTCAAATAAAATTCTTGGAAAATTCATTTGAATAAATTCTGTGTTGATTTGACAAGATTATGTCTTGATTTCATGTTAAATATTCTTAAATAGTTTAAATGGAATATAACTGAACAGTAGATAAGAAGAAATTCCATCGAATTTAATGCAAGTGTTAAATTACAAATTTTGAGAATGAATTCTAATAAATTCTCAAATTTTGAAAGTACTAAATTTTGTCTGTTTTATAAATATCACTGAAAAATCTAACCTCAAGGGATACAGCATCATCAAAACAACAAAAGAGTAAAAGAAAGGAAAATAGCAAAAGGATATGTCAGAAAAGGAAGTAAAATATAGGGCAACTAATAATTAAATATTGTTGCTTTAATCAGCTTCATCTGTTTGTTTTATTCATCCACCTACATTCTTCTGGTCTTTATTGTCTCCTCCTGTCACTGACATTAAATTAACATGTCAACAAATAATTCTGATTAAATTATTGGAATTATGTGTCTCTGCTTCAAAATGGAATAGGTTTGGTTTTTGTGTACATTTATACATTCTTTGCATTATTAGATCATACATTTTGATGACATCAACAAATGTGTCAAAAAAACCTTATTTTATTCGATTGAATAAAAAGGATCGTGACAGCATTTTGCTCATTTAATCCTCAATAAATATGTGAGAGAGAGAATCGTTTCCATCAATAATCTGCTGCCAATGCTATTGTTGATTCCAACGCTTTCTTGTTTTCTGGAATAAATTTTCAACTTGTATTTTATTCCATTTGAGTTAGCAGATGCCAACATTCTCACGTATTAGCTTGTTATCAATGTAGTAGAACTAAGAAGTGAGAAAAGGTTTTTTTGCAGTCATTATTGAAAAATTCCTTTCTCACCTTCAATACACAAATTTTTCTCTCACTTCCTTCTTCTTTATTTATGCGATGGTAAAGGTTCATGCTTTGTCAAGTAAGGCATGAAAATTTGCATTATTATGTAAGCGCGTTCTATGGTTTTATTTATGCTGAGTTTGTGTTGAAAGGATGGAAATTGATATTTTTTAAAATTGTGTGAATTAATAAAGATGTTTATGATTATGAAGTTACAAATGAAAGTGAATATTTAGCTTTTTATAGTATAATTCGATCGAAAAGTTCTTCATATTTCTATTGAATCTTCAATTTTGATATGTCCATCAGAACTTAATTGTGTAATTTTAAACTATTGTGTCAAAACAAACCTTTTGGTTCACTCATATCGTCTGCATAATTCTTCTTAAATAAAAATTAGAGAACAATTTGAAAAATGTTTAAACAACAATTTTGTTGAAAAGCATGAAGAAGAAGAAGAAAAAGACAGAGAGAATTAAATTCCACTCGCTTTTCCTTCTTCTATTTTTTTCATTTTTTGTTGAAAGGTGTTTATGTGTATTTAAATGAAATGTTTTTTGAATATATGTCTAACTTAAAGTGCTGATCTTGTTTCTACTTCTAAAATTGAATTTTATTGTAAATATTTTGACTTTAAATAGCATCGCTGATAAGCAAAAAATGCCATAGCATTTGAAGTGATTTTGTGGTTTTTATTATTCTGATATGAATCTTTAACATGGAAATTTTTATGGATACAAAAACTATAAAAAATTTATTAAGATTCTTATCGAAAACTTTTGTCATTTTAATTTTTATTTGAGGTTTGACTTGAAGTTATAGTCAGAAGTCATGTTTATTGATGTTTTATTCAAATTTAAAGATTCTTTAATGAAAATTTAGTATCAAACAAATATGACACAATTTGTCTACAGCATGCAATTTAAAGTTAAAAACCACTGATGCTTAATGTTTTGAAAACAAGGTCAAAAACTTGCATTAAACTTTAATTCAATTCCTTAAAAATGTAAGCATAAGTTTTCATCTTGATAGGAAACTTGAGTACATATTTTAATGCTGATTATTGCTTGTTACATCCAGTGCACTTAAAATCTCTTCTCAATCCCAATTTAACTCATCTCAAAGTTTCTGTGAAGAAATAATCTTTAAATTGTACAGAAGACTAAAAATCTTTCATACGATTGAATGACAAGGTCCTTTTATGATTTCATAACTGAGACTTGTTTGTTGAAACTTTGCCTGATTCACTTCCATCATCATTGTTATTGAATCATTTCATTTAAACTTTAACCCTCATTAATTCAAATTTAAATCATGTACCATACTTAATGCCTGCAGCAACTTGTTCTTCTATCGACTCTTCATCTTTCTTAGATTCATTTTCTAATTTGAATGTGTTTATTGTTTCTCTTAGTTACCGCGTAGAATATTTCCATTTTATTCAACTCTAGAAAAACACATTAGAAGATAATTTTAGCTTACATTCGATTATTACTGTTTTGAATTAATGCTAATGATGTTGATTATGCTTGGCAGAAAATGTTGTAATTTTAAATATCAAATTGTTTTTCGATGCTAAAAATGTATGTCAAGCCTCAAGGGCTATAAGTTTCTAAATCTCAGATTTAATCTAAAGAGAATTCAAAAATGGATGACATTAAAATCAACCCTACACCACAAAAATTGGATGAAAAAATTCCAGTTTCTTATTGTTTAATTTATGAAAATTAAAGTCCATTTCCTCAATGGTAAAGCTTCATAAAAAATTATGCCCTTTTTAATTCATTCTAATGAAAATTCATAATCTTGAAATTAAATTAATTAAATTATAAACCCACACATGAACATTCAAACGCAAATTGAGGATGATATTCAGTCATAAAATGTAATGAGGGACAAAAAAAGATGAATTTTTAAATTGGATTTTTTTCTTCTCTTTTTCATTTAATTTCAGATCAAAATCACCATCAAAGTCTCCCATTAGTCGAATACCAATTCGTACAGCAAAAGCGGAAAAGCGTGCGAGAGAATTGGGACTGATTCAAGATATTGATGAAACGCAACTATCACCATCTGAATTGAGAGCATTAAGGTGAGAAAATGTGAAGATTAAATCATAAGTTTAGGTTTTATTCTGTTTTTTTTTGCTGCGTCATAAAATTTAATGGTACACACGAAGACTATATCCGTACCTTTTGCTCTTTACATTCCCGACATAATATCGCGTTTATACACTTTACTCCCACATATGATCCATACTAAAAAACAAAAGATAGCAGCAGATATGCTAATATAAAAGTCGTAACATTTCGTACAGATGTAGATTTTTCTTCCTTCTTCCTTCTTTTTTTTCTTCTCACATTTAATATTGAAGATGCAAGCAAATGTAGATAAATTTCTTTAAAGCTTTTCTACGCTTTTTTGTTTCCTTTCCGTTTCGACTTCTTCCCTTGGGATGAATTTACATTGACGTTTCTTTAAAAATAATTCTTTAGAAGTTGGAAAAAGGGAAAAAAGGTTAATTCATAAATTATTTAGAAATGAGGGAATGTCAAAGTATTGTACTTGGGAATGTAAATTGAAAATTGATTGAATCTTTTTTGGGTAGATTTTAATGGATGTTGTGGGTATCATTTGAAGATGATTTCAATTTTATGGAATTTTGTTAGGTTATGTCTAAGTTGTATGATTTTTTGAGACTAAATTGTAATTTTAAGAGTGGCAAATGGATCTAAAATGAAATAATTGATTAATTTAACTGAAAATGTTTGCTTAAGTGTTGATTTTATAAAGCTTCACAAGGAATAAGAAAAATTTTTGTGACATTTTTATGATTTTTTAAAAATTTCATCTATTTTCCATGTTTCTTGCTCAACTTTTCAAATGAAACTGCTTTATATTCGACATTTTTATTCTTAAAGAAATCTAAAAAACTTGAAATATTTTCATCTGCGCTCAATTTTTCATCTCTTTGATGTTCTCAATTTTAGAAACAAAAATTTTTATGACGAAATCTGATAACAAGACAAGATAGCGGCGATGAAATGCGAGAAGCATCTAAAAATATTTAACACTCCTTAATGCCATCTTTTCTCTTTTTCTTGAGCTAGAAAGAAGTGAAAAAAAATATTAAAAAATAATGCTTCCTCAATTTCTGAAATCATAAAAAGCATAAAATTGTGCTTTTTTCATAAAAATATAGCAGCATCTTGTGGCATCCGAAAAATCGTGTGACTTATGTATTAGCACAGATGCTGTTCCTCAAAATTGAGATGAATGACAAATTAAAATTTTTTTTATCTCTCGAAGCCGTTTTTGTTAAATATTTATATCTTCACACGACACCCTGCACGACACAGTGAAGAGTAATTCTAAGATGACTTTAAATACCTGAAATTTTTCCTTTTTGAGTATGGGAATATAAGCTCTGTATTGAGGATATAAATTGTACTGTTTGTTGTAGAAGATAGGTATGTAGAAGATTCAAAGGGTAGACACTATATATTATAGCCTTTAGATAACTAAATGAATTTTTTTTTTGAAGTAAAGGTATTGTTACTTTAAAATGATTTAAATGATTGACAGAATCAAATAGACACAAACCTAATTTATATCGGCCTCGCCGAAAAATTGAGGAATTCAGTTTAACGGTTTTTTGAAATTCAAATTTTCCTAAAATTTTCGTTTAATGAAATACACCTTAAATCAACATGATATTGATGATCTTCGTATTAAACCTTAAAGAATTAAAGTTAAATTTTAATTTCATGTATTTATATGCATGAATTATTGCTTAAATCAAGATTATTTTAAATTTTTCCAAATTTTTGTCAACTGAAAAATTCAAATTTATGGCGACCGTTACAGATTTTTGAACATAAATTTGCAATTTTGCATGCTTTAACAGTTTCATATATTATTTTTAATATTAGGATTTGTTAAGCAGGTGCTCACACACATTTTGACATGAAAACTTTAAATATTACTGCTGCAACAGCCGAGATATTGACAGTTTTAAAATTAAAAATTGATTTTTCCTCAAAATTCTTCGTCAGGAACGCTCATTAAAATTGATTTTTTAACGAAATTAAGCATCGTATTTACATGAATTAGGTATCGAAATGTTCGTATTAAAAAAATACATAAGATAAAATAATGAAACAATATGTTTTCCAGGAAAAAATTAGAGTAAATTGATAAAAACAGAGCGTTCCTGACGAAGAATTTTTTTTCGGCGAGGCCGATATGTAAACCTCTGTCGCAGAGAACTTTATTGTCGCAAGCTTCTAATCAAACTTAATTTACACATCCAAAAACCAAGACAACCATCAAAAGAGTGTCCAATTACAAAGAAATCAACAAATACAAATTGAAAAATTTAGTCTATGTAGATGAGCTTTCTCATATGTTAAAAAATTCTGCTTTATTCAAATTACACACAAAACTGTTTGCCATTTGAATCTATATGTATACATTTATAGGTATTTTCATTAAATGAATTTATGAGACAATTATCAAAAGCAGAGCAATGACAAAAATATTTTTTGTGTCATTTTTTTAAGCCTAATATTATTTTCCTATGCTGAATATAGACAGTTCATAGAGCGACAAGGAAAAATCCCTTCAAGCAATTCATTCAAATGCGTGTAGCTTAAAAAAATGTGTAATTTTAACTTTATGTTCTTTCCATTTGCCTGTATATGAATGAACGTAAAAAGAGCGACAGAAAAAAAAATTTCATTTTTTTTACAAACGATAAAATTAAACGACAGGAAGAGGCTGTAATGGCAGTAGATAAAAAAAAATAAGGAAGAGATTTTTCTGAGCTTTCAACTCATTTTTCTTCTTGTTCATTGTTGCTGCTACTCTACTGATGCTGAATGTGGAAAAAAAATACAGCAAGTCAGAGGTGTCAAGGAAGCGAAAGTTAGTGAAAATTTTAGTAATGACAATGCGACTTTTTTGTTACCGCTTTTTCTTTCTTCACTCATACACACACCTCGTGATCCTTACATTCATGCATTTAATAAAGTAAGCTTCAGGTGATTTAGCAACATTAAGATTTTTTTTTTTCATTTATTAATTTTCTTTTTTTTTTCCTCGCTCATTTTTTGTGAAAATGGATGAGATGAGATGTAAAGAAACTTATTGTTACCTTGTACGTAGATGTGTGTTAAAGACGTGAACGTTATTTATGATAAAGTTTTCCTTTGTAAGCAATTTGTTTAAATTATGAAGGTATGGATGTGAAGATATGAAAATCCGAGGAACTTTTAATTGAAATATCGACGTAAACATTTTAAGGCTTTGTAAATGGATTGGAAATGATACATTTATCGTTGTCGATTGAAAGTTGAGTTTACTGTCAGATAAAGTCAGATGAAAGAGTAAATTAAGTACTTTTAAGGTTTATGAGATGAAACTTTGAAAACATTGAAGAAAAAAATAATGTTCAGTACATAATGATAAGCTGTCTATTTTAGTTTAAAGGAAAGAAGCTTAAAACTTGAATCAACCAATATTATCTTCAATCAGCACCCATAGATGCTAAAGACCATCATCCTCTTATATCATGTCATGCCATTTAAACTATGTAACACCAATTCAATTCATTCAATTCCGTACATAGTGCTTGTCACAGCTCAAAAGAAAACATCGTTCGTTCATCGACAATGTCATTCACGCGTGTAGCAATTTAATTGTATGTGAAATGGGGATCTATTAAGTGATATGACGACAACATGTGCCACACATGATTTGAACGTGTAACGATTACATCATCTTCTTTTTTTGAGTATTTAGCTGATTCCTCTGATTATGTTTTTCCTCTTGTGGCACAAAGAATTCAGTTGCATGTCTCGTTATTTCTGAATTTTTATGTCTCAATTTCCGAATCATTTGATTTGTGCTGAATATTATCTTCCTTCTTATTTGTTTACCTCATGCACGTTCCTCTCAATGTAGTCATCAATGGCAAAGTGTGAAAATTTTATTTTGCTCCAATTTTCCTTACGTTAAGGAAAACAAACAAATCAAGATAATTCACATATATACTGGTTTAGATGAAAGACATTGAGTAAGGAGGAGGGAAATTGATTACAATTCAGAAAAGTTCGTTTTACCTCCATATACCCTGACGGCGTCATGAAACTTTTCTGCTTCCCTTAATTTCCTCACATTTCCTTCACTAAATTTTTCATCCAAATTGATTTACTTTTCATTCGTTTTCCATCTTAACATTTACGTTATATAAATGTGCGTATAAACCAGATATCTCTATTATGTTGTGCAAATATAAGCAAATTTTCATTTATTTCCTTTTCTTTCCAAAAATGTATTCCTTAGCGCCAATAAAAATAAATTTGTTTTTCTCTGTGTTTTTTTCCTACTTTTTAGTTCTTTTATATACACTTTTTGCCTCTATGCCTTCTTCTTTGTCCCTTTTTATTTTTCATTTTATATCATTTCGGATCATATATGAAAACTTTTATTCGTGCAATAAACAATATTAAGAAGAAGAATAGGAAATATCGTTGAACTTAAATGGGCGGTGATATTTGAAATCTTTCTATTTTTTGCTGGATCATTTAGTTGGTTACAGTCATTCAAAATTATGTGGTCTTTTTATGTGCCAGAGGAGTTAAAGTAATTGAATTTGGTTGATGATGGGTTTTTGTGGATGAATTGGAATCAAAAAAGTCAAGAAAGTTTAAACTTTTTTCATTATCCAACATTTAAAAATTTAATTATTTAAAAGTGATCCAATGAAGCTTCTAAAATGACATCAAACAGCACCATTAGGGACACACCTAAAATATATTCCTATACTTTATCTCTCAATCACGTTACATTCCTAAGAGTCTTTCAAAATATTCTCAGAACTTCCCTATTCTCTTAATGGAATTTCATGAAAAAAAAAATATACATTTTATCTAAACATAGATGAAAGAGCTTTTGGACTGTAAACAGATTACTTTTAACCTTCGACAACAAGAAGCGAGAAAAGCAAGAAAATTATTCCAACTGGAATTAAATAAATTTCATTATTGCTCAACGAACTGTTAGAATGTCGCACATTTTGTTGAAAAGAATTTTGAGCAAAGGAACCAGAATCCTGGTGGTTCTAGGTTCCAAAATTGCTTGGAAATTAAAAATTTTGTCAAAGTATATCAAAATTTGATTCAAAAATGTCAATTAAAAAATTGAGTAAGCAATGAAATTGAAATTTTTTGAAAATTTATTTTGTGTTTTTTGAAAAATTTCAATTCTAAAATTTAAATTCAAGGTACCATACCTTGCAAGAAAAAAAATCTAGAAAAACACATAAAACGACAAAAAAAATATATTTTTATATCTTTGTTGTCTTTTCTCATTTACAGAGCGGAAAAACGGGCTGCATGGCGTCAAGCGAGACTAAAATCATTGGAGCAAGACGCAATTCAAGCTCAAATTATGATACAACGCCTAAACAATGAACCAACAACGGATGACATTAGAAGTTTGAAGAAGAAGATGCAACGTGATATGCTCGATGGTGTCGAGGAGGAAGAGGTAAGCTAAATGAAAATAAAGTTTAATGCATGAATAGATTTTTTTCCTCTTTCTCTCTTTTTTTTTGCATGCATTCGTGCGCGTGTGTGTCTGTGAGATTGTTCAGTATTAGATAATTTTTTTAATGTAGCAATTTGTATTAGTAATTGTGTTAGAATGGATTTTTCATATTCATGATTGCATTTCTCTAATGTTAATTCTAATTGACACAAAAAAATAAAGTCGGTCAAATGCTTTTAGTCTAATGGATTATTTCAGTACTCATTTACCGTAATTAGCAGCATGGATGGGCAAGAGATGACAAAAAATTTCTCAATTTATATTTAATTTTTTCTACAAAATTCTTCTGTTGACCCGAAACTTGATTCTCATGCAAATTTGATGCTTTAATTCTTTTCTTATCGTTTGGATTTCATTAAAATCTTCATAAAACTTTATTGTTTACTTCATATTATGATGTTGCTCTTATTTAATGGGACGATGTCGGGGAGATTTGATATTTTTAGATAATATCACTAATGACTAAAGTTATGGCCTTAAGAAGAATTTTCTTTCTTTTTTCTTAAATCACTTATTGTGGCTCTTTTGAGATTAGACGAGCTATTTTTAGCTCATAAAGTTTTTATTGTTTGAGATTTTGGGAATGCGTAAGATTAAAAATGATTTTTAGGGATGCTGTAAAGACTGTTTTTAATAATAAGATTTTGAGAGTAATTGTGAATATTCAGTGACGTTTTTGGGTATCAAACATTTTTTAGAAAAAATGTAAAATATTTGAAAAATTCAATTTGAGTACTAGGAATACTTTTTGCTTCAAAAATGAGAAATTGCAAAAATTGCAATCTTATTCATAAAGGTTGATGTTAATTTGAATAGGTTTTGATAATTTCAATTTAAAAAGCAACTCCCTTAAATTTCCATTAGCTTTATAAATTTAAAAATACTTAGAAGCTTCTTTCATTAAAAATGTCCATGACATTCAATGATCACTCGATTTTACCCCCGTCCTCCAATATTTTCTTATTTATTTTCCAAATTTTAAAAGCTTCATTGAATCTAAGCATCAAAAAAATTTATATCTGTATTTTTTTTTTTATTTTTTATTTTGATCTTTCATTTGACTTCCAACGTTCGAAACAAACTTCAAAGAAGAGAAAATGGAATTAATAGGATGAAAATTATTCTCTAATGGTAAATAAAGCAAGATAAACTGACAAAATGTCACAGGCTCTCTCTTTTTAGTGACGAAAAAGTTTTTTTTTCTTTGTAGATCATTTTGTTTATTATTTTCATTTTACTTATTTTTATGAGCTTTTTCGAACCATTTTTTTACGGCCAAAAGATGTAATTTGATTTTCTCAAATTGTCTTCCACGCAAATGTACACAAAGTCTGTTGAGAGATGTTAAAACAGAGTCTAGAAAGTAAAATTTTACTTTACAACTGAATGATCCTTACATCCTTCGGCTGTTGTCTTTCCTTTTTTTGAGTAATTTTTTTTGTTTCTTCACTGTAATTTTAAGGAGATGTCGAATTAATTAGCCACGAAAGTTCTTTGAATATTAATTAAGCATGAAAAGATGTTTTGGCGTTAATTATTTTAATTTTTTTTCGGTTCTTTCCGATGGGCTTTTGTTATCCATTTCTCCCTCTTTGTGTACATTTTTTTTGCTACTGCTGCTGATGTTTAGAGGAAATGGAAATAGAAGAAAAAAAGAGACAAATTGAAAAATGATGCTGTTCCGCGTACATGCTATTTTAATTATTTCCCGACTTTCTCCATTATTCTTTTCATGTTATACCCAAAAAAATTTTTGTGTTTATATGTTTTAAAGACCCTAATGTTGTCCTTGCTTTTTTTAGTCACGTATTTATAATTTTTCATTTTCTTTGTTGTTGTTTTCCTCTTTTTTCTTGTCTTCATTCCTTGTTCGCATCTCATTTCAGTCATTTAAAATACTTTTTCTGTATGTAGGATGATTTAACATTTTTTGTGTCATTTGAAGAAGAAAATGCTGATTTAGGGTGTTGCTTTAAAATGAGGTCAAAATTAATTGATATGGGGATGAAATGCTAAATTTTTTTCGATTTTTTATTGTGATTAATTTAAATGATGTGATTTCAGTGCACTTGTAGAGTCAATATTCTATGCATTTAGTAATTTTTTTATACATACAATACAGACATTCAACCAAAATGATTTTTCCACAAATCATTTTGCAGTTATTTCCTTGAAAAACTATGGCTTTATTCACACAAAAAATCAACATTTCAATACCATGAATTAATAATTATAAAGCTTTAATTTCAAAAGCACATTCATTCGTTCAATCAATTGCACATCAATAACTCCAAACACCTTCGAAAAAAAAAGTTTTAAAATCTCTCAAGAGAATCAAAAAGCAGAAAATTTACGAGAGCTTCAATAAAAAATAAATCATTAAAATTTTTATTACGTTTGGAGTTGCTTTATGCCTTTTTGTTATATTTTCAATTTATTGTTCATCCCGTTGAAATAAAATAAAAGCACAAAAAAAAATATAAATAAATTCAAGCTAGAGTGTTGACGATAGCCTTTCTGTTTGCTTACGTAATTTGAAAATGTTTAAAGCTTTTTATGGTTCAATTTGCTTTTGTTTGTAGCTTACAGCCTGTGTGCTGTTTTGTAAATATTTGATTACAATTCAAGGGATGATTTGTTGAATATTTTGAGACTTCAACTTTTATTTTCAAGGGATTTGTTTAAGTGACATTCTGGATTTCGTAGGACTTAAGGATTTGTTATTTAGTTCATGATTTTTTAGTCAAGGATTTTTAAGAACTTTATTTGTAAATGCAAAACTTGAAAAACCTTGCAAAAATTTTATTTTTCAATTCCTTTAAAAAATTCATTTTATTTTCACTTCCATAAAAAATGCTCAAAATTCAATTTTGAATAAAAATAAAAAGAACTGATGTCTCAAATCGTATTTTTTAATATTTGATTCAACATCTGATCATGATGTACATACGAATGTCATTCCATCTGTTTCAATACAAATCTTGTCATCCTTAAAGTCTGATAAATTTGTAGTATCTTTTATGTGAAAACGATACATCAAGATAAAGTACGACTGTCAAGCAGAATATGTCGATTCAGTCATGGATGAGACAAAGTTCTTAGAATTTGTAAATACAAATATAAAGTTTATTGACTCAAGTAAAATTTAAATGAACACGTGCTGAAAATTATCAGAGAATTGTGTATTTAATAAGATTTTGAATGAGTTGTAATGAGATGATGAATGTAAATAGGAAGAAACTGAAATCTAATTTTTTCATTAGTTAAAAAAATCATGATATGAATTTCTGCACGTATTTTAAAGTAGTTAATTAGCACACTTATCATCCCTTGAATACAAAATTGTTTTATTTATGTTATTGCTGTTATTGAGTTTCAATATTATTTTTTGAAAATTTTGTTGTGTCCCCGTTGCTTTACATAATATGTATTGTATAAAAAGTTATTTATTTATTCACCTATTAACATATTGATACATTTAAATATAGCTGATCAATTATTAATGAAATTTAATACCTATTAATATTTTCCCCTTTTCTCATTTAACATACACCAATTCCCCAAAACAATACCAAAAAAAAAACCTGTAGTCTAACGAAGATTTAATAACAAAATCCACAAAAAGTCGACTAAAATTTCCCCGAATTGCAATAAAACTTCGACCTGGTCAAGTGACGGTGAGAGAAAAAGAAACAATCCTTGATGAGAAAATAATTCAACGAACTGAAGAGGTCTCGGATCCACTCACCGGGGAACCGACCATTCAGACTTTCGAATATGTTGAGAAGGTCATCGAAAGAGAGGTGAAATAAAAAATTATTAATTTTCTACTTTTTTGCTTGCTTTTTGCTGTAAATTGCTTAATTTGTGATCGTTGAATTGAATGTTAAGTTTTTTTTACACTCCCACAAAAATTATTTTCGTAAAAAACACAAAAAAGTCACATATTTGTTTTCTGTTGTTTTAATTGCACTTTGCACAGATTTTTATGCCATTTTTTTGGCTCAATTCACTGTAGATATTTCTGGAATTTAAATTCATTTTCCAGCATGCAAATATATAAATTTCCCTCAATTTAGGATTAAACTTTAGCTATGCTAGGGCAATATTCAAAAATCGATTCCGATGATAGACATTCAAATCCACAATTGACCACAAATCGCTTTCACATTTTTGCGCATTTCTTCCTCTTTATTGTATCTCTGTTGGTTGCCAAAATGTGTATGCATGTGTTATATTTTAATAATGTCTACGAATGTGTGAATAATCTCATGCATGATCGCATCAGTCGAACATGGGATTTACAAAATTTTGTATCGGAAATGGAAAAAAGAGAATTTTCTCTGAAAATGATTCAGTATTGAATGGATGTGAAGGTTCAAATTGAAAATAAATGACTTTGAGTTGTGAGATTTGTGAAACATATGTGGAATTGAAATTGCAGTTTTGGACTGGTTTGTGATGCTCTGATGTTGATGTTTATTATGTTTGATGATGGATTTTTTAGTTGGAAATTGATATTCGTTTGTGGTAGACTTAAATTGACTTAGACGAGGAAGGTACTTGCTTGGAAATGATGATTTAATTTTTATGATATTTTATGACATTTTTTCTTGAGATTGACATAAAGATCTAAATTTTTGAAGGTTTGAAAATCTTACTGCTGATACTATTTTAAGTACCACAGGTACTACAAACATTCAAAATTTCAATCCAGTTCCAACACTGAAATAAAAGACCCCCTATTTAAAAAATCAATATTTACAAAGCCACAAGCAAAAAAGCATTTTAGAGACTGAGAGAAATTTATTGGCCATATAAAAAAATTATCTTCCTCATCGTTGATCTTTCATCATACATCAAAAATTCAACATCAATTGCCCCAGAGGACAAATACTGGTCATTGTGTGACATCGATGAAAATTTTATTAGTCCATGTTTCACATGAATTGAAAAAAGAGTGTTTGCACATATCAACAAAAGACGGGAAAGCGAGAAAAATAAATTTCACTCAATATTGCCAATATTTGCGATGATTTCTGATAGCCACACCATAAAATTTACTCTGGCACTAATGACTGCAATAAAAATCGATCAATTTTCTGAAATGAGGAAAAATGTTGCGATTTTTTGGCGAACTAAACAAAAATGTTCCATGTACAACAAATTGACTTTAATGGACGTTATTGATGACTTACTAATGGACTTTTCTTTTATAATGATTATTTTTTGTTACTTCCTTTTTGAAAAAAAAAACTGTAAATTCAATGATGCTTGAAAGCTTTTTCTTTTCTTTCTCGATTGGCATCAGCAAAATGAAAAATTGAATTTCAAAAGATTTCTCACAGGATTCTCTAATGAGAAAGCTGTTGAACATGAAATGAAATTCCTTCAAACATTTCTGTTAAATGGAAAATATATTGAACTTTACAGCAAATGATTTAATGTTTCATGATACATTTCCGTTACTGATTTGTAAAATCTATTAGTCAATGTTGTTTACTGTAATTGATATTGCGATTGAACATAATGATGCATTACGATTGTAAATTATGGGGGATGTGAAAAATGATTCAGAATTAAATGACATTTGTGATTTTAATGAAAGCTCTCGTATGTCGGTAATTATGGAGAACGTTGAGCTATTGAGAATTCAATAAATGCCATGTACTGCAAATAATAAATGAGCAGTTAAATTGAGTGCTATTTTGATGTTTTTGAGTTTATACTTTTTTAAATCATGTCAATTTATTTTAGATTAATAGGTCAGAAAATTTTTAGTACTCAAGTCTTGGATTTATTTCACAATGTTTTACGTAAATTTCTAAGAAAATCTGTGTGAAAAACTCGAGCAACAATTCAATTATCCAATCGCATTCCACTTGGGGGCCGTTCACTTAGTACGTTCGCTTTTTAGGGGGGAGGGGGGTCTAAGATTTTGTAACAGATTAAACAAAACAAAAGAATTTTTATACAAAAAGCGTAACGAGGGGGGAGGGGGGGTCTAAAAAGTCATTTTTTTGCGTAACGTACTTTGTGAACGGCCCCTTGCAAGAATGGATGAATAATTTTTCAATATCCTTGATAATTTTATTCCTGTGCAAATTGCATTTCTTTACTAAAAAAGGATTGTAATTAAAATTCTTCTTTTTCTGCTCTGCCTGAATTCGCAATTCGTACTTTTTCCATTCCCATTTCAAGCTTAGGATAAGCATCAAGAATAAATGGAATTAAATTTCCCAGACATGAAGTGAAATTCATTAAAATTCAAATAAATTAATGAATCTCGATAGAATTTAATTGAAATGCAATGCTGTACTTTGCTTGTTGAGAATTCATTAAAATTTTAAAATATCAGATATCGAATATACCGTCCTTTACCTTTACCTTACTCCATGCTTCATTGTGAATATTTGAGACAGAAGAATAAGCTAAAATTCAGAAAAGATTTACAATAACGAGATGAGACAGATCATGAAGATAATTGAGATCATTTTCGATTGCAATAAATGAAATAGTATTCGATAACGTTTATTGATTCATGTCTGACTGTTTTCGAAATGTCTCTAGAATTTTCATTCGCATTTATTGAACAGAAAATGAAATTCACTCAACTAAATGATTTTCATCTCTACAATTCTATCGGAAGTAACTTTTTTACACGATCGAGATGGAAATTCAATTATCCTTAATATTGCAAACCTTCTAATGCATTCGAATGATGAAATAAGGAACAGAAAATGTATTTTTTTTTTCTCATTCTGTAATGAAAATAAAAACGGAAAGATTATCTTTCGAGAAATACGGAAATGAGTAAAAATATTGGCCTTTATTTATTTCTATTGAGTGTATCCAATTGACCATGTGTGTCTGCATCTTATTACATACTTCTTTCTAACTCTATTTAATTTTCTTGGAAAATTTATTTCATGATGATCGCCAGAGGGTTTGAAAAATTTACTATGAATAATGTATTCATGAATACATATTAACTTGGATTTTGGGGGTCTAAGTAAATGTCATAGAATTTTAGATTTCGATATATCGATTATTAAATATTATATATAAATTATTAAAAGTATATTTAAATATTTTTAAGAGATAAAATTGATTACAAAGTAATTACATTATTCCTAAAGATTAATTTGAGAGTTAATAAAATAAACCAAGTCCCTAAATATTCCCAAAATCCCCTCAAATCCTAAAATTATTCAATCACATCACTAAAGCTTTCATTTGCCAAAAAGCTTCTATTCGCATCCTCCACAATCGCATAGATTGAATTAACCTCAGTTTCCATAAATATTGATTTATCTAAAACGTTTCTAGTCAATTACTTCAAAAAATTTGCCATTATATAACCGAATAACCACCAGAATACTAAACTATATCAAAACGACCCCCACTGGTCAGTATCAAATTACAATTTACCTCTTAATCTTCAGATACTTTACTCGTATTTTAGATCTATGAGTTCATAAGGAAAGGAAGAAAAATCCCCTTAAACTACATATATTCATGAACAGTATCAGAAGCAGCAGTAGCAGTAGCAGCAAAAAAAAGAAGAAAAGAAAAGTAGCAAAATGGAAAAAAGGCAAATGAAATGGATCAAAAACATGAAAAGGCATCCAAATTAGCTCCTCATACCCATCATCCTAACCTTCTGCATCCCCTTTTTCATTCGTTAAAAGAAAATAAATAATTCAGTAGTCAGTAAATCTCATAAATTGTGGTTTGATTTCCATTCGCTCTTAAATAAATGAAACCATTTTTTTTCTGCGTGTTGCTTCCGATGATGCTACAGCTACTGTGCTTGTTGTTGTGGCCCTTTTTCCACTTTTCTTCCTTTCGGTCATCAACATTTTCTTGAGCCGGAAAAAAGAGAGGATAAAGAATGGCATAAGAAGTTGGATTACCCTTATATTCTTCTGCTGTATCTTACCCTTTCTATTCATCCAATTCGATGATTGTAATGGCTCCTTTCCTTTAAACGCTCCAGCTGAGGACGAAGATTTCTCTTTTTTTGCCTGTCCCTTTTTTTTCTTTTCAACGGAACAGCTTAATTTATTTTGTCCTATTGTCAACGTCATTGTCTATTTTATGGACAATTGATTTATTGTTGCTTAAATTTATTTTTTATAGCTTTCTATTGAAAGTTTCTTTCCTTAACAAATGATTAATTAAGATGTGATGATTTGCTGTGAAATGTGTAATAGAAAAAGGGACTAGAGACTACCGAAAGAAGAAGTGAGGAACTTTTGATGCAAAAAAATGTAACCAATTTGTAGTCAATGAAGCTTTCTATTGATTCTTGAATGACTGTTGATTTTTGATCATGTATGTATGTAGGATAAATAATGGAGATTTTATCAAGTAGATTGAAAGTTTTGATGAATACTTTATGTGGGTTCGAAGGACAATAACATATTGCTGTTGATTTCAGCAACAGTCTATGTTTTCTACTCAATTAAATTGCATGCAATTTTCAAATCAATCGAGGCATGAAATGCAAACTTGTTGAATAAAAAAATGAATGCCACTCCGATCAGTAAATGCGTTCAAGAAATTAACGCATTTCTTATCAACTTAACCTAAACTTTTCAAGATCTACAATCTATGTCTTGTATAATGAACTTTATTTTTCCATATAAATTCATTTTTGTGGCACTGTAATGGCTCAATTAAAATAAATTTATGCTCCTTTATGTGTATGAAGATGGATTATGTCTAAATGTATGTGTATGCGTTGTTGTTGTTGCTTTATTTTTTGTTACTTTATTTTTTGTGTAAGTAAACAAATGTATGGTTGTAATATGGTTATTGCTCTCAGTTATAACACTGTTAACATTAAATGGGAGGCACAGACACGTGATTACGATTGTGCCATGCATGTAGGAGCTATTATGGTGATGGTTCTTTAATGTTTGTCAATTTACTCTCCATATAATGTAATATTGATTTGTACAGTTAGACATACTAACATACTAACTGTTATATAATGAATGAACATGTACATGTCCTTTCTAATTCCAAATTACAATTTATTTCCATTTTTTTTTTGTTCTCTCTCTCTTCCCAAACCATTAATTTGTGTGTTATGTTATGCTAACATCTAAAAACATAATCCAACAGGTTGAAACGTGTCAAGAGAAAATATTCTCACTTGAATTAGAAGATCCAAAATCATTAGAATCACCATTGACACCCACATCGACACCAATAACCGAGCAATTTATTTCATCATTACAATCATCAAATCTAATGGAACAACAGTGTTCAGCCGATGAGAGTGATGACAATCAATCAATGGTTACAGTTTGTCCAAATAATACCGAAGATACACTCATTTTACATCCAACTGATCCATCAGATTATATTAATGCTAATGTAAATACTCTTATGTCATCGAATGATCAACATAATGATGAAGTCGACGACGATGACATTGAGGATGATGATGAGATTGAATATTCTAATCAGATCAATACAATCGTACAAGTTGTTAATCCATTACTAGTTGGTGATGGTGAAGCAACAGAAATTGCCATTGGACACTCGGATGATTTATCATCATTTAATAATGAGCTGGGAGATTATACTGATGGTATTACATATCGTCAAGAGCTGTCACTTAACGATAAAATGAAAAATGTCCTTAAAGAGCTCAAAGAAAATGAGAAAGTCCGTTTAAGTTGGTCGCGAAGCATGGAAGAGGATGATGATGAGGACATAGAGAATTTTGAGAAGCACGAAAAAGAATGTGAAGAAGATGATGACAATAACATTGTAAGTACATCGTATGAAGAGAAAACAGGCAGTATTGGAACTGTCTTTATGGTTCGTGAGCGTCTCATAAATGACTTTTATGATCATCAGCCAAGTCAAGATATTGATAATCAAGCAAGCATTGACAGTTGTCAAGTGTACTCAAATCCTGGTGTCGATGAATTTCTCGCACATGAGATTCAACATTCACAAGAGTCTCTAAGTACACGTAAAGAGGCATTGACACTTGACCTAACTACAACAACAGCAATAAGTCAATCTAATGAGAATGGCGATGAAGATGATGAAAATGATGAAGATGAAGATACATCTACGACTGATAATACGCCTTCAACACCTACAAAGTCTTTAGTGCAAGAAGATAACGCAAATGTCGGCACCAGCAATACAAATAATAATCCTAGCAAGAAAAAACGCCGAAAGGGTAAAAACAAGTCAAAGAAGTAAATGAACTCTTATACGTAAAGTACGTCATTTAATTTCTAATAATTCATTCATTCCTTATTTCCTTTTTCTCCTTTTTCCGTGAATAATGCAAAAAAAAATATTTTAATGTTATTAAATGCTTGCAGCAGTTTTAATAAAATGGCTACAATGAGAGAAAGTTTGTTAACAATATAAAACTTTTAATCATGACCATTTTAGCTAATTGTTGCTAAGGTGATGGAAGGAACTGCTAAAAAATTGTTTAATTGAAATTTCTACCAAGAATTTTAATATTTTTAACCCTATTTAAAATTCATTCAAAGACAATGAAATCGTTTTCTCTGGAACTTGATCCTTAGTCCTAAACAAGTTGCCCAAGATGGAACATTTTATGTGTGACTGGACATTTAATTTCACAAAGACTCAAAGAATCTTTTTATTTTTGGTCATTATGAGAATATCCATCATTTTAATTTAATAATAGAGAAATCTTCTAGCAGTTTATTAAGGACTGTCTTTTTTAAGTTCCGGTCATAAAATTCATTTTTTAAAAGGTATCTAAAGGTTCACTAAAAAATTGACTTCTTTGTGTCCATTTCTTATTTTTCAAAGCAAAGGTATTAAATTCCTCGAAGTGTCTCTACTTCTAGCATTTTTTAGAACAAAATTCTTATAAATCAAAGTAATGCAAAAAAATTCTTTGAGCTTATATTGTTAGCTCTTTCCAGAAGATACCTAAGAAAATTCTTGCAAGTGCTTGAAAACCTTCGAAACATTTACAATTTGAAGAAGCACTCAAATACAAATAAGTATGTGATTTAAGGCAAATAAGAAAAAAAAATCCACATCTACCCATACATGATACGTTCCTTAAAAGTCATCGAGGCACAGAAGCGCACGTAACAAATTAGGTACGTGAAACTGCCGTCTGCTTATTGCAAAGGAATAGAGTTAAAAATCGTATCACAGGAAAGAGGAGAGGAAGCGAGTAAACATGTATTTAAGCATTACATGTGAAGTGAAAAATCCAATTTTATCGTTCCCTACACACACTTACAGTTCACATGCTAGTTTTCCATTAAATTTAATTAAATTATTGCATTAGTTGGTACTTCGTACTAATTACAATTCATTAAATCGCATAAAATTCTCATTTTTACTGAGCGCAAAAACGGAAACTTTTTTTTTGCTACTGCACAAAACTCGATGATGGGGGATGAGGTAAGAAGAAATGATGGAGAGGGTGGTGAAAGTAGTGCTTAACAATCTGTAACAAGTTGCATCAACCTCTTCATACACTTCGTTTAAAACTCTTGTGTGTGTATGCATTTTATATCTAACAGATGTTTTTCATCTCCAAAAAGATCTGACATTAATTTTTTTTTGCTTCACATTTCCAGAGCACTTTTTAGATGTAAATGTGACTTTATGTTTATTTTGGGTGTTGAAAGTTCATTAAATGGGTTTGAAAAAAGGGCATTTGTTCAATGGAATAACCGAAAGCGTTGGTTGAGGTGAAAGAGTTTAATTTGTTAAATCTGTGGATCTGGATTTGTTGATTTAACAGCTCATAATTGATGATATTTGGGAAGGGAAATTTTGTGTTCGAAAAATAATTAATTTATTGCAAAAAAATCAAAAAACTGAATGTAATTCAAATACATATAAAATTTGTTTTATTGTCTGGGATTTGAACCCATACCATCCATCTTCATAAATCATATCTTTATGGTTTTCCTTTTCAAAGCCTACCATATTAGCCAATGAGCTTTCTAATCTTCATACTCAATTTTGGATAATTTTGATACATATATCAAAAATTAAGAAGATCCATCAGTCAAATTTATTTCCACAAAATTAATATTTTTAAAAATTTAAAAGCGCCTCAAAAATCCAATTCATAAAAAATCCTTCCAAACTTTTCTGATTTAACATCATTGCAAATTTCAATGCATTCAGTGCTCCTGACGATTACAACATGTTCTTTATTTCCATTTTCATTTGAAATGACACAGTCTTTTAATGTTCAAAACCAGCTCAAACTCGAGGGAGAGAGAAAGCTCACAAATTGTGATAACAGCTAAATATGCGTCACAAAAATATTATTAATGTATGTGTTCCATATAACATAAAAATTTTTCTGTTGAAACGTGTTGGGAGCTTCAAACTGAAATGAAACACTTATAAATATTGTTGAAAGGAGAGGAGAAAGTATATAAAAGAGTAAAATGGCGTAAAATGATATCTGTTACTTCCATTATGAAGGACAAGGATCATTACCGTAGAAAATTAAACATTTTCTTTCTTTTCTTCTTTTTACTCCCCCCACATCACTGCTGTATATAAAAGTAGATCTGAACAGAACATATTTCTGTAACAAATGGCATTCAGTCATGAGGAAGGAAAATTGAGTTTTGTTGGTTTCCGAAAAATGTATAAAAAAAGTTTTACATGCACACATACACACACAAAAGTTTTGTGTTATTATTATTACTTCATGATATGGCAGTGCCAAAAAAAAAGACGGAGCACACAAGATAGAAGAGTCTTATCATTCACGAGTATCATATCATTCGAATGATGTGAAATTTGATGCTCATTTAATCGAAAAAGTGTCAGAATGACGAACGTAGGAGAAATATTCAAGCACCACGACGACGGGCCACATGAACACAGAATATACACGATTTTTTTTTCTCAATAGCTGAATGAATGAAATAACAATTTCGTATTGATAATTTTATGCTCTTTTAATTTATTGGAATTTTTCGAGTGTCTGTATTCAGTCTGTTTTTATTATTCTTTCACTCTTGAAACGCTTGATTGATTAAGTGAATTGAGCAATATGAATACACAAAAAAGTAAAGGATAATAGAAGCAATTAAGTGATGAGATGATGATAATATTATCAGATATTCTAAAAATGACCACATGATGAATATATATTTTTGGACGGAAATCATTTTTGATTTTATGTGACATTTAAAGTGATGACATTGATAGGGGGATGGAATGGTAAATGAATTGACCTGAGTGGCTATGGATAATGATTTAATAGCCATTTAACTTTCATTTGAGGTTTATTGTCTGAGACAATGATGGAGCTTTTTATAAAATCGGTAATAAATTGAAGATGTGGATGAATTAGATCAGTGGTGGCCAACCTTTTTTGTGTCGCGGCACACCTTGTGAGTAAGTCATGACCAAAACCGCACGCGGAACACGGCTCGTGGTGCTTTTGCAAAAAAATTCGGCACACTAGTGTGCCGCGGTACACCGGTTGGAATCACTGAATTAGATTATAATTCAGAATTATTGAGAAGGAGCAAATAATTCCTTGATAAAATTTTCAACTCATTAAGAATTTTAAAAAAATTAATAAACTTTTCTGTTAAAATTTTCTGACTATGTCCCTGGTTTATGATTAATTTAAATTCACGTTTCATAAAAGTCATTAAATCATACCGAGAAATTGAGGATTTTGGCACACATAAAGAATATTTTAAGCACCAATTAATCCAGTTCACATCTCAATGGCCACAAAAAAAATTATCTCTATTTAATCTGATAATAAAAAAGTATTTTAATCTTGAGATCAAATTAATTCTTTTTTCATCAAACTTTATCATCGCAAATGCCCAGGCATACTATTACCAACTCCATTAAAATCTTTGGCTTGCATCGTTCGAAAGCAATTTGATAAAAAAAATTCCCGAAAGCATAAAATTTATTAATTCAGCAATAAAAACTTTTTTTTCATCCATTGCTTTTCATCACCCATCATTTTTCATGAGTGAATGTGCATAAATAGCCGTGACATCATTAATTTGATGCTATTGCAGTGTTAAAAAAATAAAAAAACACGACTTACGTAGAAAGTCAATAGCTTCCGCGTTCGACTATCGCGTCAGCAAAGCTTCGCTTTGCATTAGTTTGAAGATTAGGATTCGATCGGGTCAGCAAAGCTTCGCTTTGCATTAGTTTGAAGATTAAGTCTCGATCGGGTCAGCAAAGTTTCGCTTTGCATTAGTTTGAAGATTAGGATTCGATCGGGTCAGCAAAGCTTCGCTTTGCATTAGTTTGAAGATTAGGATTCCATCGGGTCAGCAAAGCTTCGCTTTGCATTAGTTAAAAGATTAGGATTCCATCGAGTCAGCAAAGCTTCGCTTTGCATAAGTTTGAAGATTAGGTTTCTATCGGGTCAGCAAAGCTTCGCTTTGCATAAGTTTGAAGATTAGGATTAAGGCTCAATCGGGTCAGCAAAGCTTCGCTTTGCATAAGGTTGAAATTCAGTAGAAGTATTAAATCTGGATTAAGTACCTAAACTGACGATGAAATTCAGAAAAATTATGTTTTCCTAAAATTTGACTGTTTTCTGCAATTTTTGTTCATATTTAATAATTTTAGAAAAAATTGGAGTTGAGTCAACAAAAAATTGTTATTTAAAAATGTTAAATCTTTTGACATAGATTAATTTTAATCCGGACTGTTTAACCACTAAATCAAGCTCGATTTGTCAAGAAATGTTCAAAAACGTTAAATTATGTCAAAATATGTCAAAAATGATCAATTCTTAACCGAAAATCTCAAATCAATCGAGTTGGATTAAATTTAAATAAGCTGATTTATTTTATAACTTTGATTAAATCCAAACACTACCAATCAAAGCTCAAAATATTTTTTTTCTTTAATTTTAACTTTATTTAGCTGTTTTTAGTCAATTCTAACCATTTTGTAAAAATTTCGAGTGAAAAAAGTAAAATTCGTTAAATTTCGAAATTTTAATCCTCACACTTGGATTAAAATTGAGTCGGGATTAACTCTTAGATTGCTTAATTCTCTTAAATTTTCAAATTTTTTGAAAAACTGTTTATTTCATAAAATTCTACTATTTTTTACCTTAATTTTGATATATCATTCATAAAAAAAAAAAAATTGAAAAAATTTTGAATGAGGGGGTTTTGTTTTTAATCCGATGAATTTAAATTTTAATCCGATGGATTAAAATTGTTCATGCTCGTTCTCGAAAACGATAGAGTTTCACGCAAAGCGACAAAATTTCCCACCTACTAGACCTCCGTAGCTTTCTAACGATGTATAATTCATTATGTTTAATGTTGACCTGCGAGCTGTAGGTTGGGTGACAAATTTTAATCCCTTTTCGAAAACGTAATTAATAGGGAAGGATTAAAATAAATCCGACGGATTTAAACTTTCAATTAATTTTCCTGACTCACAGTTTAACCAAAGTGGGTCATGTTTGGTATCGTTGGAAAGGTAATTTTAAGGGCTATTTTATAAAAATTACTTTATTCCAAATCTCCCCCACCTATGACCACCAGACCAACCACAAATTTAATCCCCCTTTGAATAACCATTTGCATGTTCTGCTGAGTCAGGATGAGGTTATAAAATTTGGATTTTAGTTCCAAAAAATTCTAAAAAATATTTGAAACTTTTAAAGTACCAGAATTTTTCCGTTTTAGTGCTGTTAAAAAAAGTTATAGCAAAAATGAGTTTTGTATGGGTTTTGTATGGAAAACTTGTAGGTGGCACCACGGTCGTAGATAAAGTTTTTGGGCCAAGCGACAAAATTTCCCACCTACTAGACCAAAATACCTAAATTTTGAGATATGAACCATTACCTCTCGATTAGATAGGGAGGCTGTAGGTTAGGTGACAAAATTTTCAAAGTGTACCAAAACAGCTTCCGAGCTTGCGCGGAAGCTAATTGTGCCCCATGATGGTAAATGCTGTTATACATTTTTTTTTTGTTTCTCATCAAAGGGCAATTAAATTCATATATTAAAAGCCTTTTTTTTGCTCTCCGAACTGTTTTTGATGGATGTGGAGAAACTTTTTTTTTTTATTTTTCATTTTTCACATCAACACATTTCTGGAAAAAAGCAGAGCTCATGCATATAACCATTATAATGTACATAAATTTATGTTGTGTGCATTGAATGAAATGAATTGTGAGAATAAAATTTCCATCAAATTTATATGCAACGATGAGAGAAATGCAGGCAGCGAAAAAGCCGCGGTGGCCGAGTGGTTAGAGTGTCGGCCTCCTATGTCAACGACCTGGGTTCGATCCTAGGGAAAGTCTAGTCGGATCTGGTGCTTTTTCGCTGCTTCTAGTCTGGCAGCTCGGTTTGTGTCGTCGCGAAACACAAATTTTGCTAGGTACATTACATTGATATACCCTAGGTCAATGTAATTGTGCAGAGCTTGCAGAAAGCATTCGCCATATCTATGGCAAAAAAAACACAAATCGTCATTTTATGACAAAAACAACCCAAAAATCCATCGATGTCAACGCATCAAAAAGCAATAAAATCTGCACCAAAAATCAACATTTAAGATGAATAAGCTGCTGCTTGAACTCTTAAAATTAATATTATAAATTTATATATTTGTAATTATTATGAAAAGCAAAATAAAAATAGCATTTTTTTTTAAAAAAAAAAAAAAAAGATGAGAGAAATGCACACACAAAAAAAATTCTGAATTCAATTAAATTTGCTGTTGAACTAATATTTTTTATCGATATTTTGTATATACAATAAAACAGCAAGTGATATGGGGATGCATTTTTTATTCAGTCAAATTGTTTGACTTTTTTTTTATTCATCCTGCATTTTAAAAAAAGTTTTTTTTCATATTTTTTTTCCATCATGTCTGTCTTTCTGTTCAGCAGTTAAAAAAATGTTAAAGTTAACAATTTATCTTGTTGTCGAGATTTTTTTTTTTTGAACAAGTGTCTCATCATTATTTGATGAGTTTCTCAAAAAGTTGAGCATTTTAATTGACGTACAAGTTTAATGAAATTTTTAATTGACATATGAAGTTGAACTTGTCTTGGCATTTAGTAGTGAAAATTTTAATTTTTGATAATTTCGTGGAAGATGAGCAGTCTGAGTTTGTGGTCGGTCAAAATAAATAAACTGGATAGTTAGAGTTTGAGGTTAGAATACTCGAATTTTCAGTTTTTTGTGGAAAGTTTTTAAAATTTTAAATGCGCATTTAGTTCACTTCAATCAGTCTTCATTGACTACGTCATTTAAAGTTTTTTTTCTGATGTGAATAATTCAAGTTCGACAGACTTATCGAAAGTCTAGGGGTATTCAAATATGCATATTCGAAAATTAGAAATTCAAAAAAATACGTTACACTATTTCTCGAATTTCATAACTTTTTTGGATTTTTATAATTAATTTGGCTTAATTGTAGTCCTGAATTATGGATTGAATCATTTTATTTGAAAAATTCTTTATGAAAATGATTTAATTTGAGTTCAAAGTTTTTTGAATTTTCGAAAAAGGGGGTATTTAACTTCGAATTTTGCATGGCAGACAGACAAAAGTGTAATTTTTGCACTTTTATCGGAAAACTGTAACGGTCACAAGTCTCGAATTATTCACATCAGGTTTTTTTAAACAAAAAATTTTTTATCTCTAAAAATTGATCATGAGCCAGAATACAATTTTTGCTGTTGCTACTATCATCCTGGCATGTTTTACTTTTTCATCATAATATTCAGTTTTTTTGAGTACATAAATATTGATACTATTATTATTTTTATTATCATTGAACAGCTAAAGCAGTCAAAGGAATAGGGGAGAGGAAATGAGGCAGCAAATAAACCTTGATGATGCTCTTAAAAAATATACATACATTTTTTTTGTGTTGATGAAGGTAGGTTGATAAACATCGACAACGACATACATATATTCAGCAAGTTCGATAGCAGGAGTTGGAGATAGATAAATATGAATATCAATTTAACGAGATGAACATTTAACAAAAAGCACACATTGCTGTAAAAAAAATGAGAAAGAAGAAACGAATAAGTTCCTTGATAGCGCCACAAATCGATTGAGTCAACAGTCAATATTACATTCACATTTTGGCATATCACACACAAATGTTCATAAAAAAATGCCATACGTACAATGTAAAAGTGAGAGAGATAAGAAAAATGTATAATGTCATGTACGAGAATTTTTTTTGTTCCTTTAAAAAAATATTTTTTTTTTTTTTCGTACCTCGAAGCCAAATGTGATTTACTTTATGCAGATCTTATGCGAGTATGTGCGCTTATTTCAGGTATACACACATATTCCACTTAAAAATACGCTTGACAAATTCTTTTCTTCCTTCTTTTTCACTATCTGACTTCGTTATTGTCATCATGACTTTATAAATATCGATGAAAATTTTTCTTCTCTCTTTCTCGTCGCTTCCAATGAGTTTTAAATGCGATTTTTATTTTTCCTGTCGTATGAAGCATAGAAATGAAATTTTATTAAAGCATATCAAGAGGAAATTTCGCTTCTTCTTCCTTCTTTCTCATTTTTTTTTTTTTTGATAAAAAATTGTCTTCAACATGAAATTGGTAAAATCTTGTCGAAGCATTCTTATCGGAAGATGCATTCAGACCTTTTTCACTTAAGTGACTTTAAAAAGATTCTTTTTATTTTTTTCACTTTAGAAAAAGTTTAATTTTATTGTTGAAAATTGTTCAAGTGAAAAAGTTGGACAAATTGATAAGAACACGAGGGACATTGTTAGTCAAGTTAATTCGTTGAGGTACACTTTTCGATGAAGTTTAATTGAAAAGAAAATTTTAAGATGAAATTCTGTTTAAAAAAATTATTTTATAGAATTTTGTAAATTTGAGAAATTTCAATTTGAACCAATTTTTATTAAAAATATATTTTTCAATTCCTATGAAAATTATTGATTTGATGTATAAAAAATTTGAAATTTTCAATATATGTTATTTAAATTAATGAAAATTTATTTTCCTATCAAAAGTATACCGAACGTGTTAGCCACAAAGACTAACTCAAATAACTTCATCAAAGTATCTTCAGTTGACCTATTTTGAAAAATAATGGTGTCTCCTGTCATTAATTTTTGAAGGATTTTCATTATTAATAATAAATTTGTGCTATATTTTTCGACCAAAAAAACACATTAAGCTTCTCAAAAAACAAGCGAACAAAAAGGTCTCCCTACCTAGCTAAAACACAAAAAACTCGAATGAATAATTAAATTTTTAAACGATCTGAAAAAAGTTCAATTACAAAAAAGGTCACTTCCAAAATTAATAATAAATAATAATTTAAAACTTCGATTAATAAAATATTAATCATTGATATTTGAGTATTTTTGAATAAGAAAAAGAAAGTTGAAATTGAAAGTTCAGAGTTCATTTGACATTTTTATTGCATGAATTTCTAACGATGAAAATTTATTGCTTAATATTTTTTATGAGCTGTCGTTTATTTTAAGTCATAATTTAATAAAATAATAAATTTGTATTTGAAAGATGCTGAATTATTAAATATTTTTAAAAAAATTGTTGAAAGGTTTTTAAATCTATCCGTCCTAGAAGTAAACGAAAAGTATGAAAAAAGAAGAAAAAAACTGGATCATGAGCTTTATAAGCGTGAATTAAAGTTGAATCTAAGTGGATTTAAAATATTATAAAATTTAAACCCCAAATAATTATTCATGTTCGTCGTCATTTCATTGTGGATAATAAACACATTTAAATTAAATTCTTGTGACATCATCATGATGAAAGTATTATAAAATATTTACAAAATAATATGATTAATTAAGTTTTGCATTTTAATTTCATTTTATGGATTAATTTTTAGATAGTATTTTTGAATTTTTAAATTTTTATCTATAAAAGCAGGGGTGATGCTGTTTAAATTTTAGATAAATTCGGCTTTTTCCCTGCCATAAATTTGAAGAAAAAAAAAATGTACAAAAAATATTCTCGGAACAAAAAAAAGGACACTTTTGTCTCCAGAGAGTAAATTTTCCGTACTAATTCAAGGTTATCTTGAAAATGTCCTACAAAAATTGGCATTTTTAAAAAAAATTTTTCTCATGCATGCATTAATATTTTATTTTCTTTCAAATGCCAAGTCGTAATGCTGGTATGATTGATTGTCTTTATCTTTAAAATATGTTTAATACAAAACAAAAGTGCTTATGAAATTTTAAAGTTTTATGAGTGTTTGTGCTTAACACTTAAAGGTCAATTCGATTGCATTTTTTTCACATACACAATAACAGTATTTTTTTATTTTGTTAAGAAAGGATGAAGCACTGAGTAAGTTTAAAGAAAATTTTTGATGAATTCATAACTTTTATTACTTTCATAATTTGTTCATAAAGTTCCACTGAAATTGTTTAAAATTTTGGTAGAAAATCAAAATTTATGACAACATAATTATTAAATTACGTGAACTCGAATAAAAGCAAAAAAATTATCCATTAGCAAAATTATGTTTAAAAGATTAATGAAGAACGAACGATTTACTCATGATAATTTCATTTATTTTTTTTTAATAATTTTAATGGCAAAAATGATAAAAATGAAAAATAAAATCCGTTTTATAAAATAATATTCTAATTAAATAGATGAAATCGATGTGCATTAGAGGATAAATTCATAAAAATTTTAATAGAGTATATATATATTTTTAAACCGAATTCAGAAAATAATTAGAATGTAGATTTTTTTAATTAAATAATTGTAACTTAAATTTCCATATGATAAATGTTATTCATATATGCCCTATTTACAATAATTATTTTATGTAAATTGTAAGTCGAAAAGAAAACATAAATTGTATCATTTGGAAGAAATGAAGAAAATAAATTAATAAATAAAATAAAAATGAATAATAAAACTAGTAATGAAGCGGATCACGCTTCATGGGGTATATTCACACCACCAGTAGAACTTCTTTTGATTTCAATTAGAGAAAAAAATAATTATACTTTACCTACTGATTTATTTATAATCGCAAAAAAACTTATCTAATAAAAAAATTTGCCTAAAATATTTAAGAAACTTTCTATTCACTTTTAGTGAATAACATAAAATCTATATTAGAGCTTTGCAAATATTCTTCATTTTCACTTTTTCATTATCTTATGAATCGAAAGCCTGGGAACAGTTTGGGAAAATTTTCACACCTTCACTCGCTTCGCTTCGTTCAGGATGTAAAAATTTGTGAGCTTCGCTCAACCTAGTTTGATCTACGTTCAAACTTCATGTGTTCGAGCTTTGCTCGAACACTTTTACATTTTACTTCATGAATCCAAAGTCTGAGGAAGTATTGGGAAAATTTTCACACCTTCACTCGCTTCGCTTCGTTCAGGATGTAAAAATTTGTGAGCTTCGCTCAACCTAGTTTGAACTACGTTCAAACTTCATGTGTTCGAGCTTCGCTCGAACACTTTTCGAAGAACTTTGCTTCTTGTACTTTTTCACTCGCTTCGCTTCGAGCTTAGATCGAACACTTTTACATTTTACCTTATGAATCCAAAGTCTGAAGAAGTTTTGGGAAAATTTTCACACCTTCACTCGCTTCGCTTCGTTCAGGATGTAAAAATTTGTGAGCTTCGCTCAACCTAGTTTGAACTACGTTCAAACTTCATGTGTTCGAGCTTTGCTCGAACACTTTTACACTTTTCACTCGCTTCGCTTCTGTTGCAGTCAAGACCTTGAGCAGAGTAGACGTGTTTTGAATTTTCTCCGTAATTATTTAAAAATTTACTAAAAAATCTCAAAACAATCAATCTCAAAACAAAAATCTCAATAACATCGTGAAACTATCAGTATATACAGGTAGTTTTCAAAACTTTTCAACAAGATGGAAGCAGCCATCGCATCAAATCTCAGCGAAGAAAATGTGCAAAACTTTTCTGAAGTAATTATACCTGAACAAAGTTCAGTTATATTGACAATTCTCAACAATGAGACAGATACCGACGAAATAGTTTCTGAACAACTTGACAAAGATTCAAGAAATCCGATAACACCAAAAGCTACCAAACAGACGTCATTGGACAAATTTTTGATCCAATCAAGCAAAACTGAAAAAAGAAAGAATTCAGAAGACAGCTCTCCTGAAATAATGAGTGCACCATCAAAAAAACAAACAACATCGAGACGAATAAATAAAGACAACAAAAAACTATTTCACTCTTCAAGCTCAAAAGTATTATTTCCTCCAGAACCTTCCGATAACATGGAAGCTGAAATAGTTCCTCTCGTCGAAGAAACCAGAAATCCAACTGAACAACAATTAATTCAAACAACAATATCCGAATCGACGAAAGAAAATAACCAAATAATACAACAGAAACCAAATCCAATTGTTATTAACGAACAACAACCGACAACATCCGCAAATGCGGAAATAAACAACCAAACAACACAACAAAAGTCGAAACCTCCACCAATTGTTATCAGCACAGGAGGAGGTGAAGAAATAAGAAGAATCGCAAACGAAATAAATAAACAACCCAAGAGTATCATCATCGAAACCAAAAAAGACAAACAAAAATCAAAATTAGTTACAACAGAAAGCTGGAAAGACTACGAAAACTTCATCAAGATACTCAAGGAAAGAAACCACCACTTTCACACCTTCTCTACTCAACAGCCAACGCAGAAAATCGTCCTATATGGACTTCCAAATATGCAAATTGATCATCTAGAAAAAGAGTTGCAAATTGAAAAAGTCACACCAGTGAAAATCATCAAAATGAAGATGAAGCAAAAGCGCCATGAACAAGATGATGATCAAAACTATCTTCTGTATTTCAAAAAAGAAGAGAAAAATCTTATTGAATTACTTAAAAAGATCAACATTATCAGCAACTTCAAAGTTAAATGGGATCACTACCGCAGCAAACAAAGAGGACCAGCTCAATGTTCAAAATGCCTTCAATTCGGACATGCACAACTAAGCTGTCACAGACCATCAATCTGCTTCAGATGCTCTGAACAACATGAATCCAAATCATGTCCTTATTTAATTTCAGGCACAAACAAGATCCCGACTGGAAAGCTCAAATGTTTCTTTTGCAGTGAAAATCATACAGCCATCTCAACAATTTGCAAAAACAGACAGCAAGTAATTGAAAAATGGCAAGAAAAATCATCTAATGGCAACAATCGCAATCAAAACAAAACAACTAAATCTTACTATCATCGAGAAACTGAACAAAGAAGAAACAATCCTTCAGCACAACGACGCTTCGAACAACCAAGCAGAGATGTTAAAAATACTCCAAAAAGACAACAGTGTTCAATAAACACTTTAGTGCCATCTACATCCAGACAACAGCATCCTGTTCAACAACATACTGTTCAACAAAAAAGTGTCGAAAACTCAAAACCTCAAAACACAGATCTTCCTCCATATCACAATCAGAGAAAACAAAATAATTCAAACCATCATCAAAACAACACAAGAGGAAGCAAAAACAAAAACAAGAAAAAACACAACAATAAGAATAACCATAACAATAACCACAACAATAACAACAACAAAACAAAACAAAACTCAAAACAATCTTCAATTCCAATCTCAGATAACGAAAACAACATGGAAACAGAAGACATCAGCCTACCAACGCCAAACAGATGTGAAGTCATCGCTGAAGCTTCTTCGTCATCATCCTTTAATGCTGCAAATGCTCCGATTAGACCAGAAAAAGACGAAGAAACAATAGCCATTAAAACGGCACTTGAATTTATCAAACAAAATCCTGATTGCCTCAACAAACTCATCATGATACTTGAATTTATCAAACAAAATTCTGATTTCCTCGAAAATGCCAAACAAGCAATCGACTCAGTCAAAACTAACTCCAACAACAATGAATTGTAATCAACAAAGAATCAACGTACTTTACTGGAATGCAAATGGCCTCACCGACAAAATGCTACCATTTCTCGACTTCTTATGCACTCAAAATGTCGACGTCGCCTGTATTTCAGAAACCTTCTTCAAACCTAACTCAAAAGTTGACTCACATCCAGACTACATAATTCATCGACTTGACCGCATTGACAGACCAAAAGGAGGAGTTGCAATCATTATCAAAAGAAATCTAAAACATCAGCTACAGCCCAGCTACAACACCAATCTCATTGAATGCATTGGCATCAAACTCTTCATCAATGAAACCACAAGCTGCCACATCCTCTCAGTCTACCTACCAGGTGGAACCCAAGCAAGAGAAATTGAAGAACACCTAAGAAACGACATCAACAAAATAACAAATCTGAGAGGAAACTACTACATCTGTGGAGACTTCAATGCAAAACACCGAGAATGGAACTGCAACGTAGCAAACAAAGCTGGCAAGATACTTCAAGAGATGTCAGGAGAATTCATGATCTATTATCCTGACTCTCCAACTTACTACCCTGAAGATCGTAAGAAATCATTATCAACAATTGATCTAATGCTCTCTAATTCTATTCTAGGTACATCAGAATTGAAATGCACAGAAGCAATGAGTGATCATTGCGCTGTGTATTTTCAAATCAAAACATCGAAAATTGAAAAGACTGATAATACAGTCTACAAATATGATTACAGAAAAGCAAACTGGAAGAAATTCAAATCATACATCACACGTCGCATCGAAAACAACATCACTGAAAATTCCTGCAACACAACTGAAGACATTGAGAAGCACATTAATATTCTCTCTAAACTCATCATGGAAGCAAGAAATTCAAGTGTTAAAATGAAAAATATCAATTTCGAATCAACAAAACTCACACCAGAAATCAAAGACCTGATCAAAACCAAACGAACTCTTCGACGAAGATGGCAGCGATACAGAGATCATCAAACCAAAACTGAGCTGAACTTCATTCAAAAAGATATCAAAGATAAAATAAAAGAGCTCAAAAACATCAACTGGAACAAACGTCTCGCCGATATCAAACCATCAAATCAAACTGTCTGGAAGATCGCAAAACACTTTAAGAAAGGGTCAAAATCAATGCCTCCTCTGACAAATGAGGGTCAAACTCTCATCACAAACAAAGAAAAAGCAAGCGCACTCAGCGAATATTTTCGTCAAGCACACGAAAATCCTCTTGCAAACAATGACCCTCAACACACATCAGAAGTCAACAACACAGTCAAAGAGGCACTTGATCAAGATAACGAAGAAACAATAGAGTTAACAAGCATTGAAGAAATCGCAAGTATCATCAGAAATCTCAAAAATCCAAAAGCTCCTGGACCAGACGATGTCAACAATATCCTCATCAAAAATCTTCCACCAAAAGGAATCGAATATTTGCAATTTATCTTCAACTCTTGTCTCAAACTCAACAGTTTCCCGAAGATCTGGAAACATGCAAAAGTAATTCCAATACCAAAAACCTTCAAAACCAGCAAACGAATTAAGCAGTTACAGACCAATTAGTCTTCTCAGCACAATAAGCAAAATATTTGAAAGAATACTCCTGAGCAGAATCAATGATCACCTCGAAGACAACAACATCATTCCAAATCAACAATGCGGCTTCCGTACTGGAAGGTCAACATCGCATCAGCTCATCAAAGTGATCAAGACTGCAAAAGAAAACATCAAAAACAAAAAGTCAACTGGCATGATCTTCCTCGATGTCGAAAAAGCATTTGACAGAGTCTGGCACAACGGACTCCTGTACAAAATGCTCCAGCTGAGATTTCCACTGCCACTTATAAAAACTGTAAGATCCTTCCTCAGTGAAAGAACTTTTTCAGTTTTTATAAAAGGTCAATTCTCAGACATCAAACTCATCAAGTATGGAGTACCTCAAGGAGCTGTGCTCTCCCCAACTCTCTACAACATCTTTACGTATGATATTGTAAGAGAGACAACCGACAACATCGCACTGTTCGCTGATGATACAGCATTGCATCATTCTTCAGAAAACTCAGCCGATATTGTCACCCATCTCCAACACAAAGGAAGAAAAGTCCAAGACTACATGAACAAATGGAAAATCAACATCAACAAACAGAAGACTCAAGCTTTATTCATCACAAATCGATACTCCAAACAACTTCCAAAAAACAACAACATCAAATGAATCAATCCAAATGAAAATGCGATAAGCGCCATCCTCACTTTGAACTGAAATTTCTCGTGTGTATTGATACCATATATATTATATTTGGTATTGTTGGAAAGCTTAATACAGTAACTATCTACCACTGGTAAAATTTTTTGATTTGGACTTATCCATTTTTTCACAGAACATCTCAAAGCTCGAGAAAACATGCAATTTTCAACCTAAAATTTTGTGTATACCATGTACACAAAATTTATAATTTTTTGTTGTAATAATAGCTACTAAGTACAAACTAAAACCCGCCACTTAAATCAATTTAAATTAATCAATTGGTGTCGAGATATGAATTTTTGAAGTTTTGCAAATTTTCAAAAAAAGTTGTTTTCAAAAATTTATACTTTGACTCTTTATCTCATTTCTCATGTGCATTACCACCAAAAATACAATATTTTATATCGTTGTAAAGCTAAAGACAGTAACTAGCAATATCTGTAACAATTTTTTGATATAAAGTTATTCCGTTCCTTACAGAATGCCTTAAACTTTTACAAAAAATGGGATTTTTAAATAAAAATTTTACAAACATTTTGTGGACAAAAGTTATTTGTCTTTATTGTATCATAAACTACTTACAATAAACTAACAAATACTTTTTAAATCAATTTATTTTGTCAAATTACAGTTGAGATATGAATTTTTGAAATTGAGACGATTTTTTCATATTTAAAAAACTTAAAAAATCATATATTTTTACATTTAATTTTATTTCTCGTGTATTACTTAACCATATATAATGAATTTGGTATCGCTAGAAAGCTTAGGACAGTGGCTAGTCAAGTATGTAGCAAAAAAATTTTTTTGGACTTATGCTGTTCCTTACAAAATGACTCAAATTTTTTGAAAAATATACTGTTTTAATTCAAAGTTTCTAACTGTTCATCTAAACTTAATGCATTGCAAAGTACATTGTAGGTGTGTTTTTACTTATTTGCTTCTACAGCACTAAAAATAAAAATATTTTATGTTCAGAACTTACAAAAAAAATCAATAAAAAATGTAATATTTTTAAAAAAATTTGAGCCATTTTGTAAGGAACAGCATAAGTCCAAAAAATTTTTTTTGCTGCATACTTGACTAGCCACTGTCCTAAGCTTTCTAGCGATACCAAATTCATTATATATGGTTAAGTTATACACGAGAAATAAAATTAAATGTAAAAATATATGATTTTTTAAGTTTTTTAAATATGAAAAAATCGTCTCAATTTCAAAAATTCATATCTCAACTGCAATTTGACAAAATAAATTGATTTAAAAAGTATTTGTTAGTTTATTGTAAGTAGTTTATGATACAATAAAGACAAATAACTTTTGTCCACAAAATGTTTGTAAAATTTTTATTTGAAAATCCCATTTTTTGTAAAAGTTTAAGGCATTCTGTAAGGAACGGAATAACTTTATATCAAAAAATTGTTACAAATATTGCTAGTTACTGTCTTTAGCTTTACAACGATATAAAATATTGTATTTTTGGTGGTAATGCACATGAGAAATGAGATAAAGAGTCAAAGTATAAATTTTTGAAAAAAACTTTTTTTGAAAATTTGCAAAACTTCAAAAATTCATATCTCGACACCAATTGATTAATTTAAATTGATTTAAGTGGCGGGTTTTAGTTTGTACTTAGTAGCTATTATTACAACAAAAAATTATAAATTTTGTGTACATGGTATACACAAAATTTTAGGTTGAAAATTGCATGTTTTCTCGAGCTTTGAGGTGTTCTGTGAAAAAATGGATAAGTCCAAATCAAAAAATTTTACCAGTGGTAGATAGCTACTGTATTAAGCTTTCCAACAATACCAAATATAATATATATGGTATCAATACACACGAGAAATTTCAGTTCAAAGTGAGGATGGCGCTTATCGCATTTTCATTTGGATTGATTCAAATTCCTTAATGAAAACATCAAGTGGGAAACTGAAGCCAAATATTTAGGAATGATCATCGACAAGAGAGTGACATTGAAGCAACATGTAGACTATGTGACCAACAGAGCACACATCGCACTACGACAGCTTTATCCCCTCATCAGCAGAAATTCACATCTCGACGTACGAAACAAACTCCTCATCTACAAATTAGCAATCAGACCCATCTTCACATACGGCTGTCCAGCCTTTGAAAGCATCGCAAAAACTCACATTCAACAACTTCAAGTACTACAAAACAAATTTCTTAGAATACTTCTCAACAAATCAAGATATGATAAGATCGTCGATCTACATAACGAAGCAAAAATTCCAACCATCAAAGATTACGTCGGAAAGTTGCAAGCAAACTTCACCGTTCGACTTGCATCGCGAAGCACCGACTAAACAATCATCAATGAAAGCAAAATAATTCAATTAAAGCAAAATTAGGATAATTAAGACTATTAAAGTGTCTGACACCCTAAAAATTACAGCTCAACATGTATCTTAACTTTGTACATAATTATATTCTAAATTTAATAAATAAAGTTTAATTTAAAAAAAAAAAAAAAAAAAAAAACTCGCTTCGCTTCGTTCAGGATGTAAAAATTTGTGAACTCCACTTCGCTTCGCTTCGTACCGTTCGACTTTTATAGATTACAGAACTGTCGAACTCCACTTCGCTTCGCTTCGTTCCGTTCGACTTTTTTAGATTACAGGAGTGTCGAACTCCACTTCGCTTCGCTTCGTTCCGTTCGACTTTTTTAGATTACAGGAGTGTCGAACTCCACTTCGCTTCGCTTCGTTCCGTTCGACTTTTATAGATTACAGGAGTGTCGAACTCCACTTCGCTTCGCTTCGTTCCGTTCGACTTTTATAGATTACAGGAGTGTCGAACTCCACTTCGCTTCGCTTCGTTCCGTTCGACTTTTATAGATTACAGAAGTGTCGAACTCCACTTCGCTTCGCTTCGTTCCGTTCGACTTTTTAGATTACAGAAGTGTCGAACTCCACTTCGCTTCGCTTCGTTCCGTTCGACTTTTATAGATTACAGGAGTGTCGAACTCCACTTCGCTTCGCTTCGTTCCGTTCGACTTTTATAGATTACAGGAGTGTCGAACTCCACTTCGCTTCGCTTCGTTCCGTTCGACTTTTATAGATTACAGGAGTGTCGAACTCCACTTCGCTTCGCTTCGTTCCGTTCGACTTTTATAGATTACAGAAGTGTCGAACTCCACTTCGCTTCGCTTCGTTCCGTTCGACTTTTTTAGATTACAGGAGCTATCTATATTAGAGCTTTGCAAATATTCTTCATTTTCACTTTTTCATTATCTTATGAATCGAAAGTCTGGGAACAGTTTGGGAAAATTTTCACACCTTCACTCGCTTCGCTTCGTTCAGGATGTAAAAATTTGTGAGCTTCGCTCAACCTTGTTTGAACTACGTTCAAACTTCATGTGTTCGAGCTTCGCTCGAACACTTTTCGAAGAACTTTGCTTCTTGTACTTTTTCACTCGCTTCGCTTCGAGCTTCGATCGAACACTTTTACATTTTACCTTATGAATCCAAAGTCTGAAGAAGTTTTGGGAAAATTTTCACACCTTCACTCGCTTCGCTTCGTTCAGGATGTAAAAATTTGTGAGCTTCGCTCAACCTAGTTTGAACTACGTTCAAACTTCATGTGTTCGAGCTTTGCTCGAACACTTTTACATTTTACTTCATGAATCCAAAGTCTGAGGAAGTATTGGGAAAATTTTCACACCTTCACTCGCTTCGCTTCGTTCAGGATGTAAAAATTTGTGAGCTTCGCTCAACCTTGTTTGAACTACGTTCAAACTTCATGTGTTCGAGCTTCGCTCGAACACTTTTCGAAGAACTTTGCTTCTTGTACTTTTTCACTCGCTTCGCTTCGAGCTTCGATCGAACACTTTTACATTTTACCTTATGAATCCAAAGTCTGAAGAAGTTTTGGGAAAATTTTCACACCTTCACTCGCTTCGCTTCGTTCAGGATGTAAAATTTGTGAGCTTCGCTCAACCTAGTTTGAACTACGTTCAAACTTCATGTGTTCGAGCTTTGCTCGAACACTTTTATTTTACTTCATGAATCCAAAGTCTGAGGAAGTATTGGGAAAATTTTCACACCTTCACTCGCTTCGCTTCGTTCAGGATGTAAAAATTTGTGAGCTTCGCTCAACCTAGTTTGAACTACGTTCAAACTTCATGTGTTCGAGCTTTGCTCGAACACTTTTACATTTTACTTCATGAATCCAAAGTCTGAGGAAGTATTGGGAAAATTTTCACACCTTCACTCGCTTCGCTTCGTTCAGGATGTAAAAATTTGTGAGCTTCGCTCAACCTAGTTTGAACTACGTTCAAACTTCATGTGTTCGAGCTTCGCTCGAACACTTCTACATTTTACTTCATGAATACAAAGTCTGAGGAAGTATTGGGAAAATTTTCACACCTTCACTCGCTTCGCTTCGTTCAGGATGTAAAAATTTGTGAGCTTCGCTCAACCTAGTTTGAACTACGTTCAAACTTCATGTGTTCGAGCTTCGCTCGAACACTTCTACATTTTACTTCATGAATACAAAGTCTGAGGAAGTATTGGGAAAATTTTCACACCTTCACTCGCTTCGCTTCGTTCAGGATGTAAAAATTTGTGAGCTTCGCTCAACCTAGTTTAAACTACGTTCAAACTTCATGTGTTCGAGCTTCGCTCGAACACTTTTACATTTTACTTCATGAATACAAAGTCTGAGGAAGTATTGGGAAAATTTTCACACCTTCACTCGCTTCGCTTCGTTCAGGATGTAAAAATTTATGAGCTTCGCTCAACCAAGTTTGAACTGCGTTCAAACTATATGTGTTCGAGCTTCGCTCGAACATTTTTCCTTTTCATTTCCTCATTATCTTTTGAATCGAAAGTCTGGGAACGGTTAGAGAAAATTTTCACACCTTCACTTGCTTTGGCTGTTAGATAACATCATATTTAATCGTTTTAAAACCCTACATCTGTTCAGCGCGCATTTAGCACTATAACTAAAGTACAGAAAAATTTTTCGATTTTTCAACTTTTTTGTTACACTGCGCATGAAAATTTTTTTGTCATTATAGTGTGAATTATACCTTAAATAATGCTTAATCTAACACCGAAAATTTGAAATCATTTGGTTAAGTTATGTCTGAGATATTAAAGAAAATGTAAAAATTTTTGCATATTTTGGTCAAAAATGGCACATTTTCGTCCACTGTGCCTCACTGGAAGCATCTCATGACCCCAAAAACTATACAGCAAATCTATAGACTGTTTCCAACCAGACGCAAAAAAACCGAAGTCTTAATATTGAGTTGGAGTCGAGTTATCGCTCCGATTAACTAACTAACTAAATAACAGAATACGAAATTTTGCGATTTCTCTTGACTGTAAGCACCAAATGGGATACGGTTTTCACTGTTAGATTGGTATTTTCAGGCACAGACTTTCCACCATAGACAGTATGGGATAAAATTGTAATCCTGAAGCAGCAAGTTAGAAAATGTGGTTTTCAGTTTTATACAAAAGCAACATATTCACCCAAATTGAAAATTTGGTGTGAATATGATTAAATTTTGATTTATTTTTTAAAATAATTTACCTAAATGCTAAAAATTAAATTGTTTTAAAATTTTCAAACTTTAAAAAAAATTTTTTTTTTGGGTTTTTTTAGAAATTTGATTTTATTATTTAAAAGTTGCAAATATTAAAATCAAAAAATAAAAATTTTATTTTAAAATTTAAAATTTAAAATTTATTTTAAAATTTAAAATTTATTTTAAAATTTAAAATTTATTTTAAAATTTAAAATTTATTTTAAAATTTAAAATTTATTTTAAAATTTAAAATTTATTTTAAAATTTTATTTTAAAATTTTTTAAAAAAATCACCTAAGGAATTTTCGAAGCATTTTTGTTATACCTAATCAAAAACATCAAGAAACTTTTCCATAACTTATCAGTCAACAACAAAATTTCTAAACACATTATTCTATTTTTATTCAACTTATTGTTTTTTACAGCTCCCAGGCAATTCAAACATCGATACGAAAACATGTTTAAACTTTACAAACGAGGAACAAAAGAACTCAAAGGTTAAAAAAAGAAGATTACATGAACTGTAATTGATTTTACTTTACAACTTTTCTCGACTTTTGATTTCTCTTTGAAATAAAATTTGATGTTACCTACGATAGAAACAAGCAAACAAGATCCAGTTACACAAAACTCAATCGCATAATATATTTATCGTTATTCGATTTTCAGCGGAACAGATTTGATGATTGAAAAAAATATTTTAAGAGTTTTGAAAGAAAAAAAAAATTACAAAAACAATATTTTCCAGGTTGATTTTTCTCATTTTCTTTCGACGAGAAGCTAATACTAAAGGAAAATCAAATCACTTAGTGAAACTGTATCTTCTCAAACATACAAGATTTTAATTGAATTTTGAAGGTTATGTCTACGTTTTCTTTTAGATTACTATGTTTATCTGTACATGATAGTGTTGAATGGATCCGTATGGATGTAAAATTACAAAGGTGTCTAAAAACTTGATTTTCATTTAATTTTCAAAATTTAATTTGAATTTAAAGTCTGTTATACTCAGGAAAAAAAATCTAAAATTCCAATTTTAGATTTTAAAATACTGAAATCTAACAGAAAATTTTAAAATCTAATATAAAAATGTTAAAATAAAATATTTTCTATTGAATTTAAAAATAAAATTTTAAAAATTTAAAATTGCGATTTTAGAAATCTAAAATCCGAAGTTTTAGATTTACATTTTAAAATTTAATATTTGATTTTAAAATAAAATTTTAGATCTCAAAATTTTTTGTATTCTAAAAGAAAAATTTTAGAATTTAATATAAAACTTTTTGATTTTTGAAAACAAAACTTCGCAGAAATGACTCAAGCAAAACAATAATTCGCAGAAATCACTGCATTAAGTATAGAAAAAGTTTCCATATAAACTTAAGATATTTATAAAAATATCTTCAATAAGTTTTAGAGGTGATGAATTGCTTTTTTTCATCATGTAACTAATACTTTCAGTTTTTCTTAATCATTTCTTCTTAAAATTAACTATTCAATAAGAAAATTTAAAATTAAATTTAAGAATTCTAAAATATTTCCTTTAGATTCTAAAATTTTTATTTTTGTTTTAAGAATTTAAAATAAATATTTTAGATTTTAAAATAAAAATTTTTGAATTTTTCAAAGTTAAAATTTAAAATAAAATTTTAGATTTTAAAATTTTCTTTTAGAAAATTTAAAAGTTTCACTTTTAAAAATCTAAAATTTTCCTTGGGGTTCTATATCTAACATTTTCTGTTAGATTTTTCCATACAAATCTAAAATTGAATTTTAGTTTTTTTTCCTGAGTATATCTTGAATTGTCAAAAGCAAGCACTTTTACTCTCTAAAAGTGCTGAAAAACATACAAAAAAAAAAATCTCAATTCAACACTCAACTCATAGACTCACTACAAAAAAAAAAAAAAACTCTTTAAAGTCTCATTAAAATTTTCAACCCATAAGACATGACATAACAATTCGCAAACAGAAACAGTAAAAATATTTCCTTTGAAATTCTCATCTTCACAAACAAGGCCCAAAACGATGAAAATGAAAACATTGATTTAGGTTGTGCACATTACATATTTATGCTTATGTTTCTAAAGGAAGTCAATGGAAATAAAAAGTTAAGAACAAGAAGATTGTTGGAATGTATGATGATGATGGGTATACATGAGAATGATATGAAAGAAAATTAGGAAGGAACTGAGGAAGCAAGGAAACATCATCATCAGCAGTATCATCATACAGAGGCACTGATTCAATCTTTATTGTATTTTTTTACAGACGCAGTGAAACGAGAGTGGAAATGCTGGCTGTAAAATTACACACGACTAATGGTGATGGGAGCTGTTCATAAATGACATTCTTAGAGAATTTGAATGAATTTTGAAAGATTTTTCAAGGCATAGAAAAATTCAGATGTCATTAAATAAATCCTATGTGAACATCATTTATGAATTATCCCCAAAAAATTGTTTAAAGAAAAATAAATCCACGATTTTTATATTTAAATTCACATAATTCATTACCAGACGCCTTTAAATGATGTAAAAAAATAAAAAGCACAACAACGACAGAAGCTAGCGTTTGTAAGCTAAGAGAAAATACCAAAAAATGACATCTAAAGCTCAAAGTCGCCATTGAGTAAATTAAATTTTATTTACATACAAAACAAATTAAAAAGTCTCGCTTTTCAACGAGGAAATTCTCAAAATATGTTCATAGTAAACTTTTTTACACACATTAATGCAAGCGCATGTAATAAAAAAATGTAATGGGGTTGATGATGATGAGGGTTCAGACTGAAAGAATCAGACATATGTCATGCGGTCGAAATTATATCATTCACATAATGGCTGATTTATGGTTGTAATTTAAGGCTGACATGAGATGTAAAAGAATATTTTTTTAAAAATAATCTTTTGCTTTTGTTTTTCGTTCCACTTAATGTTGTTTTCGCGCACACTTAATGCCTCGAGATGATTTTGCAGAATAAAAAAAACCCATTTTCATTAAGATATCAATAACAGATGATTATTAAAAGAAGTCTAATGAAATGTTAAAAATAAATTTCAATGAAAACAAAATTGAAAATTAATATGATTTTCGTAGAAATTTAATTTTTAGTCGAAAAGTAAAATTTAAAATCAATTTGAAAATTCAATTAAATCTGATTAAATCCAAAAATACAGAAATTTAATATTATCTGAAATATTTGACAAATAACTAAATTATTATGGTTTTTATTTTGCGTTTTCTTTTAAGATACATAAAAGGATCGAAAATCAATTTTCCATGAATTTTCCAACCACTTTGTGTACTAAATTTTCTAATTATTCTTTGAATACAGTAACTCATTAGGTATCAAATGTTTTTAAACATAAAATTATTAATAGCACTCAACATATTTGCTCATTTGCATTTTAAATTAAACAATTTTCATTATTTAAACAAGATATTTATTCTTAGGTAACAAATTTTAACTTTTTCTCGGTACTTATTTAAATGCTTTTATAATGTTTAAATTTAGAGCGATGTTTTTTTAATTTTTGATATTTTTTTACTTATTTTAATGAACCTAAAATGGAAAAGATTTTTGATGAAACATCCATTCTGGTGCAAATCATACTAAAATGACAAAAAAAAAAAACATTCGTGGAGTAGGAAAAAATTTGTAAAACTAAAAATTTATCTCCCAGTGGGACATAACTATAAAACTGATAAAAAGTTTAAAGTAAAAAAATTAGTTGATTTAAGTTCATGAGTTCAGAATGATTTATTTAAGAAATAAAGAATGACAAAAGAACAAAAAATTTTGAAAATTTGACAAAATTTGAAGATTTTTAAATTTCATCGCTAAATTAGTGATCGATTTAAAATTGATTAAAATTCAATATTTTGGGGGGATTTAAGTTCAGAATGATTTTAAATACTTTTGAAAAGCAAAAAATTACAAAAGAACAAAAATAATTTTTCATGGAAAAATTTCAAAGAATTTATCTGTTAAAGTAATAAATTGAATGTTGGTAGACTGGATGAAGAATTTTTTTCACTGAAATATTTGTTCATTATTTCTCACAAAAAAATATCGCCCATTTTTCTCTATAAAATTAAAATAAAACAAAAGAAGCAAAAATAGCAAATTCCCATAATGTTGATACCTAAAGTGACTTCACTAGAATCACAAATTGAATCAATGACATGTACATGTAATATAACGTCATTGAAAATTCAAGGAAAACATTCAACTAGAGAAGAAATCTTTGACGTCAAAAGATTTAAAGATGAAATTACATTAGAGTTGATATTTTAAACAAATACAAACAACATTAAAGAACAGTTACAAAAGTTTTGTTTCTTTTACAGCAAATTTCCCCAGCCTGCTATTGAGCAGCAGAATGATTTAATAACGCCTACATACACAAAAGACATTCTCCTAGGGCGTTTTATTTTCATACATTTACTTGCAAAATCGAGACACGAGCAAAAGAAAAAAAAAGAGCTTCAAAAGGTTTGTCTTTATGAATATGCAAGCATCGCACATTTCTCATGTTGTTGTTGCCGCAATGGGAAAATATTTGCAAATTGCTCTTTTCAATTCTCTTTATTCTATGCTTTTGTTAAAAAAAAAAATTGCCAAAGCTTTGGAACTGAAAATTTGATTAAATGTTTTACTTAAGGATTTCTTACATTCTCCAATTTTGGATGGCATTCTTAATGGCATACTTTTTAAGTTAAATTGAAAATAAAATGATGTTTCAAAGGGATTTGAGATAATAAAGATAATATTAAAGGTTTCAAAGAAAAACATTTTTTGTCTACGGCACTGAAATAGAGTACAAAGAAGCCAATTGCCATGACTCAATAATTTCAAAATCATCCTACTCTGTGCTCTTTAATTTATATCAATTTCTTATTTATTTGCTAATCAAATGCATTAACTTTGCTATGAAATGTTAAGTAGATGAAAAATTTCAAATCAAGTATTTACCGATGTGGGATCCTAGATCAATTTCGCCGATGTTGTACTATCCGATGTGGGTATAATGGATGAAAAAATTCTTGTGTAGGAAATACAAGTCAAAATGTAGGAAAGATGAAAGATCATCAGCAAATTATCCAAGCAATAAAATGAGTTTTGAAAGATTTCTATGGAAATAAAGTCATTCTTAAATTCTAATCCTTCACGACAGATTTATTTGCGGATTAAATTTTAATACTGAATTAGAATTTATTGTAAATTATTTCACGGAAACAATTTTCTTATTGAAACTGAAGGTGATGTAAAAAGATTCAGTTTGTCTAAAAGTATCATTCCATGGTTGAAAGAGTATGACAAAAAATTCTTTTTAGCTTTAGTGCCAATTCTATGTGTTCTGACATCATCGATAACTTCATTGACATCGAAAATTTTTCTTCCTTCTGTTTCCAATAGAGAAGCTTATTTGAAATTGATTTACTGTACGATGTCATTCAGTGCGCTAAAATTAACCATACTATGGATTGCGTGACTCTTATGCTTCCTCCAATTCCTTTCTCATTTTTTTTCCTTTCTTCTTAAAGACTTATAAATTGAATTTCCATATGCTTATATGTGCACGGCATGTACAGCATACGAGTCAATATATATGATTTTACTTTCCTTCATTCACCATTAATATTTTAGGTGCGTCATTGAAAATGGCATAATGGAAAGTGGATGTGGAATGAAAGTTTATGTTAACACACAACTCAACAGCCATTTCTTATTGAAAAAATGCCATAAATTTCAATTTTATTTAAACATAAAACTGACTTTAATGGCATTTCGTAGAAATACCAGTGCTTGCTGTATAAATGGATTTATCCAGAAAAATCCAAATTGATCTGGCTAAGATTATTATTTTTATGTTGACGTCATATGTGTTGGGGATGTATGTAACTATCGATTTGAGAATAATTACTGACATGATTTTTGAATTTAAATATTTATTTAATCATTGGACATCAAATAAGTGAAAAGTCTAATAAATGAACATTAAATAAAATATTCATCTAAATCATAATTAGCACAAGTAGAGAGCTTAACTCTTATTCCAAAAATTTATCAAAAACTGAGAGAAAATAAAGAAATGGCAACAATAAAGCTTCCTGTCATAAATTTCTATGAGCCTGAATTTTCTCCCTTTTTTCTGATACTCGAAAAAAAAGAAAACATCAAAAAAAAGGTTCAGATTTTGATGCTGATTTTATTATTCATGTTTCTGTGTACCTTTTGTGAGCATAAATATATGAAATTTTTGGTTTTCATACCTCATATTACAATTCAGCATTCAATGTATTACTTTATTTTGAATGAATTTTTCTTACCTCCTTTTCCTGCTCGGTTGGCTCTGCATGTTCTCTTTTATTTCCTTTTCCACTACAATTCCTTTTTTGTTCGAATTTTTCAATCAGATTTATCTCCTTTTTCTTTGAAATGTGAATTTATGGATATTGAATTGATTGTCAACATCTATGAATTGATGCATGTCTTTTGATGAATGAAGAAATTCTCATGCAACTTTATCCTTTATAAAAAGAATGAAAAGTATCTTACACAACATTTCTTTCCTATGAGCTTTCATGGAAGGATGAATATTCTTTTTAGATATTGGATTAAATGTGGGATTTCAAAAGATTTTAACCAGATTTGTTTGTTAAGTATATACTTGGTATATACTACAAAAGAAATGATGATTCAAAAGATTTGATTTCATTTCAAGACCATTAAAGACTTTCTTCCTGAAAACATTCATGCTACAAATTTATAATTTTAATTTTTCCCAATTTTTCTTCATCACCAACAATTTTATGTCCTATAAAACTTTTCTAGAAACTTTTTCTTTCTCAATTTTCCATTGTTCACAACATTCAAAAAATGTCCAACTCACTTATTGTTGCTTTCATGCGCAACAGACCATTTATTGCTTGCAGACTGTTTACAGTTTTTTTTTCTAAATCTTTTTAAGTAGAAAATTGGACTTGATGCCCATTGACACAGAATTTATTCGTGTCCTTTTACAATTCACTGAATTCAAAGCTTAAGTTGTTTATGATACTGTTCAGCATTAAAGTTTAAGTCTCTTATAAAAATATTCTCTTTTTATTTAAACAGATGGAAATTTTTGTTGGAAGTGCCATCGTAAATATTCCATAAGCTGTAAATTGTGGATTAGACTTAGTGATATAATTTTGTGTGAATTTGAAGTTTCAAGTGAGATCATTTTGTAAGGTTTTCAATGTGAACAAATTATTATTTAAGTTCTTAAGATCAGTCTCTGAGAATGTAAAAATCAATTCTCATACGTCCATCAATTCTCGTCTAATTTCAAAATTTTCAGAAAAAAATTCTCCAACAAATTGAAATAAAACAGGATTAGGGGTATCTTAAAGAATTTCTCAATAATTCCATTCCTTCACCTTTCTATTTCCTTTTTATGTCGATCGAATCCAAAAAAACCTGATTTCATTGGAATGTGTCAAAACAATTTGAACATCTTTCACGTGCTTTGATATTTCCGCAATGTAGAATGGATACAAAAAAAATTACAAAAGTCCTCGTTTATATCGAGGGACTTCAGCGCATTTTTGACGCAGCGATTAGTAATTGATTAAATAGAAAAGAATGTCGAGTTTTAAAACTTTATTGCTGTTTCTTTAATCATAATGCATTTCAATAATAAGTTTAAAACTAAATATCAAAATTCCTTTAAAATTGATTTTTATAATGTTCAATGCAAATAATAGCTTTACGATTTACCGGTTTTTTGAAATTCAAAATTTTCCATTGGCGAAAAATTTAAATTTCTGAACACATCCATTATTTTTCAAATTTCTAAACGCACTTATATTTGTTTTGTATCAAAAAATTAAATGTTAATTATTTAAGGTGTGTAAAAGAAAAAAATTTAATCCGAAATAACGGTCAAAAAAATTTCAAATTTTTTAACGGTTAGAAAAAATTCAAACTTATCATTAGCATAGCTTTGCCCTGCATTGTTTACATATGGGCAATTCTACAGATCGCTGGATTTTTTGAAAATTCAAAAAAATAATCCATGTTCCTTAAAAAATTAATTCATTAAAAATTGCTATTTGCCATAGTAAACATTTAATTCAACCTTTATAAACATCTTCATTTGTAATCCAAGTTTCATTATCAATAATCTAACTAAAGTAATTATTCGTCATTGAGCTAAATTTTCAATTTTATAAAATTCATTTTTTTACGGATTAAGCATTTCGTTGCTTATACCTCAGAAAATTTTTAGGAAAAGTTAACAATTTTCGCCTATCTGTTGATATTTAATTGTAAATCAGCTGTGAAAGTGATAGAACAAACAATGATCTATCAATTAATTCGATAAAGAATATTCAAAAGTGTTCATAGGCTTCAAATTTTATATTCAAAAAATTCTAAATTGACAATTTCCAAAAAAAAGGTATAAGCAACGGGCATAAAAGTGAATATATCTCGATAATTAAAGTGATTTGACTTGTGCAATTAAGTTTTAAAGGTGTTAAATGAAGAAATACATCATTGAGAATAGGTAAATCAAAGGAAAAATTAGTGAATAAAGAGAAAAATGAGTTTTTGTGTGAATTTTCATCTGTAGAATTGCCCATATCACAATGGTCTGAAATCTAAAAAAATGTTCAAAAATACAAAAAAGTCGTGTCTTTTAAACCTCATCATTTAAATGCAGTATTATAAAGCATAAATTGATGCATCTTCTGTGAAAATATCAGCCTTCTAATCGTTGTCTAACTCTGTCAATCATTAATGAAAGTCACGAAAAATTTGTATACAAAAACACCATGAAAAAGTTTTACAAAAATTTTCCACTTTCTATTGTTTGATCTATGTTCTAATTACAGTCAGTAGCTTAATTAATACACAAATTTTATGTTAAGACTTACAAAACATTAGCCACTTCCTTTATCATTAGGGAAAATGCAATTAAAATTTTGAAAATTTTCAAAACTTTAAATGTCCATAAGTTAAAAGCGGGTTTCTCAGGGTCCGTGAAACCTACCAGAATCCAAAGATTGAGTCTTAATTTAGCTTCTAATCATACTCTGGTGAGGTACTTTGATGCACTTTTCTTGAAATTTCCATTTTAATTTCACTTGTTTTTCCATACAAATTTGTTTGTTTACAAAAATTTTTGATACATTCTTAACAAAAAATCATACTTACACTTAATATTATAGGCTGATTTTTTTCAGGAGTGCATAATCAAATCATAGTAAAGCTATTAAAACTATCAAAATAAAGAAAATCGACTAAAACTTTTGAACCTCTAAATTTTCCCCTAAAATGTATTTTTGAACAATTTTTTCGATTTCAGACCATTGTGCATATTTTTTTTGAAATATAAAATCGATGAATTAAGCTATTTAATGAGTGTTTTTTGATTTTTCAATATAAACGGCGGGAATAAAAACATTCAATGAAGCTATTAAAACAATTCCGAGCTTGCTACGAAGTCTAGATCAAGAGATAATTGGGACCCGAACGACCGAACGACCGAACGACCGATCAAAGTGCATGATTGAGCTTCCTTTTTGAAAACAAGTTTTCAAAAATGCGCTAAAAAAGAAAAAGAAAAATATTTTTTTGGATATGCAGTGAAAAAAAAAGAAAATTGTAGACGGAAGGAAATGTTTTATGTGCGTGTGTAAGAACGAGATTTTCCTTTTTATATCGAAACAAAACCTAAATTGTATAGCGAAATTTCTTCATTTTCAATATCAAGGCGGCTGTTGTGGATTTATAGAAAATGTGATATCAATTTGGTGAAAATATTATTATTTATGGAAGTGAAAGAAGGAATTGGAATTGAATGATGACGTGTGTCTGAAGTAAATTAAAGTTTTGTTCGAAGAACTGGCATGAAGCGTAGTAATTGTAATATTTGTGAAGAATAAAAGTATAAAAATTCCGCAAACTTAAAATTAAGTACCTAACTTCAAATTGAATTGTTTATTCTGTTGACGAAAAAAGTCTAACCTTCATTCTACGAAATGTATGCAACCTTTTCATTAATTTCCAGAATATTATTCCAAAATTAGATTATTGACAAAATCTGATAAAAATTCATTTTTTTCTAGCACATAGAATCTCGAAAAAAAAAAAAAAATACCCAATGCATAATGAAAGAGGTTATTCTGAGAAATAATAATAAATTCAGTAAAATAGATTTTGGAGGACACCAAAGGGTCTATTTTCTTACATAATAATATTTGTGAGAGATTTACAGAAAAATTCCATGCTCTATTTAATAATATTAAATGAAGATAAATCTAGAATTGAATAATGACGAATATTTTTTGGAATTCTGATGGTCATGGGCGTATTTGAAGCGTCAATCAGATGCGAGTCTAATACACAAAAGAACAATCCATTAGAAAATTCAATAAGAAAAGTAAATTGAGGGTATTCAATTAATTAAAGCGAAATTAGAATTCGCAACGTTAAGATGATGGGAAGTGGATTGATAATAGAATTTGGGATTTCAAATGTCAAATGATTAATTGATAAAAGACTTTTGTATTGCTTTAATGAAACCTTGTGGGTTAAGAATAAAAAAACAATTTTATTAAAAAAGCACTGTTGATATTATTTTTGGGTGCTTTTAAAAACTTCTTTTTTATAGACTTGTGGCAATAAATTAAGTATTCTTAAGATCTCAGACGAAAAAGACTATTTAAAGAAATAATAATAAAATTGTTCTAAATTTAAATGAAAAGATGAGTTTTTCTTTCATATAAAGTTTTTCCACGCAATTTTGGATTTTTTTGTTTATTTTAATTTAATTTACTGTCATGATTCATGAATTGTGTTTCGAATTAGTTGTTTCGGAATTTAATCCAATTTATAAAGCTTTTAAGACTAAAATAAATTCAAAGATTCTCAATACACATTCGAAATATCAAATGTCATTGATATTCATTCAAACTATTTTTAGATTTCTTCAATTACTCGATAATTTGATTAATTCTGTCGCTTGAGTGACATTTGATTAAAATTCTGGATAAATAAAAGTTTGAATTAATTGAAATGATCAGGGTGTCGTTCATTGTTCAGTATATAATTCATACTTCCTATCAATTTTCATTGCCAAGTTCAAAACAGCAAAAAATGCCGACAGATAATCTAATACACACAATGCCCCCAATAACCCTCAAAGGCTTTTCATTATTACCACTCTTTACACAATAATTGATTCGTTGATACTTGCCACAAATCGATATTCTTAATGACTCGTTCATGTGTGGTCACTTGAACGAGAAAAAAAGTGCTCGCACGAGACAAGCTTTATGATAAAAAAAATCAATCGAATGAAACGAAATTGTTCAATCATTTATTAAAGTCACAATAATGCTCAATTTTGTGTGTGTGTGTGTGTGTGTGGAAAGCAATGAGAAATGAAATATTATTCTTCCTGCCATTCCATTTAGAATGAATGTTGAATGTTAAATGCTAAACGCTAAGCAGGCACACAACCTTTATCTTAATTAAGAGCCATTAGTTACATTTTCATTTTTACTTGGTCAATTTTTGTGCTGGCTTGCTTCATAACGGCACCAAAATGAAATTTTTTCCTCTCTTTTTTTCATCCTCAAGACATTTTTCAATGTTCCCTCTTTGTACCTTATTGTGTGTATTTGGTGTTATGAAAATTTAAGTGGAATTATGTAAGGGAAATATGAAATGGAAAGAAATATTGGTTGATATTAAGGAGGAAAGACGACGACGACGAGGAAAGGAACAAAAAGAAAAGGGAAAAAGTAAATATTTTTATTTATTGCTCTGAAGTAAGTATTGAAGAAAGAAAGTAGAAAGAAGGAATGAATAAAAGTAATTGAAATGAATTAATGCCATCATCGCTTTTAGTATTGCTTTCATTAAATAAACTTCATGCTCAAAATTGTCGTCATTTTACGTTCATGCTTTCTATTATTGATGACATATAACTTTCATTTATTTCTCCCCTTTTCATGAACTATTTTGTGGGAACCTACTGTTGCTTATTTACTTTTCTCGCTCATTTTATTGATGTCCTGCTTTCTTTTGATTCATGATTTTTCATAGTGGACACTTTGGTGAATATTGACAAAGAATTATTCAATTTTGGATTGTGATTTTCAAATAAACTGATTTGCAGTCTTCAATTCATTCTTTGGGTCTAACAATTTTTTTGAATGAAAATCGCTTTTTATTTTTTGCTTTTAAATAACTTCATGTTTCAGTCCTCACTACACACTCTAAAATTTCGACATTGTATTTAAAGTTTTGATCTCAAACTTAGATTTTTTAAAAGTCATAAAAAATGCACCACAATCATAAACATAAGTCAATGACCAGTGACGATCATACTTACTTACAAGCATTCTCATTCCAAGAACAATTTATGAAAAAAAATATCTACTCATTACGGAAATGAAAAGAAGTTATAGACATAAATAAATATTTCAATTCAAACTGAATGAAATGAATCATGGGTAACTGTAATGTTAGTTAATGAAAAAAGTAATTACTGAATATTTCCTTGACTTTGACCAGGAATCTTTGGGAATTAAAGGCACAACTCAAATGCTCATGATATTATATCATAAAATATAATTAGGGGGTGAAAAATGTGAATATTTCATGACTTTTGCACATACTCGAAGGATTACAGCGCTTTGTTGTTTCAGGTAAACTTTATTTGATTTCAACATCCTGAAAAATGGCTTGAATGTAAAAGTATCATGAATTAGATTCTTTTCAAATTGAGGTTATGTGGTTAATAAATGACAGTATGAATGTTAGATTTTTTTAGCTTTTATTATAATTAGAAATGTGATAGAGTCAAGAATGAATGAACTTTAATTTAAATTTTAAAAATAATTTTTGACTCTGATTCATTACATTTAAAGCTTGAAATTTAGAGTATTTGAGGTTACAAGACTGTATTAAGCTATATTCTTGTTTAAAGAGATTTTAAAGTTGGGAATCTTGAAATGGATTTGACTAAGCTTCAATTTAGTCAGTTTATTCCAAACAGTATCAAATTTAAGTATTTTTTTTTTGAAATTCAGGCTTAACTTATTCACAGATCCCAATTACAAATACCATTAACCAATAACTAATCACCATAATGTATCTATTCAATTGCCATGCTAATTTACAAGTCAAAATATTCATCTTAAACCAATTTCAATGAATATCAAATTGACATCGAGGCACGTTTAAGCATTTTAAGTAAAATTTCCAAGAATTATTAGAAAGAAGACAAAATGAAATGTAAACATTTATTGTTAATCGACATGCTCCATGCAAGTCAAACATCAAGTTTTATGTTAACTAAGAAGAATTGCTTGTTGTGCGTAGACACATAAAAAAATGAGTGAGAAATAAGCTTCAGGGGCTTCTTTTGCTTTCCCTTTAAAAATATTTATTTTTTATGCTTTCATTATTCTAGATTCACTTAATCCTGATTATGTACATTGAATTTACTTATGAAGTTAAGTTAGCATGAAAATTAAGAGCGAGAGAGGAGGAAAGACACACAGAAGTACAGAGAAAGAACGGAAAAGAACCTTAAGGCCATAATGCAATTCAGATTTTATTTTATTTCTACTGTTGTGACTGCTTTGTTCCTTTTTTAAGAAGATTTATTTCCGACGAAAAAAAAGTATTTTTTTTTTTATGAAAAGAAACAGAAAATGATTGAGGCATGAAAATGACGAAAGAAAAGCGATGAACAAGGAAGTAGAAAGTGCTTTCAAGAATGAGAATTAGGCCAGTGATGATTCTTTATTATTGGAGCGGAATCGACCATTGTGATTCTCTTTACTGCAAAACGTATTGAATTGTTAATGGAACAGATTATTAATGACCTCATGTTGTAGTCATGGAACAAAAATGAGCGCTTGAAGCCCGAATAAACATTGAGCATGCTCAGTTTTTTGAGCACGTTACTGAGTATGCTCAAAAACACTGTTTTACGTGCTCAGCTGAGTACACTCACTTGAGCATACTCATAAGTATACTCTGAATATACTCATAAAAAATTAAAAATTTATTGATGAGCATGTTCAACTGAGTATACTTATGAACATACTCAAAAATATTGCTCCACGTACTCAGCTGAGTACACTCACTTGACCATACTCATGAGTATACTCTGAATGTGCTCAATAAATTGTTTCAAAAATTAAATGAGCACGTTCGATTGAGTATACTCATGAGCATGCTAAATTTTAGAAAATCGAGTATGCTCATCTTGAGTATACTCTTGAGTACGTGTTGAGTACACTTAAAAAAAATTCTCTCACTAGACTATTACGTGCTCATCTTGAGTATACTCTTGAGTACGTGCTGAGTACACTCAAAAAAATCTCTCATTAGACTATTACGTGCTCATCTTGAGTATACTCTTGAGTATACTCTGAGCATACTCACTAGAATCCTTAAAAATTCTTTTATTTTTAAAATTTTCTCTAAGTTTTTGAGTATACTCATGAGCATGCTAAATTTTAGAAAATCAAGTATGCTCATCTTGAGTATACTCTTGAGTACGTGCTGAGTATACTCAAAAAAAATTCTCTCATTAGACTATTATGTGCTCATGTTGAGTATACTCTTGAGTATACTCTGAGCATGCTCACTAGAATCCTTAAAAAATCTTTGATTTTTAAAATTTTCTCTAAGTTTTTGAGTATACTCATGAGCATGCTAAATTTTAGAAAATCGAATATGCTCATCTTGAGTATACTCTTGAGTACGTGCTGAGTACACTCAAAAAAAAAATCTCTCATTAGACTATTACGTGCTCATTTTGAGTATACTCTTGAGTATACTCTGAGCATGCTCACTAGAATCCTTAAAAATTCTTTGATTTTTAAAATTTTCTCTAAGTTTTTGAGTATGCTCATGAGTATGCTCAAAAATTTTGTGATATTTTTATATACTTCACAAGTGAAAGATTCAATTAATATAAATATTTTTTTTGGAATTATGACTTTTAAGCATGTTAAAAGTCTAATAAGACAATATGAGACCCGTTTTAGAGTATTTTACGTATATAATAATTTATATGTGCCTTTTGCCAAAAATTATTATATAGGAAAAAAGTAGCAGCGGCGCAACGGTTAAGGTGAAGGTCTCAACAGCAACAGAGCGGTCAAGGGTTCGAATCCAGGTAAAATCAAAAATTTTCTAAGTTTCATTTCAGATTTACTAATAAATAAAATTTATCCTAAAACAGTACAAATGCTACAGATTAATAAAAAATATTCCAAAAATGTGAAAAAGTATAAAAAAATATTTATTTTTTAAAATTTTGAACGATTATTTGAGTATACTCAGAGTGTACTTATGAGCATGCTTAATGAGTACACTCATGAGTATACTCTAAGCATGCTCAATTGTATGCAATTAGTATGCTCAATGAGTACACTCATGAGTATACTTATGAGCATGCTCAATTTTATGCAATTAGTATGCTCTGAGTACACTCAATGAGTATGCTCAGAGTATGCTCAAATAACGTGCTCAAATGCGTAAAGTAGTGCGATCAAATTTTGTATGAATGAGCATGCTCAAGTGAGTATACTCAGCCAAAAGTTGAGCGTACTCTGAGCGTACTCTTTGTCTATTCGGGAAGGAATAAATTAATTCTAGGAAATGGTAAGAATAAATGGTGGAAATTGATTTTCGCAGTTTATGATTGCTGTTAATGAATGAATAATTTATTATGAGAAAAATCATTCTGTAAAATAAATTGAAAGTAAATTTCTTGGAATATGATAATTAATTCTATAACAATTTTTAATATGAACTTGTTCTTGATCATTTTCAGTTGTTTATGAACTTTTAAAAAATTTGATGAATTAAATATCTCAATTATCTTTTCAAATGTCATCAGAGTAGGTTTTTGAATTTGTTGTAAAAATTAAATTTTTATTTATTTTTTTTTTTGTAATTTTTAGCAAGAAGAGTTTAATGGTAAGTTTAAAAACGTATGCTTGCTTAATTTTAAAGACCAAGAAGAATACTGCATCAATATTACACAAACCTTAAAGCTTAAAACACACAAAATTCAACCAATTTATCATCACCAATACCGGCATTCACAAAATATATATTAAGATCCATTAATATTTTCCACATAATTAACATCAATATGCCGTGAATAAATACATCAGATTTAGGTATAAAATCACTTTAAAGTCATCAACCGCAATAAATAATTTAATTTTTCAATATTTCACTCATAAATACTAACTTTCCCTATTCATGTCATATGATATATTTCCTTCAATAACAGCGACCACGAACAATAGAGCATAGAAAGGAAAAATCAATAAACTAAAGATAAAAAGAATGAGGAAATCCCACAAGGAAAAGAAGGCACACAGATTGAGTTGAAAAAGAAGGCCCATTAAATTCAGCACATTTTGATAATAAAAAATAATAAGAAAGATGAAGGTAATTTAAAGCTTTTAAAAAAAATGTTGACCCTGTGCAGTTAGTGACAAAAAACCACACAAAAGCCAGTAGATAGGCATAAGAAGAGCATCTAGCAAGGTAAGCAGGCAGGAAATAAATCGATAAAATGTAAATATATTATTGTGTGAAAAAAAGAGAGAAATTTGTGAATGTTGAGCAACAGTTACGTTACGCTATGGACATTTGAGCTATTTGTATCATTTTATGTTTCCCAATGTTTGCCTTGTATATCTCAAAACACAACATAACGTAAATGCTTTTTGAAAGCTCATGCGCTAAATTTTCTCCTCTTCCGTCTTTCCTTCCATTAACAACCAAACATTGTCATCAACTTTAATGTTTTCAATTCATGTAAAATATTTTTCCTTTTTGGTATGGTATGCAACAGGCGAAGAGAGAAAGCTCTCACATCACATTGTATGTCTTCATGCCAATAATTTGATGTTAATGAATGCATAATAATAGGAATTGTTGAATTTTAAATTTTTTCATCGTATCATGAAAATGTCATAGAGAATGACGGAAATATTCAAATGAGTCATTGTCATATCAGGCAATGTAAATACATAAAAAAATTCATCGTCATGTACTGAATGTGCTCTTAACGTTTATCAATATTATTAAGCATGCTAAAATTAAAATAGAAAGTTTCAATTGACATTTAACTGCGCATGTGTCATGGAAAAAAGTCAAACTTTTTTTCTTGTAAACTGTGTACATTGAAACAAGGCGAAGAAGTAAATACAGCAACCATTCCTATTCTTTTTCAATTCTAACATAATAATAGCACTACCAACCGACCGAGCAATGTAGAAACGGAAAGAAATAATTTTCCATACAGCAGAGCAGTGCGATGCTTTCAATGTGTTAATGCTGTTGCTGTTGCCTTTCCCACGCTTTTTTTTTGGTTGTTGCAGCTTTGCTTTTATTTTTCCCCCTTTTTTGTGCTGTGTGCTCTCTTCTCTAGTAATAAACAAAAGCTTTTTTACACCACACGAATACGGTGTGACTTAGTCAAGGAAACTCTTGCAGAGTGATAGGAACAACAAGTTGCTTTTTTCTATCGACTTTTTAGTGAATATTGAATTATATCAGTTTGATGATGAAAAAATATTGAACATTAAAAAAATGTGAAAGTTTTGTGAATTTAGTGATAAAGTAATTGAAACTGCAGAAAATTTTTATTTATTAATCAACTTCCTTCCTTGTGATTTATTTCCCATTTCCGATATTAAATTCTCATCGCTGATGAATAATAAAGCAGCAAGAATGTGAAATGAAACTTATAAATTCTCATATATAACGTGTTATTTTTAGTCTTTCATTAAAACGAGACTTACAGACTCGAAGGCTGTTGATTTCCTGTACAGCACTTGAACTTATTACACGCTATCGCTAAATGTTCTTGAAAGCAAAGTTTATATTTTTGTCAGTCCATTAATAAGCTTTAAAATCAAACTCGTATAAATTTTATGATCTGTAAAAAAAATTGTAGCCATAGCCAAATTATTTCATAAAAAAGTCATTCGTGGTTGACTCATTATAGGTGAAAATGTTTTCATTTATGGTCTGTGTGGCCTATATACAAATATAATCAAAATGTGTGTGCTTTTGACGTTTCACTAATGAAAAAATTTTGTGATGGTTTTAAGCGATAGACACGAGTTTTTGCTGTCGACTGTCCAGATTTTAGATTTTGTGAGATGGTTTGAATGATTAACTATTACTGATAGTCTATCAAGAATAAAGAAAAAAAAATACCTATATAAATTTTAGTCAGACCAGAAAGTTTTATTTATTTATTCAAAATGTCATAACAGAAAAAAAATATCGATTTGAAAACCATTCTGACCTCAACTCCTGAACATCTATAAAACTTTCTTTACTATCAAAATTCTTTAAACTTCAATAACCACTCAACCACAGCGTTCTTTATCAAAAACCTAAATTTGATTTAGCCTATAAAAGTCAAGAAAATGAAAAGTTATTCCAAAAAAGTTTTTCAAAGAAAAACTGTTTCTCATAAAAAAATAAAAATAAAACAAATTTAATTATGAGAGATAAAATTATTTTACAAGACGAGTAAAAGAAGGAAAGAAAACATTTTAATAAGTAAAAAAAAACTTTCAAGGTTAAAATTTCATCCATAACACATGCACATGAAAATTCCTTTGTGAATATAGATGTGGTGGAATCTATTTTTTTATCAACAGGTTTTTTTTCTGCTCTACCAACCTAAAGCTATTGTGGTTGTACGGAGACATAAAGTTTATAATTCTTGTTCAGCAGAAAAAAGAAAAGTTTTTAATAATTTATGATTTAATCACATGCTCCAAGCTCATTAATTTATAATTATTGTGATATTCTCTGTTTGAAAAGTTTGCGATAATAGGTTTCCTTAAAGTATCATCTTCATCATATTGTGACAGTTTAAAAGGGGGTACTGTTGTTTTTTGTTGCCATGTCAACTTTAATTTAAGATTTTTTTTTTTGATATTATGATTTTTAAGTTAAAAATTTTAACCGGCTTTTGACATGAGAAAAATAAGTTTTAAAATAACTTAAATTTGATGATTTTGTGATTTGAGGTTCAAATTTGTATCTTTTGACATGGATATACTTAGTAACTGAATTAGTAAATTACTGTTATTATTTTGTGGTTGCCATTGTAATTTTCATTAATCAAAGTTGTCAACTTGAAACTTAGTTTCCATTTTAATTCATAAAATGTTAAAAATTTGTTTCAAAAACAAAATTCTTGAATTTTTAAACACTTCCTCAAGTTAATCCACTGGCGTAAATTTGTAAAACATTTAAACGTTTCAACTAAAAAAGCTGTTGGAATCGGAAGATGTCTGAAAGCTTTCAGGTACTTGATATTCAAAGTAAAACTCTGACTGTTTCCGACAATTTTCTTTTTAAAACAAGGAAACAAAAAAAATTGTTTTGACTGTAAGCGACTTGCTAAAAGCCAGATGGTAAATCGTGATTGTTTTTGAGTAGTATGAAAACAAAAAAAAATGTGAATAACAGAGCTCTTGTGTAAATCCACAGCACTCCAAAAATGAAGCGATACTCAATACAAGTACCATTAAGGATCTTTTTTTTAAAAAAAAATCCCATGCAAATCTGTTTTTCCGAGAATGTTTTGTTCATTCATAAAAGGTGCGAATTCATAAAGTGTGAATGAAAAGGCACAAAAGAAAGAGTCTTCGATTCTCAGTAATTGAATGTTTATTTCTGAAAAGAATTTCATGACTATAAAGGAAGATTCAAATTTCATAAAATGAAGGTTTTGATTGAAAAATCAATAATTTCTACAGAAATAAGTTGGCAGTGCTGACTTTCAACAGAGCGTATAATTTATTTCAAAAGTTACATGTCCATAAATAATTTAATGTTGAACAAAACATGAAAAATAATTCTATTAATAGATGTAAAATTTCTGATTTCAACTCGCCCACCCACATGACTAAATTTAGATTCACATATATCGATATTAATGGAAATAAAAGAGTTCAAGCTATCAATAATAATTTAGTGCATTTACTATGCAAACGATGTTTATTATTGTTTCGTAATGTTTTTGTTGTATAATTTCTAAGGCTTGTTTGCTTCCTTTTCTTTTCATATTTGAATTACTAAATTCGTTTTTATTTTCAAAACAGCATATAGCACTTGATTTCAATCATGCTTTGTAAATTTTAATGATTTTCCATCATTATTTCCTCATAATTCTCTTCTAGTATTCAAATATATTTCAAAAGCATTTCCCATATAAATTATTTTAATTTCGATATTTTATTTGAATTCATTGACATATAGCATGAATAATTTTTGATGAGTCTCATAAATGCAAAACACTTTGTGCGTGCAATATTATATTCTAAAAATATCAAGCTCATTTACAATTCCAAATCTTCTTATTGCAATTTAAATGAGCTTGAGCAGACTACCTCACAAAAATTTTTGCTCTAATAATTTTACAGATTTCTATTGCCATGCGAAACTGATAGGATTAAATTATAATAATTAAGATTCATATTATTGTAAATTATGTTATTTAATCGTTTCGTTATTTGCATAGAAAATTTCGAGTACGGGTAATAAAGATTCATGACTTTTGATGATGATAAGCTTGAGTGAAAAAGTAAACTTTTAAATATTTAAGTTACTTGAAGCGGAAATGTTTGAAATAATTTGTTGTAGGATACTTTTTTAGCATTTAAATGTAGGGTTTTAAGGATGTTTGCTTGAGGAATGGATTTGAACAGTTCCGGAAATTTTTTAAATAATTTTAATCTTAGTCTTAAAAGCAGATTCAAATTCCTGAGTTATCTAAATTTTACATTGGAACTATCCATGGTTGTGTGGGTCTACTCAGCAACAGCAAACACATACTCAACAATAATCCTGATTAATTAACTTCAGCACTCAATAGTTCCCCTACTTCCAACGTGTAGCTAATTTATTAAAATGAATTCATCCAAAATATCATAACTCAGGATGTTAAAAGCAAAACATCCACAGCACACAATTGTTTTGATAAGCATAGCATTTACAACAGAAACGACGAATCAATGAAAGTACCTGCAAGATTTCTTTCATTAAAATTACACTCAGCATTAATATTAATGAATGCTAATATTAATTAGCTACAGAACTGTTTGTAACTGTAACAAACTTGTTGAATGTTTCGAATTCTGCAGACCAGGTAATCGTTGAGTTGTATATTTTACTGAATCTGTAGTTAAACAAGACAAAGTTTTAATTTCTTCTAAAATGTAAATGAAATGCAGCAAACATGAAATTAGAGTTTGAATGCTCATTTTCATTTTTAAATGCTTTTATTTCTAAACTAATTTAAATTTGTGGAATGAAAAAGTTTTTGTGAATATTAATGAATACAATACTTGTTCAATTATTTAGCCAAATTTAATTACTGAACAATTGTCACATTTGACCTTTATTGATCAATTTAAAGTGGGAGGAGCTTATGCATTTTGCAAATATTGAACGTCAATAAATGCCAGGGTATTTTTCATTTAAAATTTCTACAGAATTTATTATTTAAAACTCATCGGTAAATAAAAAAATTATCCGATTATCATCAATAGTCAAGCCTTTCAATTGCATCACTTGTGGATTGAAATATTTTTCAGGAGAATTAATATTGATTATCGCATAAAAATATAATTCAATGAATTCTCTCCATTCAATAATAAATCCATTGAGAGGTTTCATCACCATCACATTTAATGACATAATCGTTAAATGTCAATTGAAATTTATTTTCGAGAAAAAAAATGAGGAAAAAAGAGCAATCGAGAATCAATTTCATTAATCATCAAAAGTTTTAACAACTGTGATAAGGGCTTCTCGAATTATTTTTCTAAAATTAATTTCAATAAAATGAAATTTGATGAAAATTTTGAGATTTAATTTTAATTAAAATTTTTGAACTACCTAAAGCTGGAAATTTGAGGAAATTTTCATATTTAGATATCTAATTGAATATATGAATATAATTTCATTAACAAAATGCTTAGTAAAAGTTTAAACTAATTTTTAAAGACACGCTGCTAGAAGTTCAAGATGAAATATCTTTTTTCAAAAGTAAGTGTTGAAAAGGACCCTCCCAACCTCAGTTTAACTCAATTCATTAAACATCACTCCAAATTCTTTTATAAATCATAAGAAAAGTATCTTATTAATAGAATTAAATGACTCAACCTCCACAAAAGCTACAATAACACAAGTATCATCCACAATTCAAACGAATTAACAGAATCTCAAATTACACTTGAGATTCAAGTAAAGCATTCTGAAATTCAACGCTCAAAATGTTACCAAGGCAATGTACAAAAACAAAAATGTAATCAAAAATCACACAAGTTGTCAGAGAGCTAAAGCCAATTTATTTGTAAAATCTAAAAATTAGATCTGATGTTTGTGAAATATGTAATTTAAAAACTTTCCATTCAGCTTTCCTCCACCATAAGCATTATACGACTCCGTCAAATAAATCATCAATTTTGTGGCTTCATTGTACGAGCTCTTTTATTGTTAAGAAAATTTCACGCATCCATTGAAACTTTTAATACAAGTGATGATCTTGTAAATTTTCATTAAAAAGAGAATTTTCTTTTTTTTTTTCTTCGCGCATTTTTATTTTTCATCGCTTTTGTAAACTTTATCTACAATCTGTTAGTTCTACCCTCGAAAAAAAAAAATCTTTCTTTTATTATTCATCTTTGTAAACGATGAGTAAGAAGCCATGAAAGGAACATCATAGGAAGAGGGAAAAAAAGTCATAAGGAAGCGATTAAGTGAAAACTTTTAATTCATTTTTCACTTATTTTTCTCATTATTTTCAAGTGTTCTGTTCTGTAACTGAGAAAGAGAGAGAGAGAGAAAAAAAAAGAAAAATCTGTAAACTTTTCAAATTAATCCTGAATTAAACAAAAAAAAAAAGTAAAACGAACACAAGCAGTGTAAAGACAGATTTCTGTGATGATTAATATTCCAAAACTCAAAAGTGAAGTCAAATTAAAAATAAATTTGTATGTGATGACAAATTAGCTGTTGAGAGAAGCAACAGAAGTTGAAAAACACGGGCACAATTGTGAAAATTAATTTGAAGCGATGGAGTGAATCATGTTGAATTATCATCACCATACCGTCACACTTTTAGTCTCCCAACACTCCCTATGCTAGTTCTTTTTTTTGCTGTTGCTGAATGCTAAGTTAAATAAAAGAGAAGAAAAAAAAGAAAATTAGCAAAAGTGAAGACATATAGATACAGATAGGAAAAGTCGAGGCTAGAAAAGCGGAAGCAGATGAGAAAGACATTTGGATACACAGATAATAAGTGAATAAGACGACAGGAAAAAAAAGAATTTCTTCATTCATGACCAATAACAAAAAATAATGTCACGTAATGATAATGGATAAACTCTGGATAATCTCATTAATTCTATCAACTGCTCACAAAACCAGTAAGTCCTTCTTCCTATTTTTTTTAAACATAATTTTTTTTTTCTACTTCTTACTTTTCTGTTCCTTTCCCGAATAGACAAAGAGTACGCTCAGAGTACGCTCAACTTTTGGCTGAGTATACTCACTTGAGCATGCTCATTCATACAAAATTTGATCGCACTACTTTACGCATTTGAGCACGTTATTTGAGCATACTCTGAGCATACTCATTGAGTGTACTCAGAGCATACTAATTGCATAAAATTGAGCATGCTCATAAGTATACTCATGAGTGTACTCATTGAGCATACTAATTGCATACAATTGAGCATGCTTAGAGTATACTCATGAGTGTACTCATTAAGCATGCTCATAAGTACACTCTGAGTATACTCAAATAATCGGTCAAAATTTTAAAAAATAAATATTTTTTATACTTTTTCACATTTTTGGAATATTTTTTATTAATCTGTAGCATTTGTACTGTTTTAGGATAAATTTTATTTATTAGTAAATCTGAAATGAAACTTAGAAAATTTTTGATTTTACCTGGATTCGAACCCTTGACCGCTCTGTTGCTGTTGAGACCTTCACCTTAACCGTTGCGCCGCTGCTACTTTTTTCCTATATAATAATTTTTGGCAGAAGGCACATATAAATTATTATATATGTAGAATATTCTAAAACAGGTCTCATTATGTCTTATAAGACTTTTAACATGTTTAAAAGTCATAATTCCCAAAAAAATATTTATATTAATTGAATCTTTCACTTGTGAAGTATATAAAAATATCACAAAATTTTTGAGCATACTCATGAGCATACTCAAAAACTTAGAGAAAATTTTAAAAATCAAAGATTTTTTAAGGATTTTAGTGAGCATGCTCAGAGTATACTCAAGAGTATACTCAAGATGAGCACGTAATAGTCTAATGAGAGAATTTTTTTGAGTGTACTCAGCACGTACTCAAGAATATACTCAAGATGAGCATACTCGATTTTCTACAATTTAGCATGCTCATGAGTATACTCAATCGAACGTGCTCATTTAATTTTTGAAACAATTTATTGAGCACATTCAGAGTATACTCATGAGCATGCTCAAGTGAGTGTACTCAGCTGAGTACGTGGAGCAATATTTTGAGTATGCTCATAAGTATACTCAGTTGAACATGCTCATCAATATATTTTTATTTTTTTATGAGTATATTCAGAGTATACTTATGAGTATGCTCAAGTGAGTGTACTCAGCTGAGCACGTAAAACAGTGTTTTTGAGCATACTCAGTAGCGTGCTCAAAAAACTGAGCATGCTCAATGTTTATTCGGGTTTATTTGCCTTTGATTAATAATATAAAGAAGAACAAGTACGAATGATGATGATGATGATGAGGAAGAGAAAATTACGCGCGCGTGTAAATTCATAAGTAAGTAAGTTGAGAAGGTCGCATAGTAACTCGTGGTATGCGTGAAAGAAAAAGCCTTGATCACAAAATCTGTACGCGTCTGCCAAACACTTCCTTACCATCATTATTTTCTTGACATTAAGAAACTTCTCATTTTATCGTTTGACATTTTACTTGAGCCAAAAAAGAGAAGAAAAAAAAACTTGTGAATGGAAATTGACTTGTGAATTAGATTTAATATTTTACGTGCATACGATAAGCCGCAACTTTTATCGGAGACTTCTTTTTTCGCACTTTCTATAATGATTTTGGCCATAAAATACGTTGCTGATAATGATATTCATTTTGTGGGCTCACGTGAAAACGTATGATATAGAACCTAATATAAAATAATCTTTAAAAATTCTTTCGATAAGGAAGATTTATATTGATTTTAAATTTGATATTACTGATGATAAATATGCTTAAATTTATCAAAAATTTAAGAAATAAAAGTAGTTCATCAAGAATCGAAATTAAGTTACTGCAAAATTGTTGATTAAGAAAAAAAATTACAAATTAAAATATAAATTCAAAAATCCAAGTTTTTATATTTTTAAGAACATTAAAAAACATCAATTTACTGAAAAAAATAACCTATAGCATATTATTAAGTTAAATTAATAATTAACATTTCAAGCTAGTTTTAAAAATTTTAAATAAATGATTAACAATTTTTTTTTTGATATCGAAGGATTAAATATCTTACTCAGTGGTGTAGCCAGGGGGGTGATTGGGTGATTTTTCACCCACCTCAATGGCAAATTTCTTTAATTTGCTAGGGTTTTTCGTGAAAAAAAAAACCAAAAAACAACCCCCCCCCCCCCCCCCCAAAAAAAATACTTCATAAAAAAAATTGAATATTCACCACCTCAAAATTCCTGGCTACGCCACTGATCTTACTTAGTATATAAAAAGAACTCACACTAAAATTAGTCATTGGGTTATGAAATGTGATACACTTCTAGCTAAGCCATAAATTTTAAATTATTCGATAGTTTACCTCTATGAATTTATCATCAAGGGTAGATTTTCATTATTTCGTAGTCATAAATTTATGTTCCAAAAATAATTTATGGTTTATGGTTTATGGTAAAAGCAATTCGAGAGTTAAGAGTTTGATCTTAATTACAGGAAGGATAAGATGATGAATATAGTAAGAAAACCATGAATTTTTCTATACAAACAGATTTGATTTAGTCTAATCGCTAGCCATTTCATTGTAATTGCTTATCCAACAGTCTTTATGGTAATTTCCATGGAAATTGAATTCATACCCGGCAAATGAACAAGAGGAAATTAAAGCAAAAGAAAAAAATTCACATTCATTATAATAACCATTTATAAAGCATGAAAAATAACACTATGCAGTAAATGAGGTGTATCTAGGCTCAACAATGAACAATTGAATGAAGCTCTCTCTCTTTTTTTTATACACACATATATGAGTTAAGGATGTGCCATACTATAATAATAATTTAATAATCATAATTGCTTGTAATATATGTGAATTATGTGCTTGTTTAATGAAATAAATTGGCTAGGATGGAATGTTAAACGATATGAAAGAATCATATTACGCGATGATTTATACAATCTATTAGCAAAATGAATTTTTTTCTCTCTCTCGTCTTCTTCACCACCGCTTTATTTTTGTTTCACGCTTCAATATTATTAGCGGTTTGTGCTCTAACCTTTTTTTATGGGAAGAAAATGTTAAAGCTTTGAATAAAATAAAATAAAATAAAGAAGCGTAAATATTGTGTACACGGGAAGTTTCTGCGTGAATGAAAGAAAACAAAGACGAGGAAAAAAGTCAACAAGAAGAGTTGAACTTTTCAGTCTCACGAAATGGTTGAAAAATTTTCCGTATAAACAGCATGAAGACAAAAAATATATATAAACAGAAATTGTTTATTTAATTTTCTGAATATTTTTAGCTCTGATTTTTTTGAAAATATTTTCTTTTCTAACAAGTGAAATGAAGGAGGTTGAAAATTTTAAAGTTCCAACAAAATTGAGTCGACAAATAAAAATTTAAATATTTTTAGGCATGTTGAGACATCATCTAGGTTCTATGATGCTGAAAATTATTCAAATGCTAAGCAAATATTTCCTAAATAAACTTTAAAGTCAGATACATGTTTTTGTTATTGTTTAGAAGGGAAGTTTCTTAGTGCTTCTATGTAGGCTTTCTCGAAATCCCGATCCCGAATGATTTTCGGGATCGGGATCGGGATCGGGATTTCCCGGGAAATCCCGGGATTTCCCGAAAGATATTTTTGAAAAATTTATGTGGATTTTATATCCAATTTTAATATTTGAATGAAATAAATTAATTTTTAAAAGTTTTTATTTTTTTGGAATACATATTTTTGATAAAATTTTGTTGAAATTGATCATTAAAGGTTGAAAAAAATACAAAATAAAAATAAAATAAAATTGTTTCTAGAATTCCATTTTAATATATGCTTTAGAAAGCATCATTGATTTAAAGAATTGTTTTCATATTATTATATTTAGTCATTATAATAATATTTCCTAAACTATGAAAGGTTTCATTTTCAACTCAATTTTCGATAATTCGTCATGGTTAAAAACCTTTTTCTTGTTTTTTTTTTCAAAACATATGAATTTTAAAAAGTTTTGGTTGATTTAACGAATTTTTTAAATCATGAACCAAATAAAGGATCAAATGACATTGAATTTTAATAAAATTTAAAGATAAGGTTTCTTTAAAAATCAGTTTTAAATAAATAGAAAATGGAAAAAATTTAAAAAAAAAGTTTTAAAAAAATATTTTACTATGCAAATGGTTCAAGTCGGGATTTTCAATCCCGATCCCGAATATTTTCGGGATCCCGGGATTATTCGGGATCGGGATTTCCCGGGATTTCCCGATCCCGATCCCGATAGCGAGAAAGCCTATTAGGCTTTCTCGAAATCCCGATCCCGGTTGATTTTCGGGATCGGGATCGGGATCGGGATTACCCGGGATTTCCCGGGAAATCCCGAAAGATAATTTTGAAAAACTTATGTGGATTTTATATCCAATTTTAATATTTGAATGAAGGTAACTAATTTTTAAAAGTTTTTATTTTTTTGGGCAACATATTTCTGATACAATTTTGTTGCAATTGGTCATTAATGGTTCAATAAACTACAAAATTAAAAATTTAGTAAAATTATTTCTAGAGTTTCATTTTAATGTATGTTTTAGAAAGTATCATTAATTTATAGAATTGTTTTTAGATTATTATATAAAGTCTTTAAAATAAAAATTTTTCAAATTAAGGTTTAATTTTAAAGTCAATTTTCGATTATTTTAACCATGATAAAAACTATTTTTTAAGTATCAAAAATTTTTTTAAAAAAAAAATATAGATTTTTACGAATTTTGGTTGATTTTCCAAATTTTTTAAAATTTTAACAAAATGAAGTATCAAATGACACTAAATTTTAATAAAATTTAAAGTGAATGTTTCTTTAAATACTCAGTTTAAAAAAATGAAAATTTTTTTTTTGAAAAAAAAAAATTTAAAAAAAATATTTTACTATGCAAATGGTTAAAATCGGGATTTTCAATCCCGATCCCGAAAATTTTCGGGATCCCGGGATTTTTCGGGATCGGGATTTCCCGGGATTTCCCGATCCCGATCCCGATAGCGAGAAAGCCTAGTTCTATGGGGGTTGTTTAAATGTTGTTGTTGTTGTTGTTAATTATATTTATTAAGGTCCATCAGCCAAAAGCTATTTAAAGACCAGCTCCATCGGTGTCCAAAGTTGTACTGTTCCTTTATTATGTTCTGTGGTATTCCAATGTTGATCTCCTCCTTGCTGCTAAGATATTCCATTTAAGTTAAATTCCGAGATGTCTATACGTAAGATTCGAAAAAACCTCATTTTTTGTCAATTCTGATTTTGCCCCAATTTTCAATTAAATCGCGAATTTGTTGAGCTCTCTCCATTGTCTTCGAGTTCCTTGATTGTTAATGTATACTTATTTCCGGTTTGTTACTTATTCCTACACGTAATTAATTAAAAATTGCGGACTAGAAAATTCCACAACCTCCTCCTTCGGAGGTTAGGAGAGAACTCCTTGTTTAAATGTTATGCAATCAAAAATATATTAAAATCATTTAAGAGGATTAGGGGGTTCATAAATAGATTGAATTTTGTGACTTATTGTTCCGAGAACACATTAAATCTATTCTTATTCTTAGTATATAATTTTTTAAAAAAAAAACTTTTTTAATTTTTGAAACGAATCTATAATCAAAGCTTATCAACTTATCAGAAGAGAATAAGTCTTAAAAAAATATTCAAAATCTACTAATCTTCAACTAATCTCATTTTCAGCTCAAAACTTAAACGCTACGTAACAACTTTGTAACTTACTCCCATTTTTATAAATCTACAAAGCATGAACACACACCTCTCATAAACATCTACTACTCAGATCTTAGAACAAAATGTAAAGATATCAAAAAACTTTTAGTCAAAAAAAGCAACAAAACTTTTCATGATGTGTTGATAAAAAAAATGTATAAACTCATAAAAAATATTTTTCACAAAAATTTTGATTCATGAGCTCACAAAAGATATTTATGTGTGTATATCTCAAGGGTCTCATTTTCTCCTGTATATAATAGTTGTTTGGTGAAACTTTTATGTTTACATGAACTGACGAAAATGAAAAAAAAAAAGATTTTCAATCGATAAGAAAATTTTCCTGAGATTTTTATACGACGAAAATTTTTCATCATCTTCCCCCCTTTATTTCTTTCTTTTTTGACAGTATCAGGTGATGAAATTTTCACGCTATATCAGCATAATAAAAAGAAAAAAAAATGTGAGACTGAAAGAGTATCAGTATCAAAGTGCCATAAAAATCACTTTGAAAAGTACTCAGCAGCTCTACATTATTTTCTTGATACTATTAGCAAACACATCAGTCACAGTTTTGGTTTTTAGCTGTTCATAAAAAGCATTCATCTTGATCATATCTGAGATTTTGTACTCATATTTTTTACTACTTTTAGGCTTATAGAGATTTTTTTTGATGCTTTCATTTTTTAAAAGCCTCTTTTTTTACTTTCTAAGGCTAGGGTATGCTGCGTATTTATTTTGACTAGTGGATTCCTTAAAGAAGAAAAGTTTTGGGATATGAGGAGATTTTTATCTGAATTTCAAATAGAATATTAAGTTAAGGATCACAAATAAATTGTAAATTGTGTATTTCTTACTAATCTTTAATAAACTGCCAGTAAAGCTACATAACATGCTTAATAATAAACTACACTTCAGATTATCGAGTACTGTAGGTTAACTTTTTCGATCGATAAAAAATTCAAATGTCAGAGAGCTATTACATATGTATGGTATAGTCTAAAAATAAACTAATCAATGACTGCTAATACAGAGGTGTGACATGAACTCTCGATATATATGTAAAGATATTGTTTAAATATTCAATGTTTATGTATGTCATGTTAAAGTTACATGGAATATGCAAACCTTAATTTTTTAATTCACACTAATCGCAAAATTGAGTTCAAAACCTCAATCTCATTAAAATTTCTTACTTATCAAATCATATGCACTTAAAAATGACCCTTATCCCATTCTGGTCTAAAATGTTCATAGTTTTTGGCTCGAATCATCAACAAATTCATTTTAATGTACGAAAAAGTTAAAAACTCTCACAAGTTTAACTTTACTTACAAGGAATCCACAATGTTCTGAAATCGAAAAAAATGTTCAAAAATTATATTTTGGTGTAAACTTTAAAGGTCGCAAAGTTTTAGTTGGTTTTCTTAATTTTGAAAGTGTCAATAGCTTTTTCATGTCTTAATCATCCATCTCTGAAAATATGAGCTTATGACATTAAGGATAAATATGATTTTTCATTAAAAATTTTATATTGTTTCTCAAAAAATTTTGTGCACAAGCAAATTTGTATGGAAAAATTTGGAAAAACAAGTGAAATTAAAGTGCAAATATCTCAATTGCGCATTGCCAGAGTATGATTAAAAGGTAAATAAAGACTGAATATTTCGATTTGTGCTAGTCTCATGAAAGACTTTGGAGGACTTTTTAACTTATGAACGATTTGGAAATTTTCAAAACTTTAATTGCATTTTCCCTAATGATAAAGCAATCTGCTAATGTTTTGTAAGCTTTAACATAAAATTTGAGCATTAATTAAGCTATTGACAGCAATTAGAACATATAACAAACATCAGAAAGTAAAAAAATTTACGAAAACTTTTTCATGGTGTTTTTGTAAACAAATTTTTAGTGACTTTCATTAATAATTGTCAGAGTTAGACAACGATTGGAAGCTTCATGTTTTCACAGAAGATGCATCAGTTTATGTTTTATATTCTTGCATTCAAATGATCAGGTTTAAAAGACATGAGTTTTTTTTTAATTTTTGAACATTTTTTTTCGATTTCAGACCATTGTGGAATCAAACAACGAATGTATTTTTAGAAACATTCTGTTTCAAAAGTTCCTCAAGATGATTATGGTGATGGTAATGCCGATAACAAAAGAGTAACTATGTACACAAGCATGAATAAAGCATGTTATTTTCCTCATGAATTGAAAATATTTTCAAAGAAAAAAAAACTTTACACAGAGAAACACGCTCGTCTGCTTTATCCTGGAGCTTGTATGCTTTCGCTCACTACTGATATATCAAATTTAATATCAGTCTAAAATTCCAAAGCCGCCACCTTGTTTTCTCTTCCTTTTTAAATGATATCATAAATTACGTTATATCATGCAAGAAAAAAAGCTTCCTCTATTACCTCATATATAAGACTTTATACTTTCACATCACACATATACTTTGTCTTCCTTCTTCTCACTTTCTCTTTTTCCTTCTTTCCTCACTTACTCATACTCATGTTGCATACATTGAATATCAAAAAAATAAAATGAAAGAAAGTCGGATGCTCATCTACACGAGTATAAGCATATGCATGCAAGAGGTAAGATAGTTAAAGTCGATGATAAAAAAGCAACATAAGTCGGTGTAAGATTATCATGAAAGTGTAATAATATCCCCATTTCTATAAGATGCTTAGGGTAGGGTTGAACATGTAACTGTGAAATGTGTTTTAGCGTGTTTTTTATGACAATGAAAATTAATTGTTTAATTCTAGAAGAAACTTTAATGATCTTGTTGATCTTATGGGTGTTGTTAGTTATTCGAGCTACTGATGCTGTTGATATGTGCACATATGAAAAGATTAACTCAGGAGAAAAAGGAGTTGGAATGTTCTAGACATTGATTTGAAATTGGATTCACTGAATCTGAAGTAATATAAATTGATAAAATTAGTTAAATACTACTACTATCCAAATTTAGTATACAGGGATTTGAACAGATTCGATTTGAATAACCTAAAACTTCAAATAAAAATTCAAATTTTAACAAAATCAACTGGACAACAAAAATATTTTTTAATAAAAAATTGATACAAAACTTTCAAACCGAGGAACCCCTGTTTACTCTTCATATGATTTGCAAAAACTTCAAAACTATACACATTCCATTAATGAGCAAGTCCAACATCAAAAAATTTTCTCCCGAGAGCCCCATTCATGACACATGCATATTTAACCATGAATAATTAAAAAATATAATATATCTATCAAGTACGATGACTTTTCCTTCTTCCTCATGTCTGCGTCATTAATATCAACTGAAACCCGCAAATTAACTCGTTAAAATATTTTGACGAGAATTTCTAACAGTATAGAATGGACTCATTAGGGACTGACTGAAAATTTAGCAACGCGACACCATTTATCATGTAACATGAACCGTCAAGTTTAAGATATGATAAATTCATAAAAAACGCCTAATGATATTAATACGGGTTATTATTTAGCCCAGAAAAAATGGTTTGATAGAATAAAACAATTATTTTCCATTAGAGCTTTTAAGGCACATGAACACGAAAGATTTTCTTGTTTTGGTATAGCGTGTCATAGGACCACTTGTGGATAATATAAGAGGTTCTTTTTTTGTAAAAAATACTATAAGATAATTAGTTTTAGAAAAGAAAAGAAAAAGGCAAAGAAATTTGAACAGTTGTTCAAGGTTTTGTGGATGAAAATAGACTTGAAAAGTCAATAAAAAGTTTATTTTTTTGGGAAAAGTTCAAGATGAATATTTACCCTCAATAATATTGACTTTCATTATCTCCATATCTGATATCAAATTTATTTTTATTTTCTTCATGAACTCATTGTTGATTCCAATTTTATGTCATGATGTTGTTGCCATAAATTTATATACATACTTCATTCAACTTAACTCACTCATAGTTTACCAATAATGGCAAGAAAATTCGTTTATTAAAAAAAGAAAGGAAGAAGAAAGTTAGAAACACAATTTTATGGTTTTCATATCACTACATTTATGACTCTCTTGATATTATTATCAAATTATGTTCTCAACATACATCAAGCTATAACTTTTATTCACTTACCCATTCTTGTGACTTTATTACATGCTTACATATTTACAGTGTGACATTTCGTCCCTTTTTAAAGCTTGAACAAAAAAAAAAAAATAAACTTTATTGTAATGTCTGTGAAAGATGTGCAAATGATGAGAGTCAGTCAAATGTTTTGAGGCGTTTGATTGACGCCAAAGTTTTTTGTGGTTCATTTTGTTGTTCGAAAGATTAATGAGACACATTGTGGTTGTTATCAGATCGAAAAATGTCAAAGACTTTAAAAATTTTTTTGACCCTTTTGAGCTTCTTGCCATTTAAATGAGTGCGAAGAGGATTATAAAAGTTCAAGTTGGGTATTCTCATTTAAATGAGTTATGTAGACGATAAATAGGATTTTGAACTAAATATATTTTAACAGCATATAAAAAATGAATGAATGTTTTATCTTTGCCTTATTTTTTGGGAAAAATCGATGAAAAAACGAGTAAAATTTTTTTTTTATGTAACATGACACATAAGTTCTCTTGGGATTAAGAACAACTTTAAAGCTCCACGTGCCGCAGGACTCCACATCTTTGTCAGTTTAACATTTTTTTTTTCTTAAAAACATCCAAAAAACAACAACACAATCGATCTTCCTTAAATTTTTGTTCACTACTAGCACAAAAGAAAGTAAACTTTTTGCGAATGTCTATGAAAAAAAGAAAATTTAATAAATAAAGTTATTCATTTCTTTATTCATTCATTCATCTATGATATAAAAGGTCACTTTGGATAAAACAACAAAAAGTCTGTGTTGACGATAGAGTAGGAGTTGGAGAGATACCGAAATTTTTTTGATCCTATTCTGTTTATGATGTTAACAAATTTTCCATTCAATATAAATTTTATTATTGGAAATAGTTTAGTTTTTGATGATGCAAAATGGCAGAAGAATTTGTTTTGTTGCTTAATATAGAAACAAATGTTGATCCCTCCCACGATTGTTTGTTTGGGGGTATTTTTTTGAATTTTTTGGTGATTGAGAATTTTGGCTGTTCATTCATATTTTGGGATATGAAGCTGACTAAGTAGTCATTTTTAGAGCTACAGAATAGTTTCTCAACAAACCCAAAAATTGTTAAATAATAAGTCAATCTATTGAACGCTGCATAGTATCAGGTCAAAACCTTGTCAAAATAATTCAATTTCCCTCTAAAATATTCAATAACACAACAAGTTGCTATCATTCCTCCTCCAAAAAATCATGCATTCCAAATTTCCAAAAAATTTACTGATCCCAAAACTTATTTCCGTTCATGCTTATATTTCCAAAATATTTTTTTCCACAAACAGCACAAAAATAAAATTTTCATACACCCCAGCATGTGTAAAATTGGATATGGATTTTCCATTAAGCTCCTTTCACTTCTGAATTCCTGAATAAGACGTCAATTGCGGAAAAGGGATCAGGATATTTTTTTGGAAATTAAATTATTATTATGAAATTTTTTGAGGCGTTGTTGAAACTTTTTCGATAATTCAAAAGTCAATTGAAAATTATTTTTCATCCCTTAAGGCAGAAGGCTTTAAGTTTTTTTTAAGGTTCATGTGAAAGCTATTTTTGGATAAATTTCTACTTGGTTAGCTGTAGAGATTATTTGGGACTTAAAGTTGGGGTTTAAATTGTCATATACCTTAAAGAAAGGACAAAATCATTTTCTTTAGTTTGGATAGAAAATTAAATCAGGTCAACTATATACTGGGTTGTAAACATGACTCATTTTACGACAACATGTGACTGTGAAAATGTTGATATAAGGATTTTTTTATAATGCGGTGGCATTAAATTATATACCACAAAGTTTTATCTGGAATATCTACAAGTCAACCTTTATATTTTTCATTGTGGAAACTTTCTTGATTTTTGTTTGCAGACATGTTGGAAATGTTGGTGGGATTAGACGGGAATACAGTTTATTGCCTATGAGATCAATAATTTATGACGTTTAAAAATTTGAGGAGGTTCGGAAATTTTGATACTCAAGATTACTAATTTTTGTACCTATTTATAAACATATGCTTCAAATATTATAAAAAATAATATCTAAAATTATTCATCCGATAATAAATAGCCATCATAATCATCTTGTATCAAAAATTCATCCCTGTTAATCCCAAAACAAAATCAGCTCTATCCAAAAGAAAAGTTCTCTGTCCAAAAACATCCAAAAACATTGATGACTATCTCAAAACAAATTTATCCATTTAGTAACTCAATAACTTGAGTTTTATGTTTACATTCATGTAGATTCTTATTTACTTACTTACTTACTTATTTTCAATTTATTTGTGAATAACATGAGAGAAAAAAAATGATAATGATCATAACAGAAATTTGTTGAATAAAACAAAACTTCGTGACAAAAGAAAAACAAGACAAAATAAATGAAAAGATATTGAGTAGCAAAAGGATTCAATAGCGCAATAATATTACGAAAAAAATCTATACATTCGTTTGTGTACACACATGCATGATTGTGTATATAATGTAACATAAACATAAACAAAATTAAGAAGAAAGAGACATAAAATGAATTTTTTTTCTGCCTCATCTTTTTTTCTTTCCAGATGGACAATCGAATGTGGAAGTTCAACTGATAACAAAAAAGTATGTTGAGAAAGGGTCGAGTGTCACACTCTTTTGTCGACATAATGTTGACTTGGATAGTCTGTATAAGGTACGTTTGGTCATTTACTATGTCATTATCGCAATCTACAATCTATTTTCCATTTTTCCTACATCTATTTACTCATACAATATTTGTTTGATCGGATAATGTGTGTTTGTGTGTAGTTAGGCAGAAAAATGGAATTGCGGATTAGAAGACAATATGTACATATGAAGTTAAAGTATTGAAGATTGTGGAATTTATATTGATGAAGAATCACACAAAGATGTTATCTTAGTTAAGTGATGTTTGAATCTTCCACAATGGTTTGGAATGTTTCTATTGTTTGCACATGTAGGCATTGATAAAAGCTGATAGAAGCAATTCCTATTTTTGTGGGATCAGATCCCCTCTTATCAATTGTAAAAGTCATGAATTTTATGTCACTTTTCGAGTATCTTGATTTATAGCTTGAGAACATCCCCAAAAATTTAAATCGTGAGCTAAAAATTTTATGCTTAAACATGATTAATATACTTTCATACTGCTTGAGTGATAGCTAATCAATTATTTATTGAAGACAGTATCAAAAATTTTTCACATAACTTTGAGTTAATGACAGGGGCGTAGCCAGGAATTTTTTTGAGGGGGGGTTTTTACTACTTTTAGACTTTTTTTTAGTTCGAATCTGAAAAATTCAATAATATCTAGTATAAACTTCGCAAAAATAGGGGGGGTTGACCCCCAAACCCTCCCCCACCCTGGCTACGCCCCTGGTTAATGATGATTATTCAATAGATTCGAGAGAAAAAATTCCAATTTTATCGATTGTGTTAAAGCTTGACAGACAGAAATTCTCAAAAACCTTAATAAAATATGCATTTATTTATTGCCTTTGCCTTTATTTACAACATTTCACCAGCTCATTTGAATTAATAATCCTTGTCCTAATTTATCGCCAAATTTGTCTCACGTTTACCTTGAACAATTTCATGGAACCTTTAACACATTGCTCCTTACCCAATGTATTGAAAGGAAAGGCATTTCCCTTTCTCTCCTACATTCCAACTTTTTCCTTCATCAATGTCACATTTTTTACTTCTCACAATTCATTGCCACATCCTCTTCAATCTTGAGACTGCCATTGCTGTGAAAAAGCGCTTAATAGAATGAAGCAAGATTAAGAAAGTGAAAGGAGAGGAAAAAAATATAAAATATTGAGAATGAAAGTGCTTATTTATCGTAAATCTTTCAACGACAATAAACGCCAATTTGACTAAACTTTCTCCATTTATTATTATAATTTTATGCTCGTAGCATGCTGTATAAACGATGCTTCATTTTTGCGCCATTAGCTGATTTATTGGTTGGTACCGAAAAAAGAATGAAAATACGAAAAACATTCTCACATTCTGTGCAACTTGGCATCAGATTATTTATTATCATCTATTTTCAATTGACGCTCTTTGCTATGTCTAAGGATGAAATAAATTGCTCTCAATTACACAGGCAAAAAAAAATCTAAGAGAGAATGAAGAACGATAGTAAGATAATAAAGTCTGAAGAGTAAAAAGCTTGTTCAATCTACATCAATTCACTCAATTAAGCAAAGTCTAATTTTTAGAATAAATCAAAGAAAATGTCTCAAATGCCGTTCACATCGTGAACGTGTCATAAAAATTTACTTAAAGTGTAAAAAGTCTCGATTTAAGAGTACACGAGAATAAGCACTTAATCTACCCCATAATACTTCAACTTCACATTGTGAAAATAATGCGATATATGTTAGATGTAAGATGTGATGGAAAATATGACATTTAATGTATTTTTTATTTTTCTTGCTCATATACTTACAGGTAGCATGGCTACGAAGTAGCGAACACAAATTTTTCGAATATATACATAAAAGAAATCCGCCCTTTAGGAATTTTTCAACGCCAGGAGCTGATATTGATGTGAGTATTTTTGATGCTTGAAATAACAAAAATAAATCATTGTGATATATTTCAATAAGATTTTAAATGTCACGGTGATTTCTTTTTTTGTGTCGTGCCTGTGGTATTTTTTTAAGAGATCAAAATAAAACTTGTTATGAAATTTTAAGCAAATATTTTTACAAAGGATGTTTTGAGAATTCCCTTTAGTATTTGAAATATGTAATTATGGAAAGAAAAGCTCTCCGAATACTTCTACAAATTCTTATTTTAGATCCAACTTCCTTTTTGAAACATTCTTTTAATTTAATCATGAAAAGAATTTTACACCCGCAAAAAAAAAATTTTTTGATCTAGCACACGAAAAAAAAAATTAATCCTAAAAATTCTATATATATCTTTGACTCGTGCAGCACTGTGGGAAAAAAAAATATTATGAACATTTAATTTTTAGGCTTGAATTTTTTTGAATTTAAATATATTAAGCTTCATTTTCACAAAAAAAGGTTTTAATATTTAGCCAAAAATTTTTTAGAGATTATTTTTTCGAGGGTCAAAATAATACATTCAAGAGTTAAAAAAAAATGAAGTCTAAATTAATTTGAACATTCCAATCATTTCACATTGTCTTTAATCCTTTCAGCTTTATGATCCATAAAAATCCTTTCATTTATTCTAAAACTAATGCAGCAATTAAATTAAATGTAAGGAAACAAAGTCAGATTTAGCAGAAAAAGAAGTCATAAAGAAACTTTTTTTCCTCCCATCAGAGCTCATTAGTGTGTAACTTTTTCCTCATTTTCTGTACTCTCCATTAAAAAGCATGTCCATGGACAACAACATTAGATTAAACCCAATTTTTGTTCATTAAAAAGGTCACAGAACCGAAAATTAATGCTTTACCTTTTCCACATGTAAGCTTGCTGTATCATTTAAATTTAGATTTTTTTCTGAATCATTTAAATCTACACACTTTCTTCATGCATATTGCATGCTGAACTATTTTTTGTTAGCTCGTGTGCTTATTTTTTAAAGAAAGCATTGTATGCGCGTTTAGAAAATTCTTATATCTTTAAAAACTGTATTGAAATTGCTATGCTTCTCTAATTGATACAAAAAAGAGGCAAAAACCTTGAATTTTATTTACTTTTCAACAAAAGTACTTTTCTTTTTTTTTTCTTTCTTTTTTTTTGTTTTGAATGTAAATATGTTGATTCCACCTTTTGTTTGATGATTGGAAGGTCTCGGTATACGAGGCGAGAGTCACAATTATCTATTATATGCTGATTGTTTTTTTTGTAAGAAAACATAAAATTTAACTGCAAGTAGATAGTTTACTTGACCTCCTGAATATTTAGTATGCTGTAACCCATATCCTGATTTGACAAAAGTAAGCTTTAATAAAAATTTCTTCATGCCAACGACGTTTTGTGCCATACATTAATTAATTAAATACAATGGTTTCCTATAGAAGTTGACATACAGTTTACATATAAATACACGCATATTCCATAAGTAATGCTTAGTGGTGAGATCACATATGTGGCGTAGACTCAAATTCATATTTATATGTCATAAACATTAAATTTGCGTTACTTGTAATAAAATTTATTAATCCCCGGCTTGTTTGAAAACAGGAGGAAGCAAGTTTATGGGTTATTGTGGATGAATGATTAGACAGCATGTATGTTCTGTTGAAGGGATTTTTTTTATTTTTTGGTGTAGATTTGTTAAAGATGAGGCTAGATTTGAATAATTTATGATAAATTTTCATCTTTAACTTTCAATTTTCGAAGGAAATCTTAAACGTCAAAAGCCTTGATTCCATAGAGGGGTCGTTCACTTAGTACGTTCGCTTTTTAGGAGGGAGAGGGGGGGGGGGTCTAGGATTTCATAACAGGTTAAACAAAAGAAAAATTTTTTCATACTAAAAACGTAACAAGAGGGGGGGGGGGGGAGGGAGAGGGTCTAAAAAGTCGATTTTTTGCGTAAAGTACTAAATAAACGGCCCCAGAGATGTACAGGGAAAAATTAACTTCTTAGAATTGTTTTTAAAAAATTAGGTCAAAGCAATTCAGTTCAGATGAGCTCGAGGGACTTGAGTGACATTTATGTCAAATTTGAAAAATCAGGTATGAATCCTCAATTGTCCCAATTTCCATGGAATTTAATTTTCATTCCTGTAAGAGCTTGAAATGGTGTTACAAGTGATTAGAATTTTATAAATTTATACAGAAAATCTGTTGTTCCATAAAACATAGATACTAGACGAGATTACTAAGGAACAAATGCTCTATAAAAAAAATAAAAGAAGGAGGCATCGAAATAAAAATGTAGCAACGAAGAATTATTGTTATGTATTACAATGTAGTACACTTCCGTTTCTGCATATTTCATGCGACGTTAGATGAATGTATGTGCTGGTAGATGTGTTTTAGTTGACATAAATACAAAAATAATACAAATTTAATGCAGATGGAGATGAACATAAATCAAAAGCAAATACATATTAAAAATAATAAAAATAGCGTCGTAAATTTTTATGGAACATTTAGTTACATATTTTTCTGCTGAATGATGTCAAAAAACGTATTCGTAATGGCAAAATATGATGCTTTTTATGCTCTTCAATGGACATTGATACAATTTATTTTCTTCTTCTTAATGATTTTATTAGTCAATAAATTTCTTTTCCTTCCTCATTTTGATTGACAAAAAATGAAATATTTTTTATGATCGCAGCAAGAAAATTTTCTTTTTTACGTCATAAAAAGTTTTTTCTTATGTTTTTGAAAATCCATCAAAAAAAATGTTTTGCAAATACAAAATGACAAGCCTGAATAACGAATTTTTCATTACCACTAAGCTTTCTTTAATCCATTTTTGGAACGTCTTTTAGAAAAAGAAGAAATTTCGAGTGTCAATTTCTAGCCTTTTTATTCAATATTTATGAGGCATAAACAAGAGTGACTAGATTGAATAATAAATGAAATTTTCAAAATACTCCATCTTGTTTAGGATGACAAAAATGGGATAGCTTGAAAGATGGATTTATTTTTATTGAGGCAAAAATAATATTCTTTTATGAAGTCCCGGATGTACTCTTTGAAATTGGGACACTTCTATTTATGGCTGTCATATGGGATATTTTTTGGGGGATATGAATCTATAGATCAGTGGTAATAACTTTTTTGGGAACTTAAACGGGCTATTTCACTAAGATGGATAATCCTATCCGAAGATTATCCCTTTTTTCGATCCGAGGATAATCCACAAAATTTTTTCACGTTTAAAATTTCATGAAAAATTGGAAAAAGTTATTTGAGAGGATTTTATATTTTTATGTACATTACAAGAATATGTTTTTTTATTTGGCATAAATCTTGATGTTACATATATAAAGATCAAAATTTTTGATTTTAGGATCTTTGATTTTTAAATTTCATCTTTACCAAAATTTCACACTTAGTTTAAGACCAATTATTCATACCGAAGTTACAAATTAATCTGTACACAAATTTGCGTTTCATTTACATACTCATCAAGTTTTCCAATTTTCCTTACTGGTAAGTGGCAAGCTCATCATCAACTATGATTCAATGTGTAAATATTGAACAACTGAAACTGTCATCAGACATTTATTTGACTACTATTAAAAGCAAGTAGCTTGTATACAGCCACATTGTTTGTGTAAAAATCATCCATAAAAGTCAATATTGACATAAATGCTGTAGCTTTATTTGCTCATTGAAAACCGTCATGCACATTTTATTCAAATCAAAATTAGATGAGATAAACGAAAAGAGCTTAATTTCTATGGAAAAAGGGTGACTTTTGGTCCTCATATAAATATTCTATCAGCATAAACTTATGATCTCTAGCTCTATAGAATCAGTATTAGAAGAAGAATCAATGTGGCTTATACACTTAAAAATATATATCTCAATCTCACTCAATACGTTCATTCTGTAAACATTATAATAAATGAAAATGTCTAAACCAAGACATTTAAGATGAGTAAAAAGGAAGACGAAGGGAAAAATCAAGATGAGGATTGAAAATGGCTAAAAAGCCACTAATAAATTTATGAGATTCTTCTTTTATTCTCTCTATCTCTGTTCAACCTTAAAAAACCTTTCACTCTTTCCTTCATCATCATTTATAGCTTTGGTCTCCATTTTAAAGAAGAAGAAGACAAAAAAATATTTTTTGTGCTCAGTTTGCCCTTTCAATCCTCATTATAATACATGACATGACACATAATAAAGAATATATAGAGTTAAAGTCTAAAAAGCTAAAAAAGGTCTCTTCTCTCCTCATTCTCAAAAATATAATCATATGCATAATGTGACTATATATTTTTATTTGCAGTTTTCGAGATCAAATCAAAGCCAAGTGACGTTGATGAATTTGGATTTTGAAGCGTCAGCTCCATACTTTTGTGAAGTGACGATCGATAATCCAATATTTACAAAGGCATCGAAGGAGGAGCACATTCACGTAATTGGTATGTGATAAATTAAATCTAGAGTTTATTGTTTTTAAGTTGGGGGGAGAATTTGCATTTGCAATTAATTTTCACGTGTGGCTGTGACTGTCAATTTATTTTGTACATGATTTGATACTTTAAGTGATTGAAATGTAGGTACTTTAAAATTACTATGAGTTTCAGGTTGATTTCAAGTACAAAAAAATCCAAAAACGTTAACTAAAGCCACAGCATAGTCAGCATCAAAAATTTATGATCAAATAAATTCCTTAAATAATTCAGAATTTTTGATGTATTCTCCCCCTGACTTTATTTTACGAACCTTTTTTATTTTATTTTTATATTCATTGTCATGTCTTTCTTACTCTTCCGCCTACGCTCTTACTGGGCGACATACATTCATTCATTCATAGAACGTGCTTTCTTTTATGTACATAATTTCATTAAGCTACATCCATGTCCTTCCTTTTTTTGTGCTTTTCTTTCATCATAAAAACAAAAAGTGAAACAAAGTGGACCGCCAAAAATTATGTTTAAGAAGCGTCTGTTTGTCGTGGGTGAGAATTTGATTGCCAATTGTACAACGACTCGTGCTAAGCCTCCGCCAACCATCACATGGCTAATTAATGGTAAAAAGGTAAGAAATAATATTTTTTTTTGTACTTTTGATTCCCGTCATTGTTGATGAATACGAAATAAGAAAGAGAAATGAATTAAAATTTTATGAAAGCTGAGTTGAAATGAGATAAATATAAAATTATAAAGGAGCAGATGCTTAACATTTTTTAATTAAATTTTATTCATAGTTGTTTATGTAAGCTGTAACATTTGTGGATAATTTTATAAATTTTTTAAAAAATTCTAGATTTGTTCTTAATAATATTCACTAAAATAATCGACTGAATTCCAAATTTTACCTAATTGTTTCTATTTTTTTTTTGCCCAAAGATTAATAATAATTGCTCTTTAATTGAAGATTCATTTTAAAAAAATTTTCAAGACCATTTCCTCATTAATCTACAATTTTTTTATATATTCAGCAATATTCAGTCAAAGATACGCCTTGTCATTCCTTACACAATACAAAAATGTCTAGATTCATAAAAACTAGACCATTAACTCTCACTTAAAAGTAATGACTACCGAAAATGTTCAACGATATTTTTTTATTCTATTAATAGCAGTGTCTATTACAAATAATGTTAAAGCAATAAATCATCATGAGTCGCTTCATATGCTTAAAAGAATCAATAAATCATCTCGGTTTTTAAAAAAAAGTTTAATAAAGAACTGAATATTGAGTGAGGGGATATTTGAATATTTGATGAAGCGATTTAGCATATTGTGTGTGTTTTTAGAGGGTTTAGGGCCAACAAATTGAGAAATTATTTAGTTTTCTGAGAAGAATTTTTCAATTTAAATTTGAAATATTTTAATTTTCCATTCCTTAATTTAATAGAATTTTATGATGAAATTCATAATATCCAGTTAGAATGACATAGCCTAAATGATTGACACCCACAAATTTATTTTTATTTACTAAAAACCGAGCACCACAGAAAACCGAACCGAACCGTTTTTCCACAGAAAAACCTTGAAAATTATTGAACATTTAACGTCACGCTTAATGAAAAGTAAACTCTGCTCATGAAGATAACGATAAATTTTTCAATGATATTTTAATATCAATTAGCATAAAATTCACATCTCATCCGAAAATATTTTTACAGCATCGAAATACTGAGCTTGAATATCAAAAAAAAAAAAAAACTGTATTAAAAATTCATAAAAATGTAAATTGATTCAAAAGCTTTTGACAGCTTCTGGTTTTAACACTTTCAGTACTTGTCAAGTATCTTAAAAATTGCAGACATTTCCAGGACATTTACATGCAATAAGTAAAGTTGAGATTTTTAAGAAACTTTTACTTTAAAAATGCAGTAGTTCCAGTTAGTAAAATTTTGCATTAAAAAGTTTCCTTTGACATACCAAATTTAACATTACATGGTTAAACAATCTTATCTCATTATAATTCACAAGCACTTCTCCCATTTCTCGTAACAGCACATAAAACCCTTTCTTTCTCTGCTTTGCAAAATTATCCTTTTAAGCAGCAGCAGCATAACATTTCTCATAATATTATGAAAGCTTTTCTATGTTAAGCAGCATAAAAAAATCTGTATATGTAAGTAAATATAAAGGCAGGCAAATGACAGTTCACCGAAAAAAATAAGAGAAAATGAGAATGAGTTAAAGGAAACTCTGCATGTGTTTGATGGCAAAAACAAGTAAACATATATAACAACATTAAATGTTCTTTTTATAACTACCACTCGAGAGATGAAAATGAATGTCATGAATCTCTTAATTAATTGTGCTTTTAAGTTTACCCACAAGAGACATTCGACACGAGACGGGGTGAGGAATGAAATGTTGAATTCACTTAAATACGGGAAAAAATTATATAAATTAAAGTAAACATCTTGCGGTTTATTGCCTTATTTTGACGACGGAATTTCTTTCCTTCTTTTTTAGTTGGTTGATGGGGGACAGGGCTTCTTAACCTTTTTATTGTATTTTTCATATACCTCAAATTTCTATGAATTAGAAACCATTAATGATGCAAAAAAAATTCCAGATTTAATTCTTAAAATTTAAGCTGAACACCTTCATAATCTTAAGAAACTTAGCTACCAACTTAAGAACCACTGCCTCAGAGCAACTCAATAAAAACTATCTACTCACTAACTGAATTGCGGTAATTAAATTTTCTCTAATGTAATGAATTGTCGCGAAGGGAGTCAAGTTGTATTGAGTGGGAGGTCAGGCATGCTACGTGACATTCATTTCTGTATCTATTATTTTTTTTATTTTCATACGAAACAACTGGAAATATTTAGCTACTGGCAGTCATTGTTCTTCTTATATTTTTTTTTTATTTTTTTCATTTTAAGTTTTCGTTGCTATTTTCAGACCCTCTCGTTTTCTGTGAGGACATTTAATGAATGAACGCAAGAGGATAAATATTATGAAAAATTCAAATGAAATTCTTACCACTATGCTGTGGCTGTGATAACTGAAAAGGGATTGTGCTGGCATCATTTGACCTTCGTTATTCCTAAATTTGATATTTTTTTATACTCTCTCTCTGCTTGAAAATTTCTTCATTAAAATGTTAAATTATATCAATTGAGATATAAATATTCAGGGTTTTGTGGGCACTTGAAGATTTTAGAGGATAGGTTATGAAAATAAAATTTAATTTTTACAAATAGCTCAATTAGTGCTGAATGGAATTTAATTCCTTGCTGATATTATGTTTTTGGAATTAATAAACTTAGAAATCATGACTATAAATCCATTCTTAAACAAAAAAATACTTAAAAATTCAAGAAATGATTCCAAAAACAATAAAATCTAATGCAGCACAAAATTTCAAATTTTACTCCATTTATTCATCTTTCTAATGTGTTTTGTTAAGGAACATTATACCACCTTTAAGAAATCCCTATACATTTCTCCTATATGAGTAGTAAGTGAGGATGATGTATGAATCAGTATACATGAGGTGTATACACAATAAAAAAAGACAAAGTATAAGAAGATGAAGCTATAAATTTATTGTAATGTAAAATAAATCTTCATAAATCATTTTCATGAAAGAATATTGTTAAGAACAGAGACAGAAATGAACATTGAATCAAAAATGAAATTCCATAATTGTCAATGACATTTTCATGAAAATATATTATTGTATATATTCATACAAAAGAAATGCTCTTCTAAGTCCCACAAATGTTTACTTAAATGAATGTTTACAACATAACCACAAAAAAATGAAAATTTTCAGTCTATTGCGTAGTGCTGGGTTAGCTCATTCACAAACATACCTACACATGTTTACATGAAAAGCTTTCATTCTAACAAATAGAATAGAATTTATGTAGAAATGTATAAAGGACTTATAAATAATTCAAAGTAACTGCGACGAGAGGAAGAAAAGAAAAATAAAATAAAATAGAAGAATATTGAATATAAAATAAACTGAAATTCATTCATTCAACAGGTTGACGAAATTTATACGAAAATTCTACATCCAAAGGAGTACTCGTGGAATTCAAAAAATCGATCAAAATCACATCATAATAGCATACAACAATCATCATTACATAATAAAAATGATTTTAATGATATACGAGCCCCGATGTATGGAAAAGTGACGAATATAGCTCAAGAACCAAGAGGTAAATAGCTTTTATAATTTCAATTGATTTTTAACCTTATTTTTTGTGGTTCATCAAACTCTTTTTTATGTCGTAACTAATTTGCATGCTTAACAAAAAAGCTACGGCAATCAAAATCAAATTTCATTAAAAACTTCAGACGATAATTATTTTTGAGTTTCGATGTTATTTATGGCAATTGACTTTTACTCTTTTATCATAGTCTATGATCGGATTAAATTAAATTTCTGTGTTTCACTCAAATTCCAATTCAAAATTAATGACTGATTTGTTGTTGGAAATTTTTCTTTATTTACATTCCAAAAGCATTAAATTGAAATCCTCTTATTTACTCATAGAAACCTATTGATATTGAAATTTCAAGTATTTATTTACAATATCCACAGACATTTGGTTTTTCAATTTGATTTCAACTTGTTCTGTAAGTTGTAAATAATTTGAGTTAATTTGAGCATTTAGAAATTAATTGAGAATAAAAATTTGAAATATTTAATTTGGGTTTATGTCATTTGTATGCATTATACCAAAATATGTATGTTGTACTTGAGACATAAAATTAAATTTAATTTCAAAATTATTTTTAGAAAAATTCTTTATAAAAAATTTTTCTTTCACTTTAAAATTCAAAAAATTCAAATTCTAAAAGAATTTTCCTTTTCCTTCTTAATTTTTTCCAACACCTTAGAAAAAATTCAAGCTGAGAAAAGATAAAATAAAAATAAAACGCAAGAAAATTAGGTTGTTGCGGTATCAACTGAAAATACCAAAATAATAAAATTTCATCCAGGTGTTGATAATGATGAACAAGAAAGGCTTGAAAATTATTTTTTCGTACCTTTTGTTTTTCCTCCCATTTTTAACCACATTTTTGCTCTAAACTTAATTATGAACATACCAAGTAGCAAGCCAATTTTGTGGTTGTTTTGAGTCAACCAAACAACACCGCATTCAGACACAACAAAGGCATAAGAGCATAGACTGAGAAAAAAAGTTCTTTCATGTATGGAAAAATGAATGCTCTTATTTATAGCATGTGAAGCTATTCGAAAAGAAAAAAGGGTTAAATGTCAATTCAGTTCAATATGAAACCTTTGTCGACCTCATAAACACCTTATGACGTTTATTCATTCATGCATCGTAAGCCTTATTGGCTTATTATATGCTTATGAATACTCAAAAAAGCTAATCAATTATTGATACAAGAAGGGCTGCCACTTATTCAATTTTTCTCTATTTTCCTTTCATTTACAGACTATGAATCACCATTACCTATTTTTAATGAGACTGAATATCAATATCAATATCATCCATATGCCAGAAATGGCTTTAATTTTCCACACAATCGACACACCCACGATAGACCGTCATCTAGTTATCGTTTACATCAAAATTTTGGAAATATCATTACACATAGCAGTGATATTGGTGGAATTGCTAATATGGAAAGTGTTAATAATGAGAATGATAGAGGTCAACAATTCGATTACAATGAGGATTATAATCGGGAATCGAATGTGAATTTCTACGACAATAAATATTATGATAACTTAAAAATCCACAGGTGAGTTGACTATTTTTATTTTTATTAATTATTGGCAATTCGAAAGCATTTTCTGTTCATGAATATAAATTAGAAATATTTTAATGAAGCATTTTGGTTTGTTAAATGAAATTTAGATTATCGCATTGTGTATCATACGATAATTGAAAAGGTTATTAGCTTAATTGCTCACATTTTTTTAAACATAACATAATTGTGGTGGAATCGATTTTTAATAAAGGATGTGAAAGCTTTGGTAATTTTACTATGCAATTAATTTTGCATATTTTAATTTGAAAATTATTAATTACAAATTGTTCATGACATTAATTATGCTATGTCAACTAATCATCGGTAGTGATGCATTAAAAATTATGAAAACTTAATTAAATGTGAGATTTTGGGTAGTGAGGTAGAGGAAGGAAGGAAGGGTCATTAGTTGTTTATGGATAAATTTACTAATCATAAATGTTGCTGCTATTTATTAATTAATTTTTTTTTTGATTGGAAATTTAAAGTTTTTAAAGACTAGATTTGAAATTGAAAGGAAAATTTTTAATTTAAAATTACATTCTAATTCACAAAATTATTCAGCTACAAAAATAAAATATGAATCCAAAAAATCTTTAATCAAAATGTCACTTAAAATTCTTCATTTTCTAAAAACTTCACAATACAACTCCTCATCAAATATTTACTATTTTAAGAATGACATTTCACAACGTTATTCCATCCTTTTGTCTGGAAGACACGATCAAGATTAAAAACCACCCACATTGACAGGACACTGTAAATCTTAATAAACATTTCTCCTCATAGAATCCATTAGAAACTGTTTCATTCATAAATCTTCACAAGTTTTGTGTAGGATTCAAAAAACCACCAAGAATTTCAATAAATATTAAACTCAAACCATCTGACATGAATTATTTATCAATAGAAATGCGCTTAATGCATCCCACGAGTCCAAAGACTTTCATATATTTTCTTTTATCTATTTTTGATGAATTTCAATTTTATGGAAATTCAATTTCATATAATATTCTCTAAAAGTTGCTTACCATGACGAGGCAGTTCATGTTTGTATGTGCGTGAATGTGTGTACAATTTGATGATTTAGGTTTCGATAAAGCTTTTAAATCATTGTTTTCCAACCCCCATCGTATTGCCTTAACAAGTAATTCTTCATGTAGATTCGTGACTCAACATAAACTTCAATCTCAAACTATAACTGAACTGGTCAGTTGGCAGAAGCAAAGCATGACATGAATCTATCAAATGAAAATGAATTAGATGTGTGTATGCATGTATATATAGACCGACATTTCCCGTGATACATGGAGGTAGCATATGGCTATTTGGCTTATACTTAATTCATTTCACATTTCATGAATGTTATCCTGTCTGAGCATATCCATTGATGTACATTTATATCGATGATGCAGATGTTTGATTATATGGAAATTTTTGATGTGACTATTCAGACTCCACCTCTTTCATGTTGAATGCATCAAGTGCTTGCCTTTTCAAAATAAATTTAGCATAAATTAAAAAAGAATTCCTTATGCTACTTCCTGTATGTGTGTGTTCTTGTGTGAAAAGCCAAAAATGCCAAATACATATGAGATAATTAACATGCTTTATTTAGTTCAAATTTCCTACACACATGCGATTATAATTTGTCAATGTCTGACTTGATAAATTTGTAATGTGATTTTTGAGGTTCTTGAGTCTTTAATCATGTCTAGATGATGCGTACTTAAGAATAAATGTATAAATGTCTGTTTTTAATTTGCGAATGGAAGTGAAAGCTTGGAAGTGAAAGCTGAAAACTTAAGGAGAAGATGTAATTATTTTTAATATTTGATTTAAGATATTGAAAGTTTCTGAATTACTTGCTGGATGAATAAAAAAATAGTTTGACTGTGACTCTAGTTTAAAACTCTCAAGCTTCCTCAAGTTTTTAAATCTAAGAACTTGAATTTATTTTATTTTCATCAAAAAATCAAAAAAAAATTTAATTTCCTTAAAAAAATCCATATGCCACACCAAACAATAAAACTCTTCGCCTATAATTTCAATTCAATCTAAAATCATTTATTATACAGCTACTAATGACTTTACCTCCCATACATTCAGTCAGACATCTTCAACAAACAAACAAACTTAAACTTGACGTGATATTTCCATTATCTCTTCCTTGTCAAGGCCTTGATGATCAAAAATAAGAAAAATGAAGCTTTATGTGATGCATGAATTTTCTCAACTTGATATTTTGTAATCATAATCATTTTGAGAAAATGTCAAGTCAGATTTTGAAACATACTTAAGTGAATTTTTCGAGATGATACTCAAGTCTTGTTTTTAATGTTTGTAATGAAAACTTTGCCAATGATCGCATATAATCTTTATTGTTCAATTAGGAGGTATTAAAGATATTTTGCAGCTCTTAGGATTTCTTTTAAGTAAAGAAATAAAGTTTTTTTTTGTTATGTCAGTAATAGAGGCTCGAATGATGAGATTTCATTTGTATTATCACAAGAAAAAAACACGACTTACATAGAAAGCCACGAACTTCCACGCCACCTTCCAATAGCTTGGAGTACAAACATAAAATTCTTCTTTAATAGATTACAGTTTTCTCTTTTATACTATGGACGTTTCTAAATATATTTTTTTGAAGTATGTTCGCATATAATATATTTTTCACTATTTTCAGTTCGAGACAAAGGTATTATAAAACCTCTCTTTTTTATTTCGTTGGTTATTATGTTATAAAATTATATACTTAATATGCACCTGATGAGTTGATTTCAGTGTATATGAAATTGCACTTTTGAGAAAAGTCTTGGATACGATAGGGGGGTTGTGGACGAGCTGTGCGGAACGAAACGAAGTGGAGCGAAGCATGATTCATCAAGCATCATGCGAAGCATGATGCGCAGTGGAGCGGAGTGGAGTGTAGCACAGCTCGTCCACAACCCCCCTACCCTATCCAAGACTTTTCTCAAAAGTGCAATTTCATATATATTAAAATGGTGAAAACTTAAGAAAAAAGGAAATAAGAAAAATTTAGTATTTTCTAAAAATTTTATTACAATCTTACTTTTTTTATAAAAATTTTTTGGGTCGAAAAAATCAGTTTTTTGGCTTTTTGACCCCTTAAATGGCCTTAATATCAAAAAATTTCTGTATATTATTAATCTACTCATCAAGACGCACATTTTGGTACCAAAAACTTCTCAAAAAAGTTAGATGAAGATGGTAAACTCGAAAATTTCTCATAAAAAATACTGCTCATACTCGAATGAAAAAATCATATATAACCTCAAAATCATGCAAAGCGCATAGCTATCCCCACCGGTTCAGTGCATGCCTGAAAAAATGACACCAAAGAACCTATCAAAATATATGAATCCGGAAGCTACAGCCCTGGTCACAAAAATGATGGTGTTTTCGAAACCATGTTTTTTGGACCGTGTGCATGCACAATATGTCCAAATGAGCTGAAAGTTGTGTCATTCGACGCGTAATTTCATAGCGGTGATTTCAATATCAGGTTGTATGGGGTTTTATTGCGTAGATTTCGCAAAAAGTCCAAAAAACGTGAAAAAAGGGGCTTGGAAGAAACCAATAACTTACACGCTTTGCGTGGAAGTTAATAATATTAAGCAAATGTGATGCTTCGTGTATTGTCTTAATGAATTGAAATGTTAATGAAATAAAAGGATGAAATGATTGTGAAAATCTTGAACAGATTTTAATGGAAACATTATGAATTTTTGACGCGGAAACAATATTGAATTTTAGGAGCGTAACATTATGTACAGTAGATGTTGTAGGGAATTATGGGAGTATGAGTCAGAGCTTATATATTAGGATATTAAAAATGATTTGAATTGAAGGAAATATCTTAAATTTGTATATCGTAAAATGTACTGCAAAGCAAATGTTTCGAAATATTTAAAAAAAATTAAATTGAAAAATGCTCTAAATGCTCTTAAAATTGTTAAAGCGAAATTGAATAATTTCCAGATAAAGTGATGACACTAAACCCATCCAAATGTCAACAACCTGCAAACATTTAACCATAATTTAACATTGTGTAAACTCCCCACACTTGTCAACTCTATGAATATAAAATATTTCAATTTAGTGAAACTTAAACAATTAATTAGCTTTAACAAAAAGCGGATGTTACATGCTACCACAATAATAGTATGACACGTGTAGCTTTTACGTGGTTTTTCCTTTGTTTACGCTAAAAACTAATTATTAATGTGGTGTGAGCTTTTTCTCTGTGTTTAAAAATAGGTTTGAAAACAAAGCGACGCTTTCTATTTGCTTTTAATCAACAATTTCTATGTAAAAATTTTTAATCTAACCTTTTTGAGTGTCCATCAAGTAAAACGGAGACCTAACGAATTGAGCAATGTGCTATGTATGGGTTTTTTGTGCAATTTTGTGAAAACCAAAAAACATCCTCTTTGAATTTTGTGAACGTCATACTTTCGAGATATGAGGCTCTGCAAGTAGAAATGGGAATCAAACATTTTTCATTCATTTGGCCATATCTTTTGACTGTTAAATTATTAATATGACATATTATATATTTTTGGAAAGGTCTTTGTTCCAGCTATTAGAAAAAAATAGTCTTAATACTTAGTTTAATCCAGGGTTGGAACACTAGGGCTTAGAAACTTGTCCAAATAGTACTTTTTCAGAGCTACTTTTCACACAGTTTTAATTAACTAAAAAATGCAGCTCTATAGTTTTTAAATACTCACAACAAAATACTAAAACGCAATGCAGAGCTTTTTTAAAAACAACCCTGGAACAAAAAAATATGGATTTTACAACTCTGGCAACTTTTGTATGGGATTTTCACAAAAATTATCATAAATAATTACTGGAATCGAATTTTTAAATGATTTAAACGGCATTTGATTAGTAATTTAATGTAGAAAATTATAAGTAAAAATTTTTTTAAAATGCATAAAATTTGAATTTTAAAAATACGTTAAATATCTTTTTCATACAAAATCATTAATTCCTTTATTAAAAATTCCATTTTATTGATTTTCATTTAAAATTAATTCAAATTTAATAAAAATATTTTTCTGCACATGTTTTTAACATTTTAATTCACAAAAAAATTAAAAATCATTATTTTAGTGTTTTAATTGAAATTATTGAAATTTCATATGAAAAAGATATTTAACGTATTTTTAAAATTCAAATTTTATGCATTTTAAAAAAATTTTTACTTATAATTTTCTACATTAAATTACTAATCAAATGCCGTTTAAATCATTTAAAAATTCGATTCCAGTAATTATTTATGATAATTTTTGTGAAAATCCCATACAAAAGTTGCCAGAGTTGTAAAATCCATATTTTTTTGTTCCAGGGTTGTTTTTAAAAAAGCTCTGCATTGCGTTTTAGTATTTTGTTGTGAGTATTCAAAAACCATAGAGCTGCATTTTTTAGTTAATTAAAACTGTGTGAAAAGTAGCTCTGAAAAAGTACTATTTGGACAAGTTTCTAAGCCCTAGTGTTCCAACCCTGGATTAAACTAAGTATTAAGACTATTTTTTTCTAATAGCTGGAACAAAGACCTTTCCAAAAATATATAATATGTCATATTAATAATTTAACAGTCAAAAGATATGGCCAAATGAATGAAAAATGTTTGATTCCCATTTCTACTTGCAGAGCCTCATATGAGCATCTCAATATGTAAAATTGACAGATTTTTCCATTTTTACTTTTTTAGCCATAACTCTGGCATGACTTGATGAAAATTATTCATACTTGGCCTGTTTTTTGTGCATATATCCCTTAATAAAATAAGTTAAAAAGAATTTTGAAAAAATGTTTTCTTGGAAAGTTATAGCGATTTTAATGTGTAAACTAGGTCAAAAAAAGCTATTTTTTTACATTTTTGGCTATAACTTTAACAGAACTTGATGAATTCTCTTCAAATTTGGCCTGAATTTTGTGCAGGCAACACTGAACAAAACAAACTCAAAAGAATTTTGAAAAAAATTATTTTTGAAAAATTATAGCGATTTTAAAATGTAAATTTGGACAAAAAAACCTATATTTTTACATTTTTGGCTATAACTCTGTCAAAACTTTATGAAATCTCTTCAAATTTGACCTAAATTTTGTGCAGGCATCAATAAACAGAATAAACTTAAAAGAATTTTGAAAAAAAATATTTTTGAAAAATTATAGCGATTTTGATATGTAAATTAGGTAAAATAACCTATATTTTTACATTTTTGGCTATAACTCTGTCAAAACTTTATGAAATCTCTTCAAATTTGACCTGAATTTTGTGCAAGCATCAATAAACAGAATAAATTTAAAAGAATTTTGAAAAAAATTATTTTTGAAAAATTATAGCGATTTTGATATGTAAATTAGGTAAAATAACCTATATTTTTACATTTTTGGCTATAACTCTGTCAAAACTTTATGAAATCTCTTCAAATTTGACCTAAATTTGTGCAAAGTACAAACATAATTCAGGTCAAATTTGAAGAGATTTCATAAAGTTTTGACAGAGTTATAGCCAAAAATGTAAAAATATAGGTTATTTTACCTAATTTACACATCAAAATCGCTATAATTTTTCAAAAATAATTTTTTTCAAAATTCTTTTGAGTTTATTCTATTTATTGATGCCTGCACAAAATTCAGGTCAAATTTGAAGAGATTTCATAAAGTTTTGACAGAGTTATAGAAAAAATGTTCAAAGTCCTCGTGTTGTTAATCGAGGGACTTAAGCGCATTTTTGTCGCAGCGATCAGAAATCGATTAAATAGAAATTGCTTTTAATTACAAAACTCCTTAATTTCTCTCTATATCAGCAAAAAATCCTGCAAAAAATACAATTTCCATTTAAAAAACTGTACAATAGTAACAAAATCCATTAAATTCCGTCTTTCTAGCATGCTCTATGCATGAAAAGTCTGTTTTCTTGATGATAAATACAAAACCTTACAAAAAGAAAGAAAAAAATTTTGACCGAAAATAACGGTCAAAAAATTTTTAAATTCCAACGGTCAAAAAAAATTCAAATTTATATCGAGGGGTTTTCAACATTTTTTTTCCTTATTTAATGTTAAATCGTTGATTACAGGAATTGTAGATTGTTTAACGATTTTTTAATGAGCGATGCCGGAATAACTCGATAGTAGAAAGATAATTCATCATAACAGAACTCTTAACTATGTCTGGTTTCTGAGATCTCGGAGCTCATACAGCCAGCCAGCCAGCCAGCCGAACAAAGTGAAACTATAAGCGTCATTTTTTGCAAAAATGCGCTAAAAATTGTAAAAATATAGGTTATTTTACCTAATTTACATATCAAAATCGCTATAATTTTTTAAAAATAATTTTTTTTTCAAAATTCTTTTAAGTTTATTCTGTTTATTGATGCCTGCACAAAATTCAGGTCAAATTTGAAGAGATTTCATAAAGTTTTGACAGAGTTATAGCCAAAAATGTAAAAATATAGGTTATTTTACCTAACTTACACATCAAAATCGCTATAATTTTTCAAAAATAATTTTTTTCAAAATTCTTTTAAGTTTATTCTGTTTATTGATACCTACACAAAATTCAGGTCAAATTTGAAGAGATTTCATAAAGTTTTGACAGAGTTATAGCCAAAAATGTAAAAATATATGTTATTTTACCTAATTTACACATTAAAATCGCTATAATTTTTTAAAAATATTTTTTTTCAAAATTGTTTTAAGTTTATTCTGTTTATTGATGCCTGCACAAAATTCAGGTCAAATTTGAGGAGATTTCATAAAGTTTTGACAGAGTTATAGCCAAAAATGTAAAAATATAGGTTATTTTACCTAATTTACATATCAAAATCGCTATAATTTTTCAAAAATAATTTTTTTTTCAAAATTCTTTTAAGTTTATTCTGTTTATTGATGCCTGCACAAAATTCAGGTCAAATTTGAAGAGATTTCATAAAGTTTTGACAGAGTTATAGCCAAAAATGTAAAAATATAGGTTATTTTACCTAATTTACATATCAAAATCGCTATAATTTTTCAAAAATATTTTTTTTCAAAATTCTTTTAAGTTTATTCTGTTTATTGATGCCTGCACAAAATTTAGGTCAAATTTGAAGAGATTTCATAAAGTTTTGACAGAGTTATAGCCAAAAATGTAAAAATATAGGTTTTTTTGTCCAAATTTACATTTTAAAATCGCTATAATTTTTCAAAAATAATTTTTTTCAAAATTCTTTTGAGTTTGTTTTGTTCAGTGTTGCCTGCACAAAATTCAGGCCAAATTTGAAGAGAATTCATCAAGTTCTGTTAAAGTTATAGCCAAAAATGTAAAAAAATAGCTTTTTTTGACCTAGTTTACACATTAAAATCGCTATAACTTTCCAAGAAAACATTTTTTCAAAATTCTTTTTAACTTATTTTATTAAGGGATATATGCACAAAAAACAGGCCAAGTTTGAATAATTTTCATCAAGTCATGCCAGAGTTATGGCTAAAAAAGTAAAAATGGAAAAATCTGTCAATTTTACATATTGAGATGCTCATATCTCGAAAGTATGACGTTCACAAAATTCAAAGAGGATGTTTTTTGGTTTTCACAAAATTGCACAAAAAACCCATACATAGCACATTGCTCAATTCGTTAGGTCTCCGTTTTACTTGATGGACACCCTTTTTGAATGAAAATGAGGCTTTTTAAATTTTTTGAAACTTTATAAAACAAAAATTTAATAAATTCAAATCAAAATTAACTAAAAATTTGAAGAAAGCTTTTGCATAAATTGGCAACAATTTCCAGAAACTTCAACTCGACTTAATCTGTGAAACCAAGAACTTTCAGTTTCCTCAAGCTTGAAGTTCCTTAGAAATATCAATTTTCTGACTCCAACAATCCAACCATAAAAATTTTCGTCCAAAAAAAAAATAAGAACATTTACACGAGCTTTTATCAACCTTCGAAGAAAAGATTACATTTAGACACGATTCTCGAAGCACAAAAAAAGAAAATAATAACAATACTTATTCTTATTGTTCTTATACTTTATTTAACAACCTCAATGTTTATTAAAATATTTCGCTTACTTTATAAGAACTTGAGCTTTCTTATTTCTCTTGATTCAAAACAAAATAAATTTTAATAAAAAATTTTTCTCTCCTTATATTTCATCATTTTAACCATAATAGCCGTAATGCTTTGAATACATTCCATAAAATTCGAAGGCATTTAAATGAGCCGAAAACTTCCAAACCAGCTAATAGCATTAAATTGGTAATGAATCGTCCAACATATTCAAGTAGTCAGTTGAGTATTCAGGTCTCAGAGCTACATGCTGACTCGAATGGACGTCTTGAAATATCGTGCCTTAGCACGATACCCGGAAAAGTTTCACCAACTGATGAGATGTTTGCTGATTATAAGTCATACAGCATTAAAAGTGAGTAAACTTATCTATTTTTTTTTAAACAAAAAGGTAACTTTAATGACTTTATCGACTAGATTTTTTTTCCTTCTTTGTTTTACGTCTCCATGGCAGAGAAGATGACGATAAACGATATTTTTTATATAATTTTACAGCACCTAGCTGTAATTGCGTAAAGGTCATAAAGTATTTTCCAATTTCCTTCGACTGTGAAATTCATCATCAAATTTCACTTCCTCTTCTATCGTCCCTCGAAAAAGAGAAAAACAAATCTAGAAGCTTTCGTTTTGCGTAAAAAGCACACAGCAACGAGATAGCAGAAAATTGTTATTATAGCCTCAGAGGATGATACAGAAATTTCGTTTGTTATCAACACGACAGTACACTTTTGTGACTTTTGATATCACAGACGGATGAGTCGGAAAAGAAAATTACAGAATTAAAAAAAAAAAATGCAAAGGCATAAATAGAACGACCTTTTTTAATTAGACTAACATTAACGAGAGTGATAAAGAGAAATGAAAGCGAAAGGAATTTCCTGAATGCGATAAAAAAACATTTTTTATAAACTGAATTTGCATTTTTCCTGATTTTTTCTTTCATCATAATTTTTTTTAAATTAGAGAATTTTGAATAAAGGTCATCGCTCTTTTTAGATTAATTATGAATATTTCCGGATTTATCTATAGATGAGGTATTTGAATACATAATTAAACAAGTACTGATAATTGAGGACTGAATAAATTTATCTCGTGTCAAGTGGGATTCATGAGGTCATCTCAAAGGAAAACTTCTAATTGAAGTGGTTCAAGTGGGAAAAGAATTTTGTTGAATTTATTTTTTCTTCGAAGAAAGCTTTCAATTTAAAGCTACCTTGGCAACAAAAGTTTTTGCTGAATGGGAATGATCATTCAGTTATAATGTCCATGTTTTTAAAAGATTTATAGAATGAGGGACTTCTAATATTCAAAATAAGGCAATTAAAAATATAAGCAAATTTAGCATTTTTAACAAATGTGAGGCAAAAAAGATAATTTTAACTGAAAATAAAAAATTTTAAACAATTTTTATAGACATAATTCGTGAATGATCCCAGCATAAAATTTTAAAGAATACAGTGAATGAAATATTTCTGTGGGATTTCTTTACAAATTGAAAAATCAACTTTTATGTAACTTTGCAACCATCAATGACAACTTAAAACATTTCAACATAAAAATTGACTTTTCTTCTTTTTTCAAAAGTCTTCATCAAATAAATTATAGAAAGTTTTCTGACACAGGCCGGTTGGTTTGGAAGTTTAACTGTTTTTAAAATAAAAATTCTTAATTTTTAAACTCGCATTAATCTGCGTTTTATTGATTTTATTCAACAGTGAAAAAATATTTTGAATTTTAATGTTTTTGTATTTACAAAATTTCTAGATCGCAAATATTTTTAAAATTAGTAAAATTTGAATATTAACAATAAGAATTCAATAAAAGTAGTTACTTTAAAAATTTTAAAACCCTAAAAAACAAAAAGTAAACTTTTTAATGAAGTAATGAAATTTCCATAAAATTCCCAAATAAATTGTTTTTTCATGTCCCGCACGTAATTCTAATGGGACCCACTCGAAAAAGAAAACTTTTATATTTCTATTGAAATTTCATTAACGAATTCAATTTTTTTTGTTCCTTTATTGTTTCCCTTTTTTCGATTGAAACTTTTCGAAATTAATTCATCAATTTATCGATAAAATTGAATTGAACTTCGTAGATCTGAAGTTTGGGTCCGCATAAAAAATTCAAATAAATGTAAATAAAGGAGGCAAATAATGGATGACAAAGGAAAAAAAAAAACTTTTTCTTGTCCTTTCTTCTTGTTAAAACTTTCTCGTCTGAAAAGGATGTGACGCTGAAGAACATTATTTTTCTTAAAGAATTTAATGTGGGCACTTAGACATGACAATGATAACAGGGCATGATAATTAGTCTTTATTGCTTTCAAAAAGACTGTTTGATGGTTTGACATAGATGTAGTCAACCTACATGAGAGATCCCAAAAGGCACAAGTCGGATAATCGAGATAAAATCCGGCACCAAGCTGGAGTGATGCTGGCCTCACTTCGGCTTGGTGCCGGATTTCGTCTCGATTATCCGATCTGTGCCTTTCGGGGATGGACTTTCATGAAACTTTGAAGCCGATTTTCGAATTCAAGGGATTAGAAATAATTTGAAATTTTAGAAATTAAAAGATTTCCAAAATTTTAAATTTCACTTTTTATACATTAATTAATTTGGTAATAATGAGAAAAAAATACATAATTAGAATCCCTGGTAAAAAAAAAACTAAAAATCAAGAAAATCACAAAATTATTCTGCATAAAATTTACAAAAATTATAAATTCAATTAAACTCCAAACGTCTTGCATATTTTGTGAAAATTTCAAAAAAAGAACCTCATCAACTTTATTCAGCACCAACAACAGCATTAAAATGTTCCACAAAAATGTAAAGAAAATTAAATTTTGCAAAAAAAAAATTTCCTTTTTTTATCGTAAACTTTTCTTTCACATTTCATTGACTTTATAGAATGGCAACAGAATTAAGACGTCGAGTGGATTGATTAGGAAGAAGAAATAAAAGATGTCAAAAAAAAGTTTATCATTTTCATTTCAACCCCGTTCTTTTTTTTCCTGCATAAAGCGATAAAGGAAGGAAAAAGTTTTAATTACTTTTAAAAATTATTATAAAATGAAATTATGAGATGAAGAAATACAAATTTGCTTCTCGATCATCTCTCTGCCACAGCATCATCCATTTCGTTTTCATAATTTATTGTTTTTCTTTTCGCCTTTAATATTTATGACATTTGTTTATATTTCGAATAAGAAAAATATTAATAATCTTAAAATCATATTTTTTATCACAGTTGATGTTAAAACCACCGAGCCATCAACAACACATTCATCACCGTCAACCGTTGGAATGGCAGCACTTGGCAGCAGCGGTGTTCCACAATTTAAGATATGGTTCTACATTTTGAATCTTGTCATATGCATCATAACAACACAATGTCTACCATTTTCTACTTTCAAGTCTTTTCTATTATTGATGTAAGCTTTAAATTTAAATAACTTTAAAGAAAAAAGTGAGGGGAAACAAAAGGAAAAAAAATATTAAATTTTAATATATTTATATATAATTATGATATTGATGATATTATACATATACAAAAAATAATAATATGACAATGAAAAAGAAAAAGAATTAAAAAAAATTGTTAATTACTCACACAATGAAAAAATGCTGTCAATTTTTCCTAACAATCGTCGTTATTTTGATAAGAAAAGAATCTTTAAAAAATTCAAAAAAAAATATTTTTAAATTTAAAAAATCTCTTCGAATTATGTAACTTTCTTTTAATTCTTAACAAACAAAAAAAAATGCTAAAACGAGTAAAAACAATTCAAATGAAATTAATACGGAAAATGGTTGAATTTTAAAAAAGACTTTTGTGAAGCCGGATTGAATTTTTTGGAAAATTTTGCATTCTGGATGAGAAATTTTTAAAGTTTTAAAAAAATTATTTTTGAAGATCTGATGTTGGCGAAAAAAAAATAAAATTTAAAATTTTAGAATATTAATAAAATAAACTTTTAAAATTTTGCAAAAAATTTAATGAAAAAGATTGTAAAGTCTCTCAATATAAAACGATATTAAGATTAAGTCCAAATTGATTGAAAAGATCAAATTATTTTCTAAAATCGACTTATTCATACCCACCAAGGAAGGTTTAATTAAAAAAAAAATCAATCCAACTTCTTAAAAGTCATACTTTGAGACCTCCCACTATAAATTTTATGGATAAAGAAAAGTTGACATAATATTCGAAGAAAAATATTCAGGAATTCTTTTATAAAAGTTTATTTTCTGATTGAATTGGAAATTGAAAATATTCAGCAAACAAAACAATGAGAATGTTTATTCAAGTAATTAAAATTCTCCTTGAATTTACCATCGGCAGATTTACAAAGCAATCTTGAAGAAAAAAATTGTTGTTTTGTCGTAGGCGGAATTTCTTTTGAGGAAAGTTTTAAAATTTTTTCCAGTTTTTTTGTTCAATAAGCTTTGAAAGGCAAGATATGCTTGATCAATCTTTTGAGCTTCTTGATACATACACGAGGGTGTTGTTTGGACATTTGAGAAAGCTAAAAGTTCAAGAAGATGAAATTTCAATAACAAGAAAATTAATTGTTTGTTTTTCAATATTCATCCTAATTAAGCTGCAAAAGGTATATTAATAACAAAATATCTAACTTATGCAGTCTTGATACGTCAATTTTATGCTCGAAAAGTCGAAGGATGAATCAAAATTTTATAAAAAAGTAAGCAAATGCAGCTTGAGGCTCTTTCATGTTGTTTTTAGAGATTATGAAGAACTTTTTGATTGAAAATAATTAGACGTAATTAGTATGGGGTAAGATCAACATCGTAGCTGCAAAAAAACATCAAAAGTTTGGGCGAAATTTGATTTAATGAAGGAAAATTCATGCTTTTTAAAAATTATGTTAATTAGAGATTCAAAACTTTTGTAGGAATTGAACCTACGCATTTTCTAAAAGATGTGGATTTCCTGTTTGTTTGCGTACAACTAGATTTTAGTTAATAAAATTTATATAATAAGTGTTACTAGCAGATTTGTCTTTATTATTCCCTTTTGATCGATTAATTCCTGAATATTTTTTCGACAACATACAAAATTTCATAAGATTTGAGGATTTAGATGAAGTTTGTAAAACTGGAAATAACAGTGATTTAAGTGTAAATTTTTTAAAAAAAATAAGAAAAACTGAAACTTACATTTGATGTGTATATTTGAGAGATTATTATAATTATTATACATAAATCTTAAAATTTAAGGAGATGAACAAAAAATGATAAGAATGGCATAAGATTGATGAAATTAAAATGAAATAAACGTTTCGAAAAATTGCTTTTATGCATTCTGCCTTTTATGTATCTTAACATTAATCTCAGCTTATGTGTGTATTATTTTTTTCATTCCTCTTGTGTGAGCAATTTTTTTACATTATCGGCATTTTCAAATGACCTTTTTTCCGATTTTTGCTTACGATTGAAAATCTTTTTTTTTTATTTCGGAATTTAAATTTTTTTTTTTGTACGCGTGTGGATTTTGGATTTTGTTTTTATTTTTTCAGCATTTTTTCAAGTCTCATTGGAATAAGAGAAAAATGTTGAGGATCAAAGCTAGTTAATGCCCCTCTTTTGACATAACAATGCCTATCTCCACCCCTGCACAGAACACCAGCATATTTCATGTTATTTACATCAATTTAAATAAATCATGCACGCGTAAAAATGTAAAGACAGTGAGCGAATGAATCTGTGTGAGACGTTCAGAAAAAAAGAGACAGACAAGCTGCTGGAGTAAAAATAATTCTCAAGATGAAGATAACACACGAAATGTATATGGAAGGCTATATGGAGTATGTCATCATCATTGACAGCATTTGTCTTATCATGTAGCAGCATTAGCTTGAAATTTTTTCAAAGGCATTAAAAGCTCTACGACAATAAAATAAGACAAGAGATGGATTTTCGATCAGAGACGTGTAAAAAATGTCATTTCAGCTAAGCTCATTTTTTTCACTGATTTTATTTTACTTCTTTTTTGTGTTCATACCCTACTGAAGTGTGTATGTAAATTACGACCGGTTTCCCATTTGATTCGCATCGATGACCTTTTTTTACCATCTTGCTCTGTTCACGTCTATAATTTTTAAACTTTATGGTGTTAAAGGTAAGAAATGTCAAGATTTTTTTAGTCTCTCATGAAATCGGTACAACAGAGATGAAGTTGATATTTTTTGAGGTCAAGTGGCTTTTTACTCTTTCCATCCTCATTTTATTTGCTGAGAAAAAAGATATCAAAATCTCTTCTTACAAGATCAAGATAATAAAATATTTATGCAGCTTAACAACCTGACTATGAATTAATTCTCTGGATGAGCAATTTATTGGTACAGTTCGTACTTAAGTGCATGTAAAACAAGATTTTGTGATGAAATTTTAAATACTTTTTATTTGAAGTGCTCTCATAAATTACACCTATAAAGTGCAGACATGTGAATGAATTTTCGGAAAGATTTTAATCGAATGGATCTTAGCGAGCTTTTGGTGTAGAAATAATTTTGATTGTTACTGGATTTGTTGGTTAGAAATTAAATGTTTTTTATTGTTGAAAGGTGATTCAATGTGATGCAAGTTCAGTAGTAAGTAAAATGCTAAAGTTTCTAATTGTCCAATTTAAAACATTTTCTGAAAGGTTTAAGAAAAAAAAAATCATAAAAACTTGATGTTCCATTTTAAAAGCTCTTTCAGGTTAAAAAAAAAAACTTCTTGATGACGAAAAAAAAAAATTTTCATAATAAAATTTTCAACTCACCTCATCAAATTTCCAATAACTCAATTAATTATTAAAGTAAAAATTCAACCGATCCAAACCTTTTTAAACAAAAATATTGTGAAAAACTTGTCAATTCCACTTAAAGTCATCTCATGAAGAAAGGAAAAATTCCCAATAGAATCAGCTAACAATACCCTTTGAAAATGAAGATGTATTTGAGGATGAAAACTTAGACAAACACGACATTTTCATCATCGTCAGAGTTTGTTGACTTTTTATATATATATATACACAATTTTCGGTCCATAAAATGCAAGGCAGAAGCTGTAAAAAGGCAAGAAAAAAAGAAAATTATTGTGACAATAAGGCAAAATTAGAAGGAAAAGAGATAAGGAAGAGTTTCCAAAAACTCATAAACAAAGGGGAAAATATGAGAAGGACTAGCAAAAAAAAACATGTCATGAGAATGTCTCGAATTTCGAATCTCCAATTATAATTTCCCAACACATCACATTCTATTTGTCAAACGTGCTATGATTTCTTAATTTTTTCACAGTCTTACATCTGTGTGTACGCGTCTATATGCTATGATATGATTGAGGATTCTTATCACATCACAATCATCTCACTCACTCATTTTATTTATACTCTTTTCTTTTCTAGTGTCAATAAAGTATGGCTGTACATTTTGTGTTTGTGTATTGTGAAAATGGGAAAAGATGAAGAAGGAACAAAAAGTGTCATAAGTGCCTTTACCTTTTTTTTGAAATAAGAGAAGTTAAGGAAAAACATTTTTTTAGGAAAAAATTGGAGCAGAAACTTGTGAGTTTGAAAGTTAAATGAATAGATTCTTAGAGTTATATATTGCTGTTCCTGATTAGAAAAAAGACATTTAATGCATTTATTTTTTGATTCTTAGAAGGATGGAATGGACTAGAATATTGAGTATTTTACGCATTAGTAAAAAACCAAGAATAAAAAACATTTGATCCTTCTGAGGAATAAGAAACGCAATTTTCATGTCCTTATTTCTAAATTAATGAACCATAATTTTAGAAAATCGACAGACATTATCATGAACTAAGTGTCATTAATAAAATCTACTTGACATTTGTTCATAATCATTGACAAATGATAAATTCATTGATATTCAAAATATCTCAGTTCTCATCGCATAATGTCACTCAAATCAAACAAAATCGACACTTAATGTACAACATACACTTTGTCGCACTCATCACTTCCATTTCAAATCAAATTACAAAATTTTGTATGACATTTAATGAGTTTTCATTTCGTATTTCCATATCGAATAATTCTCAAATTTCAACATGATAACGCAATTGATATTAAAAATGCATCGAGAAATGAACATCGATAATGCTTGTGACATGGAAAAAATTTTCTATTGAAGTTCCACATATTCCTTTCTAATGTTTCAATAATCTTTGAACCATAAACTTCAACCTTACATGAAAATTCAATTTATGTTATACGGAATTGCATATTCACGTAGTTTTTCTCTAACATCATTGCAATGTGCTCATATTTTTGCAGCAAATGGTAGAAACTACTTGATGAAGATTTTGTATTGTAATTTTGAGTTCAGTAAGTCTGAAAATGTGCTTGAAATTGTTTGCTGTAAGTTTATGGATGCGCTTTGTATGTAAATATTTTAAAATTGGCTTTTTTTTGAAGATGAAATTTTAACTTTGAAAATTCTTAATTTTCTACCTGAAACTTCCTACTTTTCACACCTTGCTTTTAACTCGAAAGTAAACCAAACGACATTTTGATCTATAATCCTACAAAAAGCACGTTTCGTACATTAAATTTACAATTTTTTCCATAAATCTTTTTCATCTTGAGCAATAACTTCAAATTATAGAACCTTTAATCCTCCCTAAAAGTCGACTGTCTGCCGTTCTCATCTCTTGAAAAAGAGTTTCACTTGCACTCTTGCCAAAAGTGCACTTACATGTCAGTATTGGCAAACACAAGTCTGTAAGTATATCTGCATACATAAAGTTTAAATTTGAATGTGGATTGAAGATTTTCTTTTTTTTTCCTTCCCATTTCCCACAAGAATCTTCACTTCGTTCCTTTTCAATATAAATCTCGTGCATTTGACTATATAGAAAAGCAATATGAGCAGTGGAATGAAAATTTTTCTCTTATTTCAAAGAAGTTGCTCATTGCAAGTTTGACTAGCTAGGTAATACATGGAAGGACTGTACGTAGGGAATTTTTTTCATCAAGCATCGTCACAAGTACATGTGCAAACTTTCACAAAAAGTAAACCATAAAGCCGTTTCAAATTGCACGAACATGCAAGTGAAGGAGGAAAAGATGCACAATCGTTGCTTTGTATAGTCACGAAGATTTCTTTTTGAGAACATGAAGTTTGACATTGGACGAAATTTTCTATAAATTGAGGAAGTTTTCCTCTTCTTTTGCCCTGGTTCTGTTTCTGTTTGTAATAACTTTATTTTTCTTAATGCCATAAGCTTCAAACTTCCTCCATTGGTATTTTGTGTGTATCAAAATTAAATGAAAACTTTTCTAGCCAAAAGACGTAGGAGACGAGAATATTGAAGGTGTACAGAGAAAGTTCGATCTCAATTCTGATTGGTATTTGTCACAGTTTTCTTTATTTTTATCATTTTTAATAATTATTCTATTTTAAGCCCTTTGATGATGGGAAAATATATATTGAGGGGTCTATGAATGACTAGAATATTAGAATGAAGGAATATTTAAGTGTGGTTTGCCTGAAAAGTTTTAGATTAGTATATTTTTGGGCGAGAATTTACTAATTAGAATAAGGTGAAATGTGAAATTATTTGTAACTTTTATGATCTAATTGTAGCTCTAGATACATGATTTCAGAATTGAAGGCATTTGTATTTTTTATTTTAAATAAGATGAATTAATTTGATTAAAATATTCCATAGCCATATGAAAACTACACGATAGTAAAAATATTATAGGATTTTAACCCAAAAAGGCATTTAAATTATTCAACAATTTCCACCTCAAGCAACTTTAATAAAAAATTAAAGAATCCAGAACAATAAGTTCCTTTAACTTTCCAGACCTTGAAATCCACAAATTAAACACACACACAAATCTCCATAACACGTCAAAACTTGAACAAACTTTAATTTCTTTCCATACATTTATGAGCTCCAGTCGATAGTTGAAAGTCAAAAGAGAAAGTAAGCAACCGCACCTGCCACTCATTCACCAATGTACGTCATATATATTTATGATAGACGTGAAATGGTAAATGCCCTAATACTTTTAGACAGAAAATCAATGAAATTGAAAGGCACATGAACTCCATAATCACGCCAAAATAAATAACTCCATTATCAACTGGTATGCAAAAGGAAATCCTTAGAATCAGGGGCGTAGCCAGGAGGCGTTATGGGGGTCAAACCCCCCCCCCCCTATTTTCGCGCAGTTCACACTAGATATTATTGAATTTTTCAGATCCGAACAAAAAAAAAAACGTCGAAAAGTAGTAACCCCCCCCCCCTCAAAAAAATTCCTGACTACGCCCCTGCTTGGAATGGAAGTTATAAGTTAAATGAATATGGCTGAAAAATGAGAAAATGGATAAGAATTACACATCTAATGTGAAATACAATATAATTCAACCTAATTGACGTAATTACGTTACTTCTGTTTTCTTGTTTTATTCGACGAAAATCTTCAATGTTATTTACATCATATACAATCTCATCTCTAATATTTTTACAAACATATTCATTATCATGCAGCCACAACGTCGAATGAGTGAGAAAAAGTAAATGGAGATTTTCATGAAGTTAACTCGGCAAAAATAAAGCAAACAAAAATTATTTTTTTTCTGTGTGTATTTGTTGATGACCTCTCGATGTAAAAAAAGAAACACTTCCTAGTATCCCGTGGTTTTCCGTCCCTTCTCTCTTTCATTTTTTATGTTTTCATTTACTCACACGTTTTCATTACACCACATGAATTTATTACACAGTTATAATTGCTAAAGATATATTTCTTTTGACTTGAATTCTTTTATGATGATTGTGGCAATTAAGGTTGGTCGCATTTAACTTTACTTTGATCTTTTTTGATTTCTTTAGTAGATGTTTTAATTTTGTCAAGTACGAAGATGTAACAAATTTACACATTTGAAAATGATTTAAGCGATAAATTTAATTAAAATTAAAATACCTATTTTTAAAAAAATTAAATTTCATTAGTTTATTATTTGTATCTACTAAGCATTTTAAATAGTCAAATTTTTCTTTAATTCTCAATAATTTCATGAACTTCTAAAATAGATTATAATAGGTTAATAACATGACTCTCTTACCTCAAAAATCATAAACATCAGCATCATTTAAAAATATCTTCCATAAACGCAAATTAAATAATTGAAAGGATTTATTTATATCAAAATCTTTTATTGTTGCTTATTTTCATCTCCATTACTAAATTAGTAAGATTATTTTCATCGTACATCCTCTATTTTTAACCTCATCGTGATATTTTCATTTCTAGATCAACCTACTGTTTTTTGGTTCATATGCTCATCGAGAGAACTTTTTATCTGTCAGAAGAGAAAAAAAAATTGGACTCGCATAATTCAAGCAGTACAAGACCAACAGCCGTAAAGGACGATTTTGTTATCAAGTTTAATTTTATAACCTTCAGTCAATTCCATTTCAGACATCTCATGCTGTTCACCTACGCTACATCGTAAATATTCGCCATAATCTTGTTTATCTACCTTATGTTAGGTATGGGTGACTATAGAAATAGACTTTTTGTTTGAAATGAACATATTTGAATATTTTATATGAAGAGCAATATTAATTCAAAAATTACGACTAGTATGCACGAGCGAAGAGCATTTAGCAATCAAATACACTAAATTAAAGGCTATTGACATGTTTTCTAGGTCAAATGCCATTCATATCAAATAGTCACGCATAATCCACTCAAAAGATAATTAGATAGTCACCCTAATGCTTACATTGAGAGCACCCTACACTTTGATAATACAAAGCAACCCCACACGTCCATAAAAATATATAAAAAATGTTCAAAGTCCTCGTGTTGTTAATCGAGGGACTTGAGCGCATTTTTGTCGCAGCGATCAGTAATCGATTAAATAGAAATTGCTTTAAATTACAAAATCCCTTAATTCTTCTTTTATCATCAAAAAATCCTGCAAGAAAATACAATTTTTATAAAAAAAACTGTATAATAATAACAGAATCCATTAAATTCCGTCTTTCTAGCATGCTCTATGCATGAAAAGTCTGTTTTCTTGATGATAAATACAAAACCTTTCAAAACGAAAGAAAAAAAATTTTGACCAAAAATAACGGTCAAAAAAATTTTAAATTCCAACGGTCAAAAAAAATTCAAATTTTTATCGAGGGGTTTTCAACAATTTTTTTCCTTATATAATGTTAAATCGTTGATTACAGGAATAGTAGATCGTTTAACGATTTTTTAATAAGCGATGCTGGAATAACTCGATAGTAGAAAGATAATTCATCATAACAGAACTCTTAACTATGTCTGGTTTCTGAGATCTCAGAGCTCATACAGCCAGCCAGCCAGCCAGCCAGCCGAACAAAGTGAAACTATAAGCGTCATTTTTTGCAAAAATGCGCTAAAAACATAAACATTTAAATTGTTGAACAAAACTATATTTTTCTTGTTAGCTAGTTAGTAAGTTTTGGAGTTATTTACGATACAACACTGTGATAGATAATAGCATATTTCTACATTTGTTAGACTTTAAACGTGTAATTATCATGTTAGCACTATGTTGAAACTATTCCTTATTCTATCTCTGTTTGTGTGGACTTTTAATTAATATGATGAATGATTGTACACGTTCACGGCACCATAAAAAGCCCCTTCACCAAGTTCCTTCAGAATTTCTAATTTTTTTCTCCTTCACCTTTGTGCTGTGTATATATGTTTATATTTTCACGTATGTTTTGAGCTTTTTTTTGCGGGAAAAAAGTTAAAGGCAGCAAAAGAGAGAAAAACTTATAATCAGTACAGCAGTTCTACTTTATGAGCCGCATGTGTATTGATTTTTTTTGTGCTTTCTCTTCTTCCACTTCCTCGTATTAAACAATTTTGTTTTTTTACTGCTACGTCCTTTATTCATTCATTCATTCATATCCAACACAACAATTTGATATTGAACGTAGAGATAATACAGTCATTGCTATTATTTGTCACTACAGTGGCTTTTTAAATCAATATTTTGTGAAATATTTGTGTCTACTCGATAGATAATAAGAAGGCAATGTGAGAAGGCAGGAGCATGAAAAACGTGACAAACCAGTACGATGAGATTAATATTTCATTTCCAAATGAATGAGGAAGAAATGGGAGCAGTCTGGATAAAATAAAAAATATTTACACTGTGTAAGGATATCAAGGATCAAATAAAATTTTATTACAAATTATAGGCGAGACAAAAAAAGTGGGGATTTGCCGTAAAAAAAGTATAATTTTTTTTTTTGGTGAGGTGAAAAGGTGTGCAACGCGATTATATTCAAGTTTTAAATTGAGGGTAAGCTTTTGCCGGAAAATCACTGAAGCGATGAAAAAAGTTGTTTTTTTAGCTGTATGGTAATTCTCAAACGATGCTTTGAAACTTTCTGAGAAGGATTTTAATATCCACAAAGCTTTTGATGTATTTAATTCTATTGATATTGTTGGAGGATTCTGATGAGCTTATTGTAATATTCATGTTTGTATTTACTAATTATTAAGAATATTTGAATTTGGATTGCTTGAAAAACTAATGAATCTTAATATAATTCTGTTAAATGATAATTTACTTTTTATGTATGTCAAGGAGAAACCTACAAATGTTCATATTTAGTTATCTCATAAATAAACACTTCCTACATTGTTAGACATAATAATTTACAGAGTAACTAGTATAAATTTTCTGAGAATCATTCCAAAAAGTGTTGGTGTGATCTCAATTCCAACCAATTTAAATTAGAATAAAATTCAACTGTTCAAGATTACAGGCAAAAGTAGATCAAGTTTTCAATGTTTTTTAATTGATTTCTTGGATAAGTTTTTCCTTTACTTGCAAAAGATTCAATGATTTGATGTGAGAAGTTCAAAATGCAATGTTTAACTTCCAATGAGTAAGAAGAAAATTTCTGTTTAAAAACTACAAGAAACAGCAGAATTCAATTCAACTTTATAAAAGTTTTATTTCTTCGATATATTTATTCTACGATAATCATGATAAATTCATAAACTATAAACTTCTCGGTATGAGAATCATTAATATTAAATTCAATAATTAAAATGGGAAAATTTTCCAAATGCTTTTATGATTTATTTAAGTTTTTGATTATTCTGCTTCCTTCTTAGTATTTATTAAATTTTACAGGAAATAAAAGTTTTTGATAAACTTTAGCTTGTAGTTTTTAGCGCATTTTTGCAAAAAATGACGCTTATAGTTTCACTTTGTTCGGCTGGCTGGCTGGCTGGCTGGCTGGGTGGTTCAAGGCTGGATGAGCTCTGAGATCTCAGAAACCAGACATAGTTAAGAGTTCTGTTATGATGAATTATCTTTCTACTATCGAGTTATTCCGGTATCGCTTATTAAAAAATCGTTAAACGATCTACAATTTCTGTAATTAACGATTTAACATTAAATAAGGAAAAAAATTGTTGAAAACCCCTCGATAAAAATTTGAATTTTTTTTGACAGTTGAAATTTGAAATTTTTTTGACCGTTATTTTTGGTCCAAATTTTTTTCTTTCATTTTGAAAGATTTTGTATTTATCATATTGAAAACAGACTTTTTAGGCATAATGCATGCTAGAGAAACGAAAGTTAATGATTTTTGTTACTGTTGTACAGTTTTTTAAAATAAAAATTGTAATTTAGCAGATATAAAGAGAAATTAAGGGGTTTTGTAATTTAAAACAATTTCTATTTAATCGATTACTGATCGCTGCGACAAAAATGCGCTTAATTCACTCGATTAACAACACGAGGACTTTGAACATTTTTTTATAGATTAGTGGTTTTTTAATACCAAAGAGCACATCAGCTTTAAAATCTGATAACAGATCACTCAAAATCCTCACCCACAGCATAACTTCCCTGAGGACTAAGCTGCAGGATTGCAATAAAAACATACAAAAATTTTACACATTCTGCACAGCATCATATCCATCACTACGACACAGCAAGAAAGAGTTAGAACTGTCCAATCTAAACGGTGGCAGTTAATCTGCTTTATTATTCTCACATTCTCATATTTCACAACCTCATACAGTAAAAATGCTTTCAATATCATGCATGACCTGAAACTGAAAATGAAATAGGCTCATTATGAAGGACATGAAGAAGAAGTTCAATAAGAAAACTTTACACATATTCTTAAGTTTTGGAGAATGAAAGAAATGAAAGGCGAGCAAGCAAGCAGGAAAGAAGAATTACTTTTGCAATGTAAAACTTTTTCTTTTGACTTTTCATTTATTGCTTTCTTTTGTATATGTACAAGCAATATGCACAATTCTCACAGGAGAGGAACTGACTCACCCACCTTAAGTTCCAACTCCTCTCCCACTAACTATAAATATAAAGTTTTCGATTCATCCTTTTTTCCTATACCACATTAGACTTTCATATTTTCTATCCCCCTATAGATCAATTTGTATTGGAAACACGTAGTTGAGTCTTATAGAATGTTATGGAGCCATAGTGGAGCAATAGACTTACTCTTTTGCAAACACACATACACACTCATATAGGGAATGGTATCAGGAAAGGAAAATTCTCTCGCTGTGATTTAAATTTTAAAATGAAAAACTTTTTTTTGTAGTAACATGGGAAGATAGAGTTGGGATGAATTAATATGTACATGATGTGCATAATTTTAATTTAAATGCGGCTTCTGCTTCAGCTTCTAGTTCCATTTTTTTTAAACTTTTTTAATGGAAAACTATTCCTGCATTAAATTTGACTCAAATTATTAAAATTTTTCGTGTTTATCAAGTTAAAGCTTCATACCTTAAAATATAATTCTAGGTCATTCTGACACCCCATAAAAAATTACTTTCGTCTAATTGATTTTGTCCGTACTTGTAGCTCTCAAAATAAATATTTAATTTGATTTTCGTTCATTCACCTTGAACATTCACGAAATCAAGCAGCTGTCACTGAACAAAATACGTTGATATTTGATTACATTAACATTTTATCGATACAAAAAAAGGATTTTTGCGTGGAATCACGACATTGGGTTGTCAGTTCCAATTGAATGTATTAATTGATATTATAGATTGTTTTTTTTTGGTGAATTGTTGATGTGTGGGAGTTGATTTAATATAAATAATGAATCAGTCAAGGTTATGTTAGAAGTTCATTGGCAAATATTTTTTTTTGGGATGAATTGAAAGATTGACTGGAATTTGGAATGGGGAATAAAATAAATTTTGCGGTACGTCTTTAATATTTTCGAGTAACAAAACTCAACATAAGTTTATTTAAGAGCTAAGAATGTCCATGACATTACCAAATCCTCAAGTTTGCAAAACTTTTATTTGTTGATATCAAAAACTATTTTCAACCTCCTCACTAAAACCATAAAATTCAAAAATGAATGTTCATTTGGCCATAAAACATTCCATACCCTCATCCAAACAATTTTTAGAACTTGAAAAAAAAAACTTTCTTAAAATTTAATCACATTCAACCATCTGACATAGAAATGAAATTTTTTTCCAGCACTTTATGTAAATAGTTTTAGTTGTTGAAACTATTTTTTGCACATTTTTTAATGTCATTTGCCTGTTGATTTTTTTAAAGCAACAAAATTGATTTATGGTTTCTTTGGTTTCTCATTTGAGTCAAACATGAAAATGCAATTTTTTTGTGAATGCAACAGCCAGCAAGTGACACACTGAAAAACACATTTTTGTGTGAAAATGAAATTTTTTTTTTGACTTTTATGCACTTTTTTGCATTGTTAGAAATACAAAACGGCAAATGTTCATGCTTGTGTACATATTCATCCGGTTTGAAAATTGTCAACACCAAGCAGCATAGCAGAATGTTGTGACATTGTTGGATGTATTTAAATTCGAAATTAAAAATGTTTTCATTTTTTTTTTGCTGTTTGAAAAAAATCAGGATAAGAAAGTGAGTTTGTCGGTTTTGTGTGTTGTGAGGTTTTGGTTTGTAGGTTGCGCATTTTTTTTTTAATCTAAAACGGTTTAAGCTGTGAAGATTTATTAGGTTATTATTATAAATTATCCCAAAAGTTTTATCAAAATTAAGTTTTTTAAAGTTTTTTCATTAATATTTAAAATCATAAAATTTAAGTCAAAATTTTTGAGAATGGATAGCAACAAACTCAGTTAAAAAGGGTTTAAAATTCCCCTACATCTGATTTTTCATGTTTAGAAAATTCAGAATTAATTCAAATCAGTTTGAAGAATCACTCAAAAAATCTTCTAAATTCTCATCAAAACACTCAAAATTTATTAACCAAAAAATTATCCAACCAATTTTTCTTCACACAAATAGCACAAATAGCACAAATTTCATCACTTCATATTTATCTACAAAAAATTCGCTAAAACAATTTTTAAAAAATGCCATGCATCAAGATAAGAAAAAGGAAAAAAAAAATCAGCAAAGAAAAATTCTTCCATTCATTTGGCGTAACGAAGAATATGAAAATTTTCCCATTTCCATATCACATCAGTTTTGTTTGGAAAAATTTTATTTAAAAATTTTCCTACGACATGTAATAAAATTTTCTGTTCCTTTTTCAAGTTAGAAAAATTCTTTTTTGTTATTTTTTTTTTTTTAAAAGAAGCAAAAACTTTGTCATTTTTAATGAACCGTCATTAACATAAATTTATGTGAGTATGAAATTCGAAATTAGAGAGACATGCAGAGAGAAGGAGCAGAATGGCACATATAGACACAAAGTAAAAGAGAGATAGGGTACTGAGGGTAAAAAGTTCAAGACACTTCATGCAAAAAAAGAATTAATTAAAAAAGTTTTCTTTATTTTTCCATCTCATCATTCGTCTTTAATCATGTCTTTAGTTTCTTTGTAGATACTTTTTTTTTCTTTACTTACCTTTCATGAGTGGAAAATTTATTTGATAAATTTTTGTTTAAGAATTAGAAAGTTTTTTTTGCTAGAATTGCAAAGCTGTAGGATGATCTTAGTTAATTGAAAATTGAGTTGGATGAATTTTTGGCACATATTTCAACTCCCTTTTAATCTATGATTTGTGGATCATAAAATAAAATAAGTCAGCATTCCAAAAAGTTGAACAACTGATTTTCCTATTCAAAGGATCAAATCCCAAATTAAATAAATTCTTTAAAATACTCCAAAGTCTCAACAAACTCATGAAAAACGTTTAAAAAAATTATAGAACAACAAAACATATTCCAGCTATCTGCATGCACGAGGTGACGACTCGTTAGAAAAGTGATGATCATTTTTACCACGTTTTTCTTAACTTGCTTTCTTGTCTGTTTGTTTGATTGATTGATTGATTGTCGAGGGCAAAAAAGTAGATCGATTTTTCGACCACTTCTTCTTGTTCAATCGAGCTGATTTTTATTATATGTATATAATCCGCGGTACATTTTCATATTCCATCGTTTTTATATTAAAAAAATGCATCGTTTAATTATAATTAAATAATGAAAGTTAAATAAGGGAAAAATAATCCGGCATCAATGATGTATGTGGTCTATTTGCTTCATACATCATGTGTTAGATGATGAACATATTCTTAAATGATTCTTTATAAATTATTTAATATTACCAATTTTTAATTTCATTACTTAAAAGCTGTTTTATGATGAAATCTTATCATAAAAATATTTTTTTCATGGAATCTCAATGTAAAGATTTAAATTTTTAAATAACGGTCAAAACGAAAAAAAACAAGGGGGTCTTCAATATTAAAAATTGTTCAATATTTTAAAAAATCACGAAAAATACAACAAAAAATCAAAATATCAATTAGTTAATGATTGTATATGAACATTTAATCAATAATGTTTATACTATTTATTTCTGTTTTATAAATATTGCACTGAAAATCACGATTTATTTAAAGGGTAAATTTTTTGAAAAGTGGACTCCCTTTGTTGTAAACAAAATTAAATCTCATTTTGAAAATTAATTAAATTAATTGTTGTTTTGTGTTTTGTGACTGAAATTGTGACTAAATCTAATTTAAAGGACATAAATATTTACTGGATCTTCATTTAGAGGACATAAAAAGTTGCTGAGTTGCTGGATCTTGTTTGATGGACAAGTATGATTACTGCATATCATTCGTACATAAATACTCACTGGATCTCATTTTATGATCATGAATGCTCACTGGATCTCATTTTATGATCATGAATGCTTACTTATTCTAATTTTGTGATCATGAATGCTTACTTAATATCATTTTATGATCATGAATGCTCACTGGATCTCATTTTATGATCATGAATGCTTACTTATTCTCATTTTATGATCGTGAATGCTCACTGGATCTCATTTTGTGAGTTCGACATTCCTGTAATCTATGATAGTCGAACGGAACGAAGCGAAGCGAAGTAGAGTTCGACATTCCTGTAATCTATGATAGTAAAACGAAGCGAAGCGAAGTGGAGTTCGACATTCCTGTAATCTTTAACAGTCGAACGGAACGAAGCGAAGCGAAGTGGAGTTCGACATTCCTGTGATCTATAAAAGTCGAACGGAACGAAGCGAAGCGAAGTGGAGTTCGATATTCCTGTAATCTATAATAGTCGAACGGAACGAAGCGAAGCGAAGTGGAGTTCGACTTTCCTGTAATCTATAACAGTCGAACGGAACGAAGCGAAGCGAAGTGGAGTTCGACTTTCCTGTAATCTATAACAGTCGAACGGAACGAAGCGAAGCGAAGTGGAGTTCGACATTCCTGTAATCTATAATAGTCGAACGGAACGAAGCGAAGCGAAGTGGAGTTCGATATTCCTGTAATCTATAATAGTCGAACGGAACGAAGCGAAGCAAAGTGAAGTTCGACATTCCTGTAATCTATGATAGTCGAACGGAACGAAGCGAAGCGGAGTAGAGTTCGACATTCCTGTAATCTATGATAGTCGAACGGAACGAAGCGAAGCGAAGTGGAGTTCGACATTCCTGTAATCTATGATAGTCGAACGGAACGAAGCGAAGCGAAGTGGAGTTCGACATTCCTGTGATCTATAATAGTCGAACGGACAAAGCTTAGTGAAGTGAAATTCAACATTCCTGTAATCCTCTACCTCTAACATTCCTGTAATTTGTAATAGTCAACTGCAGATTTTGGATTCATAAAGTAAAATTTGAAAATAGTCGAGCGAAGCTCGAACATAAAAAGTTTGAACGTAGTTCAAACCAGGTTGAGCGAAGCTCACAAATTTTTACATCCTGAACGAAGCGAAGCGAGTGAAGGAGTGAAAATTTTCCAAATACGTACCCAGACTTTTAATTCATATGGCAACTGTAAAAATGTTCGAGCGAAGCTCGAATAAAAAAAGTTTGAACGTAGTTCAAACCAGGTTGAGCGAAGCTCACAAATTTTTACATCCTGAACGAAGCGAAGCGAGTGAAGGTGTGAAAATTTTCCAAATACGTACCCAGACTTTTAATTCATATGGCAACTGTAAAAATGTTCGAGCGAAGCTCGAACATAAAAAGTTTGAACGAAGTTCAAACTAGGTTGAGCGAAGCTCACGAATTTTTACATCCTGAACGAAGCGAAGCGAGTGAAGGTGTGAAAATTTTCCAAATACGTACCCAGACTTTTAATTCATATGGCAACTGTAAAAATGTTCGAGCGAAGCTCGAACAAAAAAAGTTTGAACGTAGTTCAAACCAGGTTGAGCGAAGCTCACAAATTTTTACATCCTGAACGAAGCGAAGCGAGTGAAGGTGTGAAAATTTTCCCAATACGTCCTCAGACTTTGGATTCATAAGGTATAATGTAAAAGTGTTCGAGCGAAGCTCGAACATAAAAAGTTTGAACGAAGTTCAAACTAGGTTGAGCGAAGCTCACAAATTTTTACATCCTGAACGAAGCGAAGCGAGTGAAGGTGTGAAAATTTTCCAAATACGTACCCAGACTTTTGATTCATATGGCAACTGTAAAAATGTTCGAGCGATAGAAAAATTTTTATCGGATTTTGTGACAAAAAAATTTCACTGTAATTTTTCCTTTTACAAAAAGATCATCAAAAGCTCATAAAAAGTTATAAATAATTTTTAAAATACTTTTTTACTTTTTGCTCTTTATAACACTAAAAAGTAGAAAATAAATACTTTATAAAAAAAAAACTTTTTAAAAAACCACGTTTTTCGCGTGGACTAAAAAGTAGAAAATAACTTTGTTTTGGATTAAATATAATTTTCTTTAAAAAATTTAATGTTTCAAAATTTTATTGTTGATTCAAATCGCATATGACCTAGTACGACTTAATGTTATCGTATACTTTGACAACCAAAAACGTGGGCGCATTACTTCACAATGAACAGTTCTTTACAATAGATTATAGTTTAAAAAATTTTAATGCAATTTAGAAACTTCAATTTAAATACTTTTTCTTTAATGCGCCCACGTTTTTGGTTGTCAAAGTATACGATAACATTAAGTCGTACTAGGTCATATGCGATTTGAATCAACAATAAAATTTTGAAACATTAAATTTTTTAAAGAAAATTATATTTAATCCAAAACAAAGTTATTTTCTACTTTTTAGTCCACGCGAAAAACGTGGTTTTTTAAAAAGTTTTTTTTTATAAAGTATTTTTATGATTTATTTCAATCGCTTAGAGTCATGAGAAGCTTTTTTTTCCACAACATTCATGCAAATTTTTCTTCATAATTTGAAATCTCTTTTTTCCAGCTACCTCTGGAACTGAAGGAAATATTGCGTTTGAGTACTGAGACGGTACAATAAGTCATTTTAATCGCTGAGCATTCTGTTGCTTTATAGCTATATAGCATTTTGAGTAATTACTGTTGTGCAAGAACAGAGCTATGAAAATAATTCATAAGAAAGAGTGCTAAATGTCGATAACCTTAATATAAAGTAAATTTGCACTAATGTAAAATTATTTTTTTTTATGTGTGCATGGATGTCATGATGCTATAAAGTTCTTCCATTAAAATTTTTCTCATTAATGTAAGTTGATTGCTGAATGGATTGGCTTTTGAGTTGAGTGGTTATTACCAAGATTATTAATAGAATTAATGAATAAACTTTTAGCGGTTGACATAAAGCTCATGTTAATAAACTGACAATGATGATATTAAAATTTTCATAAAACCAGAAAGTTTCTTAGAAAAAGTTAATGCAATTTGAAAGTATACTTTTGAGAATAAGATTTCAGCATCACAAAATACTAAAAGACACTTTATCATTTTTAGCGCATTTTTGAAAACTTGTTTTCAAAAAGGAAGCTCAATCATGCACTTTGATCGGTCGTTCGGGTCCCAATTATCTCTTGATCTAGACTTCGTAGCAAGCTCGGAATTGTTTTAATAGCTTCATTGAATGTTTTTATTCCCGCCGTTTTTATTGAAAAGTCAAAATACACTCATTAAATACCTTAATTCATCGATTTTGTATTTCAAAAAAATATGTAAACAATGCAGGGCAAAGTTACGCTGTTGAGAAGTTTGAATTTTTTCTAACCGTTAAAAAATTTGAATTTTTTTTGACCGTTATTTCGGATTAAATTTTTTTTCTTTTAAACACCTTAATTAATTAACTTTTAATTTTTTCATACAAAACAAATATAAGTGTGTTTAGAAATTTGAAAAATAATGGATGTGTTCAGAAATTTAAATTTTTCACTAACGGAAAATTTTGAATTTCAAAAAACCATTAAATCGTAAAGCTGTTTTTTGCATTGAACATTATAAAAATCAATTTTAAAGGAATTTTGATCTTTAGTTTTAAACTTATTATTGAAATGCATTATGATTAAAGAAACAGCAATAGAGTTTTAAAACTCGACATTCTTTTCTATTTAATCAATTGCTAATCGCTGCGTCAAAAATGCGCTGAAGTCCCTCGATATAAACGAGGACTTTTGTAATTTTTTATGCATGTAAGGATTCTTCATATTTGTGATTGTAGTTGACATGTAAATTCAGTTGAAGAATGAAGACTGTATCCATTAATCTAGTGGGATAATACGATTCGCGAAATAAGATTTTTGTGAAGGTTTAAGATGCGCTAGTATTGCAACCAACATCAAAATAAAATTCTTGTAACAAAAAAAAAAATATTTCTCGTAAGAAAGCAAGAGTTCGTTTCTTAAAAATCATAATTTCCTTAATAACCATAATTTAAATTATTAAGTAATGCGGCACAATCAAAAAATCACACAATGAAAATTTTGCATTGTAGAAAAAAATTTATTAGCTGCCGAAAACCCCCCAAAAGTCCTCCCATCCAAAACTCATAAATTCCATAAACAATTGCCACGGACAATTGAGTTTATGTAATATTCTCTTTCATGACATAATCGCTTAAACTCATTATTGCAAATAATTTAATTTAATTGACGTATTTATTTAATTAATTAGTCAATCAATTTTGTCAGTCGTGAGAGTAGGAACATCCGACACATTCAATATTATTTTATTATGCTAGACATAATTAAATTCTTGCATAAATTAAAAAGGAAAATTCCACTAACAAATATTAAATAAACTTTTTCGGTATTTTTTACGAGAGTGAGAGTGAGTCATAGAAATTAAATTAAAAATCTTCAAAGGCTTCTCAAGAAAGAATCAGCAACAGAAAGAGGCATACAAAAAAAAATATTTTAATGAGTCAACAAATTAAAAACTCATTTCATCATACAATTTTCGAGAAAAAGGCGAGAAATTCCACTCCTTAGTCTCCATTTTTCACTTCCGTTTAGAAAAAAAAAATGAAAAATTCTTGTGTAAAATTTATGAATTATAATAATTATGATACATGTGAGGAAATAAAAAGGAACCTTTTTATCCATCATCACGAAAATAAAAATTGGAGGGAGAATGAAAGAATTTCACGCGTACCATGAACTTGACAGGAAATAAGCAGAGTGTATAAAGGAATTTAAGAAATTTCGCACAAAGAGGAGACGGAAAGAATATTAAAGCAGATATAAATTATCATCATCATCATCATCATTAGCGTAATTATGTAATTGATGTTTTCATAACACTGAAAGTACAAAAAAAAGGGAAAATTATCATAAAAACGAGACCGACTAGAGGAGATAAGACCAAATGAGCTTTGAAGCTTCACAATAAAATTTCAATGATTTTTACGTACGATACGTAAAAGCCGAGCCGATGATGATAAAAAGCTCCTTCAAAAATCTTCTACACAGCGCATGCCCACCCCCAGATTTAAATTTCCACTTCCAGTGACGAAGTTGAACGTAAAACATGAGTGAGCAATTTGAGCAACTAACTATCACATCCACTTCCAGTGCACAACGAGGAAGAAACAATTTCCGTGCTCTACCTACAATCCTCTTTAGTCTCGGAATGCGCTTGAAGGATCGCAAATATACAACAAGTGTTTTTATACTTTAACATCCAAAAAATGTTTATTTATAAATAAATAAAAATAAAAATAAGTAAAAATTTACGACAAAAGAAGTAAATGAAGATAATAATGTGAAAATCTCGAGAAAATAAATCATGCAGTGACGTGTAAAAATAAAATAAAATAAAAAAAAAATAATTTCAATATGCATTCATTATTTATTTATTTATTATGTCACACAGTACGGTGGATTGTACGAGATTATTAATAATTCATAGAAGAATCAAAAATCATTCAGATTTTATCCACAAAAAGTGAATAATGTGTGTGAGGAAGTGAAATTTTTATTTTTTTTATATCATAAATTTCATCATTTCGGCATTTAGTGAGATTCATGTTAAGAGTTGTATATACATAACTACGTGTGTTCGTGTACATACATCCATCAGAAAGTGAATAACGATGAGAAAATATTTTTAGCAAATAAAAAAAAAAGAGTAACAATCGATGCTCATTTTAAATGAAGCTGCTTTCAATCAATTCATTTATTGAGCAGTGATAAGATTGTGAAGTTTTTGCGATCATTTAAAAAAAAAGTGAAAAAAAAAAATAAAATTCCATTTAAAAAACTTTTTTATTTGACAAAAAAAAATATAAAATTAAAATTTAGATGAAATTTAATGCAATTATGATAAAAATGAAGGATACACTTTGGATTACATTCATTGGAATTTTTATATTTGGTAGTTGCTCGAGTAAGTACTCAATTATTGTCCACAGATGAGTAATAAGAAGAAATACACTTGATTATCTCGCGACGTTTCTCATCTCATTTCTCATAATAAATTTACACACTAAAAAAATACATTCGGGTTACTTTTTCCTTTATACATGGACGAGCACTTCATTATGTCCCGCATTGTGTCATAAAAAATTATGTATTTTTAGCGGATTATGATGGGGAGTACTAAAATGAATTTTTATTCACAATTAAATTTAAGCCTTTATTATGTCGTGCATATATACACACAAAAAAAATGTTGAGCCTCAATCTTCGTAGTGGTTCTGTGATATCGAATTGTCTGTTAGGAAAAATGAATATTTAATATTGAAAAACAAGGGTTTTGTTTTCTTTGGAAACATTATTCATGAGATTTAAGGTTCTCTTTATTAATACAAAAAAAAAAAATTACAAAAGTCCTCGTGTTTTATATCGAGGGACTTCAGCGCATTTTTGGCGCGGCGATCAGTAATCAAGCTACGAATTGAAAGTATATCAACTTTCAGGACAGACCTTGCAATATTCTACATAAAAAAAACGATAATTTTACAAAAATGTTACAACAACGATCAAAAACCCTTTAGTTTCAATTTCCTCACATTCATTGTGCATGAAAAGTGTGTTTTCATTATGCACAAACTAATAACTTGCAAAACTGAACAAAAAACTTTTCGTAAAAAATAACGGTCAAAAAATTTTCAAATGTCAACGGTTAAAAAATATTTGAAATTTCTATGACGTGAAGTTGCAGTCATGTGTTGATTATTTTTCTTTGTGAAATTAAAAATTAATTAATTAAGGTGTTTAAACACAAATTTGGAACTTTTAAATACATTTGCCGCCAATAACTCGATGAAACGAAGCTAATAAAACAAACCGGAGCTCTCTACGATGTCTAGATCAAAAGATAGTTTTTCAAAATTTGCTGCCGACCGAACAAAGTGTATGATTGAGCTTCCTTTTTGAAAACAAGTTTCCAAAAATGCGCTAAAAATTGCAAATCAAATTTTAATCAAAATTTCATTCAAGTTGGGATTTTTTTATTCAAAAATGATGTCACTAGAATTTTTGGATATTTTTGAAAGTGAAATTATCTTTCTCTTCCTTTTTGAATTTTTTGCATAAAAAAATCTTAGTAATATTAAAGAATCCATCACATGGCAATCATCATGAATACTCCTTATTCAACCATGTTCATGATATCTCAACAAAAAAAAATTATACCAAGAAGTTATAAACAAAACAAACCGTATTAATTTTACTTCAGCAACCTTCTCCGAAACTCTTGAACAACAACAAAAAAAGTAAATAAGTTTGACTTGAAATGTCCCATGAGACACCTTCTTCAGCAACAAAATATAATAGATTACGAATCGCATGATCTAACTAATTATCCGTCTTTTTGAGGTTCATAGTAGTAATTTACTCTATTGCGTAATATTATATTTGAAAGGACTAATAGGTTGAATAAGGGGAAACAAGAAGAACATCTGATCTGTTAAATTAATTTGATGAAAGTATCAAATAAAGTTGTTAGGATTCTAGAGGACAAATTACATAATTGCACATTTTATGTCTTGTATAATTATCCTCATTTATCTTTAAGACTATGTCTTGTTCCTTCATTTTAATACTTTTGTTACTTTACCCTGTCAGACAGCTTTACTTAAAATGGGTTCAATATTTTTGAAAGTGAATGACCGACCTCAAACTTTTAAAGCCACAAACGTAAAAATTTTAGGAAGGAACTTAATTTTTTTAGAAGTACGGAAAAGCTTTTGTAAACATGTGTTGCAGACAGAAAAGGATTTAATAATGTAGTGTATGACTGTAAGCACGTGTGCTCTTCTGAATAGAGATTATTTCTTCCTATTTAAAGTATTTTTGAACTTGATGAAGAATTTAGTTGAGAAAAAACTTTAATAGATCTTTTGACTTAATCTTATTAAAAATTTAACAAAATTAAAAAATAGCAATAATTGGTTAGGTTCAGGCTCATTGACAGAGCATCAATTTTAAAAATTGCAATTATTCAAATTGTAAATACATTTTTCAAACAATTAATTAATGCATTCTTACCATGACCGACAGCAAAAAACACTCGAAACAAATAATTATTCCAACTTGAGAATCTCTAACAAATAATAATTCTCATTCAGCACAACACATGCTTCAGGGAAGCACAAAAAAAAATTGCGGTTGAAACATTTTTTTAATTCCTCTCCACTTCTGAGGGATACTTGAAACTTAATTAATTTATGAAAAAAAAAAATTATTATTTTTTGTTCACATTTCGGAAGCCAAGAACGATTCTTACTATGTCATTTAGTATTCCACAAATTTTCGAATTTTTTTGTTAATTTTTTTTGCCTAATTTTTTGTGTTTATAAAAAAAGTTTTTCTTGCCGTCTTCTTCTTTGTCTTGTTATTTAAATAGCAAATTGTAAGGCAAATGGGGGAAGGGGTGTTTGTTAATTACGTACATCATTAAGTTGAAGTTGAAGAGAGTTTGAGATTTAAGAATAAATGTTTTTCCACTAAATTAAAAATTATTTTTGCCATAAATTATGAACAAACCCCACAACAAATTATTCTTAATTCCATTTGCAAAATGAAATTTTTTTCCAACTCACGAAAAAGGAACGAATGAGAATAATCCTGAATCATTCAGAAATGAAGAAAAAGAAGACAGAAAAAATAATTTTGGATACTTTTTTTTAACCCTTTTCTATGTGCTCTACTTACCCTTTCCGATTCACATATATCTTTCTGTCTCCATCACTCACTTACTTACTTTTCTCTTTTAATGCATATTATAAAATGCAAAATAAGTAAAAATGAAATTAAATCAGCACAAAAAAGAAGAATGATCGTAAAATATTTTTCTTTTGCTTACGCTTAAGCCTTATTCTTCCTTTTCCATCAAATTAGATTGAATTTAACTTTTTCTGTGTTAGGGGTGCGGAGAAAAATTTCCCAAAAGGCATGAATGAAGGAATTTTTCATTGGTAGAGTGGGAGGAATTAATTGAAATAGAAAAATTCTTTGAATTTTCTTTTGACTCCGAAAGTGTTATTGTGTGTACCGTCTTGAACATAAGTCTATAAATCCTTGTGAAATGTATTTTAATTTGCGAATTGCTCATAAATTAATTTAAAAATGAACAAAAGATTTCAAATTCTTTAACAGCACAATAAAAATTTTCTAAAATTAATAAATCACGTCGTAAAATAACATTTTTTTTTTATTTTATTATTTTCATTCAGTCTGCTTACTTTTGTTTCCCATTAAAAATGAGATTTTATTTTTCTCTTTTGAGAAATTTTTAATGGTATTTTGAAATTTTTTTAGCTTTGTTGGCGGATGATGGAAATAATTATGGTGGTTTTAGGTTCGGAAATGTCAGTATCTTGTCTGGGGTTGAAGATTTTTGGAATTTGGTTCAAATTAAGAAAATTTCAGGCATGAAATTTTAAATTTAAAAAATTAAATTTAAGGACATAATGATCAAAAATTATGAAAAATGACTGCCAAATACCAATTTTTCAAAAAAAGACAATCATGAACCTCACAAGCTACGTTACTTCCACACCTCATCATATCCCAAACCCTTTTTTTTCTCACAATTATCCCCTTATTTGTGACGACAATAAAGAAGTTTTCCTCTTTTTGTGTGGGTTGCGAGCTGTATTCAACAGCTGTTGACTATAGAAAGTGTAAATAATTATGAGCTGTAGTCGATTCTTTACAAATTTTTAAGAGCTTTTAACTTATAAAATTAATGGAAAAGGTTTTTTAATGAATTTTTGATCGCTTGAAATATCCAGAAAATTAGATTTCCATTTTTTTGTACGACAAATTTTGAAATGAACGAAAAAAAATTCTCTTTTCATAAAATTTTATTAAGTAGCAAAGAACTTATTTAATCAAGTGAGATCACACGAAAAATTAACTTTGTTGAATATTTTACCGTAATTAGGTTGATTCCTTTGGTGGAAAGTTTTTAATAACAAAATTACTTTTTTTGTGTTAAATGATGATTGGTTGGATTATTCAACTTTGAAGCTTAATTATTAAGTATTTTCTCGTGTTATGGTGTTGACAACATATTATTTCACAAATCAACATCATGATAATTAGCACAATGTCAACAGTTGTGTAAAATCAAACAATTGAAAAATATATTAATCTAATTAAATTTGACCATTTCAACGGCCGCAATAAATAAATTCCATCCTAAAAGCTACTTCAAAAAATCATATCTGATTATAAAACCACAGTTTGGTATCCACAATGTTGGCAGTCAATGAAAATTCTGCAAACATCAAAAACAGATTCAAATTGCAATAAAATTATGAAAACTTTTAATAGCACAATAAAAATTTAATATTGAAATTTAAATCCTTATTTATGACACCCAACAGCTTAAATTCAAGTTAATTTTTTATTTAAACTTGTACATGGCATAAGACATGAAGTAAACATCAAGTAAAAATAAGAGAAAATTCTTAACCACAATAAACATCAACTCAAACCAAATGAAATTATGGTTAGACAATTTATTTGCTGTATATGAACAGCATTACTATTAAAAGGCATCACAGTAGGAAAAGAACATAAAGTTTAATTAATTTTGAATGAGTGAAAATTTGTGTTTACAAAATATGAACACAGAGAAAAAAAAAACTTTAGACCTTCCATAAAAAATAAAGCATCCGTTATCTCTGCGAATAAAATGAATTTTATTCATAAATAAATCAGACGTAATTCCCTGTGGATTAAATTTTATTTATAGAACTTAAATGAAATAAAATGAAAAAAATAATTCTCAAACACGTGTCGTTCATCTTTAACAATTTAATGTGTACACATTCAACTGCCGAAAAAAGGTCACTTGTAATTTTATTCTTTTTTGAGCATCAATTTGTTATAAATTAGAAAAAGATTTAAGAACTTTTTACAAATATATAAAACTGTAAAGGTAAAAATAAATCGTAATTTTATCTATAATTCATGAAATCATCGTTTAAATGTTAGACTTCTTTGTGAATATCTTTTCTGTTCCAATTTTCATGCTGTTGTAAAAACTTTTTTTTTTACTTTAACTGCTCTTTCTGTTTTGTTCAACGTCAGCTTGCAAAAATTGGTAAAGTCTCATAAATACGATGAAGTATCTTGGAGAAGAAGAGGAGGAAGACGATTTTTATAGGAACAGATTCTTTTGAAGTTTAACAATTTAATGGGTATCTTTACAAACTTTTTCATAGAATTTAATAGTTGGATGATGAATTATTTGTGCATGTAGTCAATGACTTTTAGTTTGTGGATCATTGGAATTTAATTTGTATGTTTTCAATTTTTGAACTACGAGTCAAATTTTAGAATTTTTTATTCAATTTTTGTTGTTTCAAAATTAAATTTCTTTTAAAATCATAAATTTAATTTTTCTTAGTAAAACTTTGAAATTTTTGGAAATTTTTCTCAAACTTTTCGAGCCATTTTATAAATCTAAACTTTTAAGAATTTTTGGATTTATTATTAAATTACAAAATAATGATTAGAATTAAATCTAAGCACCTTAGAAATAATCAAGTTTTAAATTAAGCAGAACAGATATTATTTTCTCTAGAAATTTAGATTATCACCATAACAAAATTCTTTTTTTATTACTTCAAAAATAATTTCGTTCAGTTTAGCTCCTCACAATCTCAGGTTTGTCAAATATTCAACATAACAGCTTTTAAACAATAAAAATTCGTGTTGAAATAACACTCTCGTGATCATTTAAAAGCACCTTTTATTTTGTCATGAATGTGACTGTAAAATAAAAAAATTTCTTTGATCAACAACATAATGACATTTTGATATTAAATGGATGTAAATGATGTAAATTACCGGAAACATTTTAAAAATGCCTGTTAATGTACACAAATTACATGAAGTAATTTACCACTCGTTATAATATAATGAGATATGAAGATAAATGCATTTATGAATGCACTAATTGACTTCCTACTCATGTGCTTGAAATAATATAATCTTAATGAAATTTCCCGCTTAATTCAGATTTAAAATTCAAGATGAGCATTCAAATATTCACATTTAATGTGCATCCTATAGTGATGAAGTGCCTCTTTCATTTACGTTCACATTGAAAAGCATATTATTGAAATAGGAACAAAATAAGCACTAAAAGGTGGGTGGGGGTAAAAATTCATATTTTTCTTTTATCTTTCTCATTTTCTCTTTCTGCTTAAATCCTCGAGGGTAAACAGAAAGACATCGACTGACAACGAACGAGACATGCAGTCACACAAGAGTTTGCTGCGAGGTAAAAACACACACAACAAAAAAAGAATACAATAATAAAAAATAAAAAAAGAAGAGATGAGAAAAATGACAAATTTATGAGCCGCCAGAAAAATAAAAACGATAAACGTTTTGATGATAAAAATATTTTCACGAAATGAAAGGAAAAGAGAAATGAAAATTTCGAATAATAAAGTTTACGGCTATAATTAGACAAATTGTTCTCAGTCACGACTTTTCTCTTTTCTTTGCTCCCCCTTTTCTCTTTCTTTATGTGTATTATAGGCTTAGAGCTTTATTTTTTTTCCTGAAATTACCTGCTTACCTTTAGTGATGAATTTGTAGTACTCATTATTTTGCATTTCTATTCAGTACATAATTTAAGTTCCCCAAATGTTATTTCGAATATTTCAGGTCTATTCACTTACAGACACTTCTCGCTGTTTTATTTGGTGTAATCCGTAAATATACAATAATGGAAACATGAAACCACATTATGCTTTTTTGAATGAAGAAACTGCAGGAATGAAAGTGGTTAGGGAGTGTATAATTATAAGATAGAATAAGAGGATTTTGTGTTGAGAAAATAAGGATAATCAGTCATTATCTTATTACACTACTGAGGGGCCTCGATTTGAGTAACTTTTTGGTTCCAAAAAATATCTACTCAAATCGAAACGTATGAAAAATGACCGTTAAAAAACATAAATTTGATTTTTTGTATGGGGACACTAGTTACTCAAATCGAGACCCCAAACTTTTGTTTGACTTATAGATAAAGCATCTTGTTGTAATTGTTAAATGCAGGGATTGAATTTTAACACAATTAAGAACGTTAAAGATTCCTGTTTTGCTCCAGAATGGATCAAAAATTCATGAATTCTAGAAACAACTTCAAAAAATATAAACCAAAAGGAAATTTTGTCCTTTTTCAAATAAGTTTAACATTTGGCAAGTCCTTAGCGATCCGGGTAGCATGCGATTTATTGATTTTTGAAAACAAAAAATCAAGATTAATTCCAATGAACAGAAACTTTTCGAGAACAAATCAAACTTTTTTCTGCCTTCATACCCTGATATAAGTAAAATTCTGCAAGATTTTCAAAAAAGGATCAGATTTACAAAAGAAAAAAAGAATCTTTATGTTTGGGTCAATTATCCTTAGCAAAATCAGACAAAAAAAACTTTATTTCTCTAATTTCACATCGAACGAAAAAGTAATAAAAAGAAACTTTAGCAAGCTCATAAAGGTTAAACGAACCAATTCGATTGAATTTAAATTTTCTACTTAAAACTTTTCACTTCCTTTTCTAGATTTTTTTATATATTTTATTTTCCGTCAGCAAAATTTCTCTTTGAAGAGCCAAAAGAAGTTAGATCAAAGTTAAAAACAGTTCAGTTTCAAAGCATAAAATGCTATTTTTACTCATTGCAATTTCTTCAATGCTGTGCAATGCATTTCTTAATTAGTTATATAGAAGGAATGGTAAATAAAAATGATTCACTTTTGACTAACTTTAATGGATTGCTTGAAAATTAAAAAAATTAAATTGAGTGAAAGAAAACTGACGTAAATGTGGCAAAGAGTAAAGGTTTTAAGTCTCTATAAGAAAAAATTCTTATTTAAAGAGGTTGAAGTGAACTTTTTAGTGGTACTTATTGTTACAGTTGCTGTTATGCTTTTGTTAGAATAGTTTCCAAGAAGGATGAAGGATGTGGTAATGAAAATGAGAATCATTATGAATTTTAAATTAAGAAAGTTTTGATTTTTTTTTTTTTTTTTTTTTTGATTTTCAAAATAAATTCAACTTAATTATTTTTCTCAAAAATTGTACAAAAATTTAAAAAAAAAATGCAATTCAAAATTAACTTCCACGCATCACGTGTAAGTTATTTCGAATTCAAAACAAAACAATTTTTGCATAACAAAATTTGGATGCCAAAACATCTAAATTTTCTTTTCAAATGATCAAAAATTAAACTAAATTTTCAAAAAATTCCAGAAAGTTTTAATTTTCATAAAATTCACATCAAATTTGTGTTTTTCGATCGAGTTTTCCAAAATTCCAAAGTAATTTAAAATTCGTAATAAATTCAACAAGAATTTTCTCCTAATTTGATATAAAAATAAATTTCATTCCATTCCAAAATTCATTTTATGTGCATGGAAATAAGAAAAGAAGAAGAAAATAAATTTAAGCATTCGAAAGTAAATTTAATAGAAATTCAAATTAATATAAATTTTCTTCGAAAAAAATAAGAACACAGACTTCTGTCGCCCCTTAAAAACATCCCTAAGGATAAATTTGCAAAGGAAGAAGAAATAATTTTCTTTTCATCTTCTTATTCTGACTATTTTATTTTATTCAATGTAATTGCATTAAGGTGTGAGTCACCAAGATATGTATGAAAAGAAAAACTTATCGAGCTTGGCAGGAGAAATAAAAACTTTCATTTGCCTTCACACCATATTCTTCAACATAATTGCAATAATACAAGAAAAAAATAAGCCAATTGAAATGTGAGTTGGGGTAGTTCTTCTCGACTCAGTTTGCTTTAGTTTCTCATCGGAAATAATTTGAAACACACAAAACTGTAAAATTTGCCATTAAAACCATTTCCGCAGCAATCATGAAACTTTCCCTGTTTTTTTTTTTTTTTTTTTTGTTTAAATTGTTGAAAATCGGAAAAAGTTTCACGACTTCCATTTCCTGTTTTTAATACGAATTATAAAAAATCAATGAACAATGAATTTTGAACTTTATTCTACGTTCAATTAATTAGAATTGCTTCCAATACTATTCTCATTTGTTTGAATTGGAATTTTAATGCAAAATGCTTTTTACGGATGTTGCAAAATACTATTTGTTGATGTGGATAGAAAAGCGTTTAATTTTGGATCTAGATTTTTTGGAATTAACACTTATTGCTCACATTTGTTAGCATTTGCAATGTGAGCTGGGGGATTAAATATGTAGAGATTAACACGTTGCAATTTAAAGCTTTGAAAATTCACAAAATAATTAAATTCTTAATTTGAAAATTGTGTTTTTTAGAATATAGCACAATCATTAAATGTTGAGTATAAGCTGGAGAAAATTGAGATCAAGTTTCATATAACATTGTGCAGTTGAGATAAAAGCTAGCTTAATTTTTATGATGGTTTAGTTTGTTGATTTCATCAATGCTTGCATTTGAAAGTTAGTAAGCACACAAGTAAACAATCTCATCCTCTAAGATTTAATTTTAAAACTCAAAATATAAATTCCATAATTATAACTTTAAAACAAACAAAAATAAAACATTAAAAATATCAACAAATCCTCTCTAAATGTCACTTAATTTTACAATTTTCTCGCATATTGTAATAAAAATAGAAAATCGTAAACAACAGATGCGAAAATGTCAATAATTCCCTTCGCGAGGGAACCCAAAAATAAAAAAAGCACGTAAAATATAAAATATCGAAATTCTTAGACAGTCAAAACAGAAGATACAAAATAAGAAGCATAATTATAACATGATGACGCAAAGTGTCATCGATTTTTCAATTAAGTTAGCTTTCTTCTTAAAAATTCGCACACAAAATGTTCCTCATAACTTTTTACTGATAATTTGCTATTGAGCTCGTAAAAAATTTCATGTATGCAGTCATCCTGCACAAGTGTATATCCGGCAGATGCGAGAAAATTGAAGTAAAAAAATGTATAATAATAAAGGGATGAACGTCAGTGAATACTTTTCCTCACTTTATCAAATCACTATCTTCATCATTAACATCAAATATTTATATCAGAACATATACAATGCATGAGGTGAAATGAACACGAAGTATGGCAACAATCAACTGTGCGCTTTCTAAAAATAAACAAGAGCTTAGCTAGCAAACTAATATTGTGATATGAACATGAGCATCCTTTCATCTCATATTACATTTTCATTCATACATTTATTATCTTACATGGATATGGATGTAAGTATGAATTTTCTAGTTTTATCACATGTAAATAAAGAAAATTCTCTTATTGCATACCTAGCTAGTTTTAACAGATATTCATCAACACCTGTCTTTATTTGAATTCTACAATTTTTTTTTCATTTTCTTTACTCAGTCATGGGGGTGTTTATGAATTTCGTTGGATATTTTTTTCAATATTCAAAGTTTTAAAAAAACCATTTTCTGAAAAATTTAAAAAATTCCTATAAAAGTGTACAAAAACCTTTTTCTATTGACGTTATCTACATACTGCCCCAAAGTGTAGATTTAATTTAAGGTTCAAAACGAATGAATGCATTCTCAAGCACACACAAAAATAAAATTATCTTCTTGAACTTTAAATTGACATGAATGTGTTGAAATTTAATTTGAACAATTTTCAGTACCTTTTGTTTTTATGCAAATGAGGAATTTTTCAGTTTTAATAGCATCGTAAAACTATTTGCTCTTTTTCAACACTAATTTCCCCTCTTTAATTTATTTCATCTGTAACTTTTACTACTAATCACAATGACATATTAAAATTGTGCATGACGTGAAGAGACATGGCAAAAAAAGTTTTGAAGGTTGTTATTCTTGAATTTTTGAGAAAAAGAATGTTAAATGAAAACTGTAAAGTGCATTAAAATGACGAAAGTTGTTCTGTTTTATGTGGCATGGTATATGCTTTTAATGGAAGGTATGAAAGTAATTTAAAATTCCCGTTTTACATAAATGGTCAGAAATTTGTTAAAGTTTTTTGCTGTAAAGCCATAAATTTTATGGTTAAATCAACAAATTCAGACTATTGAAAGTCTTAAATTGACTCAGATTTATTCACAAAATTAAGTGTATCATGATTAAAAAGTCACTTTTTTACAACATTCTAATTTTTCGAATACCACACCTTCAGCATATCGCATCATGAAATATCACACAACACAAAATAAATCGCTAATCCAGGCAAAAAAAAAAATCAGCAATGAAAAATCGCAAAAAATACAAAATTAAGCTCTAACAGTCCTATAAAAATCCCTCAATGCCAATAAATTTTGAAAACAATCTACGTGATCGTAATTCTCACATAATAAGTTAACAAACCGATATCTTAAATTGACTCATTCCAATCGATCTAGTTTAATGTAATGATTTCCGCAAATAATTCAAAAGAACATTAACAAAAACTTTTTTTCTTATTCTCCTCCCTTACAACTTGACAGCCACATTGTCATGTTCTATAACTACAAAAGTAAACGAAGTCAAAAGTTCAATGAAGCCATGAGAGAGAGGATGAAAGGAAAGGGGTTCTTAGTAGTTTTACTACTGTTTTTGTATTCTTATCGTCATCGTGAAGAGAGGAGAAAAGAAAAAAGTTATAACCAATAAAGAATAAGTATAGATATAGATAGATAGATTGTTTCCAAGTTTTGTACTTTTTTTGTGGGGGGAAGGAAGTAGAATCGTGCAATGAAACATTAATAAAGTTTCTCCTATCATTTTGTATTTTTTTTTTTTTTTGGTCGACAACATTTTCATTACAACAATAAAAATTTATTTCATTATGTATCGTAGTAAGCATAACTACATGTGTAATCAGAACTAAGACATCTTGTTCCATAGAGTATCCAAACTGAACTGAATGACAAACAGTTTTTGGATGCATACAAAAAATTTCGAGGAGTCCACATGCACCTTTTATGTTGTTCATAAATATATGCTGAATTTAAAGGCAAAATGGGTCGTATAGATTTAAAATACAACTGTAAGTATAAAGCAGTTTGTTGCTTTTTCTACTTCAACAACTTTTTTACATTCATCCATTCATTTCATTGTTTTCAACTCCCCTGATATTTTATTTTTTACCGTTATACAATAAACTATATGAAATAACAGCCTTTTAAATATGAGAAAATTAATGGCTGTGAGTTCGAAATTTTTTTTTCTTTCCTTTGCTGCTTTTTTGTTTGCTGTCATGTTGCCTGAATTTTTTTCTCTCTTTTCTTCTCCCTTTTTCCAAAAAGTTTTGGTTGAGAATTTTTCTGTGTACTTTTTGAAGCACAAATTCGAAATAAAATTGGAATTTGACCTAGAATCTAAGAAATTATTTGCATTATTGTCATTATCAAAAATCGACTAGAATATAATGAAAAAGTTTGGAATTAATATTTGATGAGAATCGAACACACATTTCTTTAAATTAATTTTTTTTAGGTACTTGAATTTTCAACTTAGTATTAATTTATAGACCACAGATCGTAATTTATGAAACCATTCCTCAAAAATTCATCTAACGGACATCAAAACAACACGATTCGAAATAAAAGTTAGAAAACTACACTCAGAGATCAGCACTGTCTATAAGATAATGCATCTTGATAATTAATCTTCAACCTACGATCTTCAAGAGCACAGATAGACTTCCTAGAAAATCCAAGGTCTAACACTTCATTAATTAACAATAATGATGCCTTGTGGACAGATTCACATTTTAACTAATTGAATGAATTCCAAATAAATCCCTGAAGCTGTAATTCAAATAAAATAAGAAACCATGTTTTTTTGATTTCTTCTTAAATGCTTCAATTAATCTTATACAAGTACATCAAATGCTTGCGATTTGACCTACTTCTACTCTTATTGCTCCTGACTTGCACAATTATTTAATAATTTTTTTTATATAGAACAAAAACAGAAAGAAAATAAGTAGGCAGAACTAAAAGGAACATTAATCAAAATTGCAGACAATTAAAAACAAACTCTCATGTGCAGCCTCCCACCCATAATTATTGGAAAAATAATTATTTCTATTCCTTCTATATCTCCTTTTCACTGCCAATTCCAAATGATATTAAATTCAATTTAATAATTTTTTTCTCCTTTTTTTATCGAGAAATTTTATATATTCAGCACAATAAGGAAATAAAGGAACAATCTCGCTGCATCTCAATCGACGAAATCGATAACGCTGAGCAACATGTTGCATTTTTAAATCATAGTTTCAACATATAACTTTCATATAATTTTATTATAAATCGTTTCACTCCTGCAGGAAATGAAAGTAAGAAGGAAGAAGAAAGTTGTGATAAATCATTCAGAACGTTTTCTGACATTTATTGGAAACATAAACAGAAACATGAACAGACAAGATGATTCCTTTATATGTTAAATGATTCTTCCAATCTCATCTTTCTGTTTTTGCTGTTGCTGTTTTTTCATATTTCAATGCTTTTTTGTTTAAATAATATTAAATTTTTTGTTGAACTTTTTAGTGATGTGGGATTGGCGGTTTTACTCTTTTTTGAATGGAAATTATATATTTTTTTTTGTATAGGCTGAAATGGATCATCTCTTACATTAGAAATCCAAGACAGCGTTTGATCAAGTTGGGGTTTTGGACAAGGCTTGATTCGATGCGTTGTTTTCTTGCGTTTCCCAATTTATAACCTAATAGAAACTTTAATTTTCGACATTGCCAAAATTCAACATCCTTACTTCAATAAATATTTCCAGCTCTGTCTTTATCCTTCAATTCCATACATACTCCCTCACTAAAGCGCATCATTAAGATTTTGCAATTCAAGAAAAATCTTATCAATAAACTTTTAATTCAATTTCCATCACATTTACATCAATCATGTTGTTCTACAAATAAAATAAATTTTTAATATAATTTAATTAAATCAGTGACTTGTAATTTATATTATATTTACTAGCAGCAATGCGGATGATGACTAAAATTTAGATGATGATAAGGAAATTTTCTTATTGTTTTAACATGAAAAGTGAAGCTCATACTAATTATTCTACTATGTGGCTTCCTTTCATCCAAAAATATTACAATTTTGCTGTCATGAAATATGAATTAATGTAAATAAATGAATTATGTTGTTATTCTTTAAAGGAAATATTGTAACACGTTAAAGTCATTGTTGAAGCTATAAAACTACTGTGTTAGTAGTGTAATATGATTATCGGCTATATAGTCCAACAAGGAATAAAAATCCCTCGACCTTAACACCGAAAAAACTTCATATGTCATGATGACTAACAATAAAAATCTAGGCAAGCATTGTATCTAAATTTATAAATCCAACACGACACATGCACATGCCTGTGTGATTAGCCAAAAAGGCTTTCAAAAAATGAAAATCTTTGTTTTACAATTCCACGTAGCATGACAAGTTTATTTGTAAATCTGTGCGGGTTAGGCATAGAATTAAATTATAGACAATGTTTTTTATACAAAGTCTTTAATTTTAGTGTTTATTTAAGAGAATGACAATTTTTCCTTATTTAATCAAATAAATTGATTTTGATTTGATTTTATTGTGTCGACCATCACCGTAAAACGTTTATGGAACTTCTTATTGTCAAATGAGAGTCAATTAGATATTATTGGTGATTGTTGTTTGTCAAATATAGAAAATGATAAAAATCAAAATAAGGAGGTTAAAATTGAACTCTTAATAATTTTTCATTGAATTTAAGATGTTATAACTTTGGGAAATCATTTTTCAAAAGTTTTGTATTGTGCATGATTTTATTAAATTTAAGGTTTCAAAATTTTCAACAAAATTTTGCAAAAATCAAAGCAATCACGAATTTTAAATGCCAAATTTCAATTTTATAATTTTTTCCTAAAATACCTTGTTTAAAAGCAAAATAAAATCAAATGAGCTCAATCAACTACATTAAATAACATTTTACATCATTTACCTAATTTAATAAACTATTCAAACAATTTGCATCAAATCGATGTTGATAGATTGTAAAACATGATGGAAGTTGAAAATGTGTGCAATCACCTATTATCAATGGTTCAATGGTGCTCTATTGAATTGTAAAAAAAAGTTTCTCCCCTTAAGCTTGAATACGCTGTTAAATTTTCTATAAAAGAGTTAAAGAAGTAAGTAGAAAATATTCTAAGCACATCATTAAATTTTATAGACCTTTAATGTGTTCTTCACAGCTATCTTCTTTGCTTACAATGTTTTGGATATAATAAAAATAAAAGAAAATATTAACACACAATCCGAGGGAATATGTTCATAGAAATGGTCTCATAGTTTAACATCCAGTTACAAAAAGCATTTCAACTTATGTTGGGTTTCAATGGATATAAAGTGCTTTATTTATTTAAAATTTTAGATATGCTAATAGATACAGTTTCCCTTTCACATTTGAGTAGACTGAAGTCAATTTGAGGCAAATTTTTGGAAATTTATGTTATTGATATTGCTATCTGCAGCATAAAATCTTTTATAAAGTCATTTTGAGGAGATTATGAATGGAATTAGTTCCTTAAAGCTGAATTTAGTTGATCTACATGCATCTAAAAATCAGATAATTCAAAACTAAGATGTAATCTAAAACTTCTTACACATTAATTCCAATTCATAGCTACATAATTTCCCAAACACAACCCTGCCGCAAGTTTTTGACACTATCAATGTTGTTGACTTTATGAAAATTATATTCATTGCGTTCTCTTTTCATATTATATGTATATTTCTTGTGATAATCTAGTAGATGGCAATAACAAGCAGCACAGACTGTTATTAATGACATGCCATTTTAATCGTTAGAAATTTGTGAACATGTAATAACAAGATATATATCTCGAGTAGAATTTGAATACATTTGCTTACATTTACAATCATTGAAAGAATTATAATATTATTTAAATATGTACAAGCGATGAAAGTTATGGGCGTCTATGCATAAAAATGAGAAATGAAATGAGAAATAATACCTGTTGAGTGTAAATTATTCCACTCAATCGACCTAATTCCTTACTTAATATTATTTAAAGTGTCAACTTAATTTTTTCCTTCCTTTTCTATTTATAAACTTGCGCACATACATAGATGGACAATCTGACGTAGAAGTAAATTTAATAGCTAAAAAATATGTTGAACGTGGCGGAAGTTTGATACTGGCATGCAAGCACAATGTTGAACAGGATAAATTGTATAAAGTTACATGGCTAAAGAGTAGCAGTAAAATATTTGAATATATTAAAAGTCGAGAGCCGCCATATCGAAATTTTACTGTTCCAGGAGCGGATATTGATGTAAGATGTCGATGTCATATGAAACTTAATATTCAACAGTCAATTTTCATTATTTCTCTTCCTTGTTATTCCCTTACAGTTTCAAAAATCAAATCAGAATGAAGTGACACTCAAAATAAATGATTTTGATGCATCTGGAATGTACTGCTGTGAGGTGTCATTAGAGTCACCGATATTTACAAAGGCATCCAATGAGGAGCAAGTGCATGTCTTTCGTAAGTTGATTTTTAGTTTTTTTGAGCATGGAAAAAATGTTTGTTTAACAAGTGACGACACTAGCTTGTCACTTCTAATATATCAATTTATTAATAAACCTATAAATAGCCAATAGGATAATTGATGAAAATAAACATCACAGACACGCCTAATTTACATTATTATTATTTACATTCAACAGTTCCACAAAATCTACCGCCAACAATTTCATTTAGTAAACGACAATTTTATATTGGAGAAAAGCTTGTGGCAAATTGTACAACAGCGAGAGCTAAGCCAGGTAAACAGATAATTAGAATTTTAATTAATCTTAATGCTAACCAAAATACACACAAAAAAAATTGTGGATAAGAAAAGCAGTTTTTTAATGAAATCACCGTCTCGTATTTTTTTATTTTATCTTTTTCGCAGTACCGCATATAACATGGTTAATTAATGGAAAAAAGGTAATTAGTAGTCCATTGCTTTATCGGCGCTTCTCACACACTCAGCATGACGAAGGATTTTATTTGTTGAATATTTCACTGAAAAAATATAAGACTGAATGAATAGTTTTAATTAAAAAATTTAAATACTAGTTTGGGATTCGAATATCTTAGTATTGGGTAAATTGAGGTAGATAGCATGAAATGAGGGGAGAATAAAGTCATGAAAATTTAAATTTTGATTTTATTTATTTAAATTGTCAAACAAAAATCAAATATTGACAAAAGTAAAGTCTTCCTTCAAAAAAATTCAATGCTGTCACGTGATTGTCAATTTTTTAATAGATACTTCTCCTAAATCCAAAAAAATGTTTAAAAAATTTTTTAAGTGTCCCAAAACAATCCCAAATGTCCACTCCCTGAAATAAAATGAAAATTAATATGATATTATATGTTATCAGACAAATTCAACTCTCACCATCATGCCAGTTAAAAAGCAACATTTATGTCCAGAAAATATGAAAATTTTCATTTTCCTCATTTCCTTTATTATTTTCATTCTCATCATTATTGTTTCTGTAAAAGACCGAAAGGAAAGTTATTTCTTATCATGACTGAAAAAAATGGTATAAAAAATGTAAATATTTGTAAGAAAATTCTGATGTCTTTTTGCTTCTCGCTTGTCCTAACAACCGCGCCCGTAAAAAAAAGAATCATCAAGGACGATATATACAAAGTATAGCATAGAGAAAAAATAACATTATGAAAGAGAGGAAAAAAAATTGAAAAATTGTACAATTTTCTTTTCTCTCTGCCATCAACGACAAAATATCTCATTTCAATATTTCCTCCTTTTTATTATCAAATTTTCTTGCTTTTTGCTGTCTCTATGTCTCCGTTTTTTTTTCTCCTCTTGATTTTTTTTTCTTATTCTACACGTATTTCATACTACTTAAGTGGAGATATAATGCAATGCTTTCAGTGGCACGTACAAGAGTCAATTCCGCACCTTCGTCAAGACAAAAATTTTGAAGAAAGTTGGATGACTTATTGTCATTGCAAAATATTTTGCAGAATTACGAATTTAAATTGCAATTTTAATATTTTAACGGTTTTTTGTTGGAATTTTGAATTTTGTAGTGGCTTTTTAAAAATATTGAATTTTGTAACGGGTTTTCAAAGTTTAAACTAGTTTTGTAACGATGTTGCAAAATTTAAACTTGTTAAGGTTCTTTAAAAATTTGATTTTGTTTCGAAAAATTTAAAATTGAAAATGTTTTGGAAATTACAATTTTAGAAAGCTTGATAACTTATTTGATTTTTAATAAAAAATCAAATAAGTTTTTTTGATTTTTAATAAAAAATCAAATAGTTAAATTTCTTTTGAATAAAATTCATAAAAATTAAGCAAATAAATCAAATCTGATCATCAATTTGTCAGTGGATTTCAAGTTACATTTTCATTCCGAAATCAATCCACTGAAAAGTACCACACCAAAAAAAAATTAATTCCGATCTAGAACACAGACAATGTCCACGAAAAAAAAAATATAGAATTATAAATAACAAAAGAAGTAGCAATGCAGGATGAAGAATAATGAAAATTCAAGGGTGTGATATAGAAGAATAGATAAAAGGCATTTAAGAGGAAAATCTCAATTTTTGGAGCTTCCTCGAAAAACGTGAAAGAAATTCATCCCAAACGGTGATTAATATAGCTAAAAAAAATGTAGAAAAGAGAAAGACGGAGACCTTTTTATGACAATGTAAAAGATAATTAAATTTCATTTCATTGTGAGGCGAAGAAAATTTTTGTTACCTATAAATAACTTAATAATGCTATTAATGCTCCAACAGAAATCATCGTAAATTAAAAATTCTTACGGATTTCTTCCTTCTTCCTTTTCTTTTTCATTTGCGGTGAATAAATTTTTATTTGAAAAGTTTTTCGCTTTTATTTGAAAAAAAAAGAATATTATAATCAAAAAAATTCTTTAATAAAAATGTCTCATTTTCTCCTCTATTTATGTATTTTAAATGCCATGTTGTGCGGCAATTGTCATGCGGTGTGTAAAGCCCCTTTGAGATCAGTGTTGGAAAATGTTTAGTGACTTTAAGAATTAAAAGAATTTTTGATCAAATTTTATTGAAATTTTTAACGGATTTTTAAAAATTCAAATTTTAGAGATCTTCAAAACTTCAAAATTTTAACAAATTTTAACAAATTTTTGAAAATTTAAAAAACTTAAAATTCCTCAACAATCAACACCTGTTCATTTTCCAACCCCCACCAATTCATTCCATTCGCAAAATAATGATGAGACTTGATGATAGTACATAAAATGTGATATTTATGTCGTTTAACCAAGAAAAGAAAGTTTTACTCAATAAAGAACAGCAAGTAATTACATCTTTTTGTTTCCATGTCATTTAACTACACAGGTTGATGAAATTCACACGAGATCTCTTCATCCATTCGGTCCTAGTTCGAAGCATAAATCTAAATCCCATCACGAGAGAAATGACTTTAATGAGCATCACGTGGATGTTTTTGGAAAATCATCATTATCATCGTCGTTGTCGAGAGGTAAGGTATCTAGTTAGGGATGGCAAAAAATGATTTTTTTTTTCTCATAGAAAATTATGATAAATGATTGAATAGATGATTTTTTTTTTGATATTGAATGGAGAAAAATTATTCAGACGTAAATCTCGTGCATAAATTTTGAAGTCAATGACATGATAAATTTCTATTGCAGATTTATTGAATGAAAAATTTGTTCTTTGACATTTCAAAGATGCTTTTAAGTCTTTTATTAAAAATATAATTGTTATATCACATGAAACTTTTCAATTTACTTAGATTGTATCAGTTTTAGTATTATCCAATAAATCTAGCTTTGTTTATTAAGCTATGCATTTTAATAATTGAGTTATACCTAAAATGTTATGCCAATGTGTGCACTCAGAGAGGTTATGTTCAAGTTCGAAAAAAAATTCAAATTTTCGAAATTGGCGCCAATTTTTCAAATGCTTTTATTTGCACTTTTTTGACTTTATTTAGGTATATCCAATAATATGATTTATTGTTCTATAAGTCAAATATCAACTAAATCATTTCATAAAAATTTAAGCTTAATGCTTAATTTTCAATTTCGAATTTTTTAATGGAAAAAATAAGAACCATTAAGTTCGAATTTCGAAAAATAAGGACACATTAAAAATTATTCGAGCATTTCAAAATGTCAGTTTGAAATTCAATGATGCAATTTTTAAATAAATCATCATTTGCTTTCTGTTGAATGAAAATCGACATTTTAATGATGTTGAACTGAAAGTTGGAACATTGAGTGTGCGTGAAGTTGGGGCGTGACCAACCGAATTGAGGGAAACGGGGTATGCAGAAATCAAGTAGAATTTTGTAGTCCTCCAAAATTAAAAACCGGAATTTTGTAGTCCCTCATGGGTCTGAGTACTGAGCATCTGAAGTTGGGGTCTCACCAATTTTCACTTCACACCCAAACTTTTTCTTATAAGTCTTGAAGGATTTGTTAATATTTTCTGAAACTTTGCCTGAATTTTGTAGTCTGTCTGAGGATTATAAAAAACCAAAAGAATTTTTTTATTTCACCGTTATGTGCAAGATATAATGAAAACAAAAGGGATCGGAGGTGAAAATTTCGCTGAATTTAAATTTCATCTCATTTTTCAAGGAAATAACGAAATGAATTCAAATAAAAACTATTTGTGAATTTTGTAGCCTTATTGAGCTTTGCATTTTAGCTTTTAGTTTTTTTCATTTGGACATATTGGTCGAAAATGAGCGATTTTAAAAGGGAAAGGTCGTAAATTTTTAGGTAAATTAATGAATTTAATTCTATAAATCTCTTTATTTTTGACTTATTATTGATGTTATAGATTATAATGACAGATAAATACAGTAGAATTACTTTAAAATAAAAAAAATCTTGATTTTTGTTAGTTTTCGTCAACCTATGCGAGTTTGAAGAGTAGAAACCACTAGTGTACACTCAAACTGTTACTGCGCCTAACTGTCTTAATATTTTTTTATTCTGTTTTCTGTATTTTGTAGCTAAGAATAACACCTTTCCATTGATATGCAAACCTTTTGTATTAAGTTCCACCTGCTGGAGAAATTTTTTAAAAAATTAGGGTGATTTTGACCGACCAAACTTCAAAAATCGAATTTTTTTCAAATCATCTGAAAAATCATTTTTTGTTACTTTTTGAATTTATTTTGACTAATTATGACATAAAATGACCAAAAATATAGAAATAAATCTTTTGGAGATTATTTTTTGGTGATAAATACAAGATAGCCAAAATCACACTAAGATTTGTTCAAAAGATTTATTTCTGTATTTTTGGTCATTTTATGTCATAATTAGTCAAAATAAATTCAAAAAGAAACAAAAAATGATTTTTCAGATGATTTGAAAAAAATTCGATTTTTGAAGTTTGGTCGGTCAAAATCACCCTAATTTTTTAAAAAATTTCTCCAGCAGGTGGAACTTAATACAAAAGGTTTGCATATCAATGGAAAGGTGTTATTCTTAGCTACAAAATACAAAAAACAGAATAAAAAAATATTAAGACAGTTAGGCGCAGTAACAGTTTGAGTGTACACTAGTGGTTTCTACTCTTCAAACTCGCATAGGTTGACGAAAACTAACAAAAATCAAGATTTTTTTATTTTAAAGTAATTTTACTGTATTTATCTGTCATTTTAATCTATAACATCAATAATAAGTCAAAAATAAAGAGATTTATAGAATTAAATTCATTAATTTACCTAAAAATTTACGACCTTTCCCTTTTAAAATCGCTCATTTTCGACCAATATGTCCAAATGAAAAAAACTAAAAGCTAAAATGCAAAGCTCAATAAGGCTACAAAATTCACAAATAGTTTTTATTTGAATTCATTTCGTTATTTCCTTGAAAAATGAGATGAAATTTAAATTCAGCGAAATTTTCACCTCCGATCCCTTTTGTTTTCATTATATCTTGCACATAACGGTGAAATAAAAAAATTCTTTTAGTTTTTTATAATCCTCAGACAGACTACAAAATTCAGGCAAAGTTTCAGAAAATATTAACAAATCCTTCAAGACTTATAAGAAAAAGTTTGGGTGTGAAGTGAAAATTGGTGAAACCCCAACTTCAGATGCTCAGTACTCAGACCCATGAGGGACTACAAAATTCCGGTTTTTAATTTTGGAGGACTACAAAATTCTACTTGATTTCTGCATAACCCGTTTCCCTCAATTCGGTTGGTCACGCCCCAACTTCACGCACACGGAACATTGATTGTTTATAAAGTTCATTCCAATTAAAACTTTAATGATTTCTGAATAACTACACTCTGAGTGTTATTGGAGAAAATTAAGAGTAATTCATAATTAATTAGGTATGAATTGAAATATAATAATTTTAAAAGTTTTCAAATAAAGGTCGAATGCAACTGTAAACCTCAATAAAATGTTATTTGAAACTTTAATAATTAATATAAATGTCAGACCATTAAAATCTGCAACGAATTCATATACCAAGAAAATTTAAATGTCTTAAATTCCTGCGAATTCCTCAAAATAAATTCAAACAATATTTCTTGGAAAAAATATTTTCTTCTCGGAATAAAGCAGAAAATTTTTCATAAAGTAAGATTTTCATCAGATATAAGAATATCAAATTTCCCATCATACATAAATACAGCTTCAATGAGATTTAGGCTGAAGTAAATTGTTTTTGTCAATATTCTCAATGCTCATCATATTCAATTATATTTGATACTTTATATTTAAATAAATATAAAAAATAATTTCTTATTTTTCCCCTCACTCACTGTCATATTCCATTTAGACGAAGAGATCGACGATGTGGAAGGAAATCACAACAGTCACAATTCCCAAAGCACAAGTCACAGAAGTGGCTACAGCTTAGAAAATCATGAAAGCACTGATTCGTATTATAAAAATAATAACAATAATTTTAATAATAATAACAATAAAAATAGGGAATCAAATTACTATGACAATAAAATTTACGATATGCATAAGAAGCACAGGTATGGTAAATACTATGACGATGGCCATTAGTAACAAAATAAAATAACAATTTTCTTTTCTCTTTATTTTTTTCCTTTTTTCTCATTTTCATATGCAAATTATCATGCCCGATAGAAATGGCTACAATAACAGAAAAAACCGTCGTCATACCATCTTAAATGAGGGAACGTTATCTCATCAGAAATCAACATTGCAAAGACGACAACATCCACTAACGTATTCCAGCAGCCAACTGAGTATTGAAGTATCGAAACTTCATGCTGGTGCCAATGGTCGCCTAGAAATAACATGCTTAGCAACAATTCCAGCACAAATTGGTATCGATGAAGAATATGCTGACTATAAAACCCACAGTGTTAAAGGTAAATTCAACTTTAAGTTCAATATATGGAAAAGAAAATTATCTGCAAAAATAAATAAACTTTTCTCGAGTACCATTGACCATAAGATGTTGTGTTTCCAAGTTGTTTTTCAAATAAGTTATAAGAACCAAATACTCTAGCATCTCTGAACAGCTGTTTTGTCCGTTAATTTTTTAGTTAAAAGTAAGGGTTCACGATGCCGAGACCGAGACCGAGAATTCCCGGGAATTCTCGGTCTCGGTCTCGGTCTCGGTCTCGAGAATTTTCCGAGACCGAGACCCGAGACCAAGAAAAATTTATTTTACTAAAAAATTTACATTTTCTCTTCGGAGAAAAATTTTAAATCTCAAAGGAAAATTTTTTAAGATATTTAAGTATATCTAAATAGACATTTATACAATAAAAAAATTAAAGTTTTGATGACAAAAAACATTTAAAAAAGTAAATTTGAATTTTTTAGCAGAGATCGAAGCTGAAGTTTTCGGCTTAACTAGTTTTTTGCATTTTTTGATAAACTTAAGCTATTTACAAAGTACTTTAGATATTTTTACTATTCCTAGGGTCATTTTCTATTATTCTGAGTCTTATTTCATAAAATTGGAAAAGTGTTAAACTCAAAATTTAACTTTTAAATTTTCTAAGCTGATTTTAAGCCGATCGGCTTATTTCTCAGCTGAAGTAAAATTTTGAGCTGATTACGTATGAAAATTAAGAAATTATGATACAATATGTTAGTTAATAATATAAGGAACAGTTATAATATCAATAAACTTTGTAAATGGCTTATTTTCGTCAATAGAAGCAAAAATAAGTTAAGCCGAAAAAGTCGACTTTGATCTCTGTGTTTAAGCTAAAAAAATATTAATCTAAGCTTTTTTTTTTGAGAAAAGCACATCCGAAAATAAATTTTCAAAAGTTAAATTCTTAAAACTTTATAAGAAAATTACTAACATTTACTACTTATGAAGTGAACAAATTAACTGATTTTTGATATTCTGAAAATATGTATGAAAGATGGGTTAAGATTTATATGAAGGAAAATAAAATTTTATCTTCATAATTTTCATAAATTTTTGTGTTAAAAAACCAAAATTTATTATCTTTTTGAATTTTCTCTAAATCAGACATTTGTAACAAGCATGAAAACGCCATAAAAATTGCAAAACACCTAAAAAATTTCAAAAATTTACTGTAGAATTAAAGTCGAGACTTCCCGGGAAATCCCGGGAATTCTCGGTCTCGGTCTCGGTCTCGAAAATTTGTCGAGACCGAGACTTCGGGAACCCTTAGTTAAAAGGCCCTCAATTTTTGAAAAAAATCAAAAATTCAAAACTTTTTTTACATATAATCCGACCAAGAAAAAATTCTATTTTGCAAAATTAAGTATTTTTCCTAAGCTTTTACTTATTTTAATAATAATTTTCCATAATTTCAGCCATAAAATTTGATATAAAAACAATTTAAACTAATTAAAACAAATAGAAAGTATATAAATCTTAATTTGTTTCTTAAAAATTTAACGGACGACTTGTACTAAAATAAGGTGTACTAATGGGTTTTATTTTAGAGCAAATTCAAATTTCGCACGTAACGTATTTGTTCAGAGATGCTAGCAAATACTTATAAAAGTTTATCCTTTAATGATTAATTACGATGAGATTTAATGAGATTAACTTTTCTACTTTACGATAAAAATAAAAATGATTTTATGGGAATAGACGATTGGATTGGAATCGAAAGGGTTGGAATGTTATTATTATGACTTTTAGTAAAGAAGGATGATGGTCAAAGAGAAACTCATTCGAATTTCCATGAAGATTTGAAAGAAAATTTAATTAAATTACTGATTGGATTTTGTTTAATTAGCTTATTACAGTTGATTAGGATTGACAAGTTAATCTAGGTACATACGAATTAAAAATAGAAGGAAAAACATAAATTCACTATTTTAGAACTTTTTATTTGCTTCAAAATGACGACCAAAAAAAATTTAAATAACTTTAAGTTTTCTTCAAAAAATGTGTTCATATCAATTCCTAATGTGCAGGCACCATATGGTCCAACGAATCATACAACAAGGTCATAAATACATTTTACAGATTGCTACTTATTGTTTATTATTAGGTTTACAGTAAACCTCATTTAAAGCACATTTTCAATACCTTAAAGTCACATCAGTTGCCAAGCACTACTCATCATTATTTTATATCCAAACATTATTACAATTATTTTTCTTCCAATACTCAAAATATTTTCATTTCCTAAGTAAACTGTTTATATAGCTCAATAATAAAAAAGTTATCAAAAACAATTTAATCGGAGATCGTTAGTAAGGATGATGAAGTAATAAACACAATCGAATTATTTCCTAAAGGCACATGTAGTATGCTAACTTACCAATCTAATCAATAATCTCATTATAACTTAATGACTTAACTACATAAAATGCCGTCAGTAAAATCAAATGACTTCCTTAGAATCTTTAACTTTAATTACTTTTACATCATTCAATAACTTTAATTTAATTAAATTTTATCTTCAATATCTTCTATGTCAATCTTAGTCCTGCTACTTTTTTCCATCATATATGATATACAATGTCCCATCATCCATACATAAATTGGATTAAAATAATTTTTTTTATAGCATGGAGCAGAAAAAAAATTATACATAATTTGCATTGTGCTTGAATTTTTCCATCCTTTCGTCGTCGGCATCATCATCATCATCCCATAATGTGAAGCTTAATAAACTTTGACATTTAGTCGTTGTATGTCAACAAGGGCATTTTTTATCTCGAGATATAGACATAGCAAAAAAAGGGACGATGTCAAAGGAAAGGGTTCGTTGATGCTTGATAGACTAGCTCGTAAATGGCACGGAACACAAAAAAAAAGAAATAAAAAAAAAAATACGGAAGAGATACAACTCAATCTCATGTCATCATGAATTTTTAATTAGTTAATTATGCAAAGGCATAATAAAGCTAATCTATATCTTTTTCCCTTTTTTACAGTCGATATTGACAACACTGAGCTTACAACACAACCACCAGCTGCTGGAATGGCCGCATTAGGAAATCGATCATCAAGTAAAATAATTTCAATGAAATTTTCATTACAATTTCTTACACATTGTCTACCAATATTTGTAATAATCATGATGATATGGCAGTAAGTTGTGCATGTACGTTTTGAGTGAATGGAAGTAAACACGAAAAGGGGGGAAAAGAAGTCTGTAGTCATGTAAATTGTGTGTTGAAACAACATTTTTGGATTGAAGAAGAATTTAATATAGTAGAGTTTATTGTTTGGGAGGGATGGATCCATTGAGAGGATTTTTGATGGAAATTATGATCAAAATATTGGAAACATTACGAAAATCTATCAAAAATAATCTTAAGAAGTACCACATGACTAAGCATTTTCAACTCATACGCATGAGTTTAAGCGTCAAAACATTACATCCCCAAACTTTTTTTTGAAGCATCAAGACCATAATTTGAGAATACAGTTGCAGGGGCACGAACAATTTTCTTCAAATTTGTAGAATGACTTGTGAAACACTATATGCGTACATTCAATGAATGTACGAAAAAAAGATTTTCTCGATTTAGTTTTGCTGTAATTTAATTTTGTTTCCTCATTCATTATTCAGTGACTTTAGCTCCCCAATGCATTGTAAATAGTTAAACTTTATTTTTTGTACACAATTAACAGCCGTTTTGCTTTTTATTATTAAATTTTATTGAGCTTTTTTATGCCAAACCAAACAAACAATACATATTCAGCATTCCTTTACTAAATTAAATTACATTTCATGTAAATTGCATGAAAAATGTAATTAAAAATATTTTATTTTGTTCGATCACACAATATTTATTTCTCAATAATCCACTAGCACATTTTTAAATATTTTTTCACGAAACGAATACCACACCTTAATCAGATTGAATGCATTCGCTTGCCTTTTGTTTTATTAAAAAAATTTCGAATGCTGTCAGGCACATTTTTAATATTTCAGAATGTTGTCACACACGATGAAGGCTGTAGGATATGTGTGAAGTTTTTCAATAATGCATTACATTTCAATATAAAATAAAAACAATGAATTGTTTTTTTTAACAGGCGCTTACTCGGAGTTCCTGTTATGTTTAAAAAGTTTGGACATTTTATTTATTTTGTTTTGTGTTTTGCGTGATGGAGTTTTGAATAGGAATGGATGATATTGTATTGAAATTTGTGGACATTCAAAGAATGGTTTTGTGCTTGATGAAAAATTTTCATGATGCAATCTCAATGTCTTTTCAATTCATGTAATTAAAATTGACATTAGAAATTTGAAATTTTGTATAAATTTCCTATATTGAGTAGATTGAACATACCTAAATCAAAATTTATTTTTTAAAATTCAAAAAAAAAAATGTAAAAGTTCATAAAGCTTTCAGAATCATTTCCATCCAATTCAAATGAACTTAAATTTTAAATGATAATTTAATTCCATCATTCAGACTGATCTCAATGAACGTAAATTCTGCTTTTGCAAATGCATTCCAAGGAAAAGCTCTTCAGGAATTGAAATTAATTTATGAAGCAATTTTAATTTGCAAATTTTCTCATGCAAATGAATCAAACTTTTTCACAAGCAACTTTAGATTTTCAATCCATGGATGAGAATTTATTTATTGCTAATTGATTAAAATCATTTTTAGCGCATTTTTGAAAACTTGTTTTCAAAAAGGAAGCTCAATCATGCACTTTGATCGGTCGTTCGGTCGTTCGGTCGTTCGGTCGTTCGGTCGTTCGGTCGTTCGGTCGTTCGGTCGTTCGGGTCCCAATTATCTCTTGATCTAGACTTCGTAGCAAGCTCGGAATGGTTTTAACAGCTTCATTGAATGTTTTTATTCCCGCCGTTTATATTGAAAAATCAAAAAACACTCATTAAATAGCTTAATTCATCGATTTTATATTTCAAAAAAAATATGTAAACAATGCAGGGCAAAGCTATGCTGATGATAAGTTTGAATTTTTTCTAACCGTTAAAAAATTTGAAATTTTTTGACCGTTATTTCGGATTAAATTTTTTTCTTTTATACACCTTAATTAATTAACATTTAATTTTTTCATACAAAACAAATGTGTTTAGAAATTTGAAAAATAATGGATGTGTTCAGAAATTTGAATTTTTTGCTAACGGAAAATTTTGAATTTCAAAAAACCGTTAAATCGTAAAGCTATTTTTTGCATTGAACATTATAAAAATCAATTTTAAAGGAATTTTGATTTTTAGTTTTAAACTTATTATTGAAATGAATTATGACTAAAGAAACAGCAATAGAGTTTTAAAACTCGACATTCTTTTCTATTTAATCAATTGCTAATCGCTGCGTCAAAAATGCGCTGAAGTCCCTCGATATAAAACACGAGGACTTTTGTAATTTTTTTTTTTTGCAGTTAAAATATTTACATTTAATTATTAATTTATTGAAATTTTTTCCGCCTTCTCATATTTTTTCTTAATCAAATATAAATTTTAAATTTGTTCATTTGGATAAAAATACCTACACAAAATATGATTGAATATTTTTTTTTACTTTTAAAAATTACAAAAAATGCATGAAAATGTTTTTATGAATCCAGACTAAACCACAAATATTTACATGCCTTCCAGCACAATACATTTTAAAAACTACCCATTTAATAATAAACAGCAAAACTTTATCATTTCTTCAATGATTTACAGACTGCAAAGTCTCCCATTAAAGCACATTGAAATATTTATGACAGACTTTTGTTCGTGTTCCCAACCATCCATAATATATTAAAAATTGTGTGAAAAATGAGAGTAAATATGGAATGAATGGCGACAAATAATAAATATGAAAAAGCAGTGAGCTTTCGATGTGAAAAATTACTATGATTATTTACAAAAATAATAATAATATAAAATTTAGATGCATGAGACGAGATATGTCTCACTCGAATGAACAACGTTTCTACAAATATTTATAATTATTACACTTACATAATTTATGATTATGAATATGATGTGATTTCTGGAGATAGGTGTTGTCTGATTTCAATGCTCAAGTGGGTTTTAAGGGGATTACTGATGAGTTGAATAAATATTGAATTTTATTGTGCAAAGTGTAAATGAAGAGAGTTCATGTTTATTGACTATTGTAGATCAACAGAACATTTGACTCTTGAGACTCTTGTTTGGTTTATGTGGTATTGTAAACTTATCTTAAAGGGCTTTTGAGGAAGTTTTACAGCAATTTTCAAAGTTTACTATTTTTGTTTAAATGCATTTTGTTATAAGTTTATAAAGTAAATTTCACAAGGATTTGTACCAGGTTTTCAACTTTGGTTCTTAAAATTAGTTTTTACGATGCTTGAAAGTAGCAAGTGAATCTTTCTATTCAAATTTAATTCACTATTCATTCCTAATCCCACAAAATTTCTAATATTTGGAATCAGAACCTAAAAACCGACCTCCAAAAATCACCAAATATTTCATAACAAATCCATTTCGTTTAATTGGATCAATCGAAGTGAGACAAAAAAAACTTAAAGTAAAATGAAAACCTTTAATGTAGAATAGTGGAAAGGACATGAAAATTCATAAGTAGAACATAACGGTTCAAACAATAAGTAATGATTGTGACAACAAACTTTTTGTGTAAATAATAAGAATAATATGAAAAATAATAATATTTGACATTAAATCTTACATCACGTTCACTAAACTAAACACATGCAGACATCCAGAAACAGTGAACATATATACAAAAAAAATAAGAAATCAATAAAACATTCAATATTTATAAAAATTACATCAGCATAAATGCATTTAAACAATAGCAAATTTTCTCAGAATTTTATATTTTATGATTTTTGTGCTCTGATGGCTGTTTTATGTGTGTCGTATGCCTACCTACATGATTAATTCAAGATGCTTTCAAGATGAAAAACTACTGTGCGTTTTTATCTCAAATTTATTCTGTCAAGGTGAAACAGCTGTTGATGCTGAAAAATTGATTTTTCATCTTTATTTTTTTGAATCATTGGGAATTGTTATAACTTTAAGGATAAATAAATTGAAATTTGAAAAGTTTGAATTTTCTACCCTTTTTTCATAAAGAAAAAATCTTTTCTCAAAATCAGACATTAGGTAAAGATTGATCGATGATTTAAATTCATTTGAATGAAATTTCATGAATTTTTGATTTCATCCATCTTATATCTTAAAATCTGCTTGTGGACTTCAAATTGTTTAACAAAAAGTTTGTTGCTGACGATTTTGTGAATTAATAATGATGTTTTTGAGCTTTTTAGCGCATTTTTGGAAACTTGTTTTCAAAAAGGAAGCTCAATCATACACTTTGTTCGGTCGGCAGCAAATTTTGAAAAACTATCTTTTGATCTAGACATCGTAGAGAGCTCCGGTTTGTTTTATTAGCTTCGTTTCATCGAGTTATTGGCGGCAAATGTATTTAAAAGTCCTAAATTTGTGTTTAAACACTTTAATTAATTATTTTTTGATTTCACAAAGAAAGTAAACAACACACGACTGCAACTTCACGTCATAGAAATTTCAAATATTTTTTGACCGTTGACATTTGAAAATTTTTTGACCGTTATTTTTTACGAAAAGTTTTTTGTTCAGTTTTGTAAGTTATTAGTTTGTGCATAATGAAAACACACTTTTCATGCACAATGAATGTGAGGAAATTGAAACTAAAGGGGTTTTGATCGTTGTTGTAACATTTTTGTAAAATTATCGTTTTTTTATGTAGAATATTGCAAGGTCTGTCCTGAAAGTTGATATACTTTCAATTCGTAGCTCGATTACTGATCGCCGCGCCAAAAATGCGCTGAAGTCCCTCGATATGAAACACGAGGACTTTTGTAATTTTTTTGCTGAACTTCTTCCTTCTGTTATTTATTAAAGTGGGTTTTCATATGAAGTTACTTCCTTTCTTTTCTCATAATTCGTGGGATAAATTTAGACTCAAGCTATGAATTGAAAATTTTTAAACAAAAACAATATTTTTTTCGTCCTTCGTACTCAATTCTGTTTGCAAATTTTTGTTTTGTTGCCGGAAGAGCTTTTACTTTCTTTTTTGGAAACAATAGCTGAACAAGACTAAATATTAAATATGGACGATGATTGTTGAAAATTTAGCTTTTAAAGCTTTATTTTCATAGCTTTATAGACTTGATTCTACTCAACACCAGGGTCTGGATCATGGATTTTTGATCATTTTTGATCAATTTGATCAGTTCCACACCCTTGACTCAGCAGCAGATTCATGAAAAATAAAACTTAACCTCAAATTAAAAATTATTTAAATTCTCATTTTCTTTTCTAAAGCTTCAAAACTGAATAAAAAGGTCACAAAAATTAATCAAATTGCAAGCACCACATCTGTTTCACCTTGTAAGCTTGCTCCTTATTTTTTTACTGCCATGTGCGATATTTTTTCCATCTTTATTGCAAAAAAAAAGTGGAAAGCTCTTAAAAATGAAAAATAATCCAGGATGAAACATAAATTTTAAGTTTATGCTTCTCTACAGTCACGATTGTATTTTTTGATAAAGTACACGAACGATGATATTTTAGGAGTTTGAGATGTCTGAAGCAAATGAATGTCTTTGATGCTTATGTCTTCGAATTTCTATAGACTAAAATGTTCAACAAAGTATTCGCTAATAATGATATACAATAAAAAAATTTATGAAAGATATTTACAAGAAAAATATTCAATTTTGTTTTTTTTTTTTTGCTATGAAAATAAAAAATAAAGTTCAATAACACAAAAAGGTGAAGTATCAATGTCAATCATTAAAAGAAATAAACCTAATAGAATAACCAAAAATGCAAGAAAAATCTTTTTTTTTGTATAAAAACATAATAATGGAACCATAAGAGTAAATTAAGATTTGAGACTTTTGTAAATACTTTCAAATATTTTGGAAGGTGAAGAAAAATTTCAAATCTTAAGGAAAAAAATAAATACAATAATATATCTGTGTATTTTTCTATTCTACAACCTACACACAACCTTCATTATACAACAAGAAATATTTCAAGAATAAAAATAAAAATAAGCATTGCTGATACTTGACTAAGCTAACTTTTGGTTAGATTAGGTCATCAAAATTTAATATAAAATTTATGTCTTTCTACACGATACTGTGTGATTGTAGGTTGGAATTGAATCAAAATTTGAAGAGCATCATCATCACCAATAATTTCTCAAACAAATTCACAATTGATAATTTAATTAAAACAACAAAAAAATTGTTCATACTAATAAAAATGGAAATGCCAGATAATCAAAAATTGTAGCTTTTTTCTCGACCAAGTTTGCTTTAAAACATAAGATATAAATAAGTGATTCGAACTTGAAAAAAATTAAAAATTATGTAAACTACAATTAGTGACAAAATAAATCGTCCTTACTGGTGCCACATAAAGAGATTCAAATTTCAACTTAATTTTTTTTTAATCAAGATATGAGCAGATTATGTGAAAAACAATTTATTATTTAACAAGATAAAAAAAAATTCAATCAAAATTCATCCTCAAAAAAAAAGATAAATTACAAAGCATTTGCAAGAAAAATAAGATTATATTCAGCTGTAATCTTCTCCATATTTTCATGGAGCTTATGTTGTGATATTTTTATAAATTTACCTTATATTATGCACTCAAAAAAGAGACCACGCGTAGATCTTTTCCCACGACAAATTCATCATTCGAAATGTCATAGAATCATAATGATTTTTTTTTCTTTTATGATTATCTCAAAAGCCATCAAAAATAATAAGCTCAAAAAAAATTAATGAAGGCAGTTCTGACCCTACGAAAATTTTAGCCAGATTTTTGTCCGATTTCGCCAGACATTGGTCATACGACTTTTGCCAGACTCGGACAAATGAACGACTTTTGCCAGATTCCCCATATAGCAAATTCCTTAACTGCACGAAAATGCCCGAATCAACAAAGACAGTGCCAGACAAATTTTGTCGGGCCGATTTTTGGACGATTTTTGCCAGACAAATCGTTCACAAGTTTCACTTGTGTACGATTTTTGCCAGACTTGCATGGAATTTTGCCAGACTTGCATACGATTTTTGGACGATTTTTGCCAGACTTTTTTTGTCGAATTTTTAAAAAAATTATTTTTCCCATTTTTTTTATACTTCACAAGCGCTGTTATTTTTTTATTTTTTTATCCATCCAATTTTCGCCAGATTTCTGCCAGACTTTGTCTTGGGATTCGAACCGTTGCCCGCTAAGTTATGTTTTCCTTGTACCTCTGAGTTGTCCGCTGCGCCACTGTTGTCTGAAATGATATATTTTCAGAGTGGCGAAAAGACATTTTTAAGTTGCACATAACTCAAAATTGAATATTTTAACGTTTTTCATTAATTTTATAATTTTAAAATAAAATAAATAATGCTTAAACTTCATAATTAATTTTTAAAATAAAAAAAAAAAAAATTCAAATCATTTTAACATAGTTTTAAAATTTTTATAACACAGCAATTTTTTAAAAAATTACCTTTTTTATAAATTATAAAAAGGGATTTGTTATAATTTTTGTTATGTTTTGAGAAAAAAAATTCCAATTTCTCATAAATTAGTGAAAATCGTTGCAACTTATGAACGATTATGATTTTTGAAAATTTGAAAATGACTGGCAATAAAAGAATTTTTGTTTTTTGAAAGCTTTTTTTTCCTTTTTTTCTAAAAAGTGCCTAATTAAACTTTTGTTCCGTCTTAAAAAATTAAAAGAACACTATTATCTGCTGTTCGCAAGAGGAAAAAAAAGGAAAAGTAAAGGTCCTTTAGTTAATAATATGGACCATAATAAAAAGTAAAAATAATAATAATCTTTTCATCTTATCTGCTGTTTCATTTGCTTGAATATTTGTTTGTAACAAATTTGAAATGCTACCTAAATATTATTTCTCACATTACTGCTCTTTAAAAATGTGTCCATTCGTTTGTATTAGTTAAAAAGATCAAAATTTTTAATGTTTAGAGCAAATTATTTTTCACGACCATTAATTTATAAGCTTGGTTTTTTGGAAAGATATTTGAACGACTTTTGCAAGAAAGTGCAAGATTTTTTTTTTTTGAAAAAATTAAGTTGGCATTGTCGGATGAATTCTTGCGAAAATCGGACAAATTTCCATGTAAGACTTTTGCCAGAAAAAATCTTGCAATTATCTGCTAGAATTTTGCCCGATTTTCGACAGATTTTTTCCTTGCGTTTTTCTTCCAAAATTCTTGTATTTTCGTGTGGCTACGTATAAAGTTGTTGCACGATTTTTGCACGAAAAACGCAAGAAAAAAAATCTTTCAAAAGTCTGGCATATTCTTCCATTAATCTGACAGACAGAACATGTCTGGCAAAAATCTGGCTAAAATTTTCGTAGGGGAGAAGCTTTCTGCTCACTTCTTGAATAATTTTTTTTTTACTTCTGATCTCATTTATGATGTTAATTGAAATTAATGAGTTCAGTTATCATGCAAGTGATGTGTTCAATGTTAGACGATATTCCTACGAAAGTATACAAAATTATTGTTTGAAAATGACGTCAAATATTAAACTAGGATGGTGTCTGGGCTAATATAAACCTTTGAATCCTTGAATAATTTATGATTTTATTTTTCCTTTTATTTCACATCCAACTGACCTTAATTACTCAATTCTATCTACAATCATGCACACATATACACTCATAATTGATAATAAATAATAAATTACACATAAATTGCATTAATGAACCAGAGAATAATTGAAAAAGTAATAATAATAATAATGATAATTAATAACATAAAAAACTGCTAATCATTTATTTAAATAATGATGAGAAACAGAAGAAGAAACCAAAAGAAAAAACGATGAGATCAAATAAAAAATATTTTTCTGTAATGAAATAATAATAATCAAAAAATGTGTTATGGTAAGTAGATGATGTTGTGAAGAGATGATGAATGACTAGAATGAAGGAAATTATTCTCAAAAAAAAAAAATGATTTATAAAGAAAATTAAATTAAATTATAGAGAAATGAAAACTATTTTTAAGAGATAACAATTATAATAATGATGACAAATTATACAAAAAAAAAATCTATAAGGCATGTCAACTTTGGGTTTGAATTTGAACAAATTAAAATTTTAATAATGAATGAATGATAAATGATAAATGATAAATGATGAAAAGTGGAAGGAAAAACTGTCAGAGGAATGATTTTATTGTGATTAAGAAATAGAAAGTTTTTTCTAGAAAATTTTGAAATGGGATTGACAAGAAATTTTTCTGATTAAATTTTCAAAACTTTTGGTTAATTTAACAAATTTTTAGAATTTTATAAATTTAGTAAAAAATTTAGTAAAACTTTCTAAATTGATCATTTTAACCTCAAAAAATTCAAATGTATGAAATTTTTAAGCATTTTTCTGCTTATAGTTAAACTCAAGTTAAGGTGTCTAAAGCACACCACATCTGTCACTTAATATCCAACAAAACCAGAAAAATCCTGTCATTTAACATTTTATATTAATTTTTTTTCCAAGAATATGAACAATAAAAAATTTATCATCCAATAAAATCATTTTCACGTCAGTTTCAAGTTCCAAGAAGAAAAAGAAAATATGATAAAGGATGCATGACTGAAGCTAGCTTACATGTTTTTTATTTTTATTTTTTTCCCTATACACATAAATAGTATAAGTTTATGATATGAAAAAAAAAATGAAAAAAGTATAAAGTTTTATACAAAAAGAGAGATTCGTTCACAAAATTGAAATGTCTTATGCAGGTATTCGACGTCTTCCTATTGCTGCTGTCTATTAAATATAAAGAAAATAAAAATAAATAATAAATAAAAAAAAATGAATGTAATATTACACTTTTTGAAAACTTATTTATAGCAAAAATAAGATGATATAAGAAAAAAAATATAATTGAGAATTAAGTAAAAAAAAACTGTCAGATAGAACAAAAAAATATGAAAATTAAGTCTTTAAAGGAAGTAAAAAAAAATCATTCAAGTTGCTAAAAAAATTGAAAATTTTCACCTTAAGTAGTAGCTGAAGTTGTGGTAAATTAAATATGAAAAAAGAGATTAAATTCCTAGGTTCATTAAAGTGTGGATGGATAGAATAAACTTTTCGTTTCTATAGGGAATCGTAAATGCAAAATGTCTGGAGGGGAAAGAAACATTTTGCACGCCTAATTAAGCCAGATGAAAAAAAAATTCTCATACTTATTTATCCACCTGCTACTTCCTCCAAGCTTTCATGTGAGAGCAAACTTAACGAACCTTTGCGTAATTTTTACAATATCATCATTCTCATAGCAAATCATATGGCAGTAGAATGACAGAAAAAAGAGAGAGAAAAAAATATTATTTTTGGATGAAAACCACTTCAGCTGCCGACATCCTCATGTCAAATAACAACTCAAAATATATACAACCATAAAATGCGATGAATAAGAAAAAAAAGTGAAATTTTTCTTCTTTTTCTTTTGAATAATTTTTCTCACCTTTCCAATTTTATTTTTTTCTTTCTTACGGTTCCTGTACCTGCATGATTCTTTTTTTATCATTCAATACTCAAGAGAACTAGAAGTAAGAGATGGTGCGAGAAGAAAAAAAAAAGTTTGAAGAGCATTAAAATTACCCAAAGGAAAATCAATTTTCATTTAACGTTAGGAAAAAAAAAAACATATTTAAAGATGTTCGTTTTTAATTTAAAGTTTTCATTAAAATTTTTTCCGTTCTTTCCTAAATGTTGGAAAATCTTATTTTTTGGCATCAGACCGATGACTGAGGGAAATTAAATTAAATGGGTAATTATGATTTTTTTTCAACTTGCATTTTTCTTCTGGTTTTGTAGAATGTTTGAAGGATTTTGGTTAGTCAAGAGTCGAGAGATGAAATTGGATGATTGAATTTGATTTGATGATAAAATGAAAATTGGGATTTGAACTTTAAAATGAACTTTGTTGATTTTTTGGGGGAAAACGTTTTTGAATATTTTGAAACTAAAAAATCACGAATTTGAAGTTTAAATTTTATTCAATTTAAGAACTAAAATTGATCAGTAAAATTTTAAAGCATTTATTTTCAAACTTTTTCTTCAAATTCCACCCCATCTTAAACTTTATTCCATCAAAAATTTCAATCATACATCCAAACAAAAATATATATATTTCATCATCATCATCATATCCTTATCACATCTGTCACATTTTAATTTCCTTCACATTTAAAAATTGAAAGAAAAAAGAAGAAAAAGTCTTAAGGAATGAAAAAACATCACTTCAGTCATCCTGAAAATTTCTTCCGATTCCCCACATATTGCATTTGTCACATTTTTGAGTAAACATTAAAGAAAAAAAATCCCAAAAATAGCAGCAAAAACATTTACGCATAAATTTGTCACCGGAAATTAAAATTGAAAGTAATTTTTTATGCTGGTTGTCACACCTGTCAGACCTTCCACCAATCTAGCCCTCCTTCCCAATAAAAATTTATAATAATGAAAAAAAAAACGTTATCGTATATATGTTGTTTATAGGTCGAATGAGAGAAGCAGTGGAGATGAAAAAAAAAATCGATTATTAAAGTATTTTACTTGTCAAACAATTTAAAATGGAATTTTCGAGCAGGAAAAAAAGCATTTTTTGGAAGTGTCCTTTGTTAAAGTAAACATAAAATGGTTGGAAAATTTATTTTTATGTCAACATGCTTATAGATGCAATTATCATAATTTTCTTAAAAAAGCTAAAAATAGAAATTTTGAAATAATAATAAGTAAAAACTCTTCATAAAAACTACTCTTCCGTTAGTATAATTTATCATAATAATGAACAAGTGCGAAATAGAATTAAAAAAACTTTTTTCATTCATTTTCTCGACAATTAGTTTTTTTTTAATTAAAAACGCAAAGCAATTTTTCGTTTGAACTAGAATTTTTTTTTTTTCATTTTTTTATTAATTTCCTCGCAGGTTTTCTCGAAAAGAATTTCTGTGTGTTTTTTGTGGAAAACTTTAAATTTTTTTGTGGGTTAAAGCTGCTCTAAGCACTTTGTGGTGAGAAATATGATGTTATAATTGGGGTTGATTATTGATTAGCTTCATTAAAATTTCAATGAGATTCAGATAGTGAAAATTAGTTAATAGAAAATGTTTTGTTTGACTAAAGAAGAAATTAAGAACAATTTTGAAAGTAAAAAAAGTTAAAAAATTTAAATTCTATCAAGTTTCTTATGATGAATTTATATTCAAATTCTAATTATTTTCTTCTCATATTTTCTCATATCGTCTTCATAATTACAGCCTTAATTTGCATTCAGAAAGTTTATCCTCAAGAAAATTGGAAAATACATAAAAAGAAACGCAGTAATTTAAAAAGTTTAATTGAAAAATTCCAAGAATTTTCTTTCCTATTTTCTTCTGGAATTTCTGCCTGTCATAAAGTTTATGTCTTGTAGATTTCATGACAATGTAGAATCTGACAAGCGCTGCGTACTATGTCAGAATATTATATAAAATGTGTCAAATATGTGTCATGGCATAGAAATGAAGGAACATGTGCAAAGAAAGGTTTTAAAAAGGAGAAGTTGAATTTAAGGTTTATTTGAAATTGCGACATTTTAAAATGCATATTAGAAGAAGATGAAGATTTGAAATAAAAACTAGAAAAAACCAGTAAAAACTAATTTTGTTTGGCTTTAAAATTCCTCCTTGTTCGAAAACAGAACAGAAACTTCTTTAGAAATTTAATTATTTATTTTTCATCCTTATTAAGGTTGTACTTTTTTTGTTTAAAATCTCTTTCTAAAGAAAAATTTGAAAATGAAAAAAAAAATCAAAAGCTAATAAATAAAAAAATATATGAGACTGCCTATCATATTTCTCAACATAACCTACATGTTTTCACCCTAAAACTGTCTAAAATCTGCTAAAATCGTTAAATTCAGTCATCAAATTTCCTGAAATAAAAACCACATTTCGAGGAATATGAAGGTTAAAAAAATCAGAAATTTTTAATTAATTCAAAATGAAACAGTCAAAAGTGAAAAATTAAAAGAAAAAATCGCTGAACCGCATCAAATTATTATTTTTTTCCTTCCATTTTTTGTGCAAAACACATCAAAAATTATGAAAAATTAATTATTTTTTAACCCCCTCAAAATGCTTTTTATGTTCATTTCATAAAAATGAAAATAATAAAAAAATTTAAAATATATATTTGAGTACTACTCCAAAAAAAAGTGGCATTAATTAATGAACAACTTAACATATCATAAATGTTGTGTCATATTAAGCGGTGTTTTGTGTTGAAAAATAATGATGAAATGAAAAATATTTTACGTGAAATAAATTTCAGTGTTCAATGAATATTATATGAGAAAAAGAAAATGCTGTATTATTCTGGGCTAGATTGGTTGGAAACGTTGTGAATGATTATTGACAAAATTTTATGTGATGCTAAAAAAAAAATAAAATAAAAATTGCCGAAAATATTGTTTCAAAAAAAAATGATGAAAAGCTTTATTATGAACTGCATTAAAATATTTATAAAAAAAAAACAATTAAAATTATACCTACATACTGTTTATTGTAATAACAATACGAACATGCAGAAAAAATTATAAAAAGTCATAAATTAAAAAAAATTATATGTTAGGTGAAAGTTCAAGAATGGAGGAAAAAATAATAAAATAAAAAAAATATGAAAAAAAATATTTTGAAATTTAAATTTTATTGTGATCATTTATTTTTATAAATTTTCCATTTCAGCTTCATTGTGGTAACGGATTTTGAAGTATGTCATATTTATAGAATATGCAATTAGAGCTCCATAAAAAATTTCCATTAATGTAAATTTTGTGATGATTTCAAGAGTTTTGATGCATTTTTAATAAAATTTTTATGATTCAAAATTAAAAGATTTCTTTAACTTCATCTACAAAAGTTTTTGAAATCCTCAGAAATTCTCCACGTTATCATTCAACTAACACTAAAAAAATCTTCAACATCCAAACAAAGAAATCTTACAAAACTTCAACTCCAACTTCCTCAGTCACGTTTCATTTCGTAAAATGCAAATAAAATTCCACAAAAGCACTTTTTCAGATTCTATGCAGAACTTTACCCTCACATGTTGAACTTTTTCAGCACAAAAAATTTTTCCACGCTCATTCAAATGCACACCGAAGAATGAAGCCATTCTATTTGAGAATACGCCAACACACAATTCTCTTTAGAGAAAAAAAAAATACTTTATAAACAATAATCGCATTTCAACATTTCATTTATTCCATTTCTTTTTTTTTTCGAAAGTCATTGTGTTTATGAAAAGTGGAAGCTTGAAAATCTAAATGAAAAATTCAAAATGCAACAGTAAAAATACTTAAATACACAAGAAAAAAAGAGGGAAAGTATAAAAGCTCGGGTAAGTGCACTTTCTGTTATGAGAATAAGAAGAAATCTTTTTTAAATGCACTTCACGTCTTGCAACTTTGTGTTTTTCTTTTCATTCCTTTACCACCTACAATTTTCCTCTTTTTTTGTTCTAACCATAAAACAATGGGAAAAGTTTATAGTGAAAAATTTTGTGAATGAATAGCTTGGGGAAAATTTTGTTGATACTCGACACTTTTTCTTAGTTGCACTTTGTAGTGTTTTAGAAAATGAACTATAATCTGCTTAAGAAGAACAAAAAATATGCTCGAGACAAATGAGTTGAAGACTTTTCTTTATTGTCAGGTTCAGAGACATATTTAGGGGTTAAATATTTTTTTTGTGGAAACTTTCCTTCAATTTATTAAAAATTGAATTGAAATCATTGAGAAAAAATTCCAATTACATCTTTCCAATTCAAACATGAACTTAAGAACAGAAATGTGACCAGAAATTATTTTAAGATGGGTTCAAAATTTTTTTGCATGAAATAAAATTTTTTGAGAGAGTTCAAATGTCTTTTTGCCTTTTGAAAATTCTAGCAAAATGAAGAAATTTCTTCTAAAAGATGGAGAAAGGAGAGGGGGTTCTAACCCTTTAGACTATCTCTGGCTTTTTCTTTGCTTAAGAACATCAAAAACTTCAAAATTACCACAAAAGTTGATCATGTAAGGCTCTCAAACTGAAATCTCTAATTCACAACAAGTTTTATCTCATTAGTAGTGCTCAGCGATACAACATCAAATAAAATAAAGTTTTTGTGCACTAATATTGTTGCAATGAAATTTTAATTTTAAATATACTGAAATGAACATGAGCAATGCAATTCTTGCTATAGAATCATTCTTTGTCTTTTGCAAGATATATAGATGTGTTCATACAAAAATGTTACCGTTTTTAACGGTAAAAAATTTAAAATTTTGAAATTTTTTGTAAACACTAACACAACTAAAGAAATTTGGAAAATTTTGTTTTTCAATTTTTTTGACTTTTCATTAAGTTTTCGTTGTTCAAAAGCATTAGAAACGATCATTCACATGATAATGATGTTATTATAGCCACAAAAATGAGATCCAGTAAACAAATTTGAGTTAAAAATCAAAATTTAATTTAGAATTTTTTTCATACAAATTTTTTCATTTGTTTGTTTACAAACAGAAAAAAAGCGTATGGTCAAGTATGGTCGAGTATAGTTTGTATGAACACATCTGTATATCTTGGTCTTTTGTAAGAAAACATTCACATATGTGTAAATTTTAAGTTCTTAGTACATACAGAAAATTAATCATATGATTATTAACACTTGCATAGCTAAAATTTTGAATGAGTTTTTATGTGGATTATGACTTTTTAATTTTCAATAATAGTAATCGTTTGAGCTTCAATTTCCAGAATTAGTTCGAACTGTTAATGAAAATTAGGACAAAATTCCATTAATTTCATCAATTTATTTTATCATAGCAAAATCCACAACATCCAATCATTGACAGCTCCTGAAAACTTTCTAAAAATAAACAAAAACAAATTTCAGTTCATCCATAATTTCAATCTACACAAAAAGCTGTAAAATTCACATGAAAATCAATTTCCCACATTCTATTGATTGACCGAGCATAAAGTCAGCTTCTCATCAGTCCTTACACATCTAAAAGCTTTATATCCATTGTAACTAACTCAAAATGATCAGTTGAGCAACAATGAAAAACAATTTACTTTAAACATCATAAACCATTTGCTATAAAACCATCTCTATGAAATGAGGTAATACGAATGCGATTTTCAAGTTTTGATTGCAGTATCTAAGTACAAAAGTTCATACAATAAAGAAACAAAGATAGCTTCATTTGTGATAACAAATAAACCAGAAAACCATTGTACATTCAAAGATGCACTTTCACACTATTAAAATTTTATTGCCATTACTTTAATAGAACATCTCAAAAATGCTCTTATTTGTGTGTAATATGTTGTGTTATTCAACATAAAAGGGGCGGCAAATGAAAAATAAACTTGCAATTAAGGTGAAAATTTATGACACCATTAAAAGAGCGAGAGAGGCGCAACATGAAAGTACGTGAAGCATTTTTTTTTTTTTGCATCTCCATCTACATCCAACACTTTCCTGTTCACTGTTTATTGCATGCATTTTGAAAATGTCTGAATGCGCTGCTTAATTATTCATTAAATTTTTTTCTTCTTCCTTTTTTTCTCACTATTCTCACTTACAAGCATATACTCGGGATTATGTTAATTCATCATTGCATAAATATTGTTCTACTGCTTGAGCTTGTTTATTTTTATTTTCCTTTTTCTTTTATAGCAGGTTTAAGGAGCTTTTTTGCTTTTTGCAACATATTAAAATTTACTTGCTCGATTTAAAAAGAAATACATTGTTGTTGTGTTAGGTATTAGCTATGAAACTTAATAATGTTACTAACTTGTAGAGATTAATCAATCATTATTTTTGTAGCTTGATTAAAAAATATTAAATTTTTGTAGGTTAAACTGCAGTATATCAAGGATATTTGGAAGATAAATTTTGAGCATAAGACATAAAATTCAGTATTAACACAAACAATTTGAGGATTATGAAGTTTTTTTCTATTTTTTATATAATTCTGATTTTAAAAAGTTGGGAACTTCTCCTCAAAGTCAGAATCGATACGTTAAGACTACAAAAATCAAATTATTATAAAGATTTCAAGTACTTTTTTTTTAATTTCATCGACACCTTTTCTACCCTTTCAAGCCATCTTTTTTTAACCACACAAGCCTTTAAAAAAAATTCTAAAGAGAGTAGAGAAAATTTCAACCATGGAAAAATAAATTCACTTCCCACATTTTTTCCACAAAGATGACAGCATTTGAATGATTATCTTTTATTTAGATGCTCTCTTTTTCATCATATGAATATTATGAACTTGATTGCCAAAATGTATGTAGGTCTATAACTTTCACAAAAATCCTTCATCTTTCATGATCTCATGAAGGTTATTTGCGTGCTGCTTTTTTTGAAATGATACTTGATTTATGATGATAATTATGTGGTTTCTCACTTTAACCTGAGCTTTTGGTTAGCAGGGTGTATCTAAATTTAAGGTTGAGTTGTGTTTCTCGTATGCGGTAATGGAAATGAAGGTGTATGAATTAATGTAAATTATAAGTTGGTAATTTTAGGTAGTTTATGAATCCTTTTATGCGAATATAGTTGTTTGATTTGAGCTCGTCCAAATGAAAATGCCTTATGGCGTTTTTTGGTTTTTAAGCCATTTCTCATCAGCATTTTGATGATATTTAACATATTTGGTATCGTTGGAAAGCTTAAGATAGCAGCTTTCAGAAGCATTTAGACTTTTTTTTGTAAAACTTAGACTGTGACCCACCAGATCACCAGAGACCCACGAGCTCATTTGTAAAATTAAAGAAAATCGAATAAAATTTTATTTAAATTTTATTTGATAAAAAATAATTTTAAAATGAATTAAATAAAAATATTAAAATTTTATGCTTCAAATTTTTCTAAAATCAAACATTAACACGATTTGTGCATTTCATTCTCCAACCATTAACGTAATTGTAATCCACTAGAGATCAATTTCAATTGATAGAAACAATACAGTAATTATCAGCAACCATTCATCGGTACCAACGAGTGCGAACAGACTATGAAGCAGTTGATTTCGAAAAATTTGAAAACTTTTGGATTTTTTATAACGAATTGCGAAAATTTTTAGAAAATTCAGTTAAATTTATTATTAAAGAAATCTCCAATATAAAAACATTTAACGTTTTGTTATTAGTCAAAATCGATTGTTTTACATTTATATAACTAAATTCAACAATTTAAACCCTATTCCAAATGAAATTTAATCACTTTTTGAATAATTTTTAGTTTCGTATCGAGTGTAAACAAAGATTTTTGTTTACAAAAATTTTCGAAAATAAATTCCAAGAAAAAGTAAGTTTTGACAAAATAGTGATTAATGACAGATGAAAAATGATGGATAATGCAAAATATTTTCATTTTGTGATGAAATGGGCAATTAATGTTGCATAAATTCTTCACTACATGATAAACAAGTTTTAACGGAATTTTTTGGTTTAAATTCTTTTTCCCGCGTTCGAAAAATAGTGTACCAAGTTCGAAAAATAAGTTCTTATTCGCACTCGTTGGCATCGGTACATCATTATAGTTCAGTATTTCATTCAGTAATTATGCATAAATGCAGTAGAATCAAGTATTGAATAACTTATGAATGGATAAATAACAGATGTTTTGTGTTGTCTAAGTTTCATGCTAAAAGCTTTTGAGAAGCCTTGATATTCAAATTTCAAGCTTGTTATCAATAAAACATTTTGGATTTCAAATTTCATTAATAATTTATGGACATGGAATGTAAATTTTGTGTTTTCATTGAATGATGATGTTAGGATTCAAAATATTAATTGATTTTCTGGATATTCCTGTTTATGATGATTTTGATTGTTATGAACAATATTGCATTTGTCGAAATTGTAAAAATCCATATTTCAATTTTATGTGAAGAGCATTCTCAGAATTATTCTCCCTTAAAAATTATTTTTGCAACTGATTTTAAAATTTCATTGAAAATTAAGTTAATTAAAAATTTATTTTTGATAAATTCTTACGAAAAAAAAAATTAAATTCGAAAATATAAATTATGTATGATTCTACCGTGCATGTAATTATCTTGTTACTGATAGATACAAGCTTGCAGGCTCTGAAGCGTATAAACTTTGAAGGTTGAAAAATAAAACAAGCTTATTAAGCTTTTTTTCCCGAAAATAAACAACAAGAATAACATGTTTAGTCAGCAGTTCAACATGTGCCACAAAACTTGTATAGTTGAATTTTATAGAATACTCAAGTTTATCGTGGTATATGATGTTTATATGAACTTGATGCTGAATATTAAAAATATTACACAATTTTGCAAAATTTTGTGGTTAATGTTATTTACTGTTTCGAATTTATTTATCGAAGAATGTCGAGTTTTTGAAAAGTGTAAACTATTTTCTGCACTAAATTGTTAATTTATGAATTCTTGGTATGATTATTTTAGGAGCGAAGAAATTAACAAACTTATTAAAAAAATTTTTATAAAAATGTAGAAATTTTTTATTTAGATTCCTAAAATTTAAAAATTCAGTTTAAAAACATAAAGCACAATCAATAAGCCAACTCATCAATAATTGAAAGTTAAATCCCTCCTCAAATCAGATAAAAGCAAGAGCTCTCAACATATCATTAAAACTTCATGTCAATAAGCAAAAAAAAAAATAATAATATTTAATTTGAGCTTTCATCCATCGTATTTGTTTGTGAAGTATGCTTCAATAATTAATGCTATTATGATCAATAATTAAATAACAATAAATCTTTATTGAGTGAGATTAAATGGATAATATTTTGAATGGATGATTATAGCCATCAATGGACGTGATGTTAATTATCCTTAAAGTGTGCGGGAAATTGAAGACAATCTCAATGTTTATTAGGTTTACTAGACTGACAGTCTCTATTGACATCCAAAATTCAATAATTATGTCCTTAACATCCACCAAAAAGAATAAAGAGACAGCATAACAAAACAGAAAGCTATACTACATATTATTGAAAATTATAGACATGCTGTTTCACTATTATATTCATATTACTATATAACCACCATTATACTGACAACAATGAGATGATCTGTCATCACATAAGTGACCAGACCATCCATACACAAAAAAAAATAAGAAGTAAAAAAGAAAAGCAATTTATTATGGTCATTATAAGTGACATCAATGAAAGAATCATGAAGAAATCAAGAAGCATAAAGAACACGACATATTCGTGAGGACCAAAAGCTATTGGACTAGATTTATGTTCAATAAATTTTAAGGTGTTTCTTTTTTTTCATCTCGAATGACTGTAAATACATCATCGTATCGTATTTCAATCAAGTGAAACTCAATTATTTACAAGATCTAAAAGGAAGTGGATGAGAATGACAATGCTGAAGTATGTGGAACAACACAAGTACGAAAAAAAAATTGAAAGAAATAAAATCTTATTAAGGCTCAACATATCTCCACCTAACAAACAAAATGAAAAGATGATTGTCCTTATATTATGTTGAGAGAATCTACAACAAGATCAACTTACATGGTCCACACAATATTATTGATTTGCCGTATACACATACTTGATACTCTATAGCTCAAATTTCATTTCAAATTTCAAAATACAAAATCAACATTGTACAATGACGTGCAGAAGAGACATTTTTGTAATGTAATCCACCATCCATCTATCTGTCTATCTACCTTTCTACCTATACACCTAATTGTATCATATTATGAACTTTTCAATTTATTCTGCAAATATTCTTAACAATAATATAATTTAAAATTCAATACGGAATGAAATTCTTCTTCTATAGACGTTGATATGAATATATAGGAAATTGGGATGATGGTATGTTGGATGGACATGAGTTTGTGGCTAAAGCGCATTTTTCGGATGGATTTGTTTTAATTCTTCATTTACAGTTAGTCGATGGTAATCACCAATTGTTAATCAAAATTAAAAAATCTCTAAAATCTCGTGGCATCAGTTAAAAATGAGATGAGCTAGCCAGACACACTAACAAAGCGACATTTCCATCCCCATTCAAAATAAATGCACAAATACGAAAGTTTAACAATTTTATGTCATCTCATCGTCTATTTACTCGCAGTGAATTGCTTTTTTGTGCTATCCATGTCGAATGTGCAACAGTTTTATTTCCAACCATCTAGGGCAATAAAATGAGAAAATGTTCTTTACTATGTAATGGAATTAAGTTGTTAAACATTATTTAAGATTATAATTCGCAATTTTTTTTTTTTTTGCATTTTAATAAGTTCACTTAATTATATCATTTCTCCTTTTCTCATTTTACTTTGCTTTTTCTCTCTCTCTCTCACTCTCTATGTACTATAATCGCTTACAATTCGCAATCAACAAGTTAATCCCTAAAGCTATGTGAGAAAAAAGAACATTGAGTTAATGGCGATGGAGAAAAAAATTACTGAGAAAAGATAATCGGTACCAAAAATTGTATGATGTTAATATAGCTATGATAAGATTATTAGGGAGGAGTTTTTCTTTGTTTTGTGGATTTTTATGAAAAATGAGAATTAGGTGTAAAGGAATTGGTCTGAGTTGTTTTGATACAATATTGAGATTATTATTATATTTTTGTTTTTTCAAAGCTTTATAGCTTCCAGGATTATGTTGTTTTGCTTTTATGGTGAATTGTTGAAGATTCAATTTTTTTTTGTCTGGAATAGACATTGGCTCACAAATCTGATGTTTATCAGGACCAGACAGGATTATGAGGTAAATAATATTTGAAGTTTATGAAATATTGTTGTGTGGAAGCATTTGATTTGTAGGAAATGTAGGTTATGAGACACAAGTGATTTTTTAAATCAACAAACTTTTTTTTATAAAATTTTAGAATTTTTATGGTTTTGAAGAGCATTGGAATTTTTTACAAAACTTATTTGCCTTCAATTCAGCACTTAATTCTTTATAAAATCAGAAATTAATTCATCAAAACTAAAATTTACATAAAAATTCTTTCAAAACTTTTCAACCTATAAAAATCCACTCAATTATTACCACATTAGCACCTTTCAAACTTAATCATAAAGATCATCACAAAAAATTTTCCCACCCATACAAAAGTTCCAATAAACTTTGCGATTGCAAATCTTAAAGTAATAAAAAAAAAGTTTAGTAAATTAACCCTTTTCAAAGAACAATAAAACTTTGTGAAGCTTTGAGCGACAGCCAATATAGTGTGTAACATATAAAAACATTTTTTTTTACTTCTCAAAGAAAACTTCCTTTCTTACTTTCTTTACTGTTGTTGATGACTTTTTTTTTTCATTCCTCCTTTCAACCTCAATCAACAGAAATAAAAAAAGGAAAAAAATTATTTCTCGTTTACCTTTTTTGTGAGACTTTGTTCAATAATAAAGTTGAGGAAGGTCACTGCTGCTCATGTTATAAATTACAAAATTATAAGTCACATCCACACTTCGGGCGTGTTATTTAATTTTCGATAAACAACAACAAGAGTGTAATTAAGGAAAAGTTTACGTGACTTTTCAGCTTCTATGACTATTTGACAATAGAAAAAAATAAGAAGAAATTTGAACCAATGAAGAAAAGGAATTGTGGACAGATTTTAAAATTAAGTTGATTTGAGATTAAGATTTTTGCTACTATTCAAAATTAAATATTGTTGTAAATATCAGGTTTAATTTATTACATGGGGAATCTATTTGAACAGTTATTTTGTTCAAGAAAAATCTTGTTTAAGGGAACTTCCACGGATGTGTTTCTTCAAAAATTTCGGTCAAAAATCAATTTTCTCTAAATTAAGTGTCACTGCAAGAAAGTGACAAAAATTTCGTAATCGAAATTTAAAGCGAATTTTACGTTTATTTTATTAAAATCGTCATAAAGAAATGTAACGCGATTTTCATATTTGAATTTAAGTCAAAATCACAAAGAAATTAAAATGAAATTGTTAACTTTTCGCTTTAACGATCTTCTGAAATTTAAAAAGTAACGAATTTCTAAAATTTAAATTATTGTTGCTAAATTATAGCAAATTTATAGCATTTTTATAGCAACTATTTTAACGGTCGTCTAAAATTTAAATTTTATAGCAAATTTTATATTTTCATCCCCTTTTTTATAAATTTCATTTAAGGTAAGTTCCACGGATGTGTTTCCATCAAAAATTTCGTCCTAAAATCAATTTTTCTGATAATACAGCTATCTAGACAATTCAATAACAATCTAAACATATGTAAAATAATGAATTTTATCTATTTGTGCTTCAATCTTACCTATAAATGCATTAATTAGTTAATTATTTTAATTTTTGTGAGCGTCGCTTGGTAAGAAAAAAATTCAACTTTTTTCTTACCAAGCAACGCTCACAAAAACCGAAATAATTCACTAATGAATGCATTTTTAAAAAAGATTAATAGAAAAATAGATAGAATTCAACGTTCTACATGACAAAAAGAAGTTTTTCGATTGTCTAGATAGCTCTATTAAGAGAAATATTCAATTAAAGTCGATTTTTTTGAAATTTTCGATCTGTGGAAACGCCCTTAACCTCGAATTTTGTACGGGAAATATATAAAAATTATATAAAAAAAAAAAAATATATATAAAAATTATTAAATAATTAATTTAAGTTAATGAATCATAATACAATTTACAGCAAATCTCAAATAAAAGACTAGAAATCATAGAAAATTCGAATCCGATCGAATTTTAAGGAAAACATTCTTTTAATTTTTGTGAACTTCATATTTTCCCGTGACATTAAGATATCTAGACGATGCAATGACTAGTTATTCATGAGTAAAACAATGAATTCTACTTATTTGTTTTATTAACTTCTTTCCAAACGCATTAATTAGGAAATTATTAGCGTTACTTTCAGTTACTTTGCAAAAAATTAAATTCAACTTTTTCTTACCAAGTAACGCTCACAAAAATCGAAATTATTCACAAATGAATGCACTTATAAACAAGATTAAAGGACAATTAGATAGAACTCAACGTTCTACATGACAAAAATAAATATTTTGATCGTCTAGATAGCTCTAAGAAGAGAAATTTTCATTTGAAGTCAATTTTTTTGAAATTTTCGATCTGTGGAAACGTCCTTAAATCGAATTTATTCAAATAGAAACCCAATTATTAAAAATTTCCGATAAATTCAAAAATTTAAAAAACACGACTTACATAGAAAGCCACGAACTTCCACGCCACCTTACAATAGCTTGGAGTACATGCATAAAATATTTCTTTTATAGATTACTGTTTTTTTATTAACGTTAAAAACGTGTCTAAATTTAATATATATGGTACATTTCATTATATTTATTTCGAAACAAAGAATATTATGTTGATTATATTGGTTATAGTTTTCTAATTTTTATGTTAAAGTATCATACTTTTAATACGTATTATTATATATACTATTGAGTCGATTTCAGTGTATATGAAATTGCACTTTTGAGAAAAGTCTTGGATACGATAGGGGGGTTGTGGACGAGCTGTGCGGAACGAAACGAAGTGGAGCAAGCATCATGCGAAAGCATGATGCGCAGCAAACAGCGGAGTGGAGTGTAGCGCAACGTCGCAACCTACCCTATCCAAGACTTCTCTCAAAAGTGCAATTTCAAATATATTGAAAAGATAAAAATGGTAAGAAAGAAATAAGGAAAAAAAAATTTAGATTTTTCGCAAAATTTTCACTGTTTTTATTTTTTTTTTCGAGGTCTTTTGTCAATCTTTATGATGTTACACAGTGGTCTAAAATGAAAATTTTCCGGCAATCGACCCCATTTTGGAAAAATTGCACTATAAATGTTAAGGAATGTCTCATTTTGAAGCTGACATAGATTGGGAACGATTCCCCAAGTTTCAGCTCTTTTCGTCCATCCAGAGCTGCATGGCAGGGCTTCAAAGTTGGGTATAGCGAAAATTTTCAAATTTCATGATATGCCATTCAAACTTTATTTGCGCAAAATCTACATAATGAATTGAAAAACGGTTTTTCAGTTCCAAAAGGATATTATAATACCTTTAAAATGATGTATCATAAGCCCTGTAAAGTATTGACCAATTGGAGCAAAGCTTGATTAAGTACAAAAAAATAGGCAAAAATCATATTATATTTTGTCCCGGTAGCTGCAAAGTACTTTTTTCAATAGTCTACAAATTAGTTTTTAAGTTTTTATACAGTTAAATACCACAACCTTTTCAAAAATGGTATCATGCTATGGCCAATTTTTGCGCCAGTTTTCGCTACAGCTGCTCAAAGTTGGCTAAAATTGCAGCAGAAAAATTCAAAAAAATTATTTAAAAAAAAATTTGCCTAAAAAATTAAGTTTTTGGTAAAATAGTCTCAAGTTTTATTTTTATGCTTAATATTGAATGTTTGAAGGCCCAAAAATGAAAGATTTTTTGAAGAAATTTTTGAAAAAAGTTAATTTTGTCCACCCCATGCTGATTATCGACTTGGTCTTTTATACCTTCACTCAAATAGCTACTGCTCTTACGTGACTTAATATTTTTCAATTCTGTTTTCGGATTATTATAGCTTATTATCCTTACCTTTACAATAATAATATATAATACTTGCGAAGTTATGCTTAGTCTTGGTCATCAAAACGCTTGCTGTTCGTGACCTACAGTGATCGACCCCAAAATTGAAAATCTCAAATTACAATTTTGAATAATGGTGCTCAGAAATGAAAATAAAAATTGTTTTTGGTTTTTTGAGTTGATTTATCATATTTGTGACTGTAGAATCTCAAAAATTAGTTTTAAAAAATTTTGGTACCTCAGAGTAGCCTCATAGAATCTACCCTGGTAGTCTCAGTCAAGTGTACAATTCTTACCTGGGAAACTTTTTTGAAACTTTTTTCGATTTGTTATTAATTATTGAGCACATTTATGTTGAAATAAATTGATTTTGTAGATTTTGCTGCCTTAAATAAGCAGCTTTACCTTTTTGATTATTGCATGGCTCTTTTGACATTGTTCAAATAATTTAATATAGAAATTCAAATTTTCTACATGTATACGACAAAAAAACCTATTTGTTTCAACATAAATGTGCTCAATAATTAATAACAAATTGAAAAAAGTCTCAAAAAAAGTTTCCCAGGTAAGAATTGTATTTTGATTTGAGACTACCAGGGTAAATTCTATGGGGCTACTCTGAGGTACCAAAAAGCGTTTTTTAAAACTAATTTTTGAGATTCTACAGTCACAAAATATGATAAATCAACTCAAAAAACCAAAAAAACAATTTTATTTTCATTTCTGAGCACCATTATTCAAAATTGTAATTTTGAGATTTTCAATTTTGGGTCGATCACTGTAGGTCACGAACAGCAAGCGTTTTGATGACCAAGACTAAGCATAACTGCCAAGTATTATATATCATTATGAGATATGATAAAGCTATAATAATCCAAAAATTGAAAAAATATTAAGTCACGCGTAAAAATAATATTTAGTGAAGGTTTAAAGACCAAGTCGATAATCAGCATGGTGAACTGGCAAAATTAACTTTTTCAACCGAAATTTCTTCAAAAAATCTTTCATTTTAGCCTAAAAATTCAATATTAAGCATAAAATAATAAGGCTAGAACTATTTTACCAAAACTTAATTTTAGGCAAATTTTTTAAATTACGAATTTTGAATTTTGCGGTACAACTGAGCAATAACTGTAGCAAAAAACTTAGCATGACTACCATTTTGAAAGATTTATTATGTATTTAACTGTATAAAACTAATTATGTAGACTATTGAAAAGTACTTTACGCTACCGGACAAAATATAATATGATTTTTGCCTATTTCGTACTTAATCAACTGCTCAATTAGTCAATACTACAAAGGGCTTATATTCACATCATTTAAAAGACATTATAATATCGCGGGAACCGAAACCGTTTTTCAATTCATTATGGTAGATTTTGCGCAAATAAAGTTTGAATGGCATATCATGAAATTTGAAAATTTTGCTATATAACTTTGAAGCCCTGCCATGCACAGCTCTGGATGGACGAAAAGAGCTGAAACTGGGGAATCATTCCCAATCTATGTCAAATGAGACAAATGAGACATTCCTTAACATTTATAGTGCAATTTTTCCAAAATGGGGTCGATTGCCGGAAAATTTTCATTTTAGACCACTGTGTGTTATAACTTTTTATAGAAGCATTTTCAGGAAAAATTGCTACTATATTTTTTGTAGCTCTTATGTTAAACTTTAATTTTATGCCACTTATCATTACCAACAGTTAAAATCCTGGCCTGTATCAAAAACCACGCAACTGTTGCAAAATTTGCAGTTTTTGGCATTTTTAGGTCACTTAATGGACATAAAGTCCAGATTTTATTCAACACAATTTTGTTTTTTGGTACGATCTATCGAATCAAATAGAAGAAATTCTTAAAAATTGCTTCCCTGAAAAATTTTCCATACAAAAGTATGGATTTTTAACGGTTTTTTGCGTCTAGTTCAACACAGCAGGAATGACCGGAACTAAACATGCTTTAAGTGATAGATATTCAAATTACCAATCGAACGAGACCAAAAAACGTCATGATTGGTGCTTCCGTTTGCTCACAAAATCAAAAAAAGTGAAATTTTGCAACCTGCCCCAAATACAATAACTTGCACGCTTTGCGTGGAAGTTAAAAAATATGGAAAAATTTTACTTTTTTGGTAAAAAATGGTCTAAAATGATGTTTAAAGACCAACAAGCATGGAAAAATGTTTTCGAAAAAAATTTTTTTGGTCCTAAAATCAGTTTTGGCTTTTTGACCCTTTAATGGCCTTTATATCAGAAAATTTCTGTATATTATTAATCTACTCATCGAGACGCACATTTTGGTACCAAAAACTTCTCAAAAAAGTTAGATGAAGATGGTAAACTCGAAAATTTCTATTTTAGATTTTTGTCAATCTTTATGATGTTATAACTTTTTATAGAAGCATTTTCAGGAAAAATTGCTACTATATTTTGTAGCTCTTATGTTAAACTTTAATTTTATGCCACTTATCATTACCAACAGTTAAAATCCTTGGCCTTGTATCAAAAACCACGCAACTGTTGCAAAATTTGCAGTTTTTGGCATTTTTAGGTCACTTAATGGACGCATAAAGTCCAGATTTTATTCAGCAACAATTTTGTTTTTGGTTACGATCTATCGAATCAAATAGAAGAAATTCTCAAAATTGCTTCCCTGAAAAATTTTCCATACAAAAGTATGGATTTTTAACGGTTTTTGCGTCTAGTTCAACACAACGGAAGTGACCGGAACTAAACATGCTTTAAGTGATAGATATTCAAATTACCAATCGAACGAGACCAAAAACGTCATGATTGGTGCTTCCGTTTGCTCACAAAATCAAAAAAAGTGAAATTTTGCAACCTGCCCAAATACACAACGCTTGCACGCTTTGCGTGGAAGTTAAAAATATGGAAAAATTTTACTTTTTTGGTAAAAAAAATGGTCTAAAATGATGTTTAAAGACCAACAAGCATGGAAAAAATGTTTTCGAAAAAAATTTTTTGGTCCCTAAAAATCGAGTTTTTTGGCTTTTGACCCCTTTAATGGCCATTTATATCAGAAAATTTCTGTATATTATTAATCTACTCATCGAGACGCACATTTTGGTACCAAAAACTTCTCAAAAAAGTTAGATGAAGATGGTAAACTCGAAAATTTCTATTTTAGATTTTTTGTCAATCTTTATGATGTTATAACTTTTTATAGAAGCATTTTCAGGAAAAATTGCTACTATATTTTGTAGCTCTTATGTTAAACTTTAATTTTTATGCCACTTATCATTACCAACAGTTAAAATCCTGGCCTGTATCAAAAACCACGCAACTGTTGCAAAATTTGCAGTTTTTTGGCATTTTTAGAGTCACTTAATGGACATAAAGTCCAGATTTTATTCAGCTTTAATTTGTTTTTTGGTACGATCTATCGAATCAAATAGAAGAAATTCTTAAAAATTGCTTCCCTGAAAAATTTTCCATACAAAAGTATGGATTTTTAACGGTTTTTTGCGTCTAGTTCCAACACAACGGAAGTGACCGGAACTAAACATGCTTTAAGTGATAGATATTCAAATTACCAATCGAACGAGACCAAAAACGTCATGATTGGTGCTTCCGTTTGCTCACAAAATCAAAAAAAGTGAAATTTTGCAACCTGCCCAAATACAATAACTTGCACGCTTTGCGTGGAAGTTAATTTTGTATGAAAAAATTTTGACTATTTAAATCAAATCTATTCAAATTAAGGTCCTATTGTATACATTTAATTTGTTAAATTAATTTAAATTAAAAAAAAGGAAACAAAAATTAGAAAAAGAGTTAATTTTTTGAATTTTTCGTGAAATACCTAAGTCATAATTAAGTTAATTAAATTTACTTATTAAATTTTAATTTTTAGTACTTGCTGATAATTTTAAAAACAATAACAACCTTTTAAAATAAGCAATTCTGCCATAAAAAAATTGTGAATGTATGGATGTATAGAATTTTGCTATAAAAAACGTAAAGTTCGAACAATAATATTTACTTCCAAATTATTTACGCTGGAGCATTTAAAAGAAACGGACGTGTTTGAATTGGTTTCATCTCTAATTGTGTTTGTGTATTACTCACTGCACTTAAAAAATTGTGAAATATTAGTTCTTATTTGATTTATTCAAGTAAGAAGAAAATTTACTTACTGTTTGTTGTTGTATATTCAGTTGTGACTAAAATGTTTCAATCGTATTTTAATCGTTTCCCGGAAATTTATATCGTTTTAATCTATATTTTACAGATATTAAAAATATGAAGAAGTTCGTATTATTCTTATCAGCTTTGCTACTTATTAGTTTAGCTTCGAATGTAAACGCCGGTCCACTTGCTTATGGAATTTGTCAGTCTGGATGTAATGCTGTGGCTGTTGCTTGTTATGCGGTAAGTAATTAAATTTAACAAATTTTTAAAAACAAATAAAAATCATTTTTGTTCTCTTCTTCAGGGATTAGGATTGACATTTGGAACTGTAACTGCTGGTGCTGGTGTTCCTGCTGGAGTCATCGCTTGCAATGCAGCTCTTGGTGTGTGCATGGCGGCATGCGTTGCTGCTGGATTAACACCAACTCCATGATGATTGAAACAACAGTCATAATTAGTAATTTATATAATTTTTTCCAGTAATAACTGAAATTAAATTGATGTAAGTTTGATGAAAAAATATAATTATTCAATAAAATTACTGAAATCAAATGTTAAAAGTCTGAAACTAAATCTTTTAATTCTTTCAACAAATGCTTAGTCATAGTATGTGAAATCTGGTTGTACACACAATTTATTTTCATTTAATTTTAGTCAAGACACTAATTTACGGTTTTTTGGTACATCATCAAAATTTCAGCATCTTTAATTTAAATTTTTGTCATAATTTTTTTTAAAATTCATATGCTGAAAATAATTCATATTCATTGAGAAGTTGCATTAAATTCATTAAATTTGTATTTTAAGATAAAAATAAGATTTTATTGAAATAAACATTTTCAGCCTAATTATTTTACATCATAGTATTAGTTAATACATCACGTCCACCATAAAACAATAGTGTTCCCTTATTTCTTTTAGTCACTTATTGAATATTTCTTTTAGTTTGTATTAGATTTTAATCTGTTAGACTTGTGTGCTCTTTAAAATCGCTCTCATTTTTACACGCTTTTTATTTTGACAAATTCTCATCGATCGTTTCATTCGGCATCTAACTCTTTAGCAGGACAATACGTAATTTCAAAATCTTACAGTTTTTAAAAACAAAATTTTAAAAAGATCTAATTTCTGTTCAATAAGTAAGTTAAAAAATTAAAATTAAAAAAAAAATAATTTCCAATAAATAAATTTATTGAATTAAAATTGTGAAAATATGACAAGCAACATTAAATTTTGTATGCTATTTTGACTAATGACATTTTTTATGTTGCTTACGCTCAATGAACATTCTTTATAATAATTCATTCACAGTTTGATTTTTGGATAAGAAAGTGCACTTTCTAGTGCACTTAAGTGGTTAAAAAATTTAAAAAAGTTCCACATTCAATGTGTTATGCTTTAAATTTAAGAAATCGAAATATTCATTATTTCAGAAAGGTTTGACAAATATCTATGACAAAAATGATAAAATTATTATTTATCATCATCCTCGTATCATTTGTTGATGGAGGTCCTGCTGCATATGGGGCCTGTCAAACAGGTTGCAATGCAATTGCAGTAGCCTGCTATGCAGTAAGTAAATTAAATACATCCTTAAAAATAGTTTTAATTTAAAAATCAATGTTTTTTTTTTGTTTGATATTTTTCTAGGCTGCAGGAATGACCTTTGGTATTGGATCTTTGCCTTTATGTGATGGACCTTTAGGAGTCTGCATGGCCACCTGTGCAGCTTTACTTCTTTCTCCATTTTAATTTTTTTTTCTTCATTCAAAAAAATTGAAAATGATTTATAATTTGATAATTTCAAAAAAATATAACATATTTTTTATATATTTTTCTTTTATACATGGCAATTTGATTACGCTTTTTTAATTTTCAAAAATACTCAGCAGAAAAATTGTAAAAATTATGTATTCGAGAAATTATGAATTCAAAAATAAAAAAAAATTTCAAATTTTTAATTAAATTTTTTTAATTTCCCATATTGATTGTTATTTTTTCTGAATTTCAGATTATTTTTAGGCCACAAACTTAAACATTTTCCATTTTATTTTTTTAAAAAAAAATTTAAATGCAAAAAAATTAAATTTTTAAATTTTTTTTACAAAAAATATTATTTTAAGTTCACAAAACAGAAAACAATCTTGCATTGAGTGCAGAATGGTAAAGATTTTTAAAAATATTTTTACCTTCTGAATATGCTGCTTATCATGGCTAGGAAATTGACAAAATATAAGCTGAAGATTCAATTTTGAATATCAAATCCTTGATTGTGCTTCATAATCAAATCCTTAAATCTTAACTCCAATAGTTCATAGTCCGTACCATGACATTTAAAAAAAAAATTTCACAAAGAATTTTTCAACCTATTTTGTAAGTCCCACAGCTGAAAAGAAGAAGAAAAACTTTCTCCTTTCAACCAAAATTTTGTATTTTTATTTAATATCGAATTTATAAAAATTGAGGGTGTCAAATATATATGATCAGCAGTCATAATTAATACAATAGTGTTCCCTTCCTTCTCTCAGTCACTCACCGAAAGTTCGGATTAAATTTCAATCTCTTAAACTTGTGTGCTCTTTAAAATTGCTCTCATTCTCAGTGATCGCTTCATTCGTCAAATAGCTCTTTAACACAAAACATAAAATTTTATATACCTAAAATCTTAAAGTGTTACATAACAAGCTTTTAGAAGATTTTAAGTTTTATTTAAAAGGTAAAAAAGTTTAATTTAGAAAAAATCATTTTTCATTAACTAAATATTAAATTAGTAAATATTAATTAGTATTAAAAATTAGAAACTGTGCATTTTAATGAGAAAATCATTTAAAAATGTAACTATTTTTTTGTCTGTTTTTAACAGTGTTTAACACATTTTCCTAAAAAGAAATTTTTAAAGTATCCAAGTTTTTTGGTTTTTAAAAGACAGTTAAAACTACCTTCAATTAATAAATTATTTAATTTATGAAAAATATTCTCCTCACAAACTTATAAAAATTAAAGTTTATTTTAACTCATGCCAAACTCTCTCAGTTTCATAGAATTACTTTTTAAATAAAATTTTTTGTTGTCAGCTAATTTCAATCGAAGTTCAATCAAATCATATTAATGCAAACTTTTTGATACTAACTAAAAAATTTTTAAAAACTAAAAATGACTAAAAATATAATTTTGAATTCTAGAATCGGCATGAAAACATTATAGACATACAAATTTAAAAAAAAAAAATTAATCATAATGTTTTTCAGTAAAAATGAAAAATTTGGGAGCCTTTTTTGCTTTCTTGTTTTTGCTTTTAAATGCAAATGCAGGTTTAATAGCTTATGGTCTCTTATGGTATATGTCAAACAGCCTGTAATGCTGCTGTGGTAGGATGTTATGCGGTAGTTTTGTACCATTTTGAACATTTTATTCTCATTATTCATACTATATTCTTTCTAGGCTGCTGGATTTATATTCGGGACCGTAACATCAGGTATTGGAATGCAGCACAGGGTGCATGTATGGTGGCATGTGCACCCTTACTTCTTGCCCCAACACCTTGAAATAAGTGCAGACATATCAGTTAAAATAATGGAAGAAATATTGAATTCTTTTTTTTCGAAAATAAAATTTTAAATATGTTAACACTATGCTGTATAATTATATGTAGTTGTTTAACACGGCCTTTGGCCAAATAAATACAATAATAATTTTAAAAAAATTCTTGATTTGAACTTTTCCTTTTAATTCCCTATATTAATTAACATTTTTTCAGAATTTCAGACTTTTTCAGGTACAGATTTTCATATTCACACCGTTTCACGTTGTGAATATATTGATTTCGATACACTTGAAAAATCGTTTTTTTAGTTTTTTGGCGCCAAAACTCAAAATTTTCATAAACTGTTCGGTGTGAAAAGTTCGGCCTCAAAATTATCTACAAAATACAAAAAACCGCATTGAAAAAGGTTTTGATGCCTCCGGACACGACCCCAAATAGTGGTGGTGTATGCTTACAAGCAAGTTTGTTCCTCGCAGAACTCAAATACGAAAAAACCATTTTATGTCAAAAATGTCTCAAAATGTGCGCATTAACACTCAAATGTGCACCTCACACGTTGGTGCCGATCCATGTAGATGGATCTGAGAAATAACGAAATAGTGTGTTTTTTAAGCATATTTTAGCCGATTATTGCAAAATACATTTAAAAAATTTCACAAAATTGTGAATTAAACTTTTTTGATCAGAATCAATAAAAAATGAAGTTTTGTTGAAAAAATACAAAAAACTTTGTTAGTCACCAGTACACCCCCACAAACCTAAATTTTGGAAAAATTCGTGTAGTTCACTGTGTGGATGGATTTTTGTAAACTTTTCTGTTTGATCAATTAATGCAAGAACTTTTATGGAAAAATACCAAAAATATTTTTAAGCCTATTTTGGTCAGTCAAAATCTCGAAAAAGTTCAAAAAAATCGGCATTTTTCGGACATTTGCCCTCCTGTGCCTATAGTTCGGATTTAAAAAGTCTAAAAACTTGTGATTATTGTAGCTTATTATTTAGACCTAAAAGACGTACATACATTGTCATATCCAAAAACATCAATTAGTGCTTCAAAATTAAGTCCAAATATGAAAATTTTCGATTTTTTTAGGAAACTTAATTGTCAATCTTATGCAAAGCGAAGCTTTGCTGACCCGATGGAGTCTTAATCTTCAAACTTATGCAAAGCGAAGCTGACCCGATCGAGACTTAATCATCAATCTTATGCAAAGCGAAGCTTTGCTGACCCGATCGAGACTTAATCATCAATCTTATGCAAAGCGAAGCTTTGCTGACCCGATCGAGACTTAATCTTCAATCTTATGCAAAGCGAAGCTTTGCTGACCCGATTGAGACTTAGTCTTCAATCTTATGCAAAGCGAAGCTTTGCTGACCCGATCGAGACTTAATCATCAATCTTATGCAAAGCGAAGCTTTGCTGACCCGATCGAGACTTAATCTTCAATCTTATGCAAAGCGAAGCTTTGCTGACTCGATCGAATCCTAATCTTCAAACTTATGCAAAGCGAAGCTTTGCTGACCCGATGGAATCCTAATCTTCAAACTTATGCAAAGCGAAGCTTTGCTGACCCGATCGAGACTTAATCATCAATCTTATGCAAAGCGAAACTTTGCTGACCCGATCGAGACTTAATCTTCAATCTTATGCAAAGCGAAGCTTTGCTGACCCGATAGAGAGTTTTGGAACGGTGTGAATATGCACATGAAGCGTGATCCGCTTCATTACTAGTCTTCCTTGGGATGCTGCTTATCATGGTTAAAATTAGAAAAATATAAATTTAATGACTTCGATTTTGAATATCAAATTCTTAATTAGGTATGAATGAAATTTGATAAATTTTTAAATAAATTAAAAAAAAATTAATTAAACTCATAGTACGGAACTCATAGTCCATATCATGACATGTAAAAAAAAAATTCATAAAGAATTTTTCAACCTATTTTGTAAGTTCCACAGCAAAAAAGAGGAAAAAAACTTTCTCCTTTCAACAAAAATTTTATATTTTTTTTATTTTCATAAAAGAATGAAAAAAAAAAAAAAATTTCATCTATGAAAAACTAATTTTTCTCATTCATACATACATTCATTCATTCATTCATTCATGATGGGGATTTAAAGCAAGAAAGAAAAGGAGAAGCAAAAAAAAATTATGAAGCACCCAATGGTGAACAGCTTCCTATAATTGGCTCCGATATTAGTATTATACAGAAAGAAGCTTTACAAAGTCCAACAGTGACGAAGAAAAAGTTTTATTTTTTTCTATTTCTAAGCTTTATATTTCTAGATAAATGTTGTGCTGCATGTGAACAACTTGTGTCACAAGACAGATATTACAAACTATTCTCAATAATACTTGAACACTTATAATCAGTGGCATTTAACCCCATCTACAAAAATTTTATTTTACAAAAGAATATCGCAGCAGGAATGTGAAGAAACCCAAACAGAACAAATGGCTCACAACGAAACACACAGAAAAAAACTAAAGCGATTTCATTTCCTTGCATAATTTTTCAAACATGACGGTCAACAAGTGGAGTGGACGGAATATCAAATAACTGTATAACCATTTCCAAAGTGAAAGAAGAGAAAAATTCTTTCTTTAGTTTCATTTTTTATATTATTGCGACAGTCGCAGTCGAGTTGAGTTGAGTTCAGTCAAGTCATGGCACGGAAGAATAAGGAATATCGCCCACTAAAGGAATGTTTATTCATGAGAATGAATGAGCAAGTGAGTGAAGAAGGAGATGAGAAAAACTTCACGACTGAATTCATTGTGGAATAAAAATGACTTGTGCATATGGAATAAAAAAATTAAAGGATTGGATGAAATGGGTTAGGTTGTGGGATTTTTTAGAGCTGCTTGTTTATTTGGATTTTTAAGGTTTTTGTGTGGCATTTGTGGATTTAATATAAATCAGTAATAATTTAATAAAGTTTAATTCCTTTTTTTATCCTTTTTTTGATCCTTTTTTTAAAATCAACTTTTTGAAATTTAACGAATTTTGGAAATTCAACAAATTTTTGGAAATTTGAAACAAGTATAACGGTGGTCACTCGTGACCGACGAAAGCGCATTTTCCGCGATCAGTAAATACAAAAAGAATTAAAACCCAAAAAGTACAAAGCCAAATATTTAACTATAACCATTCTTTATTTACACAAAAATTTAAAATTGACCAAAAAAAATGGAAGAAAAACAATATACAACATAGAATTTAAAAAAAAGCAAAAAAGTATTTGGTCACGGGGCTAGGTTTGAACCCATGACTCTCATGGTAGGAGCCGCGCACTCTAACACTTACGCCACTGGTGATCTTTTTATTAAAACTATAATTTGACATTTTGATTATTTATATTGATGAGATTTTTTTTTATAAATGTAAGTTTTTATAATATATACAAAACTTTTCGGAAAAATTATGAAAATCTAGGAAAATAGAAAACTAAACAACTAAAATATCAAAAAAATATAAAAAAAGTAATTATCTATGAAAATTGTATGAAAATATTGAAAATTTTAACAAAAATCGTCGGAAAAACTCGGGAAAATTGTGAAAATGGAAAATTATGACATGATTTAATATTATATGTCATTAGAAATCAAAAAAGTATCAAAAAAAGCAAAAAAAATTTTTTGTCATCGGTGGGATTCGAACCGAGGACAGCTAAGGTTTTGAAAAGTCAACATTTTAGTGCATTCGACCACACTAACACATACAAAGAAATGGCATTTTGGTACTTTTTACGCTGGTTCCAGCAGAGGAAGTGACCATTCGTGCTGATTTTTTCGCCAGCTCTTGCCAGACATACTACACACATTTTAAGCCAAAAACCGCATCAAAAAAGCTTAACCCTGAGGAGGAGATGTGATGACAGACAGACAGACGGACGGACAGACGGACGGACGGACGGACAAAGTGCGGATAATAGCGTCCTTTTCCCAAGAGGAAAATGCGCTAAAAAAAAACCAAATGTTATTAAATTTGAATCCCAATTTTGCCCGCCTCGACTTCGAGTGCAAAAGGACAACTCTCTCATTCTTTTTGCAGTCACCATATCATATGTAGATTTGTCACTGCTATACAAATTCTTCAGAACTAAAGTAAAATTTTCCATGCATACAATCAGAGTACAAAATATGGATGTAAAAGATTTTGATTTCTCATGACATTATATTTTCTGCCATTTTGCGACATGATGGAATTTTTTTTTTCCTTATCCAAAAAAAAAGGAGAGAAATAGAGAGACAAGAAGAATGTGAATATGAAAAAGGTATGACATGCTTGTGATGCTGATGTTTCTTTTAGTATGTATCGCTCATTTTCTTTCACTCTCTATGAATCATCTCTCAGGGATTTTTATTTCTTTTAACAGACAAAAAATCTCATTTTCATCTTTCATGTCGCTATGAATTTGAGAAATTGCATTTTAAAATCCATTTCAGATGTAAAAGAATTTTTTTTATCATTCCTAATTTCATTTCATTTCTCTCTTTTTCATCTTCGTTTATTCAGTCTTACATAAACAATTTGCGTCACTGAATAATTTGAATGTAAACAACAGATTGTGCGAGAAAAAATTCTTAATACGTGTGTCACAACTGAGTATCTATCTCCCTTAATTTACTTTATCATTCTGCTCTGTCTTTATGACAGATTTTCTTATTATTCAAAACGGAAGTTGAGATTTTAATGCTTTTTGAGGTTATTGATGGATGAAATGCATAAAACTGATTATGAATTAATTTTTAAAAATTATAACGGAAATTTTAAACTTAAAATTTTGAAATTATTTTGACCGTTATTATGTAAATTCAAAGCTTTAATCCCTTTAAAAGTTGAGCTAGAAATCAATCCGAAAAAATCAATCTAGCCTTACAAACTGCATGCATACAACATCATCTTTCATAAGCACACAAAAAAATGACTCATAACTGTCGAATCTTTACAATAATAAAGACACATTGTAATGCTGTAGCATGAAATCTTCATTATGGTGATTCGACTCAATCGAAGCATTTGAGAATGTCGAGAAAACGTTTTTCCAATTACTCAATATTACTGTATTAAGTTGAAATTACTCCATCAAAAGCTAATCCATCAATAAAAGCAACTCAATGTTGACAAAATAAAAGAAGAAAAATGATTTATAGAATTTATGTTGAAGTTGTGTATAAGTCTTTGGAGCCTAATCAGTCTTTCTATTGTGAGATTTTTTTGTGAACTTTTGGGAGAATTTGAGGTGTTTATTGGATATTTTCAGTTTGTTTTTTAGTTTTTGATAGTTTTTTGAAAACTTAATTTTCATTGTAAATAAAATTCAATTAACTTCCAACATACCCTAAATACTCAACTGCATCTGACAACACAAAGCAGATACCAAATATTTTCATGATATTTCACAGGATCCAATATATGTAGCAACTAAAAAAATGAGAACACATAAATTCCTGAAAGATAACCAGAGACACATTCCCAGTTCTGACAGTTTCAATATCCGGATGATTGAATCAGGTAACTAAATTAATTTCCTCTACACCTAGCCAAAAAAGAAAAGAAAAAATATTTTTCTTGAATAGAAAAAAAAAAAATATTTTCATATCGCATTTCCTCTTCTTTTTTATTTTCATTGACTATATGTCAAGCAAGTAGAAAAACTTAATTTTCACGCAAATTGACTTCACACATGTGTGCTTTTCAACATAAGTGGAAATTGATTGATGATATTTTTTTTTACTCATACTAATTCGGTTACTCCCCCTCATTCTAAATAAATCTTTATTGAAACGGACTTTCACCCTAATATATGAGCTTTCAAATATATAATTTACTTCTGACAGGAACTAACTCGATAAGTGATTAAAAGAGAAGAAATAAAGAGAGAATAAAAAAAAGAAGAAAACTGGAAGATTACTTGAAATGTGGATTAATTAGCAGTTATCACGTTAATTGATTTGCTACTGTTTGTATAATTACAACTGAAATGTATGCACGTTAGTCGATATAATTGGATATACAACAAATATATTCAGACATTTTCGTGAAGGTTAAATGTAAGAAATGAAAAAAAAAATTGTTATACTAAAGCATATATTAATAGCAGTAGATAGATAAATAAGCCGTAAAAACGAAACGCTTTTTATCTTGCTGTTGCATTTGCCGCAAAAAAATCTTTTTTCCTTCTTCTTTCCTTTCCTTTACATGCTCAAGTTTCCTCCTTTCCACCTTTATGGTTTTTATTATTTTTTTTTTTTTCTTTCTCATTTTTATACATTTGTGAGCTCATACTCAGATATCTTCCTCGTTATTTCCTTTACTCTCCTACTTTCCCAACCATCTATACTTTATGGTAAGAAAATTTATTCAAAACTCAATGGTTTTATGGATGAACTGGACGCATTCTTTGAGGGTATTTTTTAGAAAATTTACATAGTTGCTGAATTCTTGTAATTATGTGCATTCGTCAAATAATTTGAAAGTAGTTAAAATTAAACTTTCGTTCTTTAATTTAAGATTTTATAGTTTGTTTTGGAACTCAAAAATTTGCAGTAATTAAAATTTAAACCCCTAAAAAAACTGACCTTAGAAAGAATTTAAAGTAATTAACCACAAATTCTAAGTATATCCGCAATCTGCAATAGAAATATATGCCCAAAATTCAAAGATACCCAAATTACATCTACTCAAACACACTTCCACAAAGATTGGCTATGAAAATAAAATAAAGTAAGTAAAATAACCAGTACCTATAAGACAGGCTGAGTAGAGGTAAGAGAAGTAAAAAAAATCCATATATCGATTTTATTTTCTAAAACCACCAAGCAAAAAAAAAAAGAATGTATATATGGGGAATAGATAGATACACAGCGATATGTAAGACGGTAACAAAATAGAATAGAGCTTTTTAATATTCTACGGATTTGCTCAAACATAATGGAATATTCAGCAACACCATATAATTTAATCAGGGGGAAATAAGAAACCGAAGGAGGTAAATAGAGTAAAGGAGGAAAGCTTGCAGCAATTTTTACAATTTTTTAGTCTATTCTGTTCACTCGTTCCACAACCCAGTTCCTTCTTTCTTTTCATGTAGAAAAAAAAGATGATAATAAAACCTTTTACTTGTGCGAATATGTGCGTTTTACGACTTAATACTATTATGCATTTTTCAGAGCACATTTTCATAGAAATGTGAATGTTCATGTACATTTATGTGAAAGCAAACAGCTTATTTTTATATTTATAAAGCAAGTATAGATACGAGCATTGCCATAGTGCAAATTTATGTAAAATAAAATAAAAAAAATCTAATTTTAATAAAAATTAATTTGCAAGTTACACAGTGTGTGTAAGACATGAAAGGCGCGTTGAATGAAGAGAGGAAGGAAATGGAAATGAAATGAGCATAAAATGTGAGAATTCTTTTGTAATTATCAACATCTGTTGCTTAATTTTGCTATTTCATTTTCTATCTTTGTGGATATAGACAGTCGCATATAAAAGATGTATTAGCTGAGGTTAGAGATTACTAGTTTTTGGTGATCGATATTTTCGAATAGATTTTTTATTTCTTGTGTATTTAGGTTCATATTACTTTATTTTTGAAATTAAGGATTCAAACCCACTTATTTTTCCATATTATTTGATCATTAAACTCAGGGGCGTAGCCAAGGGGGGATTTTGTGGATCAAATCCCCCCTCCTTTTTCACGAAGTTTACACTAGATATTATTAAACTTTTTAGATCCGAACCAAAAAAAAACACCAAAAAGTAGCAACCCCCCCCCCCCCCTAAAAAAATATCCTGGCTACGCCCCTGATTAAACTACTAATATTTAGTTAATATAAATTAGAGTTTGAAAATAAATTTACAAATTTCAATACATTCTTTGAAGTTCAGCAACCAATTTCCAATTCCAACAGAATCCCTATTCAGACATAAAGAAACAATTTATTCATATGAATAATGCTAGACCACAAACTTAATGAGAGAGCAAAAGAACAAATGAATAATATTCTTGCTCACACTATGTGTATAAGGCTGTAAGTGTGTTTTATATACCATCATGGGAACTTTTTCAATGTCATAAGAAGAAGAATATGTCCCGAAAGTATTTTGTTTTTCTTCTGACATTGTTGCTCAAATGCTCCAAAATAAAAAGAATTATTTGCATCCAGGACATTTTTATCAGACGAATGATGACAAAAAAGCTTCGTATTGCTCACGTAAATTAAGACAAATTGCTGAATTATATTCAATTTATTATGGAATTGTTACTGTTGCCATAATAAAGTTTACTTAAATGCAATGGCACAGTAACAATAACATTCAGAGAGTGGATGGAAAATTCTGTGCGGACGCGAAGGCAAATTGTGGACATTATTTTTATTGTAATAAATGACCATTTTGAGAATATTGACTTCTGTGCTTTTCTATATTGATTGTGTGTAGTAGATAGGTTAGTCATTGATTACTGCATGACGTCATATGTGAATAACAACAGTCGGTAAATTATTGGATGCATGGTTGATTTTTTTCATCGTTACAAACGGAAATGGAATGAAAATAAACAACAATTGAAGGTTGCAAGAATGGAACTTTAATGATTTTAAAGCTTTTAAGTGGAAAAGTATTTAAAGCTTTTAGAGTCGTGTCCAGACGCTCTAACATTTACACTAAGTCTGAAACATTTTGATTTATGGGTTCAGACAATAATTTTTGGAATTAGAGATCATAAGATGAATTGAAAAACATGAAAAAGTTGATAACAGCATTTTTATGAGTTTAGCAAATATTGCACGATATCTTTAAGAATACAATACCATTCTTGCACCCAGATACACCATTTATTCTTAAATTTCAGATTAAGATTCAACATTTCTAATTAATGATTCTCATGTATCACATTTACGTCAATTATTAATACAAATAAATCCATTAATTGAATATTGATAAATCCCACGATTGATATGAATCATAATAAAATTCAAGACATATTGATTTCATACATATCAACTTCAATTCATGTCATTCAAGCAGCATCAAAAAATAAAAATCATATCATAAATCATCATCCGCACGATCTTCTCAACTGTGTAGGTTCTGAGAAACAAACGAGCGAGTTTCAAACGTAATTAGTCGATATAAAAATTATTACATCACATGAGCTGCTCAAATGTGTGGAAATAATTTCTTAAAATAACATTTAACGTTATCAGCATTGAAATGAGAATCATTTTGAACCTTTTTTATCAGTTCAGTAATTTTTGTGTCCCTTTCCACATCAATATGTTGTTTTTAATGACTCACATGATTTTTTTTTGTTCTTTGTTGTAATTTAACATCAAACATGAGTTTTACGATCAGTAGATTCCTTTTTTCTCGCAATAAATTTATTTTTCTTTTTTTTAGCGCATTTTTGAAAACTTGTTTTCAAAAAGGAAGCTCAATCATGCACTTTGATCGGTCGTTCGGTCGTTCGGTCGTTCGGTCGTTCGGTCGTTCGGTCGTTCGGTCGTTCGGGTCCCAATTATCTCTTGATCTAGACTTCGTAGCAAGCTCGGAATTGTTTTAATAGCTTCATTGAATGTTTTTATTCCCGCCGTTTATATTGAAAAATCAAAAAACACTCATTAAATAGCTTAATTCATCGATTTTATATTTCAAAAAAAATATGTAAACAATGCAGGGCAAAGCTATGCTGATGATAAGTTTGAATTTTTTCTAACCGTTAAAAAATTTGAAATTTTTTTGACCGTTATTTCGGATTAAATTTTTTTCTTTTATACACCTTAATTAATTAACATTTAATTTTTTCATTCAAAACAAATATAAGTGCGTTTAGAAATTTGAAAAATAATGGATGTGTTCAGAAATTAAAATTTTTCGCTAATGGAAAATTTGAATTTCAAAAAACCGGTAAATCGTAAAGCTATTATTTGCATTGAATATTATAAAAAACAATTTTAAAGGAATTTTGATCTTTAGTTTTAAACTTATTATTGAAATGCATTATGATTAAAGAAACAGCAATAAAGTTTTAAAACTCGACATTCTTTTCTATTGAAACCAATTGCTAATCGCTGCGTCAAAAATGCGCTGAAGTCCCTCGATATAAATGAGGACTTTTGTAATTTTTTTTTTTGCTTTCCTTAATATATGAAATATAGAAATGCTTGACAGAATGAGAGACACAAGAATAAAGAACAAAAAAAACTTAGAGTTCTCCATCTTTATTGTTCGCTTTCAGACAATATTTCTTAATCATATAGTCCTTTTCACGATACTTTGTGCGACTGACAAGTCTGAATGTCGATAAAAATTAAATACTAAATGTTATTTATCTTGAATTGAAATTCAATTTAATTTAGCTTTTGGATTAAATGAAGCTTTAACAATTTTGGTTTATGTGGAATTTAATTTAATTTTCTTGATTTCTTCGATGTGTAGGATGCGACGTATCTACACAATCTTAATTCTGAATTTTTTTCTGCTTGTGCAGTCAATCCACATACTTAACACCTACATTAAATTCTCCTCTTAATTAATTTTGAAAGGCTTTGGTGGAAGTAATCTCGTCAATAAAAAAGTATTGACACTTTAATAAAGTGATTTTCTGATGAAAATTTGCAGTTCTTATGGAATGCATCCTAAATTTCAACATTTTCTAAAAATTAACCTCTAAAATTAATAAAAACTGCGTTCCATTCCCAAAAGACTTCAAAAACATCTCATAACTTCCGAATGTCTTTCATTTATTTTTCTTGCATTCCATCTCATGTCCGGTATATAGATAATATAAAATAAAATAATACGAAATTGAAGAAAAATAAGAAGAAAAAGAAAAGTTTTGTAAAATTGAAAAAGTTAAGATGATTGCTTTTAAATGGAGCAAAAATATCTTTTCGACATTAATCTAGTGAGAAAAAGAACTTAAGTTGAAAATTGAAATGCATTAAGCCAAAGGATACTTTTCTTCATAGTTTTTTTACTACTAACGCTTTTTTGGACTCTTACAAGAAAATGAAAAGTTTTCAATTGCTATGGCAGAAGAATGGAACAATAAACAACCGTAAAAAGAAGGAAAAATTAAAACTTTTTCATTCTGTCTTATTATTTGGCCATCAAAAAAATTTTCGTCTTTTTTATTATTTGACTTATTCATGGAGAAAATTGGCTGATAAGCTTATAAAAAGTTTCTTTTAATAGACATGTCGGTAGCACTTCTTGTGAGTATGAGGAAGAATTTCATTTGTGTTAAAAAAAAATCCAATTCTCGAAACTGTCTTGTTTATTAAAATGCTTTACAACCAGCACATGTGCTTTTGAGGAAATCTGAACCTTTTCACATAAATGTTTCGTGTATGCTTGATAGAAATGCGTAATCTTTTATATCTAAGCGTAGGCAACATATGTGCTTTATATTTAACTCTACGTATTAAATGTCTGAGACAATAACGAAATAGTAAACTAATTTGACACGTGCTTTCATGTAACGATACACAATACACGAAATGTCAATGTAAAGATGTCTAATTCATGTAAAAAGGAGGGTTCAGTATATATATTTTTTTTTGTGTTGTTGTCAAGTCAAATCATATGATGTTTGTCACTAAAATGAAGACCTTGACAGACAGAAAGCAACATTGTTAGAATTGAGCTTTTTTTGTGTGTTTATGTGACATTAATGCCAACTGGTGATATGAGGAGCAACAGAATTTTTTTTTTAAGTAGTAGTTTTTTTAAGTCACTGACATAAAGACGTGCTTCCATTAGATAGAAGCAATAATTCTAATATGAAATGTCACACATGCTTGCATCAGCTATGGGAATTAAAATCTATCGAGACTGTCATTTATAAAATTGTCAGCAACTATTAAACTTAGTGACTATTGACTTCTTTTTTTGACATGTAAGTTGAAGGGGGAAATTGATTATTGAGGTGGAAATTGCTGGATGGGATGATCAAGTGTCGTTTTGTATAATAAATAGCATTGATACTAGAATTGATTTAGATTGGATTCAAATTTGAATATTTATGTCTTTTTTATTTACTTTGCAAATAAAATAATTCAAGATACAAATACAAATTGTAGACTAAATCGTCTTAGTAAGCAAGAATCAGTTCAGGATCATTGTTTAAGTATTCATTCTAAAATATTCAAGATTCTATGATTACAGTATAAACATCTCTGACCCTGATAGAAAAAAATCATCAACAATTTATTATTCTTGTTCTCAGATTCCATCCTTGGATGTTGACATTGAAATTGCCTGTCTTTATGTGTGTATTTTCATAACATCATTATATGAACAATAACATAAACATTTGCAGCACAATGATAAAAAATCTTTCTCTGTCTTTCCATTTCTCATACAATTTATTAAGAAAGAAAGTCATTTAAAATTGTCGTAATTTACGTTGATGTGCTTTTATTTCTTCCTTCGCTCTGCTGTTGCATATATCCGGTTTTAAAAATGTCATTATTATTGTTATTCCCTTGTTGTTTAGTGCTGAACATTAAAAAATGAATAATGTTGGAAATTCTCTTTGCTAAAGAGGATTTTGCTTACTTTTTCTCACAATACAATACAATCCATTCTATTGAGCTTTATTTTCCTTTATTTCACATTTTTACTGCTGTTGTACTTTTCAATTAAAGATTTTTTTAGCGCATTTTTGCAAAAAATGACGCTTATAGTTTCACTTTGTTCGGCTGGCTGGCTGGCTGGCTGTATGAGCTCTGAGATCTCAGAAACCAGACATAGTTAAGAGTTCTTTTATTATGAATTATCTTTCTACTATCGAGTTATTCCGGTATCGCTTATTAAAAAATCGTTAAACAATCTACAATTCTTGTAATCAACGATTTAACATTAAATAAGGAAAAAAATTGTTGAAAACCCCTCGATAAAAATTTGAATTTTTTTTGACCGTTGGAATTTAAAAATTTTTTGACCGTTATTTGTGGTCAAAATTTTTTTCTTTCTTTTTGAAAGGATTTGTATTTTTATTATTGTGAAAACAGACTTTTCATGTATAGAGCATGCTAAAAAGACGGTATTTATTGGTTTTTGTTACTATTGTACAGTTTTTTTCTTATAAAAATTGTATTTTTTTGCAAGGTTTATTGATAATAAAAGAAGAATTAAGGGATTTTATAATTTAAAGCAATTTCAATTTAATCGATTACTAATCGCTGCGACAAAAATGCGCTCAAGTCCCTCGATTAACAACACGAGGACTTTGAACATTTTTTTTATTTAATTCCATTGTACATACTTATTGTAATGGAATGATGAAGATATGTTTGGGAGATAATCAAAGTTGTTGGTAAATGTGGATGGATTTGGATTTAAGACGCAGTTGCAAACATTTTAGGTGTTGACTCGAGGAATTATTTCTTAACTTATGCTCTAATTTGTTTTAATAAAGGTTTTAAAAAAATAGCAACACTCAATAGCAAACTAGTAACATGCCCCTTGATTGCATCATGTCATTATAAAATCTCAAAATTTTCAAAAGTCAATACAAATCTTTCACCATATCACAACACACCTTAAAAATCTCGCTATAAAGATAGTGAACGAAAAAAAAATATCGTGAAATAAAGTTGGCAATACGAGCAAGCATGTTTGAGAGTACACTGTTGCTTGAATCTGTTGATAGCAACAATGCGAGTCAAATTGAATGAGAACAAAAGATAGGATTCAATGAAGTTGACATAAAGAGAAAAGAATGAAATGAATTTCATATTAAAGTATAAAATAGATATGTGACATAGTTTTGATGTCACTGCCATATACACAATTTGGTATTACACAAATGTATGCTGTCTCTTTTATGTAAATATATACATAAGGATATGCAGTATAGTGACGATGGAAAGTGGCAGTAGAAGATTCTAAAGAAACAAAAGTGAATCAATGAATGAGTAACTAAATTGTAGATACAGACGGGGACAGATAAGAAGAAAAAAAAGATGAAAATGTATATGTTGTAAGTAATTCCGAATAAATCCTTAGGATTTCCCCATACAGAATATATACTCGCTCTTTCTATATAAAAAAAAGGATGGAAAGATACATGATGAATAAATCTTTAGGGGGAGAAAAGAAGAGAGCTTTTAGCTACCAAGTTATTTGAATGTTCTTTCGCAGTTATAGCATTAAGGTTCTGTACATGAAATGTGGTATCGTTTCATTATTTTCCAAATAAACGATTGTGCATTGGCTGAATATACTTAATACAAAATACAATACGAATAATAATAATAATACAATAATGTTATATTTTTCAATGGATTTTTATGGATTTAATGTTAACCGCTGTTGCTTCCTATACTCTGTGTGTTTTCATTCTCTTTGTAATGGTTGTGTTGGGCACGTAGCCAAAATACATCACATGGAATCGTCAACATCACTTTAAGATTACTGTTATTTAAATTTTATCTCTCGCTCGTATAACTGTGTATGAGTGGCTTTTGTGGCGTAATTGGGATCGTGTTACATGCACTTTGACTTGTTGGATGTGATTTGAAGTTTTGTGAATTTTTGTTGTAACTGTAAATGAAATTTTTTTGCTGATATCTGAATTTTTGATATTCTAAGGTTAAGGAAGCTTCCCAAATAACGAAAAATTCCTTAGACATGCTTACAAATTACCTCAAAATGCGCTCATTTTAATGATGAACTATAAAATTTCTAACATAAATATTTTATGATATTCTTAGAAAAACGTTCACTTCCATTAAGCATTGGCCTCATAATGATGAAGGTCGATGATAAAAGAAGATGAGAAGGAAAAGGAAAAAGAAAATTGAAGCAAACGCTAATCCTAATTATTCGCTTTAATAGGCCCAGAAATGTCTACTTTAATTATCATCATGAAATAACTCTGAAAAATCATTGAGCTTAAGCGATAGTACAATATTATGAATCATAGCCAAAAAAAGGACTAATTAGAAAATTTAAAATTACAATTTAAAAACTTTATGATCCCCCCTAACTCCATCCCATCATTTAATCTATCAAGTTAAGCTAAAATTAAAACATTTTATGGGAAGTAATAATAATATTAATAATGTTGATAATAAGAAAGAGGAGAGCTTTTAAGGCTGTAGGTTGAAAGATTTATGATCGAGTTAGTGTCGGTGCTATATATGCATAATTTATAAGCAACATAATTTATGTACATTAACCACTTATTTCATATGGTGATAGCTTACAAATGAAGAAAATTGCTGTACATGAGTTCATGTGTGTATGTGGAAAAATTTATGATTTTTAAATTAAAAAACTTTTTCAGACTTTTTCTTTTGAAGAAAGAAAACTAATAAAAAGCACCCTTGACTGAGCAAATTTTGAAGAAATAGAAGCACAAAAATTTAAATTTTTGAATATTTTTGTTTTAGGGTCGTTAACTAATGATGTCCGATTTTTAATGCGGGAGGGGGTCTGAGGCTGTTTGACAGTTTTAAACAATATAATTTTTTTGTATGAAGATTTTGTGACAGAGGGGTTAGAAGGTCTAAAAATTCAAGATTTTGATGGACGTCATAAGTGAACAGCCCCTTCTCTTTTTCCCATAAAATAGTCGCATTTGTTAGTAACAAAAACAAAGGAAAATTTTTATTGAGTGCCTCGAAAAGATGTTAATCAAAAAATATATGCATGCATACATATATTGAATCATATAAAAAAGGCATCGAGTAAAAGAGAGAGCGAAAAAAAGTACAGAAATGTTTATTTCCAAATAAAATCCCACATTGGCATAACATTATGCTCATCTGTATATTTCGCGAGAATAAAAAAGTATAAAAATTCTTTTCGATTTTGTATTTCTTCTTCTTGTGTATGGTTCAGTCTTAAATCCGGCACGCACAATGGGGATGGATGGATGGATGGGTATTAAAGTTTTTATGTGCATCATACAGTTATAGCGCATTTTTTGCTGTTTTTTATTTGAAAATTTTGATGCGAATGGTTTATGAAGTATGAGCTTCTTAAAGCTTCTGCAATAAAAACTTTCAATGCGATTTTACTTTTTTACAATTTTATATTTCAAGAAATGCCTAAGAATGCTGGCTTTTTGTGGATTTTATTTTTTTTTTTTTCAAATTTTAGAATCATATTGGTTATTATTTTCAACTTCAATAAAAGCCCATAAAATAGTTTTAAGGTCAATTTTCAACAACATATAAATCCCCTTAACTGCCGAATTATTTTTTTCAACCAAAACACATTCACAAAAAAAAACCTTTTTTCCACTAAAATTCACGTGAATAAAACACATTTTATCACTTACAAATCAACCTGATTCGTAATTCCATTAAAAATCCAACAACAATCATCAATTTTTAAGCTAACAAAAACGCAAGAAAATTTGAAATTTTCCAGAAATAAAATTGTCCTCATAAATAAATCATGATCACCAAAATTTCTTCTTTTATTTAAAAACGATGGCACATAAATATTGAATTTGCTCTTCCGTTTCCTCGCACATCTTTTACTCTTTCTTTTTTGTCTTTTTTTAAACCATCAAGTCTGAAACTCGTGTTGAACATATCTTTAACCTTTCTCATTTCTACATTCATCAAAGTTCATAATATTGTACCTCAAGGGCTTAAATTATGCAGATAAAAATCAATCTGAAGCTCTCTAATTTCATTACATGTGTTTCATTTCTCTTTTTCTTTCCTCATTTCGACTTCATTCTTCATATTTTTAGAAATATTGAATGTGTATAGAGATGTATTCATTTCCTTATCTAGAAAGTAAATGTATGAAAATTATACATTTTGTATGTGTAGCAATGGGGGGAAGCTGAATGAAATAGAAGAAAGTTAGAAGCCTTCCGTTAAGTAACTTTTCCCTTTCATATATACATAGGTGTATATTCCCAAAGGAAGGCTAGAAATTGCCTTATATTGTTTGTTGTTTTCATCAAAAATTCTCGAGTGATTCTTTGTATGCTGGTAGGCATAAAGCGGAAGGAAAGGATGATGATAAGGATAGCTTTGTCTCTCGCATTTATTGACTATCCCTTCCTCATTTTTTATTCCTGAATAAATTAACTTCCACGCATAGCGTGCAAGTTATTGTATTTGGGCAGGTTGCAAAATTTCATTTTTTTTGATTTTGTGAGCCAACGGAAGCACTAATCATGACGTTTTTGGTCTCGTTCGATTGGTAATTTGAATATCTATCACCTAAAGCATGTTTAGTTCCGGTCACTTCCGTTGTGTTGGAACTAGACGCAAAAAACCGTTAAAAATCCATACTTTTGTATGGAAAATTTCTTAAGGAAGCATTTTTTAAGAATTTCTTTCATTTGATTTGATAGATCGTACCTAAAAACAAAATTGTGCTGAATAAAATCTGGACTTTATGTCCATTAAGCGACCTAAAAATGCAAAAAACTGCAAATTTTGCAACAGTTGCGCCATTTTTGATACAGGCCAGGATTTTAACTGTTGGTAATGATAAGTATCATAAAATTAAAGTTGAACATAAGAGCTACAAAAAATATAGTAGCAATTTTTCCTGAAAATGCTTCTATAAAAAGTTATAACATCATAAAGATTTACAAAAAAACTAAGAAATTTTGTTTACGTTTTCATACGTTACGTAAACTTTACGTTACGTAAAATTACGTACGTAAAATTTGTATGAAAATAATCATTTGTAGCAATTTAAAGACAATGTAAGACTTAAAAGTCACTGGATCATGCTTAATTAAATCAAAAGGGAGAAAATGTTTACTGGATCTCATTTATTTAACATAAAAAGTTGCTGGATCTCATTTTATGATCATAAATGCTCACTGGATCTCAATTTATGACAATGAATGCTCACTGGATCTCAATTTAAGACTATGAATGCTCACTGGATCTTATTATATGATCATGAATGCTTACTGGATCTCATTCTTTGATCATGAATGCTTACTGGATCTCAACTTAAGACTATGAATGCTCACTGGATCTCAATTTAAGACTATGAATGCTCACTGGATCTTATTATATGACCATGAATGCTTACTGGATCTCATTCTTTGATCATGAATGCTCACTGGATCTCAATTTAAGACTATGAATGCTCACTGGATCTTATTATATGACCATGAATGCTTACTGGATCTCATTCTTTGATCATGAATGCTTACTGGATCTCAACTTAAGACTATGAATGCTCACTGGATCTCATTTTATGATCATAGATACTCACCGGATCTAATTTAAGGATCATGAATGTTCCCTGGATCTCATTTTATGATTATGAATGCTTATGAAACTTAATAATGTAAAGTTAGAAGATTTTATTTAATAGTACTGAAAGGTTTGAACGGAACGAAGCGAAGTAGAGTGGAGTTCGACATTCCTGTAATCTATAATAGTCGAACGGAATGAAGCGAAGCGAAGAGGAGTTCGACATTCCTGTAATCTATAATAGTCGGACGGAACGAAGCGAAGCGAAGTGGAGTTCGACACTCCTGTAATCTATAATAGTCGAACGGAACGAAGCGAAGCGAAGTGGAGTTCGACACTCCTGTAATCTATGACAGTCGAACGGAACGAAGCGAAGCGAAGTGGAGTTCGACATTCCTGTAATCTATAATAGTCGAACGGAACGAAGCGAAGCGAAGTGGAGTTCGACACTCCTGTAATCTATAATAGCCGAACGGAACGAAGCGAAGCGAAGTGGAGTTCGACACTCCTGTAATCTATAATCAGAACGGAACGAAGCGAAGCGAAGTGGAGTTCGCTCATTCCTGTAATCTATAATAGTCGAACGTAACGAAGCTAAGCTATGTGGTGTTCGACATTCCTGTAATCTATAATAGTCGAACTAAACGAAGCGAAGCAATGGGGTGTTCCACATTCCTTTAATCTATAATAGTCGAACGAAACGAAGCGAAGCGAAGTGGAGTTCGACATTCCTGTAATCTATAAAAGTCGAACGGAACGAAGCGAAGCGAAGTGGAGTTCGACACTCCTGTAATCTATAATAGTCGAACGGAACGAAGCGAAGCGAAGTGGAGTTCGACATTCCTGTAATCTATGACAGTCGAACGGAACGAAGCGAAGCGAAGTGGAGTTCGACATTCCTGTAATCTATGACAGTCGAACGGAACGAAGCGAAGCGAAGTGGAGTTCGACATTCCTGTAATCTATAATAGTCGAACGAAACGAAGCGAAGCAAAGTGGAGTTCGACATTCCTGTAATCTATAATAGTCGAACGAAACGAAGCGAAGCGAAGTGGAGTTCGACATTCCTGTAATCTATAATAGTCGAACGAAACGAAGCGAAGCGAAGTGGAGTTCGACATTCCTGTAATCTATAAAAGTCGAACGGAACGAAGCGAAGCGAAGTGGAGTTCGACACTCCTGTAATCTATAATAGTCGAACGGAACGAAGCGAAGCGAAGTGGAGTGCGACAATCCTATGTCTATGACAGTCGAACGGAACGAAGCGAAGCGAAGTGGAGTTCGACATTCCTGTAATCTATAATAGTCGAACGGAACGAAGCGAAGCGAAGTGGAGTTCGACATTCCTGTAATCTATAATAGTCGAACGGAACGAAGCGAAGCGAAGTGGAGTTCGACATTCCTGTAATCTATGACAGTCGAACGGAACGAAGCGAAGCGAAGTGGAGTTCGACATTCCTGTAATCTATAATAGTCGAACGGAACGAAGCGAAGCGAAGTGGAGTTCGACACTCCTGTAATCTATGACAGTCGAACGGAACGAAGCGAAGCGAAGTGGAGTTCGACATTCCTGTAATCTATAAAAGTCGAACGGAACGAAGCGAAGCGAAGTGGAGTTCGACATTCCTGTAATCTATGACAGTCGAACGGAACGAAGCGAAGCGAAGTGGAGTTCGACATTCCTGTAATCTATGATAGTCAAACGGAACGAAGCGAAGTGGAGTTCGACACTCCTGTAATCTATGACAGTCGAACGGAACGAAGCGAAGTGGAGTGATCTAATCAAAAATGTTCAAGCAAAGTTCGAACAACAATTAGTTTGAACGCAGTTCAAACTTTGTTGAGCGAAGCTCACAAATTTTTACATCCTGAATAAAGCATAGCGATTGAAAGCGTGAAAATATTTCCCAATCGTATAATATATGAGCAGGACTTTAAAAGTCTTTAGTAGGATTTTAGCAGGATTGGAATTTCAATTCATATTTTATATTTTATTATATATACTGTAATCTATCAGTTCAAATGTCTATGAGCAAGTGGCGTGGAAGTTCGTGGCTTTCTATGTAAGTCGTGTTTTTAATTTTTAGATTTAAAATGCTGATCAACAGAGTCAAAGCTAACAAAATGATGAGCATTGGATATTCACACCTTAAATAATTTGATGATTTTGCAAATTTGAAGGTCAAAATAAGGCAAAATTTTTATAATACGCAAAAAAAAATAATCTGCAGATGAAATAAAATACATTAAGTAAATAACTTTCAAGATCAGCTACATTTTATCAAGCACATGCTTCAATCTTTTAGATTCTAAAGAAGCCAACGAAAATAATATCGATTTACATTAAATAAACAGCGCGAGCAATGAAAAAAATGTTAATATGAATCCTCAATCAGTCATCAAATATTTAATTTCAGAAAATGAATTTGCTTTCAAACTCGTAAAGAATGACTCGGTATCGAGTGAATGGAGGTGGAAAAACAGTTGTAAAGTATATTTTTGATTTAGAAGTTTGAAGAGCATTTCTACTTGTTTGATGAAGATACTATTAGGTGAAATTTTAAATATTAAAACAGATTAATTTACTAATTAGCAGTTTTTTGAACAGTTCTGAACACTAATTAAATATCAATGTTGACGTTTTCAAAAATCCAAACTCATCCAATATAGCTCACTAGATCAAAAGTTTGATGTTGGACTTTTTGATAAGATATTCAAAAAAACCTGTTCATGACAACACAATTCTCAAATATACTGTCAAATAAACTCAGCTACTCCATTCCTAAAATTAAAAATACTCAAATTCCAAATAAATTCATACCACCACCATCTAACAGGTTGTCAAAAATCGGTACAGAATATCCATTTTGTACAATTTTGTTGAACGACACAGAGCGAAAAAAAAATTGTCTTACCCTACCTTAATTCAATTTTCTTTGAAAAAGTTTACATTCCTTTATATATATTTCCTTTATATATATGGACGTATTCAATGTATTTTATAATATGAAAAGTGAAATTATATTCACATTCAAAGCGGAAATGAGAGAACTAAGCTTTCTTTTTTCTTTCGAGATACAGTTAGAATTTTCATTCCATATTTTACTTTTGTTATATCAGTAGGTGTTCAATGTATACATGTATATTATATGCAGAAAAAGAAAAAGGTGCGGAATGAAAAAAAAAGAAAAGAAATGAAAAAAAAGGAAGAACGAAGGGAGGAAAAGAAAAGAGAAGCAGCAAAAAAGTGGAATATCTCTCTTGATTAAAACTTTAATCTCATTTTATGCTACTGGCAATCATTCGCTTAGTAGGGAACTTTGTGAAAGCATTCACCTCAATGTGAGAAGGTGCTTAGAGAATTTGACATAGCAAAATGAGGAAAAAAAAATGTAATCTGTTGCTAGATTACTCACGAAAGTTTATTAATCAAAATAATCCGGTAGTAAAATTGAGTGAATGTCCATTGCCATTATCAAATAGCAATATATTGAAGTACATTGCTTATTGACATAGAAAATGACATTAATTATCTTGATAACATCAAACACGACTGAATTTTTTTTTTATTGGGCTTGTTTGACAGGAAGGTCATGGAAATACTTTTCAAATAATGCTATTTTAGCATCTAAGGAAAAATAAGACTCTGACAGACATAAAAGCAAGCTTAAGTCAAAACGAATAAAATTAATCGTTGGCACTTATCTTTGATAATTAATATCTCTGATGTGACACTTAATTCTTATTATTTATCATCGTCGTTTTACACAAAACGTTCCTTCGTCTTTAAGCCTTCAAATATTGATTGTAAATTTACTCTAATTACATATTTTGATGGGTTCGAAAAAAGCATTTTTCTACCATTAATATCGTTTCTAAAGAGTAATTACTTCTCATCACATTTACTGCTAAGTAAATGAAGATTAACGAAAATTGATATTGTAGATATTTTAGCATGTTTTGTTGGAAATTGAGGATGATTTTGTTCATTTTTAATGAAAATCATTTTTTTTTTTAAATTTCAAAAATTTGGTTCTTAAAAAAATTAAAGACTTACAAAATTAAAATTTCAAAAACTTTTGAATTTTGGAAAACTTTAGAATTTCAAAGACCTAATGAAAATAATGAAGCGCTTTAGGCTCCAATTCATGAAAATTTCTCTTCAGCTTTTATTTTCTTCTAACTAAAAAACTGACAAATTGCCTTTCTTCTTCCTTCTCAAAATTATTGGCCAAGTTTTGTTTAGCTTAAAATATCATAAGACACGTTACACAAGAAAATAAATAACATATATCGACCAATCTAATTTTATCATATTTCTCGAGTCCCTGAAAATAAAGCACGTTGAAGCAATTATGACAAGAAACGTGACAAATTAGTTTCGCAAAAAAAATAACAGAATTTAATGTGTGCGTGAAGTTGGGGCGTGACCAACCGAATTGAGGGAAACGGGGTATGCAGAAATCAAGTAGAATTTTGTAGTCCTCCAAAATTAAAAACCGGAATTTTGTAGTCCCTCATTGGTCTGAGTACCGAGCATCTGAAGTTGGGGTCTCACCAATTTTCACTTCACACCCAAACTTTTTCTTATAAGTCTTGAAGGATTTGTTAATATTTTCTGAAACTTTGCCTGAATTTTGTAATCTGTCTGAGGATTATAAAAAACCAAAAGAATTTTTTTATTTCACCGTTATGTGCAAGATATAATGAAAACAAAAGGGATCGGAGGTGAAAATTTCGCTAAATTTAAATTTCATCTCATTTTTCAAGGAAATAACGAAATGAATTCAAATAAAAACTATTTGTGAATTTTGTAACCTTATTGAACTTTGTATTTTAGCTTTTAGTTTTTTTTATTTGGACATATTGGTTGAAAATGAGCGATTTTAAAAGGGAAAGGTCGTAAATTTTTAGGTAAATTTGTGAATTTAATTCTATAAATCTCTTTGTTTCTGATTTATTATTGATGTTTTTGATTATAATGACAGATAAATACAGTAAAATTACTTTAAAATAAAAAAATCTTGATTTTTGTTAGTTTTCGTCAACCTATGCGAGTTTGAAGAGTAGAAACCACTAGTGTACACTCAAACTGTTACTGTGCCTAACTGTCTTAATATTTTTTTATTCTGTTTTTTGTATTTTGTAGCTAAGAATAACACCTTTCCATTGATATACAAACCTTTTGTATTAAGTTCCACCTGCTGGAGAAATTTTTTAAAAAATAAGGGTGATTTTGACCGACCAAACTTCAAAAATCGAATTTTTTTCAAATCATCTGAAAAATCATTTTTTGTTACTTTTTGAATTTATTTTGACTCATTATGACATAAAATGACCAAAAATACATAAATAAATCTTTTGGAGATTATCTTAGTGTGATTTTGGCTATCTTGTATTTATCACCAAAAAATAATCTCCAAAAGATTCATTTCTATATTTTTGGTCATTTTATGTCATAATTAGTCAAAATAAATTCAAAAAGTAACAAAAAATGATTTTTCAGATGATTTGAAAAAAATTCGATTTTTGAAGTTTGGTCGGTCAAAATCACCCTTATTTTTTAAAAAATTTCTCCAGCAGGTGGAACTTAATACAAAAGGTTTGTATATCAATGGAAAGGTGTTATTCTTAGCTACAAAATACAAAAAACAGAATAAAAAAATATTAAGACAGTTAGGCACAGTAACAGTTTGAGTGTACACTAGTGGTTTCTACTCTTCAAATTCGCATAGGTTGACGAAAACTAATAAAAATCAAGATTTTTTTATTTTAAAGTAATTCTACTGTATTTATCTGTCATTATAATCAAAAACATCAATAATAAATCAGAAACAAAGAGATTTATAGAATTAAATTCATTAATTTACCTAAAAATTTACGACCTTTCCCTTTTAAAATCGCTCATTTTCGACCAATATGTCCAAATAAAAAAAATTAAAAGCTAAAATACAAAGTTCAATAAGGTTACAAAATTCACAAATAGTTTTTATTTGAATTCATTTCGTTATTTCCTTGAAAAATGAGATGAAATTTAAATTTAGCGAAATTTTCACCTCCGATCCCTTTTGTTTTCATTATATCTTGCACATAACGGTGAAATAAAAAAATTCTTTTGGTTTTTTATAATCCTCAGACAGATTACAAAATTCAGGCAAAGTTTCAGAAAATATTAACAAATCCTTCAAGACTTATAAGAAAAAGTTTGGGTGTGAAGTGAAAATTGGTGAGACCCCAACTTCAGATGCTCGGTACTCAGACCAATGAGGGACTACAAAATTCCGGTTTTTAATTTTGGAGGACTACAAAATTCTACTTGATTTCTGCATACCCCGTTTCCCTCAATTCGGTTGGTCACGCCCCAACTTCACGCACACGAATTTAATTCAATATTGTTTCATTTATTGATAATAAAAAAAGATTCTTTGGGTTCAAAAACATCATTAATTTAGCTATAAATAATTTATCGAAATATTGAATTCCCATATTTTGTTCTACAAAATTCAATCATGCTGAAAATTTTCAATAAACGTCTCTCAAGTGCGTAGTAATGTTTATCAATTAAAATTGGGTGAAGAAAATCGTTTTTGGTCAATTCTTTAAGTATCTCGGTCAGTGCACCTCCCGTAAACACCAATAAGCGTGCATATGTTGTTTTCCGTATTCTATTTATGTACGACAATAAATAATGCATTAAAACAAGCATTTACAATAAACGAAATGGTCTACTCACAAACAACATTGATAAAGTGGAGCTAAAATGTCTGTAAAATCGGTACGAAAGTTTGCAAACCCTTTTCCATTATCGAGCAATATCACTCGATTTTTTCTCGTCTCATAATGATGACGGTCGCCGTTTTGTATAAGAAAATCGAAGATTGAGGCATCAATGAGATCAAGTAATCGAATAAATGACAGCTTTTGCTTAACATTATCACAATAATTATTATTGTCACTCTCAATTTCCCATAGGGCTTTAGCTCCATCCTTATAAGTTCTTTGCCATGGAGATTTATGTTTTTGTAGAGGTCCACTAATCTCATACAAGAAGGCTCCTTCAATATAATGTGTCTTATTTCCACAAACTGACTCGGATGGCTTACAATAAAAGCATTTTCCATATACACAAAACTTTGTTCCATTACCTTTGTATTGCGTGACAATCTCATATTAAAATTTATATAAAAATTTATTTTTAGATACAATACTTACCTTTCGATATAATCGTTTCTCTTAATTCTTTATCTGCTACCTCCAAAACATCCCTGATATTTATTGATCTACCGACAACTAGACCTGTTGATCGAAAATTTAACACAGCACCAAGATAAAAGGCAAATATTTCTGAATTGTGTCTATCCTTTCCAGCATAAACCTCTCCCTCAATTACTTGATTTCGTGTGTACCATGCAGGCTTAAAAACTATTGTTTTACCACCTTCAACTGTAAAATTAAGCTTTAATTGTGTTCCTTTGCGAAAATTTTGTGCAGATAAAATTTTAACTTTTTGTAGTGCTGATAAAACCTGGCACATGTATGAATTATAAGCTGGATAAATCTCATTAGCAGTTTCTCTAGACCACTGGAAAGAAACACTTGAAAATATGTGTTAATAGATTAGTGCATTTTATACTTACAGAATCAACAGTCTCCCATATTTGACTATAATTTAATGAGCGATTGCATGGCTTATAATTATTAATAAGTTTATCTCTTAATGAAGAAAATTTTGGATTTCTATTACGATAAATCGGTTTAAGTTTAACATTTTCATGATTAATTTGTTCGTCTTCAATGTCGTTATATTCAAAAATCTCATGATTATTTAGATTAAATTTAAATTTATTACTATCTTGACTACTTAAACGCGACAAGAAATAGAAATTAATTGAATAAATTATAAATACTAGACTAATTAAAAAAATAGAGGTTGCACAGCAGTATTTCTTCATTTTTCTGTTGATACATCTTAATGATTCGCGTTACATTTGAGCTAGTCAGATGACTACGGTCTTAGTCACTAATTATAGTTATAACTTAACAGGAGAAATTCTTATTTTAATTCAAAAATAATTCATTGATAATTTGTTTTGAAAATAAATAAAAACAAATCAGGGGTGGAAAATTTTAAAAATTTCAAATCCGTTACAAAACTTTTGTACTTACAATAGATTAATAATAGAAATGCTTAGAAATTAACATTTTTGTTGATAATAATAAATACTAAAGCCTCTTCCAACAGTTTCATTATTCGTTTTAACTGGCATTACAATAGGACCATTCAATATAGATTTTACAGGCTCATTAATATTGAAATTAATAGTAACAGCACCATCATTCAATTTAAATCCACATAATCTTATATAATTAACTGCTATAAAGTCATCAGGGCATCCAAATATTTCAGCACCAGCCTGTCCACCAGCTATGACATTTCCATTTGCATCAGTATTTATGAGTTCAAACACCTCCTCTTTTCCTTTATATTCGTTTGTATAAATAATTGAACAATGTCCCCAAGTTCTCTTAATGCAAATTGCATAATTCATGTTGTTCTGTAAATTTGAATGAGATTTAATTTATTAATGAAGATAAGTAGTGAGGAGTTACTTAAAATTTATGAACGTGCCAATATCCAACTCGTAACGGTCATAAAAATTTCAAATGAAAATGAAAACATTGAAAAAAAAAAATTAGGAAAAGTTGAACATTTTTAAATATAAAGAAATATGAAGTTATTAGTTTAAAACTGAGTTATAGAACTCAACAACTTGTTAGCTTGTGCAGTGAACTATAAAATAAATGTGATAAAAACTTACGAAATAACTAGGATTTCGATACTTCAACACTTGTGAGTATCCATCATCATAATTGAAACTTTTTATCTGTCCATTAGTCTCTGTAAAATATTGTAAGCAGCCAGTTGGTGCTACATTATCAAAAACAGTTAACTGTGAGACTTTGATACTAAATGCTCTAGCATCAGCTGTATTTGTCAATAATGATAAGAATATTTTTTCTGTGCCAGAGACTTCAACATACACTGAAAAAAAATCAAAAGTTTACTTTGATTTCAATAGTTCAGACAAATAAATTATCTTACTATGTTGTCCTGTAGCTATGCCGCATATAATTGGAACTTCTTTATGCATACTACCGGTATCTGTATGTATCGTAAATTGATCTTGTATACAATTTCCATTTGTGGGTGGTAGAGTTTCAAAGAAGATAAATTCTAAGAAAAGCTGCTTAACATTCCGTGCTAACAAGATTGTAAGCGTACAAGCTCCTAAATTATTTTGTGATGCCATTGGAAAGTTTGGACTTTCAAAGTACGTAACATTTTGGTATGTCACGTGTCCACAAGAACTTTTAACTAGATAGGACAAGAAGGATGGAACAAGTAAAAGTTTATTCTTTGATTCTTTCGCATCCAAAAGAGAAAAGTTTTCAAAATAAAAATCAATACTTACATATACAACAAACGCCAAATCCATTTGCACAACGATCCATACTAATGCCACCCGAATTTACACATTCAACTTCATTGAGACATGTGCCACTGAGCTGTCTCAATGGCTTTCGTCCCGTAAGACACGGAATATTGTCAAATCTTATTAGACTAAATAAATTCAGAAATTTTCCCAATGTTAACAAATGCGGTGAAACCTTTGATTCGTGTATCTTTTGATCACTTCCATAATAAACGAGATTTTTCATTCTGTTTGCAAGAAAATTTAATGCATGCTCAACTCTGTTGTTAGGCTTCATTATGTGATGCTTGTTTGCTTCATCTTGCTTTGGTGTGTCAATAACACCATTATTGCTGTTGCTGTTGCTTTTATTTTCATTACTGTTTTGTGCTACATTTTCTTTTAAAGTCTGTAGTGTTGATGATTCTGTAATAGTTTCACCTGACAAAGGTGAAATGGCTTCACTTTCGATACTTGCTGTAATCGTTGTAACGATAAAATCATTACTTGGCTCATCAATTGAAAAATTAATGTCATTCTTGTTTGCTTCATGACTGTCAATTGCTAATTTTAGAAATTTCCTATTAGGTGAATATCTCAATCCATACATGTCACGGTAATTCAAGTAGTTATTAGGTATCATGTCGAATGACTTGTTATATCCAAAAAGATAATCTCGCTTAGGATGAAAATCAATTTCATTTATGTCACTCTGACTGTCAGTTCCATCCTTTAATAGCAATTGATCTATATGCTTAGCTTTAATATTGATAATAATGCACAACATTGGAAGCAATAAACTTTTGATAGCAACACTAAACGCACTAAAACGTTTCATATTTTTTTGCACATATGCACAGCACTACATTTCAATGACAACTGAAAAATAGAAAAGCATTGTTTCTCTTTTTTGAAACATTTTTTATATATTTTGATTATTTTCTTTAAGGGTTCCCGAAGTCTCGGTCTCGACAAATTTTCGAGACCGAGACCGAGACCGAGAATTCCCGGGAATTCCCGGGAAGTCTCGACTTTAATTCTACAGTTAATTTTTGAAATTTTTTACGTGTTTTGCAATTTTCATAGCGTTTTCATGCTTGTTACAAATGTCTGATTTTAAGAAACTTCAAAAGTATAATAAATTTTGGGTTTTTTTAACACTAAAAGTTATGAAAATTATGAAGATAAAAACATTTTTTCTTCATATAAATCTAAACCCATCTTTCATACATATTTTCAGAATATCAAAAATCAGTTAATTTGTTCACTTCATAAGTAGCAAATATTAGTAATATTTTTAAATGGGCACAATAAAAAAAACAATTTTTTTAATAAAGTTTTAAGAATTTAACTGTTGAAAATTTATTTTCAGATGTGCTTTTCTCAAAAAAAAAAAAAGCTTAGATTTTTTTGGCTTAACTTATTTTTGCTTCTATTGACGAAATTAAACCATTTACAAAGTATTTTTGATTTTATAACTGTTCCTTATATTATTAACTAGCATAATGTATCATGATTTCTTAATTTTCATGCGTAATCAGCTCAAAATTTCACTTCAGCCGATTTTGAGCTGATCGGTTTATTTCTCGGCTTTGAAAATTTAAGAATCAAATTCAAAAACAAAGGAAAGCTTAACACTTTTCCAATCTTATAAAAAAGGACTCAGAATAGTAAAAAATGACCCTAGGAATACTTAAAATATCTAAAATACTTTGTAAATACCTAGCTTAATTTTTATCAAAAACTACAAAAACCAGTTAAGCCGAAAACTTCGGCTTCGATCTCTGCTAAAAATTTTAAATTTTACTTTTTTTAATCTTTTTTGTCATCAAAACTTTAATTTTTTATTGCCCAAATGTCTATTTAGAAATACTTAAGTATCTTAAAAATTTTTCCTTTAAGATTTAAAATTTTTCTCCAAAGAAAAAATAGAAATTTTATAGTAAAATAAATTTTTCTTGGTCTCGGGTCTCGGTCTCGGAAAATTCTCGAGACCGAGACCGAGACCGAGACCGAGAATTCCCGGGAATTCTCGGTCTCGGTCTCGGCATCGGGAACCCTTAATTTTCTTCTTTATTTTCTGAAGAATAGGGCTTTCCATTGTGATAAAAAATTACTATGGAAGTCTTGAGTATAACTTGTCCCAATTAAGATTTCATAGATTTTTTCATAAAAATTTCACTTATGATGTCCGATTTTTAAAGGGGGAAGAGGGGTTTGAGGCTGTGTAACAGTTTTAAACAAAAGATTTTTTTGTGACAGAGAGGGGGGTCTAAAAATCCAAGTTTTTGATGGACGTCATAAGTGAACGACCCTCTACCAAAATTTTAGAAAAGTTATTCCATGATTTTACATTCCTTTAATGTAAAATTTTTGATATTAAAAAGCAATTGCCTTAGGAAATTCGAGATTTCAGAAACTCTATTCACGCATCTTCACCTCACAAATTACACTAGTTTTGAATATTATAATTTATCATGCATAATTATAGCGTATGAATAATTGTTTTGTGACTGACATAGTTTGTATTGCCATACCTTCAAAGATTAGTTTTTCATACTTTCTATGTCAACTCATCGCTGCATTTTTAAATTCTCATTTATGCCAATTGATGAATGTGATTGCAAATTCCAGTTGAGACAAAAGAAAAAAAAAAATTATTGCTCTTTTTATTTTTATAATGCATAACACAAATTTTTTGTTTCTCACTTCTTACATACAAGATCTTGTTCTCCATATTAAAAATAATAACAACACAGCTGGAGCATAAAATAAATTCATGTTAATATGTCATTCAATATATTTTTTAATTCACATTTTTCATTTTTATCTCCATTCTTTTCTCGTATTAAGTGCAAATAAAATTATACAATAAATAATCAAAATGGGCTCCGAGCAGTCACAACATGCATCAACAGGAACAGCGGCATCTGGTTCGACACATTCAACACCTCAAAGAATGAATCAGCGACCAGCATCGATAGCAACATCAGATACACTTCGTTTACAGCGTGGCTATACAATTGCTGGGCCAACAACAAGTGATAATTTGAATAATAGCCAACTTGTTGATAGTAGCCCAACTCCTCCACTTGATTCACGACCAACTTCTCCTCCAATGAGTGTTTGTTCTGACTCTGATTTACCATACATATCGTACACAGATAAACCAATAGGAGGTACATACATTTATCATCATTATTTCCTTACATTTATTTAACATGTATCTTAACATTCTTAATGACCAGATTCGCCAAAATTAAGAAATAAAGGTCAAAAATTTAATAAAACACGACCAGCTGTTAACTTAAGGAGGCAATCAACGTCAGCAACATCGAGTCGTGGTAGTAAAATTGCAACATCAGGCACAATGGTTGTTGTTAATAAAGGCACGGCAAAAGATAGTGGGGGTGTTGAACGTGATGCAGAAATTTTACGTCTTCAGGTGAATATTTCTTTAATTATTTATTTTATTTCTCTCCACTTACGTAGCATGTGCTTAGGTATTTTGATAATTAATTTATATCAATCACGTGTATTGTATATGTGCGAGATAATCATCAAAAGTTTCGATTAGTAGCTATTTCCTTAATGTGTACATGTAAAAAATATATCCAACAACAAATAAAAAAAAAAACAAATCAGTGCAAATCAGGCAATCCCACGCCAACTTTTGTATTAGCTGCAAAATCTCGTACACTTAATGGCTTTCTCTGCTCCACGACTTGATCATATTCATTGTCAGTATGGAAAATATTTGATTTAAGATTTATGTGATGACGTCGTCTCGCTTCATTTATTGACATTGATCTGGTAACAGGTTTAATTGGTGGTCTCGCAGATGTCGTTGGAATTTTTTCCTCACTGTCTATTTCACTTGTGGACTGCTGCTGTGGTTTTTGTTGACGCGGGGGTGTTCTTGATTTTGGACGATTATAATCCATTTCACTTCCAAATCCATTAATGTTTGTATTTCTGTTGTTTATTTGCCTTCTATCGTCTCTATATGACTCATAGTAATCGTCGTAACGTGGATTTTGTGTTCGTGTATATTCACGTTCTGGCGAAAATGCTTCATAATTCCGATAATCACGGCTCGTTCGCCCATTTCTTCTTGGATACATCCGATTGTCATAAAATTCTTCATCGGAATTGTCTGGTGAGTAATTTCTTCTCGGCATTCTTGGAAGCCTTGATCTACTCGATCTAATTGAGGCATTTTCATAATAACGATCGTAACCATCATCTTCAAAATCATCAAAATAATGCGATTGATATCGACGTGGGTGTAATTGTTGATATTGATGCGGTTGATGATGTTGCTGCTTTGGCAAAGGTGGACGACGATGTTTTTGCTGATAATTTCTATTTATGGCATCATGATTGCCACGAAATGCTTTCTGATAACGATAATCATCATCTTCATCAGATTCACTAAAGCTGTCAATGTACTGTGACTTTTGATTATGATTATGATTGTTCATATCATTTTTCGGATGTTCTGCATTCATTGACATTTTACTCACATTATTTGCTAGCTCATCAATGTGCTGTTGCTTATTATTATTATTATTAGGAATAAAATTCTTATTCTCAACGGGTGTGTCAATTGTGCCAATTTTGTCATTTCTCACTTCCTGATTTTCCTTTTTCTGCACCACTTCAATGACAGAATTTGTATCTTCATCATTCATCTGTGATGAATTTCTTGTATCCACATAATCATAAAATTCTATTCGAGATTTCAATGTCTCAAGTTTTTTGTGCTTCGATGGATCTAATTTTCGACTGTATACACTCTCATTGTCAGTTGGTATGTCAACCATATCATAAAATTCTATACGTGACTTTAAATCTCTTGATCGTCTCTTTCGCGATTCTTCTGTATCGGTTGAAGCTTGAGATTGACTTAGAATTGATGCTGTCGATAAACTACGATTTCTCATTCGATTTGATCTCACGGAACAGACATCATCAGCTGTACTGTCATCAGGCCAATAGAAATTTGTTTGTTGACGATTAGGTCCCGTTGAACGGACCATCATCTTTTCAGGTAAACCACTAAAAAATTTCCTATTTGACATTCTTTTATTCACCAATTTCCTAGTCGGTTTTAACTCTTCGGATTCTCGAATGAAACTGAAATGTCTAAAATTTAATAATAAAAAAAATCTTATTTTTTTGCATAAAGACAGAAAGAGAGAATAAAAGGTTGTAGTTGCTATTGCCTATTTTGTAAAAAAAAAGTAGTGTTTGTATGGAAATTGTTACGAAAAACAATATAAAGAGCGATTGAAGAATGTAGGGTGTGCATATCTATAAGATTTTTTCTTTAAGCTTAACGTCGGTCATACACATATGTATGGTGACTTAGAGCAGAAAATAATAATATTTAGAGTCACCATGTAGTGCTGTGATTTTTTATAATGAAACGATACTCCCACGCATCTTCAATACACACAGATAGATGGAAACAGATGTATGCTTTTACACACGCTGGCAGTAATGGATAATTCTTGCAACTTTAGCTTTATTTTAAAGCCTCGTTTTTATTACTGACTAAAAATTGAGGTGTTGATTGTCATTTTGGGTAACTGACTGGAATTTCAAAATATTGAAATACAGGCTAGAAATTTGAAAATTTTTGATAAACAGGAATTTAAATTAAGTTCGAGAATAAGTCAAAACTGCGTCGTAACTCTCCTCAATTGACATTCCTACTTGTTCTCTTTATTACATATTCATTAATAAATGTAAAATCGACCTTCAAAATGCCACCTACCACACATGTTAATGGAAGAATGAGCATGAGATAATAATTAGATTTATAATAAAAATTCTATATTCTTTTCTAGAGTATTCCCATGTTTTTGCCAGTTATGCGTGGAACGCTAACGTTGCCCTCATATAGAGATCCTGAAATTTTGGAAAGATTACAACCAAATCATGTGCTTAATATGTGTACTCGTTTACAGGTGAATGATGAAATTTTCTTATTATATAAAGTTGTGCTAATTTTTTTACCTCATTCCAACCAGTCTCACTATAATTTGTGTGCGACAAAAATTGCTCAAGACCAAGAAGTAATAAATAATAAAGTTAAGGAAGTCGACCAAGATGTAGGAAAACTTTTAAATAAAATGATTGAACGTCAAAGACAATTCTCAACGTATGCTGATGCATTCTCTCGTGTACGACAAATCTCACAGCAATTAAGTCGCTGTAATTCATTACTCAATCAAAACATAGAACTGATGGAATCATTAAATAATGTTTTGGATGTGGAGAATCGTTTAGAGCCATTCGTATGGACAACAAAGTAAATTTTCGATCATTTAATTCTATTTATGCAATGCATATGTTTTTACTTTATCATTCCATTTATGTGCGTTAAGTTTATTTAAAATAATTAAAGTGCTTGTTATGGGCTTAAAGATGTAACACAATGGATATAGATTATTGCAAACAGAAACAACTTAAATTTAAAGAAATATAAAAATGGCAATTGCCCACATGATGCTGAATCTTTTTCTGTTGTTTTGAATTTATTACAAAAAAAAAACTTAGATGATTTTTATTATTTTTTTTTTCAGTAAAGCTAAAAGATTTTAGGGGAAATATTCTGAATTTAAAATTAGAATAAACTTTTTGGTGGTCACTCATAAAAGAACTAGCGCTGGTATTAATTAGAATAATTTTCAATCATTTATGAAATTTATAGTCAGGATATTGACTTGCTAGAATAGACTAGATCCATCAAAAAAATAACTAAATTTCAGAGAAGATTCTTTGCCCACAAACTGACTTGAATGTTTAGAAAACCTCTTAATAAATACAACAAAAGAAAACATACTGTAAAAGAAAAAAAAAAATAAATAAATCCATTAGGTCTGATTTACAACACGTTATATTTAATTAATTGGATGATAACAAAAAAGCTTTCGAACAATAGAAATAAGATAAAAGAAGATAAATCTTTATTTAATATGATAATCATCTCATAAATTTACATAAATCAATTTTAATTCCATAAGCCAATAAAAAAGATATAAATTGCACCAGCAATCAAAATAAACTGAAGAACTCGTTGTGTCCAATAAATTTTTCTTAATTTTCGTCGCGCTTTTGGCAAACTGCTTGCATCATCTCTCAATATAAACGTTCTAATTCCCATCAGATAATGTTCAACATACTCATCCCAATTTATTGCACTCGTGTCACAATTGAATTCATTGCAATCGGCTTGAGTTTGATTTGCTGCACGTATGAGTCTTCGAAAATTTTTTGCATCAAAATTCCATCCATTTAATACGAAAAATTCACCAGTGTCACATGCCATTTTAAAGCGTTTCGCAATTTTCATCATTATTGGCTTTTTGCCTTTCGCTCTTAACAGTAAATCGAATATAAAAGCTGGCAGAAAATGCAAAAATATCTCACACACTGTGTGCATTAATCGATTTGTTTGATAAACATAATTTGGATACATTGCGACATATTTTGTTGGATTTTTACGAGAATGTTTTAGAATTTTCCTTTTCAGTTCACCATACCGCATCGGATTAGTCTGTCCTGAAGTGCAATTATAAACAGTAATTGCATTCGAAGATCGCATAAAACTGTTTGCCCATGCCGCTGTAATTAATGTATTACAAACAATATCGACGGGCATCAAATCAACAAGATTATGCTCTTTTCCCATTATACTGCTAATTGTTCCTCGTCCTATTTCCATTAAGACGCCTGTGTTGTTTAAATAAAAGAATAATTAATAGAATGGAATAGAAATTAATGATGAGGTGGGGAAGCATTTTAAATTTGAATTGAGATTTTTATCCTGTAATATGAAGATGTAGTTTTCTCTGCTAAATACTAAGGAGCAGAAACATCATTTTAGATCAATCAAATGCTTAAATTCTTAAATAATCAAAATAACATAAGACCCAAGCGGCCGTTCACTTAGTACGTTTGCTTTTTAGGGGGGGGGGGGGGGTCTAAGATTTTGTAACATGTCCAACAAAAGAAAGGAATTTTCATACAAAAAGCGTAACGATAGGGGGAGGGGGGGTAAAAAAAATCGTTTTTTGGCGTAACGTACTAAGTGAACCGCCCTTAAAGTAAAACTTCCTATTTTTACTCATCCTAACTAATTAAGCTCAAAACAATAAAAGCTTCACCCCTTTTAGCAAAGAAAAAAAGTCATTAATTTGTATAAAAACCTGTGATTCCATAAACATTATCTATCCAGCCTGGATAAGGCTCATTAAGTGCAGCCGTAACAATTGATGGTCTCACAATGCTTATTGGAAGAATATCATAATAGTCGAGTACAATTTGCTCTGCCATATGCTTCGTTAATGTATACGTATTTGGATGTCTCTTATTAAAACGTTTTGCAATTGTTTCAGTAAATTCGTCCGGCAATGTACCTATTCCATTTATGAATAAACGATGATCTGGTGATGATGATGTGCCATAAACCTGTTCTGCAACATTCTTCAAATGTGGGTTACTATATGCTGTACTTACATGAACTAAGCTCTGAAATTATATTTAATAAAAAAATTCATGTTTTGTAGTTTTAAACCTTTTAGCATGTTTAGGTCAGTCATTCATACCTTCAACTTTTTCATTTTCGTACATAGTTCCATGACTCGATGAGTTCCAAATGTATTTAAATTAGCAGCATCTCTTAACGGTTCATTAAATCGAACTGTTGCGGCAACATGAAAAACGACATCAACATTCTGTTGCAGCACATTAATGTCATCGTCATCAAGGCCAAGTTTCACATCATTAATATCACCCGGAATGCAAATCAATTTCCTCAACACATTTGGATTTTTATTGCGAATTCTCTCAAAAATTGGATTGCGTAAATATTCTTCAAAACGTTGCTCACTTCCAATGCCTCGCTTTGGCCTTAAGAGAATGTAAATTTTACGAATTCCATCGCACGAGCGTAGGAGTTTTTCGATCAAAACTTTTCCTAAAAAAGATTAATTTATTTGCCATGTGAAAATTCATCGTGACACATTTTGGTACGAAGGGTATATTGGGAATTATTGTTTCTTTTTATGGATGAATTGTTTTGTCTATGAGATATTTTTTGTGATTGAGCTTTTTGACTGAAGAATTGGATGTTTTAAATTTTTGTTTAATCTTTGGAGATTCATTACTTAAAGATTTAAATTACTAGCTTAAAGAGGTGTAGCCTCCTGTTTTGGGGTCAACCCCTCTACCTCCACCCTATTTTCGCAAAGTTTACACTAGATATTATTAAACTTTTTAGATCCGAACCGAAAAAAAAACAACGTCGAAAAGCAAAAAACTCCCTCAAAAAATAAACTTCCTAGCTACGCCCCTACTAACTTATCAATATTAGATCAATGAATGTATTTATTTTATAATTTTCAATTTAAAACTTTCAATAAAAATCTTCGAGAAAATATTTTTCGCTTCAAGTTTTAAATCACCATTGCGACATCATTACACAATTAATTTTTCTTAGTAATTGACACTAAATTTCTTTGGAATGTTCATGCAAACTACATAATTTTCAAAACTGTCTCTTTTTAATAAATTCCAAAACATATCCATTAAATTACACTAAATCCTCCTTAATTCTTACCCAAAAAACCAGTCGATCCGGTCACAAAAATACAGCAATCATTGTAGTAATCCTTGATACATTTTGTCGTTATTAATGGATGGTTTGTAAAATCCTCAAAGTTATTGTTCTCATCGAGAAGTTCTTTTGGTGTCTTTTTCCGAATATATTTACTCAAATCGATTTCCATTTTTAGATGATTACTTTTAAAGTGATTGTTTGGTGACATAGACTTATTTGGATAAAATAATAAAATTTATTACAGCACAAAACTATTTTTAAATTAAATCATCAAACTAAAATAACTTTTTTTCTATACATATAAAAAAAGTTAATAAATTTTTATTAGAGTTCACTTGGCAATTTTCAGTAGTAATTATAACGTCAAGTCCATAAAATTGTATAGATCCACATTAAAAAAAATATATGTGTCACATATACGAAAATATGCTACTCGATCCGTTTTTTTTTAAATGATAAACAATTTATTTCAACTCTTTGCTAAATACGTCTGTTTAATGCTGTGATATAACTTTCACTCGCGGAAATTTATACACATTTGAAATTGCATCATAAACAAAGAGAAATGCACATTGAATCTATGCACAGTGTGTCAGTAAGTCACTTTGAAACTGGTCGAGAGATGATTGTTATATAATATGACGGACTTTTATGATAACTTATGGTAATTTTTATTCCGGTCAAAGATCAAATTTCTACAAAGATTTCTTGATCATGCACAAAAAATAACTTTTTAAGACACTAATCTTGGCTAAATTGTCAATGTTTCTGGATTATTCTCACTTTAAATATTCCAACAATTCACTAAGTTTTTTTTGGTCTTCTTACGCGTCCTTTCTAATTGACATCAAATTTTAGACTAATGTCTACAGAAACTGAGAGTAAGCTCTATGAAACTTTATTTTGTGCTGATTGAAAAGAAAAGTGGGAAATTTTTTTTAATGTATGGAATTCAAACTTGTTTTTCATGATGGTCAGGGATTTAAGTGAGATAGAAATTGTTTATTTGTGTAGATAGATATGCACAAGTGCAACATTGAATGTTGCTCAAGAGTCACTGAAAGTAAGATTACGCGAAAGAAATGTGTGTTGCAATATCTTAGCAAGTTATACTATTTTTATTACGTACAATATGTTTAATTGTAGTGTATACTTTGTAGACAAAAATGTAGGACACATTCTTTCATTGTGTTATCACAAAAAATTTATTAATAAATGATGCTGATGATCTGATGCACCATCATCATTAATCGATTAACATTTCTCTTAAAGTATTCTTATAAATTTTCAAAGTTACATTAAATTAAAACATTTTAATCATTTTTGACTTCCAACTTCATCTTCTAAACCCAAAACTTCCTATTTGATCAAATTCAACCTTCTTTGAATTTTCTCATCAACATTTGCAAAAGTTACTGTAAGATTATGCTTATTTAAGTCCTTAATAATAGATTCAATTCCTTGCAATGCCGTGTAATCGACCGATGAGATTTTTATCAAATCCAGCACCACAGGATACTTATAATCTGTCTTAATCAGCGTTATGTTGATCTTTTCACGTAGGCTGTCGATACCGGGAAAGAAAATGCTTTCAGATGGTCTCACGTAAATGATTTGTTCATCTTTTTTCTGTGAATTTTAAATTTAGAAATGTGTCAATCATAAATTGAGGATATGTGTCAAATTCAGCAATTTGCATCAAGACATGCTTGATTTCCTAAAATCAAAATTTTCATTCATTACCAACCTTATCAACGTAAATCACAACATTTGGACGAGCAGCCTTAAGCAAAATATTGAGCATACTCAATGCCACACCGACAAGTAATCCAACTTCCACACCAGCAGCTATACAAGCAATGATGCATCCAATCCACGATAGAAAATCAATTTTACTTTTATTCCATAATTTTGAACCAATTCTGATGTCGATCTGCAATAAATTATCAAATATAAACTTTTAATAAATTCAAACTTATAATTGAATATAATTACCAGAGATAATACAGCACATATTAATATAGCAGCTAATGTAGCTTTGGGTATAAAATTAAAATATTGTGTCAATAATGTTAATGCCATCAAAGCCATAATTGCACTATAAATCCCAGCGAATGGCGTTTGTACGCCACTAGAGTGTGATACAGCTGATCTTGTGAAAGCACCGCATGTTGGTATGGATTTGAAAAAAGATCCTAAAACATTGCACATTCCCAATGCAATCATCTCCTGTGTTGCATCGACAATTTTTCCCGATGCTTTTAGAGATAAAAAATTTCATAAATATGAAGTAATAATTATGAATATGTCAGCAGCTACCCACAACTAAATTAAATTATGTTGATATACTTACTGAATGCTTTGGCAATTGCAACGTTTGCGAGAATTGAAACTAATGGTAATAATATGAATCCCGAGCCAATATCCATTGCAATTTCATCAAATTCGATGGTATCGTTGCCAACTTTTGCTGTAAATGCAGGAACTTGAAAAGCTGGGATGCCTTCAGGTACTTCTTCAGATAATTTGAATGGTATTTCCATATTATATGCTGATAGTACATAAGCTATTGATGCAGTAATTAACACAATCAATGCATTTCTGCATAAACTAAAATAGAATAAAAATTTTTTCAATTTCAAGTTTGACGATTTTGTGCCAAGTTCATTGAGTTTCTATAATAAAAAAAAGAAGTAGAAATAAATAAAACATCATCGTACAAATATTATCCAAACAATAAAATGCAAAATACTTTTAGAGATAACAGAAATGCAATTGCAAAAAGTCCTAAGGCTGTGTCCCCAAATCGGATTTGATTTATATTCTCTATGAGCCTCACAATCGTCAATGGTAAACTTTTTGCCTTAAATTTGATTCCAAAGAGATTTTTTAATTGCGCTACGATGACTAATACAGCAGTTGATGATGAAAATGCTGACACAACAGGGACTGATATGAAGTCAACTAAGAAGCCTTTAATAAATAAAAGGGAATTAAATGGAGTCAACTAACATAAAACACCATGAATTCGATCTAAAAATTAGCATTAAAACTAAATAGTTCTTAATCTATTCGTCACTTACGTAGGTCATGGTATACAACTAAATTGTATGTCTAGTCTAAATTGTATCAATTCTAATTCATAATCTTTTGTGTATTTATTCTCACTATCATTTCAACCATTCAAAAATATAATAAAGCTATAAAATCTAATAACACCTACGACGATGACAAGACTAAAATTTTTTTTCCATGTAATTCACTTTAATTTCATTACCTACCTAATCTAAAAATTCCCATAAGCATCTCCACACATCCACAAATGAATGTCATTATAAAAACATATTCGATAGGTTTCTCATACGTATAACTGACAGTCATAATTGACATTAATGATGTTGGTCCAATGCTGACTTCCTTAACTGTACCCAAAAATATATACACAATTGATCCCATAAATGCTGAATATAATCCATAAATTGCAGGAACGTTTGCCAAATTTGCATATGCTAAGCTTTGTGGAATCATTGTAAGGCCAATTGTTACACCAGATATAAAATCACCAATTGCTTTAGTTTGATTATATTCAGGTAGCCAATTAAGAATATAAAGTCGTCGTTTCACAAAATCATTAATTTTATGCGAGATTTTCGCATTGTGATTCTTCATTAGTTCATCATATGAAATTTTTTCGCACATATTTAATTGAGATAGTTCCACATCTTTTTGAGCTGATGCCATTATTATTTATTCGATGTTACTTGCACTAATGATAAAATAGAACTACGGTGTAACAAAAAGTTTTGTGATTCTAAAATATTCTAGTGAGTGAGATCCACTATATTTGATAAGATATCTCACGATACTGTGTACATAGTGTAAATAAGTCATTGAGATTAAATTGCACTTACTCTTTTTTCCATTCATTTAAATTAATTCTCTCACACGAAAATAAGTTCTAAAATTGTTGTGATATTTTAAGATGCGCAGTTGTGATAATACAAATGCCCAATATCGTTAGAATTGAATAAAATTTTAACTCTAGTCAACAAATACTAGATTTGAGAAAAACATTTTTATTTGGAAAGGACAAAAAGTTTAAAATCATTTGTAATGACTAGAAAAACACATTTATTAGTTTTTGTGATTGTATCATTCAATTACAAACAGTAATTTAAAGAGTTTTGCATTAAAAAAAAATGTAATCATAAACTATTAATCAAATAAATTTGTTTATTTTTTTGAAGCTTCAGTTAAAGACGAATCAAAAAATTGTAAAACGATGGATTGATAAAATAAAAAAATTAGAAAATTATAAACTGTTGAAGTACTTGATGGAAACAGCCGTCATAGCCTCTTTTATCCTGAAGCACAGCTAATACTGAAAAAGGAAATTTGCAAAAAAAACTCAACAAAAAATAAATTTAAAACTTTTTTATCTTTTTTATTAGAATGCAAAAAAATGAAATTAAAATTGACTCAATACAAAAATGCAGAAGAAAAGATTTCGTATAAATGAATGATTCTTAGGGAAAATGGCGTAACATCCAATTTCACCTTTGAGTGCTGATATCTTTGCAGTAATAAAGAATTTTATAGACAAATTATATATCAATGGAAAGGTCTTTGCATGCACTATCCAACTATGATACGCTTAATCGGTTTTAACCGATTTAATCGGTTCAAAAATCGGTTCAAACATGATCAAAAATGAATGTTCAATAACTTTTTTATATTTTAATAAATTTTAAAAATTCTTTTTGTGTTTAAAAGCCTATATATTTGCCATCAACTTTAGCAAGGTTTAGATTTTTTTAAACGATGGGAACATCATTTTTAAATGCCCCTAAGTTTAACATTAAAGTGACTATTTCTCGAATGTAAAGCAATATTGTGTTCTGAAATCTTTTGTTTTTGTTAGCATTTTTAATTACCTTTCCAACAATATTCAACATGTTGGGGTTTGTTTCAAAGTTTTGACAAATTTTCGCAGCCAAAATTTTGAACCCTATTCAATGAACATATTTTAGTGAATAACTTTTTTTCAGAAGCATTTTATCAACTGAAACTTAAATGTACGTATTCTTATTTTAATATGCTTTAATTTGATATATAATATGATAGGGTTTATTCAAAAGTTTTGACAAAATTTTCAAAAAAACGATTTTCTCATACATTTTTCAAAACAAAAAATTTCAAGCAGACATTTTTTTACTTATTACTGTGTGTTTGAGTTAAAATCAACAAAAAACATCATAAATAATGTAAATCAATCTTTATTCGTGCGTGTTCATGTAAATTTTAAGAAAGAAATAAATTAAAATTTTTTTTGCTTTGAAAAATCATTTTTTGAAAATTTTGTCAAAACTTTTGAATAAACCCTATCATATTATATATCAAATTAAAGCATATTAAAATAAGAATACGTACATTTAAGTTTCAGTTGATAAAATGCTTCTGAAAAAAAGTTATTCACTAAAATATGTTCATTGAATAGGGTTCAAAATTTTGACTGCGAAAATTTGTCAAAACTTTGAAACAAACCCCAACATGTTGTATATTGTTGGAAAGGTAATTAAAAATGCTAACAAAAACAAAAGATTTCAGAACACAATATTGCTTTACATTCGAGAAATAGTCACTTTAATGTTAAACTTAGGGGCATTTAAAAATGATGTTCCCATCGTTTAAAAAAATCTAAACCCTGCTAAAGTTGATGGCAAATATATAGGCTTTTAAACACAAAAAGAATTTTTAAAATTTATTAAAATATAAAAAAGTTATTGAACATTCATTTTTGATCATGTTTGAACCGATTTTTGAACCGATTAAATCGGTTAAAACCGATTAAGCGTATCATAGTTGGATAGTGCATGCAAAGACCTTTCCATTGATATATAATTTGTCTATAAAATTCTTTATTACTGCAAAGATATCAGCACTCAAAGGTGAAATTGGATGTTACGCCATTTTCCCTAAGAATCATTCAAATATATCCCAAAAATGAAAGAATCAAATTTAATCAATAAAATCCTCCAACTTATTTAACCATCCCCATATCCATTTCATAATTTTTTTTTAGTAAATTGTTTTAGTATCTAACAATTGCAAGTTATTATTAAAATAATGATAAATAATTGCGATGAATGATTTTTACTTTTTAAACTAACGAACTTTTTTAACAATTATGTCAATTAATTGATCGCATCTGTCACTTTTGCCTTTGAAATCTTTGGGATTTGGTCCAATCATTTGAATAAACTGTGGGATATCTGCAGATACCTGTGGATAGAAATTTAATTAAAAGACTAGAAGAGATTATAAAAAGTAGATGAACTTACAAAAACAAATTTCGATAAGGCTTTCAATACCCTGAATAAATATTCCTCAGATGGATTAGAATTTAAGAATTGTAAAATTGCCATTGTGATCTCCACAGCAATATCATCAAATACCTGTAAAATTAAATTACATAAAATTAATTACGAATATTTAATGAGAAAAGTTTTTTTTTCTTGATCCTTTGAAGTCTTCTCATTTTCATCTTCTTTAATAGCATTTTCGATATTTTTTATCACCTTGGATAAGGAACCTTTGGGCAAGATTTGCCTCAACTTTTTAGCATGATGAAGTTTCTGTGAAAATAAATAACAGAAGGGACAAATTTTGGCCTCAATATTTCTAAATATTCAAATACAAACATCCAATAGATAAGTAAGTAGACAGAAGATGTTAGTTGTTAAATTTTTCAGTGGAAGTGACCGAAAAATGATTACAAAAAATATCGAAAATGCGTTTTAAATAAGAAAGAAAAAAAAAAGTTTTAAGACATCAAAAAATTTGTAGAATACGAAAAATTGTATGGCAGGTGTGACTTGCTCCCACCAAAAACTTTCAGTGTATCCACAGAAATAATAACATAAGAAGCTTGAAACTTTGATACTTTACAACAGTCTTTACTTCCTTAATGCCCAAATTGTATGTCAATGCTGTTCCCAATTCTTGAAGTTTTGGGCATGGTGACAACAGGCAATGCACAACAACTTTTGTTGTTGCACGAATATTTGATACTTGTTGGCTACCAAGAGGCCATTCGCTTATGTACAACAACCATTCGGAAGCATTTGTGTTCTCAAATAAATTGTTAGCCTAGAAAACGAAAATTGATGAATTTATAGACATTAATAAACAGCCAAACACATGATAAACTTTTAATAACTCACAAACAACGCAACAGCCTGTTGCTCTTCCGGTTTAATCTTTTCAATATCCAATAAATAACTCATCATGACATGATCGCGTCTGTCTTGATGGAGTAATAAAATGATGTCATCCTTTAAAGCAGCATATGCGAGAGATCGCAATAAATGAACGCGTGCTTCCGTTGAGATTTGAGGATCTCTCAAAATTCGTCCAACAAATACCAAGAATAAGTCACTGAGTGCCCAACATCCATCACCGAGTAAGAGATATTGATGCAGTTCTTCCAATGCCAATTGTTCATCTTCTGATAAGTTTCCGTCCACTAATTTTACTAGCTCTTCTAATTCATACTTTGGCTGTAAGGATGATTAAAGTGAAATTGATTAGAAATTAATAGAAAATGTGCTGGTTGATGGAATCAACATATTTCATTTTTTTGGAACAGAATAAAGTTTGAATTCTTGAAAAAATTGGAAATGGAACCCAAAAATAAACAAATAAGTCAACAACTCACATCAATTTCCTTAAAGACAATTGGAGGCTCACGATTCTTCTTTTTCTCCTCTTCGAGTCTTCTCTCTTCAGCCTCTTCCTCTAATACTTCTTCAGATGGTAACATTTCCGAATTAATGATTGGACCTTCACCTGATCCATTTGCTTCTTCAATCTCAGACATTCCTGTTGAATTATATTCACTACTATCACTGAATGTAACCTTATTTGACTTTTTCCTTTCTTTATTCCTTTTCTTCTCTTTTTTACGTTCTTTCTTGGCGATCTTATCGAGACTTTGTTTACGACGCTCTTCTAATGCTGATGACTGTTCTCGAAGTTGTTCAATTTGTGTATTAATTTCAATATAGTCTGGCGATGGTGAACGTGCTGGTGCAGTTATTTGTGGCTCGAAAGAAAAATTTGAATATCCGTCAGTTCTTTGACCCAAGCTTTCTATAATACACAAAAAAAATTGAGAACAAAGAAAGAGATTGTTGATGAGTGTCAGGTGCTGATGATTATGACAATGAATCATACCAATTAACGGTCCCAAACTTTGACCCAATGGCGTTGAGAGAAATTCTTGTGGTAAATCTAAAATATATTTAGGAATAGAGGCACCGCATAAAAATTGACATAAATCTTCTGAGAATGTGTTGCAATTATGCTTCAAAAGTGAGTAACACGATCCCCTGTTGTAAACGTGAACGAGAAAAGAAAAATAAAAAGAATAAACATTCTCATTAAGTTCTCTTTTCAAAGATATTTCTCAAGACATTTTGGTGGATGCTCACGCAGTAAGTCTCACGATAATAAAGTCGTGAAGAAAAAGAAGAAGCGGAAAAATTTCTTTTTTTCCTTACTTACCTAAATGTACTATCAGCTAGACCTCTCAAATAATCCTTAAATACTTGATATGGAATAAAAGTTTCACCAATTTTCTCAACTTTTGTTGGACTTCCAAGAACTGAAACTGAACCCTGAAATTGAAAAAAAATTTCAAATTAATTCCACACAAAAATTTTTTTCTTTTCTTCCTCATACCGCTCAGAATTGCGTTTCTCGATGTTTATTCAAAAGAATTTAAAATAAAACTGAAAGTCACTTCGTATGTGTCTCAGTGTGAATGGAAGTAAGACTTATTTTTTTCGGACTTTTTTTTTTCTTTTGTGAGAAAATGTAAAAGAAAAAAAATTTACGAGAAAGAAAATCCACACTCGGGAAAACAAAGATGATATTTTAAATTAGAGACGATCTCATACGCCGGCAAGCCTATACAAGTTTGATATGATAACATTCTATACAATGTTGGATACGATTTTAGTGTCAATTTAGCGAGATCAACTAGTAAATGTGATCGAGTGGATGGTGTGTGGAAATTTTTTGGTTAAAGCAACATTTTCATTCCTTTAAAAATAGCATCTCATGCTCATCATTATGATCGTCGTAAATACATCCGAAGATGAAAATTTTTCTCATTTTTTGAGAGAAGCGGCAAAAAAAATGCAGAAAACTTCTCTTTTATTTTTTCACGTCTCACTCCTCATTTTTAATGAATTCATTCGCGTGGTCGATTATTGCGATCTTATTTTTATAAATTAAAGGAAAAAAATAAAAAATAAAAATAAAATTTTTCACCTTTTCATCGTTTTAAATTTAGCATCACTTAATCATTTTTTGTGTATTTTTTATTTTTTTTTTCTTTTGAAAACAGTAGATTGATACAATGAAAATGGCAACAAAGGAAGATTTTTTATTGTTTTTTCTTTACTTTTGTCTATTGTTTGTAAAACATGTGCGTGATTTATGTTTTACCGATTGCCGACAATTGAATTTCAATTTTGTTCCTTCTTTTTTTAAGTCTACAAAATTTGTTGTTTTTTTTGTGTGTGTTTTGTGTAACATTTTGAAAAAACATACAACATGCTTGTCATAATGGCCTGTATTGTAAATTTGGATACTCCATAAATTACGTCTTTTAATTTCCATTTTTTGTAAGATTGTATCTTAAATTGATGCTGCAACTTAAAAGTCGTGCACTTATATGGTGTTTATTTTTTTAGAGAGGAGGAGATCAGGAGCTTTGTGACAAACTTAAACAATAAAATTGATTAATTGTTTGAAGATTTTGTTGCACATGAGGAAAGGAGGTCTAAAAATCCAAATTTTTCATGGACGTCATAAGCGAATTGTCTCTTACTGACATTTTAATATCATAAAATGGAGATCAAATCTCATTATTCTAAATTTTAAGACTTATTTTGTGAACATCCCCATTTAATATGGAAACTAAAAATCTGGTACATCATGTAAGGATGAAAGAAAACATTTGTAAGTTTCAAATAATTTTCATGTTATTTTATTAAATTTTGTTTTTGATTAGCATGACACTTTTGCTTTCAGTTAGATAGTGTACACTATTATAAATTTGCATACAGAACAATTACGGTATTTTTTCCAGTAAAATTAAAACAGCTTTAAACTTTTGAATTTGTAAACATTTTTCGGGAATTTTTCAGAATTTTTGTAGGCATGTCATTTCATTACTTTTATAAGCGATGCATGAATTATATGCTGAGCTCTCAACTGCATTCCATTTGAGCTTGAAGGTTTGAAAAAAAATGAAAATGCAGATTTATTTGTAATTGAGTTGAAAAGCTTTTAATTAAAATTGGACGAACATGCTTAAAATGAAAAATTAAACATTTTCTTTAATAAAATTCCTTTGTTTCATTTCTTTCGTCAAACTCAACTAAAAATCAGGTTATTTCCCAAAAATAAACAAATTGTAAGGAATGACCGAAAATTCATAATTTTAAAAACAAATGTCCTCAAATAGTTCAAATAATGGGATCAATTTCAACTTTAAGAAATTTTTTGACATCTTGCAATTGTGCTGACATGTTGTCAGTGAAGTAAACAATAAGATGTCATAATAATTTGCATGGCACATTTAACAATTTTTGAATGTTGAGGATTAGCGAAATTGAAAAAATTTTCACAAAGAAGAATAGACTTGTTATTAAGTACAATTACTGGCAATAACACTAATTTTTTGATGTATTTATGGCTTCTGATTCACAATAGTAATCTAGTTGTGCTCGACAATTCTGCACTTTTTTAATAATTTCACAATAACTCAGATTCATTAGCTTCAGCTGATCATTAAAAAAATTTATTTCTACGGTCATAAAGCAGCGTCAATCAAACTGCAATTAGTTAATGTGAAAATTTTAATGATTTTAGCTACAAAAAAAAATTCCTTACATTCCAATTGTGTCCTATTTATTTAAAATTTAATTCCTAGTTTTCTCTTTTTTTATGCATTTTCAGTATACGAAAGTAGAAAGAAAGTAAACAAGAAAAAATTACATCGTAAGCAATAAGGAAGACGAAGAAGCTGAAAAATGTATGTCTTACACTTTATTTCGCTTAATTTTCCACAAAATTTAATTTTTCATATTCCTTGAGTGGGTCGTTAACGTTTCTGTTTTTCTTTTCATAAAGACACAAAATTTCCGCGCTACGTTTGAGTTGAAAAAATTATAAACATAGACAAAAAGTCCACAAAGAGACTTTTTTTGTCGTTCTGGGAAAAAGTAAAATTGTCTCAAAATTTATTAAAAAATACTATGAACCCATCATCATTTACTAAACAATACAACTAAAGTGAGAAGTTATATAGGAAGTGACATGAAATCTTCTAACATCACTGTCAAGACGAGACAGCATTAGAGGACAATACAATAATTCATTTTGTCAAATTTTCTCATTAACATTTCTATCATCAATATTTCGCGATACAAAATAACAATTATTGATTCAAGGCGAGAAAAGTAAAAATTTCTTCACTTTTATCATAGCCAGCAGATGTGTGGTGTGTGTAAATTCTTATTTCAATGTCTATGCGTGGGTGACTTTAATGCATTTATACGTCAACTGATAAGTACATTTAAATGTCTTAATTGGCACACGAAAATGTTAAAATTATTCAAATTGAAATTTGAACACATGATTTCTATTTGTTTTGTCTGTGATTTATGGCTGAAGGTATTGAGATGATTAAATGAAATTAAATGCGGTTCAAATGATTTCGTGATGCTCAATTAGATGTTTGGGTGTAAAATTGATTTTTCATGACCAATTTTTTTTCTCAAATTTTTAGAACCTTTAAGGCTCATATATTAGAGCCGAAAAGACAAATTAGGGCTAAAGACTCAGCCCTATGAACTGAAAGAACTGTGATTCAAATAGAACAAAATCTATTGCACCCCACTCAATAGACATACAGTTTATGATGGGATTCGAAACAAATTTATTGGATTAAATATAGCTGGAATCGAACACAAATATTGTGAATTTTAATCTTTAAATCTAAGAACTTCTCAATATTCACTTAACTTCAAATTGACAAATTCACTAAATATTTGCATGATTAACTAAAAAGCAGAGTTGGCAGAGCTCTCAGAGCTCTAAATTTTGAAAAATTTTCAAAATTTTTTTCTTTTGATGAATTCTTAATGAAGTTGATAGAACATGTACAAAAATGTTCAAAAAATTTTTTTTCGTCCATATAGGCACCCATACGGGCCAAAAATGTGTATGAAATATCAGTGATTTTCAAAAAAATCGTGTGTCTCACTGTTTGAATGAAATTTCTCAAACTTTTTTTTATTCGCTCAATAATTACATTAATTTTTATGGAAAAATACTAAAAATATAAAAAAGTTTTATTTGGATAGTCAAAATTTCGAAAAAGTCCAAAAAATCGCCATTTTTTGAACATATTGACCTTCTGTGCTTCCAGTTCGATCTTAAAAATTCTAAAAATTTAAGATTATTGTAGCTTATTAATAGACCTTTAAAAAACGTTTTATTCATTTTTTGTAAAAATGTCATTTAGTGCTTCAAAAACGAGGTCAAAAGTCCAAATTTTCGATTTTTTGTCATTTTTGAGTTTGTTGATTTTTATGACCCACTAAATGGCCTCAAATAACTTACAAGTGAATTTTTTCTTATAGCTCTTGTATTGTACTACAAAACTAGTGAAAAAAATAAAAAAATTTCAAGCAACTCGGTTCACCAGAGTCCTTCAAAGAGGGTCTGGTTGGGGAGGCCTTAAGACATAAAAATTCACATTTCGACCATAACTTCACTAAACTGTCTAAAATTCTCAGAAATAATAGAAAACATGATTATTGATCATTTTAAATCATTTGAACCTAAGAAAAATTTGATTTTGGGACTTTATGTCAGTTTTGCCGTTTTTCGAGCTTGGTCAAAAATCGAGTTTTCATATTTCTACTTTTACTACTCCAGGATGATTTAATATTTTATTTATTTTTCATTAATCTTATAACACAACATAATACGCATCCAACGAGGTATAAAACATGATATATAGTCGAAAAATGGCTAAACTATGGCTAAAAAACTCAAAAAATGACAAATTTTTTAGGTTTTTACGACTTTCATCTCACAATTTTGTTCATATGTAAATGCAGTAAAATACACCAAAAGAGAAAAATATTTCATCATTAAAAAAAATTAAAAAAATTCATATTTCCATCAAATTTTCCGATTTTCCACAATTTTCATCAAAATTTTCCAATTTATCATTAATTTTCCATCATTTCCACAATTTCCACATAATTTTCAACAAAAAAAAGAAATAAAAAAAATTTCAATTTTCCATCAAATTTTCCGATTTTTCACAAATTTCATCAAAATTTTCCATTTTTCATTCATTTTCCATCATTTCCACCATTTTTACATGATTTTCAACAAAAAAATTAAATAAAAAAAATTTCAATTTTCCATCAAATTTTCCGGTTTTCCACAATTTTTCACAAATTTCATCAAAATTTTCCAATTTCTCATTCATTTTCCATCATTTCCACCATTTTCACATAATTTTTAACAAAAAAAGAAAACAAAAAAAATTTCAATTTTCCATCAAATTTTCCGATTTTCCACAATTTTTCACAATTTTCGTGAAAATTTTCCAATTTTCCAGTTATTTTTCATCATTTCCACCATTTTTACATACTTTCCACAAAAAGAAATAATAAAAAAAGAAATTAAAAAAAGAGCTCTACAGAGCTCTCAGAGCTCTAGAGCTCAGCTCTACCAGAGCTCAGCTCTACCAGAGCTCAGCTCTACTAGAGCTCAGCTCTACATTGGTCTCTTTCCAACTCTGCTAAAAAGTAAACAATTCAATCACAGAATTCATTATTTTCCCTCGCAAACTTTTAAGCACACATTCAAAAAAATCAGCTATCCAACCTATCCCATTAGAAAAATCAAAAACTCGAGTATATAACGCAATTCTATTAAAAAGTATTTTCGCAAAAAAAGAAGAAGAGAATCAAAAACGAAAAACTTACCGGTGTAACAGCACTAATTCCATGGCTGCCATAGAAATATTCTCGTCCAAACACAACCACTGCTGTATGCCAAATTCCATCAACTTGACGTCCTGTAATAAGCAGAAATTAGATTAAAATTCCATTTTTGGTAGCTATAATGATGAATAATGTTAATAAAATTCTACCTAAAATAAGTGGTGACATCATCCTCGCCATTCCTTGCGTCATATCGTATATATACAACTCGACGCTATGCCCACCGTAATCATCCATGTTTGATTATATTTCTTGAGTAAAATAAACAAAACAGAGAAGAAAAAAACTTTTCTTTATTCTCAAGAATCAAATTTCAGACTTTTTTTTGTGATGTTTTTCAAACATTGATGGAACAAAGAATCCGAAGGTCAATCTACTGTAATTAAATACACAGGTTCGTTAAGTCTAAAAAATATTGGACTCTTTCCAATTTCACTAAAACCTATTATTAAGTAGGCATTTGTAGCATATTTCCTCCAGTAATTATGACCCGGAGGAATAGAAAATTTATATCACATGCCTAATGGAGCTGCTACTTTAAAAATTTATTACGATTTAGTTTCATGAAATGCTAAAAAGAGAAAAGTTTATAAATAAACGAACGACTGTATACTAAATATTATGTAAGGAGAGATTTTTCACCTGATTTTTTTTTTCTTTCTTTTTTTTTCAAGTGTACTATTTTTATTATTGTTACATGAAAATTATGCCCAGTTGGAGATGTGCACTTGATTTAATTTATTGGCAAATACAGCGCAATAATACAAATGATAAATTATGAGGCATAAGGTAATTCCTTTTGGAGCTTTTATGGGATAACATCCAAAAAATATGACGTACTTAAAATTGTAAGCTTTAAAGGAAATAATTGTGATTTATTAGGAAAATTTCGTTGTGTATGTACACAAAGTGGAGTGTCTTTAATAAAGAAGTGACTATATTTCAATATTTATGTCTCTGGATTTAGACTTTTATGAGATTTTTTTTTTATTTTTATTTTTTTGGAAGTAAGGATTGCGTTGAAGGTTTTATGCTCCTTATTAAATAAATGGTGAATGAAATGAATTTTTGGAAGCCAATAAAATTCTTGGACATAATTTTGATTTTAGCATCAAAAGCATATTTGAAAGAAATGCTGATTGTTATTTCTTAATTTCTAGATACAGCTAGATATTTTAACTAAATCAACATTTAATTAAGATCATCTGATCCATCAAACGTGACACCTACAAATTTGCAATCAATTTCCCTTTCAATCACTTTCAATTCTCAATTAAAATCAACAAATGTTAAAAATAAAAAAAAATAAATCCCAAAATAGTATTCAGTCATCAGTCTATTTTGAATTATTTATAAACCAAAAAAAAATTTTTTGTATTTGCACTAAAATAAATGGCATAAATTTGTCTCGTAAAATTCCCATTGGGACATAAAAATGCATAGCAACTAGATGTCTATTTTCCCTAGTACACATAGCTTTCTTTTATTGGCACAAAAGATGTCATTAATCAAAGTGTTTTGTTTTGCTTTATGTTGGCTAGTTGGTCATATAGCATTCTTAATTTGAAAATTTTCTTCAAAGGAATTTTATTTGATTGATGTTGAAGGCAAATGTAGTTTATGATGTGGAGTTTATTGCATTTAATTACTGATGGATTTGTGAGATTTATGAGTGGTTTTGGAGGTTTTTTTAGGAAAAACTAGTCACAAAGGAGTTGCTAAAAAAATTGTCAAACAGGATTGAAGCCTCTATACTGTGACTAATATTCTGAATAGTCCTTATAAGACTGTTTTTCACACAAATGAATTAAAATATTTTCAATTTAAATTTTTACGTCAATTTTCATTTCAAATAAACACAAAGTCACAAAACCATCAATGCAGCAAATTAAATTGCAAATTTTTCTAACCTTTTATCACCCAAAAAAAAAATATAAATTATTAAATTCCTCACAAAAATAACTTCAACTAACTCAATACTGCAAAATACAAAATTGTCACAAAAGTTTATTTTTTTCTTCAAACTGCAAATTCCTTTTCGCTTTAAAAAGCAACAAAAAAAGAAAATACTTTTTTGCGTTACTTCAAACCGACTTTGCTCAATGTTTAAGTTCAACTGAAAAATATATGTATATTCTCCTCCGACGATTACTTAGGAATTTTCTTTTCTTATTTTTATTTAAGTTTTTTTTTTTCTTCTATCGTCATCAGTGAAACACCTCTAGTTTTTTCTTATTATACTTTTTCTTCGATCGGTCGCTTGAACATTGAATTGTAATGTGACACTAGCTTCTTCTCTGTGTAGACACACTTCATTACTTTTCATTTAACACACATATGGAGTATAAAGTGAAATTATTATTAATTTAATTTTACAAAAAGTCACATTTAATGAAATTGATGAAAGAGGAAAATGAAATCAGGAGCAAAAGTCGCTTTGCAGTTGTGGTTAATTTTTCAAAACCCACGTTAAATGTGCAATTTACTACGCAACAAACAAGATGCGGTAGACATGTAGTTGCACTCAATAATTGATCTTCATAGACTCGTGAAAGATCCTAAATGAAAAACTTTTTTTTTTTTCTCACGACACGAGTGATGGACGATAAATGTTTTATTTATTTTTTTGGCAAACGTAATAAATGATTCAGCGTATTCACTTCATTACTTCTGATGATGATGATCCTGTGATGTTTTTTTTTTGTTTACTTAAAATTATTTTATGTTTACTATCAGTAGAATATTGGATGTCATATCGTTCAGGAGGTGTGAATGATTTAAATGATTTCTTGACATTTTTTTTTAATTTTTGTCAGATAGAAAAATACAAAATTAAGTAGAACTTCTCAAAATAAATGTTTCTTCAAGGTAAACATGCTTAAAGATTTTACCTTGAGTATCTATTTGTGATCACAACGCAAATGATAAAAATCAAAATATTTCTTATTGGATTATGAATGCTTACTCACTTTTTGTCTTGTTTAATTAATTTTATGTATCACGTAATAATCTAATCACTTTATGTAATTTTATTTATGGAATGTAAGATTGCTCTGTACTGAATTTATTTCACTATATGCACAGCTTATTTATAATCATCCAAAAATCTTCCAGAAGAATCACTAATCACTACGTAAAGCACCAATTTTGCACAATCATTCAATTTCAGTTTTGGAATGTTGGATGTAAACATTTGTTATTGAAAGCTTACTTTGTTCGTTCAGTAGTTGACAACATATGATTTGTGTTCTGTAATAAAACGATATACAAATACGGAGTTTAAGTTGAATTCATTTCAGTTCAGGAATGAATTTTAACGGCTTTTTTTTTGGAAAAGAGAACTTTTTGTGGTTACATTAAAAACTTATTTTAGAAAAATTAAATCATCACGATGACTCCTTTATTTTGTAAGTTTTTTCTGTCAAATCAAAAATTTAATAAGAATCAATACTAAAATTCGAAAAAGAACTGTAATTGAACAAACATACCAACTATTGGCTGCAAAAAGAATCCCAAAGGCGATGAGACATAATCTTTTTGAAAATCCATTATGTATTTGGGTATGGGTGCATTGCATAAATGTTGACATAATACTTCCGAAAAGTTGTTACAATTATGCTTTAACAGTAAATACTTTGACTCTCTTTAAATATAAATCCATTAAAAATCCATACTTTTTTAATAAGTAATTACTCACTCAAAAGTAGTTTCCTTAAGTTTATTCAAAAATCTTTCAAGCTCCTCAGGTGTAATGTTAGTCTTTCCAATATTGACAACTTCTTTTAGCCTTCCAAGACATGTCATTGAACCCTTGAAGATTAATTTAGCATTATTTTACTGTACATATCTAATTTTACAAATCTTACTGGTTTTGCGTGAGTAATTCCATGACCTAGACCATAAAAATATTCTTTCCCAAACACCGATACTCCTGTGTGCCAAAAACCCTCAATTTGACGACCTTTTTCAAGTATATTAGAATCATTTGCGCAAAAAAGGGGTCGTTCACTTAGTACGTTCACTTTTTAAGAGGGAGGGGGTGGTCTAGGATTTTTTTACAAGTCAAACAAGAAAATTTTTTTCTTACAAAAACGTAACAAGGGGAGGGGGAGGGGGGAGTGGTTAAAAAGTTTTTCTGTGTAATGTCCTAAGTGAACAGTCCCAAAGAATAAAAAATGTACCTTACCAAAAATTGGAACCAACAATGATCGCGAAATTGAACTTGATATATCATATACATATAGCTCAACACTATGACTCATGTTTAAAATCAAAAATTATCTCAAATTAATCAGATAAAGAATATTTTTGCCAAACATTTATTTCTTATCAAACACGGTATCAATTAATGGAATCTATGTTTAGATACAAATTTCTTTTTTAATGCACGAATTTGTACAGAATAACGTTTAATTATCTATCATATCATTTTTAGTAATAATTATCACAAAAATAAATTGTTCTGAACTATAAGAAAATGGTAAATTTCGAAATTAAAAATGATTTTTGTTTAAAACTCAATAACGCGAAAATTAAAAAGCTTATTAATGAGGTAATCAACAACTAAATAATTCGATTGATATCAATGTTATCTGGAACGTTCAGTAATCAACAGTTTAAATTTCTTAAAAGTTTAGCTGATTATTTCAAAACATAATTTTTTTCAGTTTCATCTCCTTTCGTTTTGTTTGTACACAATAGAAATTCTAAATTTTTCTTTCTTAAAATGGATTTTTTAATTAAAGATCCACTTGTGTATTTTTCCAATACACCACATATCTTTGACGTAATTCTTAGTCACCTAAGTGTTCAAGATATGTTAAGTCTGTGTTCAATTAATTCTTTTTACTATAAAAGTACGACGGAATCATCAACTTTTCTAAAACGAGTGAAACTCAAAGTTACCAATAATTTACTAGAAATTGATTACGATATAATCGAAAGCAGTGATAGGAAATACCGTAACATAGAGTTAAATTTAAACCATCGATTCTATCAAAAGATTTTTAGTGTTATTTCAAAGTTTAGCGAAATCAGATTTTTAGAATTAAAAAATTGTTTATTGACAACAGGAGAATTTAAAATAATCCTCGAAACACTCCAGCATCTTGAGGAACTAAAGCTAGATGACCTCATATTTGAAGAAATCAATTTGAATGATGTCAATGACCTAGCTGAGTTCAGGAAGCTAAAATCATTACAAGTAAAAGCAATTCCTGTAATTCTCATACATCCATTACTGGTAAAATGTTCTAAGCTGAAAAGTCTCTCTGTAATGCAATTATCAAGAAAAGCACCCGTTGATGAAGCACTGAATCTTTTATCGAAAGACACCAAGTTTGTATTGGAGCAATTTGAGATATCCGATTTTGGGTATTACAATTTTGATCAGAATAAATTTGGACTATTAAGCTTTTTACAGAAAAGCTTTGAAACACTCAAAACTCTTGAATTTGATGTTTGGATTGGATTAACGGCATTGAAACTGGTTTTTCAAATGCCAAATCTTGAAAAATTACGATTATACGAATTATCACATGCCGACAAGGAAATCGATTGGAAAAATGTTTCATTACCAAGAAATAATCGAATTAAATATTTAATACTTCAGGACACCTCATGTAACATGAATATTTCAACAACATTGTTCAAATCTGTACCAAATGTATTAGCCATAGAAACGTATGCTTTGTGCTACGAGGATCTACAAGAAATTTCAAAAAATTGTCCAGAATTGATTGAACTTAATACCTACTTTTTGGACATTAATGAAACGCATAGTACAATGTTTAGAGAAAATTTATTTAAGAACCTTAAGAAGTGCAATGTTGCAGCTAACGAAGATTTAAAGCAGCAAATTCAAAAGCGAAATGAACACGAATTATCTCATTTTGAAAAGTTATTACTAGTAAATTAAAAATAATTAATGTGTTAGTTTTTTGGATTAAGATATACGAAATTACAGTTTGGCATCAATATAAAGATGTGTCACTACCTGAGCAATTGCTGAACAGGTGTAAATATTGAGCAGCTATTTTTGCGGACAAAAGGGTTGAATATACAAAATCATTGAGGAAACTTAGACTTGTTTATAGTTTCGATACATCCTCATTTGGCTAATATAATGCGATGATGTGGCTCGTAAACAAAATTCAAAAAAAAAAAAATGTTGCAAAAAATGGGAGATGTAATTACGATGGAACGAATTAGGATGGAATTTTTTGGCCCAAAAATTTTTGGCAAAAAATTGTCAAAATTACTTGATCATTATCTCGGTTTCTCTCAATTGTGATGCGGACTGTAATTTTGTACTAGCCTCACTAAATCGTACACCAATTTTAAATGAAATAAAAATTAAATAAAACTTTTCTTGTTTGAAATAAACTTTTTTCTTATTTTTGATTTTTTATTTTTCATTTTTTGTTTTCTTTTCACAAGTTCTATAAAAAAAAACTTAAAATTCATAATTTAAAATCAATAAAATATGACACATATACAGCACTATCTAATTTATACATTAAAATTATTGTTAAAAAATTATCGCATAAGTTCTAAAAATTACTAACATACATACATACATACAAATTGAAGGGTCTAACTATTAAATAAATAAATTCTTAAAAGCTAATTAAGTTAATTTGTATCTCTCATTTTCAATTTTTTTTTCTCATCTTCATTCTTTAATTCATACATTTATTTCTATTTTACATAATCATTCTCGCTTCTTGACAATTTTTATTTTTCAATTTAATTAATTAGTAATTTTCTCTTCATTTCTTTAGTTTTTAATTTACATAAAAATCAGATCTTAAATTATTAGATACGTTTAATTAATTCATTTTGTCTATAACGCAAAATTTATTTTCATTTATTTTTTTTCACGGAAGGCACATATTTTTCATATAATATGGTTTTTTGAATTATTACGGTTTTGAAAGCAAATTTCATTAAAAATTTTGATTTTACCGCGATAATAATTTTTTTAAGGCAGTGTCTTGTAATGACAAATTGTTATTGTTCAATATTTTAAATTTAATGTAAAATTTCTGGGAACTAATTTTGAGGAGATTTGAGTCAGAGCATCCTGTTGTGCCATCAAAAAAAAATCTAGATTCAAATTTAAATCCGTTTTCATTAAAATGAGCATATCTGCACAAATTCCTCAAAAATGTCGCACCTTAATTATTTCCGCATTTTTTCCAAACATAAAATCTGAATTTTTTTGTTATAATTTTAACTCCGATGTATAAATTATTTATCTCTTTTTTTTCACACAAAATAAAATTCTTTTTGAATTAAAATACCAAAAAGAAGTTAACAACATTTTTATAACAGTAACAATTCTTAAGCTCAAATTTATTGCACGAGCTGTGTATGTATATATATCATATATTTTCATTAAGATTTGGTGTGTGTTGATTTCTCTTTTTTTTTATTTAAAAATTTATTTATTATGTATACGTAGTATCATGAAAAGCATTTGATAAAAAATTTTAATACGATAAAAAGCTCATGTTATTAGGGATTATAAGACGATAGATTAGTTAGATTATTGATTCGTTAGAATTTACTGGATTCCATGAATTAAAATCGATCAATATATAACTATATAGTAATTGCTTTTTCCTGTAGATAAGAGTATTCAAAATCAGAGTAAATTTTTTTCAAGCATTATTTAGCCTCTTATGAAAGAATCTTTTTCTATTTACATACATATATTTTTTTGTCAAAGAAGATTATGAGCTTTGAACAGAATATTATTTTATCTCAATTGCTTTACCACTTACATCGTAAATAAACGTTAAAGGCACTTATTGCAACTATTATAATATTGTAAATATTAATATTTTGGTTTATCCAATCTGCATATTTTTTTTTAACTTTTAAACTTCAACACCATCTCTATCTAAAACATAGCTATATTTTCTTGCATCTTCCTCCGAGATTTCTCTGTCATTACTGTTATTGTTTGTTGCATTATTTGTAGGAATTTCAGGTACTAATGACGTTCCACGACGAGTAAAGAATGCCATTTTTTCTCTATAAAAAGAAACAAATGATTAATAATCTCCAAAATTTTTATTAAATAAGTACAATACTTACTTAAAAGAAATCATGTCTGGCTTAGTCTTGTCAACTTTTGCTTTTCGCAATTTGTAAATCTCTTTTGATGTTTTACGGAAAAGTTTTTGTACTCGCTTATCCTCCTCTGAATTAATATTACATTCATTAATAAGGGATTTAAATTCATCATTTTCTAAGGCCCAATTTGCAATCTGAATATCATTTGCATCTCGTGCCTGCTCTAAACGATGTTTTAATTCACGTAGTTTAGTTATTTGATCATTTAATGATTCTAGTCTTGATTGTTGTGCTTTAAGATCGAGTTCTAAATCTATGCTGGTTCTTGGTGGTAAGCCAGGAGCTGCTTCTAAGTCAATTGAAAAAATAAATTAGTAACTATATTTTAAATCTTACTTTTTCAGTTCAGTAAACTTACTTGCTAACACACGTGGTGCCTTTCCATGATATCTTAATGACCTTCTTTCGACAGCACCACGTCGAAACGGATGAGGTTGAGGCTGAGCGGAAACTGCAGCTGTTATATTAAAATGCATTGCACTATCACTATCACTTCGTCGACAGATATAACGAGATTTATTACACGCAGCACTTGGCGAGAATGTTTGGGAACGTTTGACTAAACTACTACGATCCTCAATGGGATAAATTTTTGGATCACGTAACGATGTTGTCGAGGCTGATGTTCGTTCTCGAAGCCTCAACATGAGTGTACGTTGTTGATAATCAGGCAAGTTTTCTGTATTTGTTTGAGCATCGACAGTCTCAATACTCATAACGCTGTAACTTTGTACTTCATTCATATATGTTTCAATCATTTGAGCTGTAGAGTCTATAACAATTTCACCATTAGATATTTGCATACTTATGTATATTAATTATGTTTTCTTACCGTCGTCGTAAACTTCATCTAATTTTCCTCCACACGCTTCATCATTTCCTTCCTCTTCGTCACTCTCTTCCTCATCACTACAAAAACTAAGTTGCTCTTGTAAGCTCATTGCTAAAACTGCTTGTTGCATTTCATCATGGCCTATTATAAAATATAGAAATTCATTAAAAATTCGGTTATGGACATTAAGTTAATTTTTTATTTACCTTGATTTCTTGTTAAAGTTGATGTCTGTGAGGATATTACAGTTGACTCATCGGAAGATTCTTCTTTTGCTGCTACTAAGTTCTCTTCAACCTCGGTCTCATTCATATTTTCACGACTAATTATATTATACCATTTACTATTACCATCTTGATGTGTATTAAATTCAGCAAGACTTATTTGAGCACTTCCCTAATTGATTACAAAGAGAAATAGAAAATAGAATTAATTATCTAAAGAAATTCATTAAAAAAATCTCTTCAAAGTACTTACCACCCAATCCTCTTTTTGACTAAGCAACATCATAATTTTAATCTGAAGAGATTTTGTGTAGACTTTACTCAACGAGATTGGTATTTGAACACTGGTGCCAAAGACAGGCTTTAAAAATTCATTAAATGTTTTTGTGCGTAAAATTACGGAATTTCCAGAGGCGACAGGAAGTAAAATTGCTTTAATGTACAATTGGCAACCAGAAGGTAATCCTAAAACTGTTAAATTTCTCGCTCTCTCGATTGTAATAAGTAATGCACATTCCTCTGTAAGGTATTTGAGTGTGACTTGAATCTGTGCTGATTCTTTAATTTGTGTTGATGCACGAGATGCTTCAAAAACGCCGCTATCTCCAGCAACAGATTCATCACTAACAGCTGCTGAGACTGTATTTGATGCTGACGATGAACGACTTAGGACAGATTGTGGAATATGAAGAAGTCCCTTCTCATTTATTGGTGATAGTCGCTTCTGTTTTGCATATTCCTGTAGATGCTCTTTGAGTCTGTTGCAGTCAAGTAAAATATTTTGTTGTTGTTGCGATGTTGATGGCATTATCTCATATAATGCTGCTGCTAATGCTTCTTGTGCATTCTCATACATTGGTTCCTGTTTGAGTGGAGATGCAGGTGGTGTTTCGGCTGTAGAGAGACTACTTCGAGACGATAGTGAAATTTCTGATGTAGATGGCGGAAGGAAGTATTGAATTTGTCGTGATAAATCAACCATGTCGACTCTTGGGTCAGTCATTAATGGATCACCATAAATATCTAGTAGAATAAGAGTTAAATTTATGGTTAAAAAAATTACAGTAATTTATTTATAGACACTTTTTTTTTTAAACTTACCAGTAAAACTGATGCCACTTAATGATCCTTTACTGCTGGCTGTCGATAATGAACCCAAACTCGAACCGCTACTACTTATTGAAAGCGTGCTTGCTGATACAGACTTTAATTGATTCTCAAGATGCGTTACTTCTCGTAAAGCATCCAATAACTCTTGAAGCAACATCTGCTTTTCCTCATGTAGTTTTAATCGATTTGCAATACATTGATTGGATTCCTCATATGCATTATTTAAATCGGATTCTAATTTTTTACACAATTGCTTGATCTTTGTCATTTCTTCTTCCGTACGTGAACGAGGTGAAATACTGCGATATTCCATAAGAAGTTGCTTCTTCTCTTGGAACAATAATAATCTATCCTGATCAGATTCCAATTCACCAGGTCTTATTCTCTCTTCTAATGATGCCAATTTTTCTTGAATATCTTTCACTTTTTTACGATATTCATCATATTTCATTCGAAGTTTTGCCATCTCACGTGCACCAATTGGAAATGCATCAAGACAAATGTCAGTTTGTGATGCAGCCGAGACACGATCGTTCAAGTTAAACGTACTTGCATCGGGACTCTCTTGCCTTAATTGAAGACGTGTGAGGTCTTCTTTGACTTGCGCTAAACTATGCATAAGTTCTTTCTTCTCCTTCTCACCCAAAAGTAATGACTTTTGAATTTTCTTCACTTCCTCCATAATGGCTTGTGCTTCATTTATACTATAACATCCATTTTGATGACTACTGAGCTTTTGCTCCACACTATGTAGCGTCTCGACTCCCTTCTGTGTATATGACATTTCATTTTGAATTCGTGCCATTTCCTTTCTTAATCGATTCACGCGCTCTTTTGCCAACGCAAGATCAGCACGCAACAAATCAGGATCGAATTTTGTGCTACATGAACTCGCTGATGAACATAAACTCGTACGACTTGTTGCTAATGCATTTAAATGATTATATTCATCTTGTGCTAATAATAATCTCTGCTGTTTTATATCATAGATTTCCTTTTTTGCCTCAAGCTGTTCCTCTGCTGATGACATATATTCTTTTAACATTTGCTCTTGCATATCTCTCCATTCTAGTCGTGGATCTTCTAACTGTGTACATTGATTATTGTGATTGATGTAAAATACACCGATTTGGTTATCATAGGATTCCTCCCATCCTAAAGGCAATTCATTGCCAATACAGTCAGCGAATGTTTCTGGTTTTGTGTATCTAGATGAAGTAATGAAAAAATTAGTATTGATTGATTTAGTTTGAGGGTATCAGTCTTGCAGAAATTATTCAAAATTGGAATCCAATTAGAATCTAATTTTAGTAAATCTATAAAATTAAATGAAATAAATCGTCGAAATCACTGCACATTTTTTTTTTCAATTAAAATGCTTAAATACACCGCATGAAGATTCTTTTTATCCGGTCATAAAATTTTAGATTACTCAATAAAATTCCATTCAAGTAACTTGAAATTGTAATTGCAATCATTCAACTACAATAATAAAAAGCCACATTCAGTACGAAGAAGTTTAATCGAATGCAATTTACACGTTATAAAATGCACTAAATAGAGAAAATAAAATGTAGAACAATGAGTGAGGTCATAAAGTAAGAATTTAATGACGCTTAATTGAGTTATAGACGGCGATTTAGAAGTTGTAAGTAACAACAAAAAAAAAAGTTCATGAAATAAAATTCATTCGATCATGATTCAAGCATGAGTGTCAAGTCAAAGAAGAAGTGAAAGAATTTTTATTTTAAAAAACATCTGCATAATAAAAAGCTTTGTCATCAAAAATGAAATAGAACACTGAAATATTAATGCTTACATATGTGATTGTCTGTGTGTGTCTGTGTATATGAACGCGATTATTTTATGAAAGGGAAAAAAAGTAAATTTTTTTACGTGCTCACCTATACCTGCCTCATCTCATGGATTTCTTCATATTAATAATGAACATGAGAAAGACGGAATGATGAAGGTGAAAAGGAGATGGAGAAACGAAAGAATTTCTGTGTTTTTATAGCGTTCTTTAAGCTCTTTCCAAACAAAGTAAATGAACTGTAAAATTTTTATACACAAAATAAAAAAAAAGATCCCAACAACATATTATAACATATACATACAGCTACAGATTTCTTATTTCATTTATTTTTTTAAAAAAAATATGTGTATATCGTAGGAATTTTTGTTGTTGTTGTTGAAAAGGCACAATGTGCTTTTTACTATGAAAAAAAAAATCATTATTATTGTTCTTAACTCTTACTGGAGATCAAGAATTCTTCATGAAATTCCAGCATGATGATGATGATGATCAACATCATACATATATCATAAAGAATTGTGATTAATTTACTTCTCCATTATGTACTTGTTTATATTTATAGCTATTGCTGTTTATTATAATAGATACAACAAAAAAAAACATAATACAATTAAACTTTAAATGAGGGAAAAAATGTCATCCATAAATATAAATCCCCCCAAAAATGAAAGAATGTGTACATATAAATGGACACAAAAAGGCAAGTAGGAAGAAGAAGAGCAGAAAAAGAACGTGCGAATGACTATTGTTAAAAGAAATTTAAATTGAAAAGAAAGAGATGAAGTTGAACTTCGTCATGTGGATTTGCTTACACAAAAAAAAATATATATATAAAAAAATTGAATATAAAGAATAAGAGAAACAACAAATAAAACGTTTTATCGCATTCCATTGCTGATGACGTGCCGCAACAACCATTTTTTTATATTCGCTTCTCTCTACATCTCCACTTACTCATTGCTTTACTACTATTTTTCTACTACTACTCATTTTTTTAAAAGCGGCCGGAAAGTATACAATGAAAATATTTCTCTTGACTTTTTTATGACTAAACTACTCCTTGAAATACCTTATAATAACATGTCATGTATGTGGTCGACTTTGGCGCATTTTTGAAAGAGTTTGTTATTAAATTTTTCTTGCAATTTTTTCATTTGTTTAAGAAATAATAAAATTTGAGATTTTTATGATTTTGAATTTGTAACGATTTTTAAAAATTCAAATTTTTTATTTTTTAACAATTTAAAACTTATTTAAAATGTTGTTACTTAATAAATTCCTTATCAAAAAAATTCACGAAGAAACACAATAACTCATATCATATATTGCAATGTCTCAAAAATACCAGACTATCGGTCATTCCCAACACAGAAAAACAGACAAAATACAATCAACTTCACACATCCCGCATGAAAAATGAAAAGAATGTTGAAGTAAAAGATGTGGAATGAACAGAACTATAAATATATTTAAATAAATTACGCGTTTATTTTTCCACACTATAATAATAATTGTAATGAAATGAAATGAAGAAAAAAAAACTTAAAGTTCCCATAGCTAATGTGCCATTTCAAAGCAGCAAAAGAGGGAATTAAAAAAAAATGTGGAAAGAAAGAAAAAGCGTTCAGCGTAAGTGAAAGAAATAAGGTATGAACCACATTCTTTTTCACAATTGAGCACACCTATAACATTTTTTTTCTTTTCCTACAGAGATGGTCAACAAGATGTGAACTTTTAAATATTGTCTGGCTGCTTTCAGTCCACGAGACTAGATGAGTGTTTACACATCACGAAAGCCTCTCGAACAATTAACAGAAAAAATAAATATTCGAAAATTCACAAATGACTACAGTCAACCTTGGTCAGCTACCGACAATTTTGCACGTATTCGGTCAAAATATGTTGCTGTTCATAACGCATATTTTATTGATCATTGAGGCGAGTTTCTTTTGAAAATAATAAAAAATAAAAATATTTTGTCAAGGTCCATAAAATTCAACTTTAAGTTTATGATAACATTCCAACGCCTTTTTATTTAATTCGCTACAAAAAAAAAATGATTAACTATCTTACCATAATCTCTTATCCACATAAAGGAAATTAATGAAAAGAATGTGAAAAACACACAGGTTGAAGTGGATTATTTTTAAATCATTTCGATGGAATTTGCACTTGATAATTAGTCGAAGGCGTATATATTCAAATGTTTCCGGTAGATTTCTTTTTTTTCTCTTAGTAATAAGTTAAAATTTAATAAGTAAAGCTATTTAATAAGTAAAGCTATAGCAGAACATTCCGGTTATTTTATCTACAAGTGTTAATTCTCTTTTAAGATTTTATCTGATACAGTAGCAACAATTTATTGTGACTTTATGGCACAATAATATTTACTTTGTAGCATTCCTCGCATACCAACAGATCTGATTGTAATAAATCCATCTCCAATAAAAAAAAAATATCAAATTATGTCAACTGCAAAAAAATATATAAAATTATTCCGTCAGCAATACCGCTACCATCTGTTGTTATTCAACTGAGAGATTACATTGTATCTCAAACTAAATTTACAATCTCAATAAACGTGTCGTATGAAAAATGTGACTTTAATCTATTCAGAACTATTGTCGTAAACAAATTCTTTGTAGAACGCACGATTAAAATGCAAAACATTTCAATTTGAAAAAAAAAGTTTTACCTATAATGAACAAAAAAAAAATTATCATCACAAATTTCGCATTCCTTTGGAACTAATTTACTAATCATTAGCATATTCTCATGAACACTTGATACATTATTATTTGCTTAAAAAATTTAAATTTTTGAGGAGCTTTTTTTCCACAAGTCAATATTTGTTTAAATCGCACATGTGATAGCTAAAATCCTGTTAAAACTAGCTTCTAGAATTTGGTGATGGTTAAGTATCAATTTAGTATGAAAGAAATGATTTTAAATGTAACTTTACTAAGCCAAAAATTTTTCTTAATTTTGCTATTAAATTCTTATTTGAGGATTGACTCAAGTCATACTTTAAAATTAATAAGGACAGAATAGGATTCAAACCTTCAAACTTAGATTAAAATTAAATGAAATTATCATTTATCCAATACTTTTTTGTAACTCATGAAGTCTTAATTTAAAACCGAACAAAAAAATGCAATTTTTCATTTTAACAAACCAGCAATCCCGAACACTTTAAATCCCCAATCACAAAAGAATTTTCTATAAATAAATAAAGTATGGAATGCAATAATTGATTTAATTAATAATTTCATTCTAATTAAAATCATCATTCAATTGGAAGTAGTTCCGAGAAGCTTTAATTCACTCCCGCTGGAGATGTGAAATATTTTTAGCAAAAATAAAAAAAATGTATATAAATAAAAAAAATTTCCATTAATTATCACGAGTGAGGCGAGCTAGTCAATGAAATATGTACATGTGTATTTTCATATATATATTTTTTGGCATATTTTCTGTATGTTTCATGCACTTGATTATTATGTACAGTAAGTCATTTCTTATTCATTCACGACAAATTGATCTTCAATGCTACTTTAAGTTCACATATGTGAATATATAAGACGTGTATTTATAGAAATGAGTTATATGCGCCGTAACAAATGAACAGTTCATTCTAATGGAATGCGAAAAATGTATGTAAGCGAAGACACAATGTCTTATTGTAATATATCAAATATTACTGCCGTGTGTATACATGTGTGGGTTAATTTCTGAATTAACTATGGTTAATTTTTTTTTTTTCTTTTCGTAAATCTCCTATAGATAAAACGATAATTACTTGATAGACACAAAATTGACGTAACGGATTACAAATTGAGGAAAAGAAATTGTTTTTTGTGACTAATAAAATTTCCCCATTTTTCATTTTTTCTCTACTTGAATTTAATCCAAAAAAAAATATATTTTTTTTTTCTTCCTTAGTGGAAATAAACTTTTTTTATTATTATTAAAAACAATGAAAATGAAAAAAAAAATAAATAAACGTAAATTTTTTGTCGCAATTTATGTATGAATAGTAATATAAATGAAACTATTAACAGCCCATACCAAGGTAATAAAGAAAGAAAGAAGAGAAGAAAAAAATATTAAAATTCCTCTGTTAAGTCTCATTACAGATCGTATGTGAGCGTAAGAGATTGACTATGAAAAAAAAATAATAATAAAGTAAAAAATTCATCGCAGTCTGTGGATTCGTGTCTACCGAAAGTAAATTTTAAGAGTTTTTTCTTCGGAATATTCCAGAATTAATACTTTTTACTCATATTTTTTTTTAAATTTATGCAATTTTGAGGTCTGTTTGTTAGGGTCATTTCTATCTCACATGAAATTTAAAGACACATTTCAAAGAAACTTAAAATTAATTTAAGAATTTCAAAAATCGAAAAATCCAATCATCTTTAAATTTGCATCCATTCCTATCCTCCATTCTTAATTATTACCAATCAATATTCCTCTCACGGTCGCATCATTAATGTCAATTAAGTCATAAACTAAAATATTCACAGATATTCAATCAATTTTATACCAAAAATGAAGCCTTGAGACACATTAAAGTCATATTTAATTTCAAAAAACGATTCTGAAAGACCTCGTTCATCCTTGATATAGTTTAAACCTACAGACAGATAATAATTCCTCAAAAAACATAGCTTTCATGTAAAATAACTCAAGAAAGTCATTAAAAAAAAGAAAAAGTTGCAAGACAAAATGCATCTAGACTAAATTTTCACCTAAAGAACTCTGATGATAAAGTCAAGAAACTATAATGATGGAAGAAAAAAAAAATTATGTAGAGCTATGTCGTGTATTAAACTGTAATCATATCGTTCCGTTTTCTTCTTGTCTTTTTTTTATTCATAAGATTATAGCTATATAGATTCATTAATCAATCGAAGGAATGCAAAAACGTATTAAAATCAAATTGTGGCGCCATCGACAACATCTTTTTATGTTCGATGATCTCTTTCACTCTTTCAATAATATACATACATGCACACGTAGATAGATACAAAGAGGTATAAATTTCATTTCAGTGACCCCATAAAAATGATACAAACTACTTATTATACTCTAAATTCTTTCTCTTTCCATCTCTGTTTCTTGGCTAATTCAAATGCGACATTCACACGATATATGTGTGTGAATATATATATAGTAGATGGTTGATATTTATAGATAGATATCCAATAAATTCATTTATGTACCAGCAACTGCTTACTGTTTTTTTTTATAAAAAAAATTACTAATAACAAGCAGGCACATTGCCTATACTTATTTATTTTTTTTTTCTCTTTATGCTTCTTTTCTTCTCTTTTTTATATTATTTTATTTTTGTTGTTTCACTATTTGTCGATAAAATTGTTGCATGCTTTCTTGCTTATTATTATTATGATTATATTTTAGTTTCAACTTACAAAACCACTTCTACTTATTATTGACGCTTTTAAATTAATTATTTTATTGCCTGCATAACTAAATAGTTAAACTTAATAGGCGATGTAAAAGAAGAAAATTGTTGTCGTTTCTATCTTATTTCAATTCGGTGCTCGATGACTGTGTGTATATAGACTGTAATTAACTTAAGTGATCAATAATAAAAAAAATTTATTAGCCTTTGGATGATAAAAATATATAAATTAAAAGGGGCAATAAATGGAGGAGTGGATGTAGATTAGTATGCTACTGATATTTTTTTTTTAAGTAAACGAGAGAGATAGAAATTAAAGTCTTTAAATTCATTTTACTTCTCATACTGTGAAAATCTTTAGGCGCAATTTAATTAAGCCGATAGATTTAATCGATGTTTGAATTGGCTTAAAATTTGAGCATTTAAAGTACAAAAAAAAAACACGCTGAATTAATGTCAAGGTGAGAATATGTGTCTCGTAGCGGAATATTTTGTGTACGAAATTTTTTTTTATCATTAACTCTTAAAATCGTGCCTAGATTCAGAAACATTTTAGTCTACAGAGAAATTTTTAATTCGAATTTTACTGTATTCATTGGAGAGACTTAATGGACTCTTCTGGATTTAAAATACTTAACATGAAATTGGGTTTTGAGAACTTTTTTTGGTAGTTAAATGGAACTGCAAGTGGACTTAAATTTGATATTTAATAAACTTGGAACTAAATTTTTGGGAATTTATCTAAAAATTGACTTATTCGTCACTCAAAAAACTCAACAAATTATCAACTTACAAGTACTTTTAACCTTAAAATTCATAATCTCCAAAGTCTATCAATCATAAATTTTTTCAAAAATCTGTTCACACATTTCTCATTTAAATCATTTTCCATCCCACATGCATCAGTATGTGCCATTAAGTAAATTCTTATTTGAAAAAGAAAAAAAATCAAAAAATCTAATCTAGTAACCCAAATAAATTACATTCACATATTTTTTCAACATTCCAATGAATCATCTATGAAGAATTCTAGCGAACAAGACAAGAATTTGTCCCAAATTTTCTGAATAGCTTTGAGCAACTTCATACTTCCAATCTGTCGACAATAAAGCTTGTTTGAGCACAACTTTCAAATCAGCAAGAATATTACGTAAGAGCAAGAATTATTAGTCAAATAACCTTGAATATGGAATAAATAATGAATTTTGCAACCCAAAAAAAATTTAATCTTCGATGAAAAGAATTTTTTTTTTTGTTTGCCAAATTTAAATAGTTCTAATTCACTTGCGCTGTACACGAGCATTGTTATTTAATAAATTCATATTCAATTCCATTAAAACTATCTTAAAATATGAAAAACTTGTTCAAATATTTTGCTGAATAAAAGAGAAGAAGCAGAAGAGGAATTTAAGTATTTCCAAAATTACACACTTCTCTTTACTGTTTATGATCGTCAAATGTTTTTAATTCTCAAGTATTTATTCAGCCAAGAGAAGTAAAAAAAGAATTTTTTCATAGCCCTGATAACGTTTTGTGTATTTGATAACGAAGGAATTTCTAGAGTAAATAGTGAAATTTCCCTTCCTTAATTTCATACTTTTATTCGACAGCAACAAAAATAAAATTAAAAAAAAAATGTTGTAAACATGTGGAATAATCTACGCCTTCTTCCGCATACAAATGAAAAGCTTTGCTTTTCTCTTTCTGCCTTATCAGAAATGCCTTTTTTCGCAAAACATTTGTGACCTTTTCGTATGCAATTTCCTATAATCTACAGTAATTTTCTTACTATTGCATTTTATTTCTTTCTTTTTACTGATAAGCAGTAAGACTACATGATATCGGTCACATTTCACACGCAGACTACTTCTTTTCACTTTATTTATCAAAATGATTTATTTTTTTTTCTTTCGTCATTATTATATTTAATTTGTGCAAAAACAAATCCATACGTGATATAAAGTCGTGACTCAACAATTTAAAATATTAATTCGGGTGTGAAATACCTTCCAAAACCGAAATAATTTTTTTTTTGTTCAATTTGCAATAATCGACTCATTTGTGAGTCTATATGAAAAGAAAAAAAAAAATAAATGTCAATTAAAATTTTTATATTATATATATAACTCAACAGCTCTGGAATGCTTGATGACGAAAGTGTTTGCACAAAGCAGCTAAGTAAATATCACACAAACATATGAGCGCACCTACACATGTTTATATCATCAATTCATCTATTTTTCATCCACATATATCGTATCCATTCCAATTCATCTATCTGTCTATCGAAACTATCTCTGTTGATCACTTTGAATCACGGTGGATATATATTTTGAAATTATTCAATAAACTTTTATTGCTGTAAAGTTACGAGCGCAAAGATAGAAGCTTAAATTGATTTCAATATTTATTTTGTAAGTTATAATGGAATTTATGCTTAGAGGGGACATTAAGCTCGTTGTATTTTTTTTTTTTCATTTCTTATTGCATTATATAGCACATGTGTGAGAGAAGTATCGGCTGAGAGAAAGAAAAGAAAGAAATTGTATAGGCAAAAAAAATCACTTTCACTTTTTTCTCAATTCTTCAAATTACCAACGCCAATGATTTAAATAAATAACAACACAATTTAACTTCTTTCTTTGGATTTACTATTATTTTTCCTTCGTTTTTGTGTTTTGGAATGCAAAAAAAAATCAGCAATCACTATATTTTTCCGGAGTTGAAAAATGCCTTTTAAATGTTTCTTTTTCTTCTTTCCTCTCAGTTTTTAGATACATAATAGTAATAGGAGAAAAAATTGCATAGAGACCCATGAGTTTAAGACTTTTTTTTTCTTTCAAAAGAAAGTGAATTTTTCGAAAATATTTTGGCGACAACTAATTATGCAAAAAGTTTTTTTTCTGCACCGGATGATTAGTTTTGAAATTTTTGGTTTTTTTTTATAGACTGACATGGAAACGTGATTTTTGGATTTTATTTTTGAGTTTACTTAATACACAATCAATTAGTATGGGAAAAAACCAATGTGTGCACTTAGAAAGGTTATGTTCAAGTTCGAAAGAAAATTCAAATTTTCGAAATTGGCGCCAATTTTTCAAATGCTTTCATTTGTACTTTTTGACTTTATTTTTATCCAATATTATAATTTATTGGTCTGTAAGTCAAATATCAAAAAATTCATTGCATAAAAACTTAAATTTGATGCTTAATTTTCAATTAACCATTAAGTTCGAATTTCGAAAAATAAGGACCTCTTTGCACACATTGGGGAAATAATTTAATCTTTAAATCTACTTTTAGTTTGTTTGTATCGGAATTCTACTAAAAATCAAATTTGAGCATAGCAAAAAATTTTGGCGCCAATTTTCAAACTTTTTTTTTTTTAATTGAACTTTATTTATTAAATTTAGAATATAATTATGAACAAAGTTAAGATACATGTTGAGCTGTAATTTTTAGGGTGTCAGACACTTTAATGGTCTTTATTATCCTAATTTTGCTTTAATTGAATCATTTTGCTTTCTTTGATGATTGTTTAGTCGGTGTTTCGCGATGCAAGTCGAACGGTGAAGTTTGCTTGCAACTTTCCGACGTAATCTTCGATGGTTGGAATTTTTGCTTCAATTTTCAAACTAAAACTTTAAAAAATTTTGCTTCCAAATTTAATTCACAAAATTTAATTAAACCACATAAAATCTGGAACAATTTTTCACACACAAGTCATTCACATCTAATCCCATAATTTTTCAATTAAAAATCATCAGAAAAGGCACTCAAAAATCTTTAATTCAACATTTTTTGACAACATCTAAAGTATCGTGCTCATGCCACTGCTCAAGATCATTGAACTTAATATTGATGAGTCGTAATTCTGCGAATATATTAATTAGGAAAGCAAATTTTTTGGGACTTTCATAAAAAAAACAGTATTTTTTTCAGCATGTTTATTAAGTATTCTTTCCATTTTATTTCATTTCGCGACATGAACTGCATTAATTTAAATTATAAGGAAGGAGAAAGAAGAAAAGTCATAAATGTGAATAAATTTTTTTGTCAAAAAAAAAAATATTTCTGCACAGCACATTTTTATGACTTTTATATTTTTTCACACATAAAAAAATTGTTTCAAGCACAGAGAGAGTCATGAACATAGTTTTTTTTTTGCATGCTCGAGTGCTTTCCAGTTGAAAATGAAAAAAAAAATGGAAATGCGATCATTATAACACATTGACAGTTTCATTACATTTCTTTTGAATCACAAATAAGTGTGACCAGAGTTGGAATCGTCCGATTTGGCGTCGGACGCCACTCGGCGTCGGACGTTTTTGGCGTCGGACGCCGAGCGGCGTCGGACGCCAAATTTTTTTTTGGCGTCCGACGCCAAAAGCGTCCGACGATTTGGACGCTGGGCGTCCGGCGTCCAAAAAAATTTTTTTTTTATTTTTCTCTGAAAAACTCCTCGGAAAAGCGATTTTTCGCCTCGATTTTCTTAGATGAGATGAAAAACACCTCAGAAAAGCGATTTTTCGCATTAATTTTTTTAATTGGGATGAATAACCCCTCGGAAAAGCCATTTTCGCGTCAATTTTCTTAGTTGGGTTGAAAAACCCCTCAGAAAAGCGATTTTTCACGTTGATTTTCTTAGTTGGGATGAAAAAACCCTCGGAAAAGCGATTTTTCGCGTTGATTTTCTTAGTTGGGATGAAAAACCCCTCAGAAAAGCGATTTTTTACGTTGATTTTCTTAGTTGGTATGAAAAACCCTTCGGAAAAGCCATTTTTCGCATTGATTTTCTTAGTTGGGATGAAAAACCCCTCGGAAAAGCGATTTTTCGCGTCGATTTTCTTAGTTGGGATGAAAAACCCCCCAGAAAAGCGATTTTTCATGTTGATTTTCTTAGTTGGGATGAAAAACCCCTCGGAAAAGCGATTTTCTTAGTTGGTATGAAAAACCCCTCGGAAAAGCCATTTTTCGCGTTGATTTTCTTAGTTGGGATGAAAACCCCTCGGAAAAGCGATTTTTCGCGTTGATTTTCTTAGTTGGGATGAAAAACCCCTCAGAAAAGCTATTTTTCGTGTTGATTTTCTTAGTTGGGATGAAAAACCCCTCGGAAAAGCGATTTTTCACGTTGATTTTCTTAGTTGGGATGAAAAAACCCTCGGAAAAGCGATTTTTCGCGTTGATTTTCTTAGTTGGGATGAAAAACCCCTCAGAAAAGCGATTTTTTACGTTGATTTTCTTAGTTGGTATGAAAAACCCCTCGGAAAAGCCATTTTTCGCATTGATTTTCTTAGTTGGGATGAAAAACCCCTCGGAAAAGCGATTTTTCGCGTTGATTTTCTTAGTTGGGATGAAAAACCCCTCGGAAAAGCGATTTTCTTAGTTGGTATGAAAAACCCCTCGGAAAAGCCATTTTTCGCGTTGATTTTCTTAGTTGGGATGAAAACCCCTCGGAAAAGCCATTTTTCACGTTGATTTTCTTAGTTGGGATGAAAAACCCATTGGAAAAGCGATTTTTCACGTTTATTTTCTTAGTTGGCATGAAAAACCCCTCGGAAAAGCGATTTTTTACGTTGATTTTCTTAGTTGGTATGAAAAACCCCTCGGAAAAGCGATTTTTCGCGTTGATTTTCTTAGTTGGTATGAAAAACCCCTCGGAAAAGCCACTTTTCGCCTCGATTTTCTCGGTTAGGATGAAAAACCCCTTGGAAAAGCGATTTTTCGCGTTGATTTTCTTAGTTGGCATGAAAAACCCATCAGAAAAGCGAAAAAATTAGTTAAAGAAAGAAAAAAAAAAATTTTTTTTGGACGCCGGACGCCCAGCGTCCAAATCGTCGGACGCTTTTGGCGTCGGACGCCAAAAATTTTTTTGGCGTCCGACGCCGCTCGGCGTCCGACGCTTTGGCGTCATTGGCGTCCGACGCCTGGCGTTTTGCCAACTCTGAGTGTGACTTTTTTTAGCATGCAGGAAAATAAATATGAATTGAAAAATGCCGCACTGCTTTGCCTAGAGTCAATAGAGAAATAAGTATGAAATGAAACAAAATAAGTTATGCACATTTGTCAGTATGTAATTAAAATTACATAATGCCAGTTTGCTAGTAAATTATTTCTCGCAATTTTTTTTCTACTCAGTCATTTGCTGACTGTGCCTCTCACTCTCTCATTTGAGGTATTTAAATAGTGATTTCCACTGTTTTTTTTTTTGCATTCTAACGCATTGGAATCTGTTGCACATTTTTTTATGTATCTTTCTGCTTCGTTAATTCCATAAACGAGGTACCGATGATTGTGTGCTGTGAGTCAGCATTCTTTTTTGCATTTTTTATGGCAAATTTTTGCATCTGGTTTGAGCAGTTTGGGTTTATCATTTTGATTGAATTTTTAGGAACTAAAATTTAAAAATTCCAAGAATGTCAAATGACGTGATCTAGCTTAAAAATGTCAAGAAAGTCTTCTTTACCAAAACTGGAATCATAAAATGCGTTTTATTACCCAATTCCCCATCTGTCGTTAAATCCAACAATTTTATTTTTCAGATTTTTTTCCTCCTTTCTCACATTCTTTCCGCAATGCAATAATCATGCTGATCATTTTGTACTTTTTCTTTCTAATAAGTAGAGCTGAGCTTCTTTGTGGCATTTTCAATCTATAATAATAATTTTTTTTGCAGTCTTTCTCTTCTTATTTAGTACTTATTATTTCAATAGGTCAGAAGATAGAAAATTGTAGCACATGACGTCACATGTATTAAGATCGCAATAAAAAAAATAAAGTAACAGCGAAAAAAAATGCGAACATCGCAATTTTTCGTAGAATCCTAAATAAAATATACCCCGGCATTTTTAAAAAGCTTCTTCTTGTGCACATAAAAAAAATATAAAGCAAGATAAAGTCAGAACGAAACAATTTCCTCAAAAAAAAAACGCAAATCTATAGTGAGATAAATTAACGCACACATAAGGCATTTGCGATGCAGAGGAAAAAAAAATAGTAGAAGCGCACATTTTTTTGCCAGAAAGCAAGAAAAAAAAGAAATTTAAATTCCTATGACTGATTCAATTAAATTACAACAGCTACATGCACATTTTTTTTCTTCTGTATTTCTTTCACTCTTGAATAAGATGTATTATAAGTTGTGCAGTATTTTGTGAGATGTTTTGGATGCATGCGATCAATTTAGGGTAAAAAGAGGTAATGGTCATGAAATACATGTTTAAAATTTTTGGAAATATTTAAAAACTAATAATAAGTAGCTATTTGTAATTTATGATTCCCATAATGAGTTTTGAGCTCCTATAAACCTATTTCGGATAATTGACCTAATTATTAAATGATCTGACATAAGATCACAATAAAATAAGCATCGAATCATTTTTATGCTTGAATTTGAACCTCAAATACAATATCGCTAGTGGATCACTACTAAAGGATACCGCACAGCCACAAACTGCACTAAAAATTCTCCCAACATTCCCAACTCTTTCGGTTGTAATGCACGTGTAAAAATATTTCAAGGAAAACGAATTTAATTAAAATTTTATGCTTATCTCAGCAAATTTACTTGCTAGTGCGATGAGATCAGATGAGATTGGCAATGTAATGACTTGTTGATCTTTAAAACTGAATCCATATTGTATGTAACAAGAGAAAATTAAAAAAAAAAAGGTTTTCATGAGAATTTTATTTTGTTATTTTTAAAAGAAAAGTTCTGCAAATTTGCTACAATTTTTCTGATCAGACTGTCGGAATTTTCAGAGGAAAATGCTGTGCGTCATTTTCTCATAATATATAGATTAGGTACAATGTTGTTGTTATTTTCATTAAAAAAATATTACGTTACTTATTTTTGTAGTTTTACAAAACAACAACTTACATTCTTTATGTCGCTCAGATATGATAACCGAGTATCGTACGATTTTTTTTTTTTTCATTTAATTTCAAAAACATTTTATGATGCAATGCAAGAATCGTGGAAAAAGTCACAATTCCTACTACTTGAAGGTGTCGCAGCAATGTCTATTAGAGTCATTTAAAAATAAATATCCTATTACCTCTTACAAATTAAAAAGTAATAAGCTCTCTTCAAGTGCCTCATTAAATTCTACTGCAATTTTATCAATAATTTTTTTATTGTCATATTAATAGAGGTGTACCTTTAGACGTTTACCAAAATAAATTAAATTAAAGATTATCATCATTGGAATTTTTTTTTTTATAAAACTTGATGGAATTTCTGAAGTGCTTAATCATAAAAAAATTATTATTATTAATGAAGAACTTTTTATGAGCATTTTTGCGCACATTAATTTATCAAAATGCAGTAAAAGTTGATGCCGGTATTTTAGGAATTCACATTATCATCGTATATTATCGTCCAATTTTTTCATTGTTTCTTAGATGAGAATAATCATCACATAATACAATTCTATAGAATTATTAGATTTGATGTTATTCCCTACGAAAATTTTAGCCAGATTTTTGCCAGACATGTTCTGTCTGTCAGATTAATGGAAGAATAAGCCAGACTTTTGAAAGATTTTTTTTCTTGCGTTTTTCGTGCAAAAATCGTGTATCAACTTTTTACATAGACACACGAAAATACAAGAATTTTGGAAGAAAAACTCAAGGAAAAAATCTGTCGAAAATCGGGCAAAATTCTAGCAGATAATTGCAAGATTTTTTCTGGCAAAAGTCTTACATGGAAATTTGTCCGATTTTCGCATGAATTCATCCGACAATGCCAACTTAATTTTTCAAAAAAAAATCTTGCACCTTCTTGCAAAAGTCGTTTAAATATCTTTCCAAAAAACCAAGCTTATAAATTAATGGTCGTGAAGAATAATTTGCTCTAAACATTAAAAATTTTGATCTATTCAACTAATACAAACGAATGGACACATTTTTATAGAGCAGTAATGTGAGAAATAATATTTAGGTAGCATTTCAAATTTGTTACAAACAAATATTCAAGCAAATGAAACAGCAGATAAGATTATTATTATTTTTATTTTTTATTATGGTCCATATTATTAACTAAAGGACCTTTACTTTTCCTTTTTTTTTTCCTCTTGCGAACAGCAGATAATAGTGTTCTTTTAATTTTTTAAGATGGAACAAAAGTTTAATTAGGCACTTTTTAGAAAAAAATTTTCAAATTTTCAAAAATTGCAATCGTTCATAAGTTGAAACGATTTTTAATAATTTATGAGAAATTGCAATTTTTTTCTCAAAACATAACAAAAATTAAAACAAAATCTTTTTTATAATTTATAAAAAAGCTATTTTTTTAAATTGCTATGTTATAAAAATTTTAAAAGTATGTTAAAATGGTTTGAATTTTCTTTTATTTTAAAAATTAATTAAAAAGTTTAAGCATTATTTGTTTTATTTTAAAATTATAAAATTATTGAAAAACGTTAAAATATTCAATTCTGAGTTATGTGCAACTTAAATATGTCTTTTCGCCACTCTGAAAATATATCATTTCAGACAACAGTGGAGCAGCGGATAACTCAGAGGTACAAGGAAAACACAACTTAGCGGGCAACGGTTCGAATCCCAAGACAAAATCTGGCAGAAATCTGGCGAAAATCGGATGGATAAAAAAATAAAAAAATAACAGCGCTTGTGAAGTATAAAAAAAATTGGAAAAATAATTTTTTTAAAAATTCGACAAAAAAAGTCTGGCAAAAATCGTCCAAAAATCGTATGCAAGTCTGGCAAAATTCCATGCAAGTCTGGCAAAAATCGTATACAAGTGAAACTTGTGAACGATTTGTCTGGCAAAAATCGCCCAAAAATCTGCCCGACAAAATTTGTCTGGCACTGTCTTTGTTGATTCGGGCATTTTCGTGCAGTTAAGGAATTTGCTATATGGAGAATCTGGCAAAAGTCGTTCATTTGTCCGAGTCTGGCAAAAGTCGTATGACCAATGTCTGGCGAAATCGGACAAAAATCTGGCTAAAATTTTCGTAGGGTTATGCTATAAATGTTAATTTATTCAGATTTTTTTTTTTATTAGCAACTTCACAGCTTTAGCACATTCTTTTCGAATGAGTCACGACTTGATTATGATTCTATACGCAGGTTTCTATTAATATCAAATTATTAGCAGGCTAACGACCGTTTTGAGGTTATCGGTTGTCAATTTTCACCTTTTGGCTTTTTTGCCAAACAACCTTGAAACGAATTATAAGCACTACTATACACATATTTGAAGCTAATAGTCATTCGAATATTGTAATCAATTCCAAAATTTTACATAACAAACACAAAAAAATACGAAATGCATGATGAATCCGGAAATATCGAAAAAAAGTATGCCAAAATATCGATCAATGTACAATGTCTGATAAGATATAATATTTTGCATCCGGCAGCGTCAAGCCTATAAAAATGCTGTATTTATTTCGTTTTCCGGTTCTACTAAAAATTTACTATCATCCCCGTTCCTATATGACTATAATAAATTCAAATTCTTAAGTCAACTGGATCTTCTAGTTTACGAACAAGAAACCAACAAATTTATTAAGTCAATAACAAATAATTCTCGTAAAACTAGCATTGTGCAAATATAATTTCTATTTATCGCATAAAAGTAGCAACAAAAAAAAGAAGCTACATATTTAATTAGCTGAGTTTAATTGTCTTGCAATAAAAATGATCAGAGAAATTTACAACACTAATGCCACATCAGCTTGTAATCCTCAACATAAAATAGAATTTACATATTAAAATGAATTTATGAATTAAATTTAATTTTCTACTTAATAAGCAGTTTCATGTTCTTTGAGCTTTACTTGTTACATAAAAGAAAACTGTACAGTTAGTAATGTAAATGGACATATTGTGACTTATTTTATTTATCAAAAAAAAAATGCTTGACTTGGAAATTCCTGACTTTATTTTTTGCTGTCAAATATATCATCAATATAGACATTTCAAAAGAAATTCTTTAAATTGTACCAAAAATAAAACTTTTAAATAAAAAAAATCAAGATGTCAATATCAATTTAGATATGGATTGTGATTCAATTTCAAGACATTCACAAGAAAAATTGACTTTAACTGACTCATATTGATGTTGGATACAGGAAATACTTTGAAATGTTTGCTGATTACGATTCGATATATATTTTTTTTTTGGTGCTTTTATGTTAATTTTAAGCAATTAAGTCAAATAAATGTGAATTCTTAAAGAGAGTGGAAGAATAACGGGATTGGAGAATTTTGAGAAGATTTTTCAATAGTTCTTGCTAATCTGATGCAATAATTTGGGTAAGTGATTTTATTTTGAGGGATTTGACAAGATTTAATGTTTTTTGGCATTAAAATGTCCTTAGACTAGTTTTGGGTCAAAATTTTAATATTTTGACAGCGAGAACTGTAAATTTTGGCAATTTCAGTTTAAAATCTTTAAGATATCGAAAATTTGATCACTTTAAGTCACAAAGTCACAAAGAATCGAATTTAAATTATAATCATAATAATCAAGATCCAGCTGTTCTTCAACCCTTTTTTTGCGGAACATGTTTAAAATCATAAATAAAAGTTCAATCACATCCATCAAACATCAATTCATCACATAATTCCACAAATCTACGTGCCAACTGAACAGTCAATGTGTCTTCAAAATAATATCAATCGCAGTCAGTTGTAATAAGGGCTTTGAACACTCGAATTATAAATTTAATAATTACTATCATTAAGATAAAGTTTGACTTAATTGCTAAGGCATACGTGCGCGATTTCATGATGATTATATTTTTAGATATTCTAATAAAAAACAGTCTTGAATTTTTTAATATTTATATTCATTGACCGGTTTGAAATTTATTCGAGAATGACTTGAAATTAAAAACAATTTTTTTACGAGCGATCGGTGCTGAAAATAAAGTTATGAAACTTCAACTCGAATTTCTTTCAGAATTAGTCATAATAGTTTGTATAAATTTCCTCCAAAAACTATAAGTAAATATTTTGGTTATAATTTTATTTTGCCGGATTGAGTAACTATTACAATCTGATTATTCCAAATATATCAATGAAAAAAAAAAATACACATTAGGATGTGCAAAGTCCAAAGAAAAAGAAATTTTTCAAAGAAAAAAAAATATTTTCGATGAGAAATTCTCAAAAAAAATAATAATTTTTCATCTTAATCAAACTATGGAAAATTTTCCAGTCGCAATAATCATTAATTAAAATTAAAAAAAAAGAACGAAGCAGAAAGAAAATATTCATTTTGAGAGCATTTCTCTCCAATATTCAATTTCTTTCTGTTGAGTAAAAGGAAAGAAAAAAAAAATAGTTCAGTGAGAAGCCGAAAGTGTTTGAATATATCTATCTATATATTCATATTGAGTGAGTATGGGAATGGCTAAAAATAAAATAATTTTCTAATAAACAGAAAATTTCAAAAATTCCAATGCCTTCTTTTCTTTTTTTTCTCAAAAAAAAAAATTATATATTCTGTACTGACGGTCATTACTTGAGAGGAAGAATTTAGCTCTTTGATCATCAAGCTTTATGATCAGCTTAAGAACTAAAAGAAAAGACGTTTTGGATATTTTTAATCAAAAAATTTTATATAAAAAATGAATGAAAACTTGTTTTGCTGATGGAACAACTCGATTATGCTAATTTAAAATTCAGATATTATTATTTTTGTTTTGACATATATTAAAAGATTCATTCAAGAAATCCAGAATCGATTTCCTTGAGCCAAAAAATTCGGAAGATGTCTTTTTAGTTCGGCATGTGAAATCATTTTATGATCGATTCTTAGTCTGTGTGTATTAAAAGAAGTTTTACAATATACTTAAGTTTAAGACAGGATTTGAAAGAATTAATAAGCTAAAATGTGATAATAAAGAACAGGATTTTTTATTTTTGAAAATTTTAGCATCGCAGGTTTTGTTTAAATGTTTAGATCTATTGTATTTAATTTGAGGAATGGAAACAAAAATTTTGGAAATTTTCAAAATATTTATCAGGTTCAAATCCTCAAATAGATTAAGGGGCTGTTCACTTATGACGTCCATCAAAAACTTGGATTTTAGACCTCCCCTCTCCCCCTCTGTCACAAAATCTTCATACAAAAAAAAATCTATTAATTAAAACTGTCACACAGCTTCAGGCCCTCTTTTCCCTCTCCCCCCCCCCCCTCCAAAAAAAAATCTGATATCATAAGTGAACCCCTTAAGATAAAATTCAATATTTAAAAAAATTACTAATATTCCTAATATTCGTAACGCTTAGGGAGGGGGTAGGTGTCTTAGATTTTGTTACGCTCCCTACAAATTTTTTAAAATCCTAAACAACATTTTTTACGACTAGAAGAGGGGGTGGGTAGGGAGTCGAAAACGGACATTTTATGCCTTACAAACGATTCCTAACAACATGATAACCCTCACATAAAAATTCATCAAACCAGTGATCCTCAATAATAAAAAACGTGGTAAAAATGACAATCAAATATGCAAATAGCCATACACTACATATTTGAATCTTATAAGAACAGGTCTAGTTAAGACAGGTTAGCACTTAAGCTGTAATATTGAAATTCCACACTTAACTATGCCTTACCATTTTTGGAATCATCTAATTATGAATTTAAATTATATTCTTTTAACAATTAAATTTTACTAACAAATTCTTTACTGCTGATTTAGATCAAATTATTTAAAGTTTAGTCATTCTGTGTGATCTGATATAAAGTCAAAGATCAGATAAATTTAAAATTATTTCTTCTAAAAGATTCCAATAAAATCTTCAAATCTAAATTAGTACATCCCTTCAAAAAATTATTGCATCATCCATAACCCTTAATAAAAATTCAAGAATTTGAACTTCACAAAAGTTTGATCAATAACCTATAATTTTCATGTCAATCAAGCTTCACTCTTCAAGGTCTTTAAAAAGGTAAAAGGTTGTCCTCAAAAACAAAATTTTAATTCTATAAAACTAGACAGAATGTTTTCAATCACATACCCTTGAAAAATTTCATAAAACACCCGCCAAAAATAAGTCACTAATTCCCTTTAGCATAGAAACTTGATTATCACTTGCCAAGCTAAGTGGTTTTAAATTCTCAACAACAATAATAATTATCTAGTCACAGGAATGTAGAGATATCCATTCTAATTACATCATTAATACAAAATAATAATAAAAAAAGACTTTTTTTTAAGTCCATCCAAGTCAAATCATCCCAAAAAAAAAATTGTATAAAAAAGGAGATAAAAAATTTGCATAAGATTGAATGACAATTTACATTTTTAAGCGTAGAAATTTTAAGAAATTCTTGAAATAAAATTGTCATAAACAAGAATTAAAGAAGAAACATAAAAAAATAAACATTTTCATTCCTTCTCTTCCTCTTCTTCTATACGCTTGCTGCTGCTTGCTGCCTCGAATGTTGGGCTATTGGTATTATTGTTATTTACACTGTGTGCTATTAAATACAGAACACATATATTTGAAAGAAATAGAAGAATGGAGGTAAAAAGAGAGAAACAGTAATAGCAGAGTAACAACAACAATTTGATTCAAAGGAATGTCGTTTTTATGTATACATACAGATGTATGTATATCCATGTATATATTTTATTTAAGATAAATAGAGTCACAAAAAAAAATGCTGTTGTATTGCAGTCAGAGATTTTAAAAAAACACGACTTACGTAGAAAGCCACGAACTTCCACGCTTGACTTATGATAGATTACAAATATTCTTATTATAATATTATAAAAATTTTCGGAAAAAACAAATTGAATATATTTTTTTATATTTAACGTTCGAGCTGTACTTCATATTCTTCTATTTCATAAGTATAAAATGTTAATCATAAATTTTACTAAACTCCTAAAAAAATGTAGTCTGTATTAATATTTGTGAAATTTGCATTTTATAGATTCCTTAATGTACGAAATGGCACTTTTAAGAAACGTTTTAGGTTCATTTGGGAGTTGTGAAGAGCTGTGCGGAATGAAACGAAGTGAATGAACCATTGCTGAGCGGAGCGAAGCAAGTGAATGAACCATTGCTGAGCGGAGCGAAGCAATGGTTTGTGAAACTTCGTTTCATTCCGCACAGCTCTTCACAACTCCCAAATGAACCTAAAACGTTTCTTAAAAGTGCCATTTCGTACATTAAGGAATCTATAAAATGCAAATTTCACAAATATTAATACAGACTACATTTTTTTAGGAGTTTAGTAAAATTTATGATTAACATTTTATACTTATGAAATAAAGAATATGAAGTGCAGCTCGCCAAAAATTATAATAAAAAAATTGAAAATTCCACTAAATCCTTTATTTAAAAATTATTAAGTAAAAAGCAAAATTTTGTCTTAAAAAATTCCATAATTGGGGTGCAAAATTATTCGAGGTCGCGCGTTAGCGCGACCGAGAAAAATTTTTGGGGGGTCGAAAAAATCAGTTTTTTGGCTTTTTGACCCCTTAAATGGCCTTTAAATTGAAAAATTCCTGCAGATTATGAATCTACTCGTCGAGACGCACATTTTGGTACCAAAAACTTCTCATAAAAGTGGTGGGAACATAGTGAACTCGAAAATGGGCATTTTGGGTGAAACCAATAACTTACACGCGATGCGTGGAAGTTAAAAACTTTAGGAAAAAGATAAAAATTTTGGTAAAAAACGACTAATTATGTTGTATATCGGTGGTTAGAGACCATTAGGACCAAAAAAAATTTTTCATGACTTCATCCTGCCATGCGTACCCAAGAAAACGAAAAATGGACCTTGTGGACACAGGTATGGACGAAATTGGCTGAAACTTGGCCTATACATTTTAGGCATAAATACCCCGAAATGGTTTTTGAATTAGCCAATTTAAGCTTAATACAAGCGAGAACGGTGCCAAAAATGGTCAATTTTGAGCGTTTTTTGGCCCTACTTTGACTGTTCAAGGGTCTATAAAGTTGTGCATATATCAAAAAGTTAGTTTCCATTCCCCCAATTGCTTATGTTGCCTGATCATATGGCAAAAGAATCAGTTCCTAAAAGTCTAATGGTGAAGCTGTGACCCTGATAACAAAATTTGATGACCGAAAAAGTCAGTTTTTTGGCTTTTTGACCCCTTAAATGGCCTTTAAATTGAAAAATTCCTGCAGATTATGAATCTACTCGTCGAGACGCACATTTTGGTACCAAAAACTTCTCATAAAAATGGTGGGAACATAGTGAACTCGAAAATGGGCATTTTGGGTGAAACCAATAACTTACACGCGATGCGTGGAAGTTAATATCGAAATTTAAAAAGCGAAATGTGAAATTCTTAGAAATTGGAACCAAAAATTGATAAATTACTCCTTAAATTCCATAATTCATTAACCTCAAATTCCTCAATAATAATTGAAAAATTATGTCTATAAAAAAATTAAAGTGATGCTGTTGCTCACAAACAAAACTCTTCATTTTCTTAGAGGAATCAAAAAAAAAGGCACTTCAGTCAGGCCTTTTGGAATGGAAAGAAACTTGTGTGTTTATGTTATACACACATGAACAACATCCACAATAGCTGCAAAGCACAAACAAAAATTTACTTTTTCTTAAAAGAAAAAAAAAATTGAATGTGTTGTGCACTTTAGCTGGATGGATATATTAATTGTATTTGTGAATTTAGTAGCGAACGTATACATGCTTAATGCTGTGTGTATATATACATAAATTTTTTTAAAGAAATATGCGCGCCACCTATCTTAAAGAATTTCAAATGATCAGAATATATTTTTATTGACCTTTATTATAAATTTAGTGAAATATTTCCAAGGCTTCCGCAGATTATAATCTTTAAAAATCAAAGATTATAATCTTTGTATGAAGATTTTTTAAAGATTATAATCTCTGTATGAAGATTATAATCTTGAAAAAATCTTTGTATGAAGATTATAATCTTTGATTTTTAAAGATTATAATCTTTGTATGAAAGATTTTTAAAGATTATAATCTTTGTATGGGATTTTTTCAAGATTATAATCTGCGGAAGCCTTGAATATTTCACAAACTTTCATTCGCACTCGATGGAAATTTTCATTGTTTTTAGCATTAATGCTGATTAATTAAGATTCTTTAATACTTTTATGATCGAAAATTGTGCAATATATGACGATCATACTTTATGCATTTTTTAATATTAAGCTGATGCTTGTGTCCTACCTATCTCGAGGATCTATCCATGTTGTGATCTTTCTGGTATGATCAATATAGTAGACTTTTCCGTCGTAATCCTGTCCTCTTTCCCAATTATATGGCAATGGTAAATCCTCATTTTTATTCATGCTTTTGGGCATAATTTTCTATATTTTTGCACTTCACTATTTTTTTTTTTATTTTTTTTTTTTTTAATATTTAACTTATGAACTATAAATTAGATATATTTTTTTATTTAATTTTTTATTACGTTTACACAATTATTTTTATGCTTTTTCCATTATTTCACGTTTTATTACTTATTTATGTACACGTTTTATGCACTTTCAATTGCTAAATATTTAAATATTCTTAAAATATAAGAAAAAATATAAACTCACGATTCACTTGATTATATGTCACTCGCAACTCTCAAAATCAAATGAGAAACTAAAGAATGTTTCATACAGTTTGTATACTGTCCATTGCTCAATTGCTCAGTTGTTCGATTTGAACTTTCTTGAGACGCTAAAGACTTGATCGCTTTTTTGTTGTACTTTTTGTTTAGGATTTTGGGTTTTGATCATTGAAATTTTAAATATTTTTGCAATGATTACTGAGATTTTGCAAGATCTTTTTGGTAGCAATTTTATTTGCCTACAAAATTAAATAATTTTAAACATTTTTAAAATTGTGCAAGAAAAGCTTTCAAAAAGCTCAAAAAAATATCCGTTAAGAAATATTTTGAAAATGAAGAAATTAAAATTGCGGCAAAAGATTAAAATCCTTTTAATTTGTAGCCATTTTAGTCTTAATTTCATTCTCCATAAATTTTATATAAAAACCTTTGAAGTAATGAAAAAGTTGAGTTCATTTAACCGTTAAAAAATATTCAAATTTATAATCTTCCACCGTGGAAGTTTGAGACTCTCTTCATAAATCGTTTTTTGTTTACAGTCTGAATTGATTTTTCTCTTTCTCAATAAAATTAAAAAAAAAATCAAATTTATTCTAAATTAAGGCACATTAAAATAAATTAAGTGAATGATGATGTGACCAAAATGTTTAACTAATCGTGTATCTAAGTGTTTCGAACCAAATCATTCAAAAAAAGGATTTTATTAAATTTTTCCGAAAATTATCAGTCTGCATAGGAATTTTCTTATTTTGAAGACGATAATCCAATCAGACTAACCATTCCAAAGGATATAAAACAAGTTCCTTGTAAAATTTCATCTAATAATCTATAATAAGTATGAAAGTTTTCAATTCTGGATCTTAATTTCAACTTTTATCAAAAATTTCTTATCTTTTAGATCCCATAATAGGAAAATGGACGGATTCTTCGTGTTTGACTTGTCAAATGACTTAGTCTTTAAATACAGCAATGAATTGATGAATGAAAAATTAATAAGCATGGGAAGAAAAATTGGAATTATTAACAGTGAGGAACAAAGAGAAACCCCAATTTCATATGACGAACTGATACACATCTTTAATCCTTTACTTGCTAATCTTCGTTTTATGCTGATCCAATTTGACAATTCATTTAATTACGTTAAATGCAAAAATGGTTTTAATATGGTCTTTGATGACGAAAGTTTTGGATTCCTGCTCATAACAATCAGTGACACTAAAAGTATTGAGCAGATGCAGAGATCTCAAGGAGTTTATAAGGTAAATTAACATACAGATGCTGTGTTTATTGTGGTCTTAATTGTCATTTATTATTCTAGGAATTTATGAAGCATCTCGTCGGTCCGTCAGTTTTACAATTTAAAACTGACAATAAATCTGCTGAATTGCTCACAAAATTGATAATTAAATGGAATGAAATGTACTACGAGAATATTGACGTATGCTTAGAAGCTATCGAGCAACTCAACATTAATAATGACGTCAAAAAGACATGCTTAGTGTCAATCCTCGAACAATATATTGATAAATTAAAACACGATCATCATTTCCAAAGAAGTCATGCAATTTTATTTTATGAAAATAAATTTCTATCAATGTTCTCGTCACGCACAACACATCACATGTTAATTCCAGCAGATATATTCTTCCTAAATCTTTACTGTCAATCAATTAAAATGAATGAAAAAATTGAAACGACATTAATGTTTATGAGAGGATCACATAACAGTTGTGTGGCATATAAAGTCAATAGAATTGCTATTGATGACTCTATTACACTAATATTATTGTCAGAATATTCCAGTACTGTAATATCATCGAATTTGTATGAATCATTTTTATTGCTTAACAGAATTAAAGTACTTCAAGCACAACAAGATCTTGACAGTTTAGTTATAGAGACAGATAAGCTTGATAAATGCATTAAGCATGTGATTGAGACAAAAAAGAAGACTAAACATAATAGTCAGGAGATGGAGGAATGTGTTAAAAATTATCAAAATAAATACGAAATATTTCGTAAAAAATATATGGAAATGCTGAAATTAATGGATAAGACTAAATTAATAAGTGTTGAATCATATTTTCCATGCTTTATGGAAGCGACAAAGGAACTTTATAAATTGACATTCTTTAATGAACATTCCAAGACAATTACACATGACCAAGAGAAAGCTCTTTTAAATACAACTGCATATGCGTCTGATAAGATTTTAAAGATTGCAGATTTTGATAAAATTAAGGCAAAAAATGACATGGCTTTAAATTCCTACCTCGAAGATTTTGCTGGCCTAATTTATTTTATTTTTGTTGATCGTCAACGTGGATCGTGCATTTTTCCAGACCTATCAAGGACTATTGCTGAAATATCGCCTAAAATGAAGAATAAAGTTTGGGATATGATTGATACGGCAAGAAATTATCTTCAAAATGGACAAACTACAGTTATATGGAAGGATTTTGCATTCAGCTATCAATATAGTTTGTGGTTTGAGGATGCAAATGGACAGAGTTTGAAGCCAAAGGATCAAAGAAGTTTTGCACCGAAGCAAAATTTGGTCCCTGGAATTATGTCGCATGATTTTTATCAGTAAGTGAATTTTTGAGTTTAAAACCTTATAAATTATTTTGAAAACCTTACAAATTTTATTTAAAACCATACAAAAGTTAATTTTTAAGGTGATTTTTTAAAAACCATACAAATTATTTTCTCATTTCAAAAACCTTACAAATGTTTTATCTGATCGACAATTGTGAGGTGAGAGTTCTCTCCTAACCTCCGAAGGAGGAGGTTATGGAATTTTCTAGTCCGCAATTTTTAATTAATTACGTGTAGGAATAAGTTACAAACCGGAAATAAGTATACATTAACAATCAAGGAATTCGAAGACAATGGAGAGAGCTCAACAAATTCGCGATTTAATTAAAAATTGGGACAAAATCAGAATCGACGAAAAATGAGGTTTTTTTTTCTTGGAATTTTATACACCAATAGATCAACATTGGAATACCACAGAGCATAATAAAGGAATAGTACAACTTTGGACACCGATGGAGCTGGTCTTGCAATAGCATTAGCTGATGGACCATAATAAATATAATAATCAATCAATCAATCAACAATTGTGAGGTTTTGGGAAATTTTAATGACATTTGTTAGGTTTTTAAATATTTTTGTAACTTAATATTTCTAATTAATCACTCTAATTGTGAATCTTTTCAGGAAATTAATTGAGACACTATTTCCAAAAATCACGAATGGATTGAACAAAATAAAGATCTTCGAACTCTTCACAATACATTTAGGACTCGTTAATCCTCATTTACAGCTCGAACATTCAAGAAGATTAATTGCCACAATCTCAGACGAAATGATAAGCAATAATTTATTCGATTTGCTTTAAGAATGAGAAAGAAAAAAAAAAATAAATCCCGAAAGAAAAAGTCATTCATGAAAAATGAACAAGTAGAAGTGCTATGAATAAAGCCAAAGAAAGCAAAAGTCATGCTTAATATTTAGAATCATGTTTAAATTAAACTTGACAATGTGTTTATCTATAATGTGCAATATAATTTGCTATGTGTCAATAAAACTACAATCTATGAAACATTAAATGCAAGATTATTGTTTCAATTTTTATTTTATTTTATTCTCTTGCTTGATGTTGACAAGCCAAACATGCGAGAACGTGAAGCTTTTTTTTATAAAACGAAAGTTGGATTGTTGAAATTTAGTTTTTTTGGGGGTTTTGACGCATTTTTTAGTCATGAGATTTATTTAAGGGGTTGTACACTTAGTAGGTTCGTTTTTTAGGGGGTGAGGAGGATCTAGGATTTTGTAACAGGTAAGTTTTTTGCGTAACTTACCAAGTGTACGAAGAATTAAGAAGATTAGTTCAAAAATGAATATTTAACGATCATTTTGAATTCAAATTTGAATTTTTATAACTGAAAGTAAGTTGCTTGCCCCTTTTAAGAATTTTATAATTTTTATTTCATTTGCTCTTCAGCAGCTGATGTGTTAACATCTAATCAACATAAATCAAGTCTTTCGAAATCAATAAGTTTATTAAATTGCATTCCAAGCATCTAGTCAAGCATACAAATTTAATATTCATCATAAATCATCAAACAAACCACAAAAGCTCACTTAAAATCAATCAAAATCACATCAACCAATTATTTACGCATAAAACACTGCAAAACACCGCAAGTTCATCCATAAAACAGTTCATAAACCAATAAACTTATAGAAGCCAATAATACCTTGAACAACACCTTTCTTTCTACAATAACATGCTAAATAAATTGGTTCAACAAGTTGCTGAGGAAAAAGAAGAAAATTTTTGTGAGTTTTTTTCTTCTCATTTTGAGAGAACTAAAAAAGCTCCCGATGCTCAGTCTTCTTAAAAGCATCGATGAAAACGTACATCCTTTATACAGAGGAACTAAAACACAGAGAGGAAAATAAATTTATTGAAAGAATAAAAGTAGTGCGTAGTTTGTGAACAAAAAACAGGAAATTGATTAAAATACGTTTAATTAAAATAACTTGCGAGTGCTTAAATGTGAAAATATCAATCAACATGTCACTGATTATAGGAAATAATGTGAGCATTTTTGAAACAAATTTTGGTGCATTTTTAATAATTTAAATTTAAAAAAAGGAATTTTACTTTCATTATTATTTTGCTGTTGCTGTGTACATGCTGAATAAATTACTTTTTAGTAAATTACCGCAGCACTATGCAGCATATAAACAAAAAATAAATAATTGTTATTTTATTTACTATGGAAATTCTTCTTTTTATTTTGATTTTTTTTTTTTTTTTTTGCTTTCATTTTTCATCCCTTATTGATTTTCATGCACGTCTGCTTCTTTTTTGCTTTTGCGAACCTTTAACCTTTTTTTTCCTACAAAACTCCTCTCTCGGTTCGATAAATCGACTTTTAGTATTTTATTTCTCGTGCAAATCGACACAATAAGAAATTCTTTCGTTCCTTCCAAATCCATTTAATTTGAGTTAATTCATTCTTTCCGTGTTGGCTGTGCCTAAAAAAAGAATTAAGTAAATTAAAAAAAAAATCCAAAAAATTCTTCATCAAGTATAAAAAAAAATCCTTTTAGAGTTCAAATTTGGACGAGGCAAATGGCAATTTAATGGGAACAACATCAGCAATGATATCACCTCGAAATAACAATGATGAGGACAGTACATCAGAGTATACAGATCCAGAGAATTCAGCACCGACAGAATTACTTGCTGAATTTTTGACATCGATTATGAGAAAAGATTACGTTAATGCCTTAAAATATTGCAGAATGAGTAATTTATATGATAATTATTGCGTTGTGTTTGGACATGAAAATTAATTTTTTGCGCATTTGACTTTTTTTTTTTTGGTTCCATTTAGTTTTAGAGTTTGAGCCAAATAACAAGACAGCAAAGGATTTCTATCCAGAATTAATACAAAAAGTCAGTGAACGACAACAAGGATCATCGAGTGATCAAAGTGATGAGAATTGTAACTACACATCATCATTGGAACTCGTCGAAGACATCGATAATGAGATATTGGATAATGACATGATTGATGACGATTCGTCTTCCGTGACAAGCTCAAATTCCACATCAAATGGAAGTATGGATTTAAATTCATATTCTGATGAGGATGCAATGAATCAACAACCCGACCAAGAAGACCTGATTAATCAATTCTCATACAGCAGTAATAATTCGTCTAAATCAGATCCATTCCCAGAATCGATGAGCAGTTCCGAGTCAATTGATCATCGATTTAGTGGCAATTATTCTCCGTCTTTTTCATTCACAAGTCTTCTCCTTGAAGAGTCTGATGATGTTAATAACAATGAGCAATCTGCAAATCCAATACAGCAACAACAACAAAATCAACAGCAACCACACTCATCGTCAGAAATGAATCCATCAAGCTCATCCCCATTTACAAGTAAAATTGTTAACATGATTAGAAGAAAATTAAATTAAACGAAAAAAATGCAACGTGCAAAGAAGCCAGAGTTGCGATACCTGTGCACTGGTGTGAACCGTACAATTCCGTGAAAATTGTTAAGGGGCCGTTCACTTATGACGTTCATCAAAAACTTGGATTTTCAGACCCCTCTTCCCCCCTCTATCACAAAATCTTCAAACAAAAGAATTCTATTGTTTAAAATTGTCACACAGCCTCATACCCCCCTCCCCCTCTGAAAATCGGACATCATAAGTGAACGACCCCTAAGGTTTTTCTAATAAAGCCATACAAGTGCTAATAAAATCTTAAGCAATGTTATAAATTATCAAGGAATTGTACATTCTCACCTTTGCACAGGTGCCTGTTTCGCAACCCTATAAAAAAGCTATAAGATGAGGCCTAGATACATAGTCGACTGAATGATTTATTAATGAGTGTCTATATAAATTCACACGATGTCCTTAGTATATATTTTCTCATTTTTTCCCCTTTTCCTAATATTAATAACAAACAAAAAAAAAGAAGAGAGAAATTTATAATAAATAAATTATATCTGAATGTTGATAGATGGAACATATAAATTAGATATACCTCTGTCTAGTCCTTCGATTCATCGTTAGATATAAATATATTATATTATACTCGACATGAAAATGTTAACTTCATATTGTGAGATGCATATCATCAACCTTTATATCGTGAAAAAAAGAAATTCGCATCCATCATAATCGTTCGTTATCGACTTTCATGCTATAGAAGATAGAAAGAGGAATAGGAAAATGTAATTTGTTAAGTAGATGGAGTGATAAAGGCACTGAAAATAAGAAAAGAAGCACTGATGAAAAAATAATTGATTGGAGGTGGGTTTTAGGAGCACAAATGGGCTCGAAAATCAATTTTGCGATTTATAACGGTTTAAAAATATTTGAATTTTCAAATTTGACAAAAAAATAAGATTAATTGAACTTTAGGTTCAAAAATTTAACCTGGAAGCTTCCAAAATTCAAAAACTGAATTCGAAACATTTTAAAGTTCATAAATTGAACCTAAAAGCTTTCAAAGTTCAAAAACTGAACTTGAATACTTCCAAAATTTAAAAACTGAACTCGAAACATTTCAAAGTTCATAAATTGAACCTAAAAGCTTTCAAAGTTCAAAAACTGAACTTGAATACTTCCAAAATTTAAAAACTGAACTCGAAACATTTCAAAGTTCAAAAATTGAACCTGAAAGCTTTCAAATATTAAAATCAAGAAATACCTAAATTTTCAATTTTTTTTTTTCAAAATTCAAATTTGAATAAATGTATCAGATTTTTAGGTTCAAAATTTGAACTCAAAATTTGAAATTTAGACAGTTTGTAGAATTAAAGTTGTGAATTACGAGCTTTAATGTTCTAAAATAAAATTTACTTTAAAATTACCTATTAAATTTTAAAAACTTTAAAATATGAAAGATTTCAAATAAATTAAAAATGATAAATAAAACTGAGCCCGAAGAAATCCAAATTTCCCTCCAAAAAAATTAAAGTAGAACCAACAAGCAAATAAAAACATGAAAAAAAGAAATGGAAAAGACTTTGTAATTATTATCCTAAATAAAAAAGATTTTATTTATTTTCTGTGAAATATTTTCTTGCATTTTCAATTTCACGTCATTAAATGTTTACACAAAAAACATCTTAACATAATTTTTTTATATTTTACATAAAAAAGAGTCAGTTAGTTAATGTTATTAATAAAAATAATTAGTCACTTCTACATTGGTTGTAATTTTCAGATTGCGCAATGTGATGAAGAAATTTCATATTTTTTGCAGTGAATTTAAATAATAAAATTTACATAATTTACGTGTTAGTAGAACAGAAAATCCCCATGATATTTATTTCCAATCTGAAACTAGTAATTGCGAGTAACCGTGAGCATAAATTAAATTATGACATTAGATTAAAAAATTTTCCACGACCATGTTGCGCAATTTTACTGCATTGAAATTTCCCTGTCACTTAATAAAGTAAAGATGCATAATTTTACATAGAAACATATTGTAAAACTTTAATATATTGTTTATGGCACGAAAGCTTGCCTTTGCTTTCCTCAAAAAAAAAAAAAAATATTTTCATTCTTCCTGCAAAAATTTCTAATTTTTTTTTTGTCTCTAACTGCTTTTAATCAACAATTCATTCTTATATAAACTCGTAGAATATTCAATCTTAATGGGAGGAAAAAAAAAAGTTTTTAGCACCTTTCGTAATTTATTTCCAATTTTGAATAATTTATTGTAATTGTGCAAATTTTTCACCTTTTGATTCTTTCAGCTTCCGCACCTTCAAATTTAATATTCTTATTCCAAAAATCTTTTAAAGATCAAAAATAATTTCATTTTTCTAGTATCAATTATGTTCTCAGTCCTACGGATCAATTTTATCAATTTTTTTTTAGATTTAAACTTTTATATATTTTAGGTTAAAGCTGGTTGAAATCTGTTGGATATGATTTGGAACCTTACAAATTATTTTTTAGATGAGGAATTGTATGGTTTTAAAAGTTTCAGAGCTTTTGAACCTCAAAAAGCTTTTTCAATTTTTTTGAACTTCAATAAGCTTTTTTGAGAGCTTTTTGGACTTTTTCAAAAAAATTTTTTTGAACTTCAATAAGCTTTTTTGAGAGCTTTTTGACTCTTTTTTAAAAAAAATTGAAATTCGATAAGATCTCACAATGGTCTGAAATCGAAAAAAATGTTCAAAAATACAAAAAAGTCATGTCTTTTAAACCTGATCTTTTGAATGCTCGAATCTAAATCATAAACTGATGCATCTTCTGTGAAAATATCAGCCTTCTAATCGATGTCTAACTCTTTAAATCATTAACGAAAGTCATGAAAAATTTGTTTACAAAAACACCATGAAAAAGTTTTACAAAAATGTTCCACTTTCTATTGTTTGATTTATGTTCAAATTACTGTCAATAGCTTAATTAACATACAAAATTTATGTTAAGACTTATAAATCATTAGCCAAATGCTTTATCATTAGGGAAAGTGCAATTAAAATTTTAAAAATTTTCAAAACTTTAAATGTCCATAAGTTAAAAGCGGGTTTCTCAGGGTCCGTGAAACCTACCAGAATCCAAAGATTGAGTCTTAATTTAGCTTCTAATCATACTCTGGTAATGCCGTTTTATGCCGTTTTCTTGATATTTGCATTTTAATTTCACTTGTTTTTCAAAATTTTTCCATACAAATTTGCTTGTGCACAAAATTTTTTGAGAAACAATTTAAAATTTTTAATGAAAAATCATGTTTATCCTTAATATTATTAGCTCATATTTTCAGTGATGTATGATTAAGACATGACAAAGCTATTGAAACTTTCAAAATAAGGAAAATCAACTAAAACTTTGGGACCTCTAAAGTTTCCACCAAAATATAAATTTTGAACATTTTTTTCGATTTCAGACCATTGTGGATCTTTTGAGAGCTTTTTGAACTTTTTCAAAAAAGTTTTTTGAACTTCATTAACCTTTTTGAGAGCTTTTTGAACTTTGGTTAAATTTTTTGAACTTCATTAAGCTTTTTTGAAAGCTTTTTGAACTTTATAGAATTTTTTGATTTTTTTTTCGATATTTTTCAGTTTAAATTTTCAAATTTCATCCAACTTTAACCTCTACTTTGTGGAGTATATCTCACAAATTTCCAATAAAATCTCTCTACATTGCATTTTTAAAATGTTATCAATATACTCTTTTTATCTTTAATGATATGAAAAATAAAACGAAGAAAATATAAATTTCTAGTACCGAAGAAAATAATGAAAAAAAAAAAACATCTAAGTCCATTGAAAAAATTTGGCACACATACATACTATTATGTTGTTTCTTTTGGAAAGATTCTCTTCTTCATGCTTGTGTACAAGTTTTCTATCAAAATATATTTTATTATTATTAATATTAAAACTCTTTCTTTAACTGGGTTTTTTTATGATTTTTTCTAACTTTCTAACCATTCAGCTTATTATTTTTGTTTTTGGAAATGAAAAGGAATTAATTTTTTGTTTTGCTTTGGATCAGCTAAAATAGGCAAAATGAATGAAAATTCGATTTTTATGTTAATCTTGTATTACGTCAAGTTTTGTGTTTTAATTACCTTCTCATGCAACTTAATCAATAAATTAATTTGTAAACCTAATTTTGATTGTTAATTATCAGTAATTGATTAATTATTTCGACCAACTTATAATCTAAAATGCCTTAATTCCATTTTAGGAAGTAATGCACATAATCTGAGTGAGATATTGCTGAGAAGTGGATTTTTATTAAGTTTTTGAGGGTTTTTTGAATTTTAAGAATTTCAAAATATTGAATTTTGTCAATTTAGACGAACTTTTATCAGATTGTCAACAAATTGAAGCTTTTTGAACTTTACTAAGCTTTCTCAAACTTTTGATTCAAATTTTTGAACTTTTTTGAGCTTATGATTCAAATTTTTTGTTCATTTTTGAACTTTAACGAATCTTTTTCAATTTTTTTAAAAATTTTAACGGATTTTTTAATCTTTTAGCTCAAATTTTTGAACTTTTTGCTGCATTTTTTGAATTTTTGGTTTAATTTTTTGAATTTTTGCTGCATTTTTTGAACTTTAACGAGTTTGTTTTCAGACTTTAAAAATTTTTGAATTTTTGTTCATTTTTGAACTTTAACGAGTTTATTTTCAAACTTTATAAATTTCTAAATTTTTAACGGATTTCTTCAAACTCAAAATTCATCTTTTCAGCAATTTCCCACTCAAATAAGAAACTTAATGTACAAAAATATATTGATTGTACTTAGTGAACTAAAATAAAATTACTTTTTGCCTTCATCTTACTGCTTGATACTCAAATAATTATAAAATAATAAAGGATTTAGGTCAATAATAAAATTATGTGTGTATATGTGTGTTTGTGTTATGTTATAATTAATGCTGCTTTTAATGAATGCAAATGAGTACCAGAATTTTCTTTGTCATAATTTGTACGGTCATTCTCACTTGATGTTAATTTCTTTCTCATATTCATCATCATAAAATATTTTCACATAATCTTCTTATTAGTTGTCAAAATGAAGGACAAGATAAGTTCTCACTTTTTAGCGTATTTTTGCAAAAAATGACGCTTATAGTTTCACTTTGTTCGGCTGGCTGGTTCAAGGCTGGATGAGCTCTGAGATCTCAGAAACCAGGCATAGTTAAGAGTTCTGTTATGATGAATTATCTTTCTACTATCGAGTTATTCCGGTATCGCTTATTAAAAAATCGTTAAACAATCTACAATTCCTGTAATCAACGATTTAACATTAAATAAGGAAAAAAATTGTTGAAAACCCCTCGATAAAAATTTGAATTTTTTTCGACCGTTGGAATTTAAAAATTTTTTGACCGTTATTTTTGGTCAAATTTTTTTTCCTTTCTTTTTGAAAGGTTTTGTATTTATCATCAAAAAAACAGACTTTTTATGCATAGAGCATGCTAGAAAGACGGAATTTAATAGTTTTTGTTACTATTGTACAGTTTTTTAAAATGGTTTTGTAATTCAAAAAAGTTTCTATTTAATCGATTTCTGATCGCTGCGACAAAAATGCGCTTTAGTCCCTCGATTAACAACACGAGGACTTTGAACATTTTTTTTTTGTTTGTATTATTAATAAACTTTTTGTTTTTGTTTACTTATTGTTATCTCTTCTCTTACATAAACGATGAATATTGAACTTTTTTTTTTATTCAGTCAGTGCAATGATGTTAAGTGATTTAAACTTAATATCACTGATCATTCGCATTATTTCGACTTATAAAATTTGTCGTTTGATCGATCGTCATTTGTTGATATCGTGAATGCTGTGATATCCTCTCCATTATGCATGATGATGATAATCTGGCTTCTGCATCATGATCCCAACATTCTTCAATTGTATCAATTATCGCACTTAATCCCTGCAATATAAAAATCATTGATGAATATGACAAGTTCCAATTTAAATCATATCCAATACTTACATTATGATTCCTCCATTCATCATAAATTCTTGGACGTATTTTCTTGGCGGCAATATTTTCCTGCATTTCCTCTAAAGTTGGATGTGGTCCAAGTTCATTTTCGAAAGGCAATTGATATTCTGTAACAGGTCCACCATGAGCCGTACAACGTGATACCAACTCCCATAATACTAAGCCACAAGCATATACGTCAATTCTCAAGAATGAGTCGCGATTGAAGTTTATTGCTCCTTCTGTGAAAGTGAAAGAAAATAAAAGAAATTGTTGGGGTTAATTTAATTTCATAAATTAGTTCATTGTGTCTGGAGTTGAGTAGGTGAGTAGGAAGAAGTTCAAAATGGTTCAATATATTGAAATGTAATTTAACGGATTTTTGAGATTTAAATTTGAAAACCGTACACAAGTTTGAATTTTATATTTAAAACCTTATAAATTATTTAATTTTGTACTTAAATCCATACAAATGCTTCTAATTAAATCCTTACAAATGTTTCTAATTGAAACCTTACAAATGTTTCTAATTGAAACTTTACAAATGTTGTTGTTGTTGTTGTTGTTGTTAATTATATTTATTAAGGTCCATCAGCTTAATGCTATTTAAAGACCGTAACCTATTCCATTAAATACCTTACAATGACCATAATGAAGATAATTAAGAAGAAGAAGATTATTAAACTTTACAATATTATTTAGGAAAGCAGTCTAATAAGAAAAATTATTCAATTTGCACAATATCCAGTAAAGTCGAGTTATATTTTTTACTATTCCGATTTTGTAGAACTCCAAAAGGCATCAAACAGTTGATGAAAACCTCTTTTCCACGATTTATGGCCACACACAAAAACCATCGTTTTATGTCAGTTCTCCTCGTCTGTCGATGCTCAAATCCAATCAGTAACAACTGACAAAAAGAATCAAATCCTCAAGTGGCAAACAATCAAAATCCACTGCATCATTAAAACTCCTTGTAGCAATCACCTAACTAGATCCATTGGTAATACACATCCAACTTTTGTCATATTCCAATTTAAAGATTCCGTTGATAGTTACTTATTATATTTTTTGATTTACAATTTCCATTTTTGTCAATGAAGATCCAGTTAACATCAGCTGGTCGAAAGAGGCCCAGCACACTTAAGGCAAAACACAAAAAATCCTCCATGTACAGAAATTCTCCTCTAACAGTCGATGATCCTGATCTAATTTTTGTCTCAATGTTGATTTATTGTCGTATGAAATTCCGAAAAGTTACAATTCCATGTTATCGAGGTTAAGTTTGATACTATTTTAATTTATCTCCAAATTCACTATTAAATCGCGACTTTTTTGAGTTTTCTTCATGGTTATATTGTTCCTTTGTTCTTTATGTTCACTTTTATCCAGTTTATGACTAGTTCCTACACGTAATTAACAGGAATTTGAAGAAATTGACAATTCCACAACCTCATTGTTCGGAGGCTTGGAGAAAACTCAACTTTACAAATGTTTCTAATTGAAATCTTACAAATGTTTTAAAATTAGGAATAAATTTTTTAAAGTTTTGAAAACCGTTCAAATGTTTTAATTTTCAAAACCTTTCAAATATTTCTAAAAGTCAGTTAAATTTTCCTAAACATTCACCAATCAAATTAATCTCACTCTATGTGCTTCAAATCACGTATCAACATATAAATGCCACTTTTTTGTAACACAATTCAAACAGGTGTAGGATGAAATTACAGAAATATGAGAATAAACTCAAAAAATAGACAACAAGCAGAATTCTTACCTAAAATTTCCGGTGCCATATAACGACGAGTTCCAACTTGTCCATGAACATCACCGCATGGATTATTAAAGACAAGTGCAAGACCAAAATCAGCAATACAGGCAGTTAAGTCAGATTTAAGTAGAACGTTTTTACTCTTAAAATCACGATGAGCAATAGCTGGCTTTAATTCTTCCGTACGATTTCCAGGAATTTCTTCATGTAAATGCATCAAACCACGTGACATAGATTCAGCAATTTTACAAAGTTCTTGCCATGTAACGGTATGTGACTTTAAATAATCACATAATGAGCCATACGTATGATATTCAGTAATTAACCAAAATTCTGTTTTTCCATCTTGAAAAATATGCTTTTCAGCTCCAATAAAATGCAAAATATTTGGATGATTCATTCGTGGTAGTTTATAAATTTCCTGTTCAGTTATCCATGAATTTTTATCTTGTGTCGGGAAGACTTTAACAGCAACATCATCATTCTTCATTTTACCCTTCCAAACAATACCAAATCGACCATGTGCCTTAATTTCCTGTAATTCAATTGGCCTAATTGCCAAACATTGTGATGAAATTGAAAGTTCTGGTTCCATTGTTGGAATTTCATTGAAAATTCCATTCTTACGTTGATACAAATATTTAAAGACGAAACAGAATCCAACAAGTGAAAGTAATAGAAATGATGCCAAGATATATTTTTTTGTATCATTTGACTCTAATTCTTCCTCATTTTCGTCTGCTGGTGTTGTTGATGGTTCTTTATAAATTGGATTCCATCTAAATTTACTATTGCACATGTCTTCCTTACAACAACAAAAATTATTGCTTGTACGATTAAATTCAGTATCAATGCACTCATGTTGGTCACAATCTTGTGAGATGAAGCAATCCTTCATTTGAACTTCTGGTTTATCTGAATTATTTCCATGATGCCATAATGTAAAGCATCCTTGTCGTTTACCATGTGATGCTGGACATATCTTTGTTGTCTCATTGCATTCGCCTTTATCATCGCAGTCTTTTTTCTTATAATATTGGCATGTGATTGTCAATTCTGGATGATATTGATCCTCATCGTGCTCCTCATGATCATGATCGCCAAATGAATTGCTTGGTAGTGTCAATACATCTTGAACGATAAATAATATAAATTTATATTAATTAATATCAGCTATAGATCAATGTTAATAATAACAAGATTTACCAGATATAAACAAAAATAAAATTAGACATATTGTTGATCGCAGCATTATCATTTAATTTCCTTCCTTCTTCTTATTTTCAGATTTTTTTTTTCTCTTTTTTTTTATTTGTGTATATGTATTTTTTTTTTCTTTTTCTTTTACTATCTGCTTCTTTTTTTACTATAAAGAGCCTGCTTTATGCATACAACAACAAAAAATTTATATATTTTTTGAGAAACTTTAATTTACACTTTTTAGCACTTTGTCCGCATCCATCAGTCACTAATCCATGTTATTATCATTTTAGATATGTTTAAATACAATAATATTATATTTTAATGAAATTTAAATGACAAATACTATGATATAATTATAAAAAATGATTTTAAATCATTCAAAGCTCTTCACTATTTTTTATTGTTCACTGTATCACTGTGGTAAGGTGTAGGAAAAAAGTTTTTGAAATGATTGTGAACGGTGGAGATAATTTAAAATTTAATCTTCAATTTTTACTTTTTTTTACTGGTTATTCATTTTAATTGTGATTGAATGTCTTATTTGTTAATAAATTTCTCAAAATTTAAAAACTTTTTTTTTTTCCAAAACTCAGTCATTAACGACTGAAATAAATTTGAATTATTTTCAAAAACTTTAACGGTTTTCAAAAATTCAAATTAATTTAAATTATTTTTAACCGTTACGACTAAGCTTTTTGAACTTGAAATTGTTGCTGAAAAAGCATCAAAACTGATCAACAACATAAATTTTCATGCAATTTAAAAATCTAAAATTCAGATTTCATGAAAAATATTTTTTTAATTACAACTTTAATTCCAATAATTTAAATCCATCCAGAAAAATCCTTAACAACATCTCTATTCTCGATTCTCATACGTCTTACAGCACTTGCCTGTCCTTTTGGAACGATTCTTCTCCTTGAATCTCTCTTTTCTTGTGCTGTCATTGCCTTCTTAACTCTATCAGTTATTACAGTTGGTGCTATTGTTGATGCTGTTGTCGAATAGCTTCTTTGACTTCGAGCATCCGAGAGAACTTTTCGGACCATTTTCATTCTGTATTCTCGTGAATTTGGATCTAAATCTTTTAATTCATCGTCAAGTTCTGGTACTTCAAGATCATTGGAACTGATTGATTCTCCTGATTCTGATTTTGTGTCTTCTTCTGGAACTGACTTTGTTTCTTGTGTTTTAGGCTTTTCTGTTATTTTTAAATCTGACAGAGCATCCTTAAACTCATCTTCGTCTTCAAATGCTTTGTCAAATTCTTGACATTTTGACATTGATTCCATGTACTTCATTATTCCACTATTTTTACTTTCTGACTTCTTTTTGACAGATTCTTCTGAATATTTAACTTCTTGTTCGACTTCCTTTCTGTACTCATCTAATGCTTCCTCATTTTCATTAAATTCTTCATCTGATTCCTGCTCAGATTCATCTTCATTCTCATCCAATTCCTCTGGATGATATTCTTGCATTAAATCTTCTTCCATTTCTTTTGTGAATCCACTGCATGCAACTTCTATGTCCAAATTATCATCACGTTCTAAATCCTCAAATTTTGGATAGTCTTCACTTTCATATCCAAATTTCTTTTTAAATAAATCTCTAACTCCATTTACATCACGTTCGAAGAACATTTTAGCACTTTCGTGTGATGTTGATACCATTTGTGGGAAATCAATAAGAATTGGTTTTGCATCGTCTGTGACCATAATATTGAATTCATTAAAATCTCCATGAATAACACCACAATTTCCAAGTCTGACAATCAAGTTCATAAGATCGTCGTACAATTGCTCAAGATCAATAACTTCATGAATTTGTGCTAGAGGATAGCCATTTATAAGTTCCATAATTACACAATGTCTATTGAAATCGACTGGTCTAGGTACTGGAAATCCACGATCATATAAAGCTTTCATGTATGCAAATTCACGAGTAGCTGAAATTCTTGAAAGATACAGCCACGAAATCTTCTTCCTTTTTCCATGATAATCGCGCTTATTTCTAACATTTCTGAAACATACACGACCAAGTCGATGCAATTTTAAGCACAATTGTGTTCCTTCATCATCAGAAACTGTATAAATATTTGATTCCTTGCCAACACCAATTTGCGTGCCGAATGAAGATATTGAACCTCGCAATGTTAATGTTTTTAGTGCTAAATAATCATATCCCATGTTTGTCAAACGAAATCCATCATCTGAAATTAAATAATTGATTAAACCTTTGAGATCCAGCAAATTAAATAATTTTCTTACATTTTGCTCCTCTTTCATAACTGACAAGCTTCTGTTTGCACAATTCTTTCAGTAATTTATGTACACCTCCTGATTTTAAGTTGGCAACAACAGCAACCATCGATCCTGGACATAATTCATGATTTTTCGACAACATTTCAATCTGAAAGATTTTTATTTACATTTTAAGTCCATGTGATTCTAACAAAATTGGATTTTTGTCATTAAATAGGAATTACTTACAGCTGTTAATACACGAAAATCCTCCTTGGATAGATACCGTAATACGGTAACATTTAATTTACCCATTATTGCGTATTAAACTGTTTAATTCAATAAATATCAAAATAATATTTTTGACTTGTGATGAATTTAGGGTTGAGTAGCTTATTATGAGATGTTGAATTTGCTGAACAATATTTTGAATTTCAATTGACCGTTACTTTTAACGGTTTTTTTCTCAAAAAATCAGCATGTTCTTAAAGAACTTATTAAAACTTGATTTTCTTTATCAATGTCCTGTATATATCATCTAGCCTCTAAAATCCTTCTTGACTTAAAAATAATCCGTTAACAACCATAAACAAATTAGTCACAGAGAAAGATCATCGTCTCCATCGAGTATTGACATACCAATCATCACTAAAATACATCAGGTAATGTGATCATCTTAAAATCCATAAGTTATAAATTTTTATAAATGAGCACTTAAAATGTTGTAAATTTAAATCCTTGAGCTGTTCAAGGATTACTCTGATGTCTTTTCAAGTGTAGAAAGCAAACCTGACACAATCAATTAGCCATAGACACGAATATCTCCAAAAAAATAAAATTCAAATCACTCACATGCTTTGAAAAATTAATGATGCTGCAAAACGAGCCTATTGACAGAAAGCCATGCAAACATAATTACACTTACCATCATGCATACAATAGATTTTGTAAGATCCAGTGAGATCAAAGCAATGCTGCTTACTGCGTGTATTCATCTATCATTGTTCTAAAGTTACTGACAGCTAATGATTCAAACAGTATGTGAACAAGAGAATGTCATAAAGTAGTGTTACATAGTAGCTTGATGGATGAATTGCTTGACATGTCCAAAAAATAAAAATGGTAATCAAGAGAAATGACACTGATCCATGCAAATTTTATTTTATTTTATTTATTTATTTTTTTTTTTTTTTTGGAAATTTTCTTCAATGTTGATCAGCTGTAATTTTGAATCAAGAAGAGACGATAAGATGACGAAAATGACAAAGATAATGACCTGAGAAATTTGAATGAATATAGCCGCTTAATAAATGAGATATATAATTTTTATGAAAAAAGAAGATAAATTCTTCTCAAAAATATTTTGTTGGAAAGTTTTAGGAGATTGACGCTGTAAGATAATCGAAAATGTGTTTTGAATATATCTACAGGGCGAAAAGAGACTTGGAATCAGAAATTTTCGTGTCACTCTTTTGACAGTTTTTGGCTACTTTAAAGAAAATAACATCCAGTAATGAAAAAAGATCCAGAAGTAAGCAATCTGCTATAAAGCACAATTAGCAAATGATTGGCATAAGCATTTAATATTATTACATTATTATAAAGCAGTTATATACAAATTATATTCATGCTTAACTAAATACAGAATCATGCCTACATTATGAGCTTAGTCTACTTCATTATGAGCATAAACCAATGCATAACATTAATTCATGACAGCCAAATAACATAAAATCAAGTAATTATTTCCATGATCTTTAGTCATATTTCAATAGTCACTCATGTTCCAAGGCTGTTAATTGACAGCTAAGTACAGGTTAAATAAAATACAGCACCTGTTCAATGTCGGGTTAATTTCATTGAACCAGAAATTTTTTTAAAGATAGATTTGCTGACAAAAGTATCTCCAAATGGTGTTGTTGCAATAAATTTTTTAGACTTGATAAATGGACTGTGGCATATTGACATGAAGGAATACACAATGAGCTTCTATTAACAGCCCATTGTGAGCACGTCATTAATTTTGATACCAAATGAAACGACTAATGATTTGACTGTTTTTAGACATTCCTAGATGTTTTTTGTGGCTGGAATGGTGAGCTAATAGTTCAGCTGGCATTAAAAAAAGATTTAACACTTGATTCTACTCAAAATAGAATATTTTTGCATTCTAACCTATAAAATATTTCAGAATCCACGAAAATCAACATCCAAAACTCTGTTATTCACTTACATAATTATCGAAGATGTGCATCGGAAACAATAGAAGCTACTCAATCATCACAGTTTGCCGTTTGTCATTTCATTGTTACAAACAGCTTTACTTAACTCGATTGTCTTGTGCCTCATAAATAAATCGAAGACAATGTTGTATTTCCGGAAGTGTGCATGTAAGTAATGCTCAGTTTGGGGTATTAATTTGAGTTTTATTGCTGTTATGTTGATGGCAGGTTTGGATTGAGTTTAAGAGCTAGTTTTGGTTTGAAATATGTTTAAAATGGCCATTCAGAGACTTATAAGTCTCCACGTCCAAAATATCTTCTGGAACCAAAATTCAAAGCATTAAACATTGGATAATCTCATTACTTATTACAAAACAACTTAATCCCCAAAAAATGACTCGATTCTTAAGCTTTAAAAGCTTAATATTCCATATGTCACTGCAAGAAAGTGACAAAAATTTCGTAATCGAAATTTAAAGTGAATTTTACATTTATTTTATTAAAATCGTCATTAAGAAATGTAACGCGATTTTCATATTTAAATTTAAGTCAAAATCACCCAAAATTATAATGAAATTGATAACTTTTCGCTTTAACGATCTTCTGGAATTTAAAAAGTAACGAATTTCTAAAATTTAAATTATTGTTGCTAAATTATAATAACTTTATAGCATTTTTATAGCAAATGTTTTAACGGTCGTCTAAAATTTGAATTTTATAGCAAATTTTATATCTTCATCCCCTTTTTTATAAATTTCAATTTAACCTTGAATTTTGTACGGGAAGAAGGAGGAAATTTTAAGTAAGGAAAATATTATTAAATAATCGATTTAATTTAATGAATTATAATACAATTTACAGCAAATCTCTAAATAAAAGAAAAAACATCAAAAAGTTCAAGTCCGATTGAACATAAGGAAAATTTCTTTTATATTTTTGTGAACTTCATTTTTTCCCGTGACAAAAGTTTGTTAAAATTTCACTTTTGTTTAAATTTCTTTTGTTAAAATTTCACTTTATTGGCGTTGGGATCATCCTGGAAGATTTGAGGAGATCATTTAAGGACCTGGAATCCTGGATATTAGAAATTTCGACTGAGTAAGCCGGAATTTATTGCTGGAAGCAAGAACAGGTGGAAACAACGTGAGTTTTGAGAGATCCACGAGGCGTATTGAGCAAGTGAAGTCTAGGAAACTTGAGACGGTGTTTCACGAGGAATTAAAGCAACGATTAGGAAGCACATCAAGGGGTGAGCTAGTTATCGGATTATTTATCGTTATTTGCTTTAAATTTGAGAATTTAAAGCATTAAAGTGCAAATTTTATCTACTGGAAGTGGTGTGGTCAAAAATCCAACACCCAGTCCACATTTTAAAGCTGAATTGCTTGGATAAAGTCGATTGTGATTAGTTAATCTTGCGAGATTAAAAGCAATCGCATTTAGTGCTAGAGTTCCAACATTTGGGTTGGCTAGACTAATCAATTAACAATTATTTGTTTTATTCTATTGGTGAATAGTTAATTAGAGATTCGCGCAACACAATAGGAATGGAAATGCAGTCAGGATTTGACGAATTATTGGAAACAATGTGGTTTCGTGGGAAATCATTGGCAGATGAGCTACAAGAAGAAACAAATGCTTATTTTTTGGCCACTGGATGTTACAGTCTGGACGTAACATTGTTTAATCAAGAGGAAGATCCATGGATGAATGGATATTATAATTATGACGAGAGATTACAACATTTAGGTCATAACGATTACAAAGTATTAGACAACAGATCAAACGATTGTCAAGTCTTACAAATGGATTCACAATCTGAGTTGTCATCAATTCTCACTAAGCTAGAAGAAGCTGGTGAGATAGAACTGCTTCAACGTTCGATAAGACAATCGAAGCTTGATGAGAAGAAAGCAGAGGAATCAACCAAAAGATTAATGGCTGAACTTGAAGATCAACAAAAGAAATCAAGAGAAGCTGAGATAGAAATTAATAATTTACGAAGGCAATTGGAATTATTGCAAGCTGGAAGTTTTATTCAAGCACTTCCAACAACAAAATGTACAAAGACAACAATTACAAATGAATTATCATTTAGGCATGTAGATGGAAGTAAAGACACAATTGATTCTATTAATGCTGAAGAAGGTGTTGCCGTAGAAGTTGTCGTTGCTTGTTGTGCTGTCGATCCAGAAGAGGACGTACGACAGTACAAAGTTGTTCCAGTTTCGAACAACTTTAGAAGTTCATCAAGTCTTGAACATAGTGATGAATTGTTCCAGATGAACTCAACTGGACCAGATGGAGTGGTCGTCAATTATGCTATTGGCGAAAGTGAAGTCTCATTGGTAAATGTTAGAGTGAGACAAACAATTAGATTGGGTGATGAAGAAGTCGATGGATCAACATCAACTAAGATTGAATGGACAGTCTATGGTGGATCATCGTCATTGAAAAGTCCAAAATCAAATCAAATTGAATCCGCAATTATCAATTTGAGTAACAAATCTGTTGAGTTAGAAGAAACTCAACAGAATATTAAACAAATTAATCTAAACCCACTAAAGAAACCAGAATCACATGAAATTTGCACATTTAAATCCGATTCTAGTTCAAAACCTTTTCAGACATATGATGCGAAACAAAATGAAGCATATATGCACTTTAATCCTAATTCCGATCGTTCTGCTCTTATATTTCATACAGGTCGATGTCAATTAAGTGGAACTGGAAGTTATTGGTGGCAAATCATGCGTATCAAGCATGCACTGGATCCAGGAATTGGACATTATCGTATATCATTTCCAAACGCACAACCAATGATCAGAATGAATTCGTTGGATGATTTTGTCTCGTCTGGGGAGATTTTGTCACTGCAAGAAAGTGACAAAAATTTCGTAATCGAAATTTAAAGTGAATTTTACATTTATTTTATTAAAATCGTCATTAAGAAATGTAACGCGATTTTCATATTTAAATTTAAGTCAAAATCACCCAAAATTATAATGAAATTGATAACTTTTCGCTTTAACGATCTTCTGGAATTTAAAAAGTAACGAATTTCTAAAATTTAAATTATTGTTGCTAAATTATAATAACTTTATAGCATTTTTATAGCAAATGTTTTAACGGTCGTCTAAAATTTGAATTTTATAGCAAATTTTATATCTTCATCCCCTTTTTTATAAATTTCAATTTAACCTTGAATTTTGTACGGGAAGAAGGAGGAAATTTTAATTAAGGAAAATATTATTAAATAATCGATTTAATTTAATGAATTATAATACAATTTACAGCAAATCTCTAAATAAAAGAAAAAACATCAAAAAGTTCAAGTCCGATTGAACATAAGGAAAATTTCTTTTATATTTTTGTGAACTTCATTTTTTCCCGTGACACCATATTTACAACAATTCATCGTTTATGTAACTTTTTATGTCTATTTTCATTCAAATTTTGTTCACAGTAACAACAAGCAAATGTAAATGTTGTCATGGGAATATACCCGAAATAAAAAATAAACCAAGTCAGCCATATCAACGTCACATAACAAAATGCACACGCGTGTACAAGTATGCGGCAAAATTTTGAGCGGGAAACAAAAAAATAATATTTTACGGAAACCAGTCCATAAGGATGTAAATATGGGTACTACATTTATGTCGTCATTACATCACCTCCAGTCTTAAGAAACCAAAATTGTACATCTTTTTCACACGCAATAAAATTGCCTAATACAATAATTAGAGTATATATCGATGAGATAATGCCAATAATTCAAACATAAAAATTGTATCGAAAGACTTCGATAATTGACCTAATAACAGCTCATAAGCATCAAATAAAGCAGGAAGTAAATTGTTGAGTATCAATTATGAAAGAAAGAAAAATATGAAAAGCCACTTACATTTGCTTATAAATGTACCGGTATGTGTGGATCTATAGATCATAATAATAATATTAAGCATGTTAATATTCGAATCGATGGCTGAGACCTCAAATGAAAGAGAAATGTATGATGATGATGAAGTAGCAGAAGCATTTTTGTAATCACACGACGAAGAGACGAAATGAAAAAAAAAATCATTTCACTTTCAAAGATTCCAGGCTAATCGACTCTGGTGGGAATTTAGATATGATAAGATGTATTGGATGTAGATTTTTAGGTACGTGTTTATTTATTTAATTTTTATCCATTTTTATAGAGAGAAGCTAGCGACAGAGCCATGTTCAGACGCCAACTAAGGAAGGCAATTGATCTAAGTGATCACAATTGATCTGTAAAACCAGTGATGTATGTATGTTTAATTTTTACGTTTGGTAATTACGTACGCTTTTGGGTTTTACGTACGTAAACGTAAAATTCAACAAAACAAATTTCAATTCTCAATTTTAAATGCTCAGACTAGACAACAATCTCATGCCTGCCAAAAAACGTAAAAGTGAAACTACCTTGTTGCCGAAGATAAATTTTGTATTTTCTACAAGTGACAATGAGAAACATATGCTTACTTGCTTACACATACACACATGGACCGATGAAAACAAAAATATATATTGTAGGTCTAAATGCTCTCCGCCAAAACACTTTCTCTGGCGCATATTTTTGCCTGTCTTTAACTTTTTTGTTGTCGATCTCACTCATGTACTCTGAATATAGGTATCGATATAAAGACATGAAAAATGATGGTTACAAGATTTTTTTATATACATTTCTTTTCCTTCATCTGGTTTTGGACACTCATTGATGGTAAATCATTGAATAAATATGCAATAAAATGGCATAACGTGGAGGAAGATACGAGCACCAATGTTGTTATGCTGCATGTAGCATTTTCATTGGAAAAAAATGGTATAAAAAGAAAGAAAGAAAGAAAAACTTGTTTTTATATATTCATGTTTTATTGACCTTTTCTCTATATCTACTTCATAAGCTTCTGTCCATATCCATTCATTTTATTTTTATTTTTTTTTTCGTTCCTTATCATTGCTTGAAATGTATATTATGAAGTATAAATATATGGACGAGATGCGATATGTTTTAATGATGATGCAAAGAAAATATTATTACATCAATCATGTACGAACATAGATTATGAATTTATGGTTTATGTGATTAATGATCCATAATGTATTATATACTTTGATGTTGCTTCGCAAAGATGATAGTCAGTCTTAATAATCATCTTGTGCATTTGCAGTATTGCACATCAAATTCGCCAACATGAAACTCCAATTTTAGAATTGAATTAATGAATTCAGAATTTGATTTACTCAAGAATTAATGAATTGCTAAGCAATCAAGAAGCATGATAGTCTATCTAAAATTCCGAAATTTGTAACTTTTTTTGAGAATTTGAATTTTAACTTCCATTAAATATTTGAAAATTCAATATTTTAAATTTCAAAATCTCGTTAAATTGTAAGATAAAAAATTAATTACCTAATAGAGCAAAATTCTTACGTATTTTTCAGTTCACAACTTCATCAAAATTCCACCGACCCCCCAAAGCGTCCATAAAAGCACATTTGCTTTGCAAAACTGAACCAAAAATAGAATTAGATATTCATGGAATGTCGATTTCATTGTGTAGTAGTCGATCGATCATGACAACAACAGCACTCGATCGTTTACGTTTGCGCCAAATATTTTCATCTTTTGCGTTGTCGTATGATCTGTGAACGAGGTATGTACACACATAAAATCCATGTTAAAAAAATACTTGTGTGTCATTGAAAAGCTTTGAATTAATTACAATTTTTAAAATGTATAAATTGAAAAACAATTATTTTAAAAAATGTGGAATTTTCAAATCTAAAAGCTCTTCCATCATTTATGCATAATTACACATGAGTTTGATGCCTGGAATGCGATCAGCATGTCTTACAAATTTGTTCCGTTTACAGATTAATTTCTGAAATATTTACTTTTTTCACATATTAAACATCAACTAAGTTTAAATAGAAACAGCATAAAAACAAGCAGCTGATGATGTGCAGATAAATTACCGCATACTCTGGTTATGCTTTTTTATGCTTTAAATCTCATTATTTTTGCTTATATGTATGTATGTTTACGTGAGAGAGTTAGAAATAAATGTAAAAGATTTTCAATACCTTTAGAGCAAGTTTAACGCGTTCATGCAATTTTTTCTACTCTTGGCTTTAGTATATTAGCTTATTTTGATCTGTAGATGCTATCTAATGGTCGTTTTGGATTTAGTTGGTAAGTATTTTAGGAATTAGTTCCAAAATGTTCAATATTTTAACAATTTTAGATTATTGGAACTAATTCAAGAGTTTTATTAAAATTTTAAACTTTAAAAAAATCTAGAAAAATTTCAATAAATTTATTACCGATCAGTAACCAAAAAGCGCTCTATGCATCTTCTCCATCAAGCTCCCCAACACAATTTCCTCTGTTTTTGTCTATTTTTGTTTCTCTTTGCTTGCAAAAGTAAATTGGTAGAGTGTTTATGTCGCTCCGCACATCGTGAGGAATTTTTTTGTTTTCAGTCGATCGCAAGCGTTGGTTAAGTCGTGTTGGATGATTGAGAAAGCAGTGCTAAAAGCTTTTATTCGTGAATTTCTTTATGTGAACATTATTTTGTGTACATTTATTGGATATAAAATTAGCAACATACTGAATAAGAAAAAAAAAATTGAGTGAATTTTGTAAGAAAAAATCAAATTGAAGTTAATGAAAAAAGTCAATGAAAGTTTTTCAAGAAAATCAATTAGTTGAAATAATTGCAAAGTGGCCAAAAACTATTCATGTGCAAAAGAAAGTTTCATTCATTCCACCGCGAACTTTCGATGAAAAATTGACGACTAGGTGCTGATATTTACAAACATAAAATTTTTCACTGATCATCATTATAATGATGATTATCTGCGATTTATTGTTTGATTCTTCATTTAGCTCTTCTGTTTTTTATTTGTGGTTGTCAATAAATGATGTTTAATTTAGTGTCTCTTTTTGAGTAATTAAAGTTCATTTGTTAATCTTAAAAGTATCTTGAGTCTGTAAATTTCTAGCATCTTTAATGTTAGACGTCATTTAACAAACATTCCATACCTTATGCTGTTTATTATGTGTAAAACGTGTGTGATTTCAAAACTTAAGTCAGACAACAAAAATGAGGAACGACGGATGGAATTTCAAATCAATAATTAAATCGTCATTGTTATTATTTATTGAATAATCATCTTCGGATTTATTTTTTTTGTTCCAAAAGTTGAACAATGTCACAAAAGACATTGAAGAAAAAAAAATTATCCAGAAAGACACAGCAGTGGAAATTCAGGAAATTCATTCGCTTCACAAGACAAAAATTTCTTTCGATTCATTAGCTACAGATAAGTTTTTTCTTTCTTCATGATTAAATTCTGCTGTCGGCATTTTCATGTTAATGGCTGGATTATGTAATGTCTTGTAGATTTTACAGTCGGACTTTTATGATCAGATATATTTCTTTATTGAAAGAATGCCGAATTTCTTTTTATTCAAAAATTTTGTGAGAAATGTCATCACGAAAATTGCTTGTTGAGTGAGCTTTTTGTTGCGTTGTTTGATTGTTTTGGTTGCTTAACAAAAGTGTGAAGCAGATCAGATGAAATGATTTTCCAAAATAAAAATCTTGAGCTTGAATATTTCAACTTTTTGAGACTAAGTTACTCTATAAGGACAAAAGACTTATCGATCTAAGTTTGTAGTGCTGTTCATAAGCATTTAATGTTTAATATACATAAAATCAAGTTTAACACATCTTTGTCCAAAAATCAACAGTTTAATCCTCAATTTGACCAAAGAACAAAAATCATAAAATCAAAAATAATAAACTTTAAATCCAATCCCATCCAATCTTTATTGCCGTAACTGATGTTAACCTTTAAGTATAAATTGAAAAATTACGCAGTATCATGTGATGATCATGTTGATGATCTCTTAGTGTGCCTCTTTAAATTTTAGGACGTATTATTTTTGTAGGAAGCGAATCAAACATTTGACAATGAATTTTCATAAAAATTGATTTTGAGCTTTGAAAGCATTTAAATCAATATCGTAACTAATAGATTTGAAGGAGCTTATTGATATACGAAGAAAATTATTATTAATGTGATTTGATTTTTAAACATTTTAACCATTTTTTGGATGATTGTTAATTTACAATTTAATGATTCCTAAATAAATGGAAATTTTGAAATTGGTAAAATTTGTAAAATTTTTGATGCAATAAAAAAGTTTCAAAATCATTTAAAGACAATTGTACAATTTATGCCATAAACTTGAAAATTAACAAAGGAAGATGATCAACCCCAGAAAACATGCAATTTGTACTTGATATCTGTACACGTGGGACTAAAACTAAAATCTATAATTACATCCAAAATAAGATGACAAGTTGCATGCATTGTTTAGGCGAAGAGTAATCGAAACATGCCTAGGGCGTGGATTCAATTAACATCCGTTGAGATGAAATGACTCCCAAATAAAATTGTCAATGACACTTAATTGTAGTATATCGTTGAATTAATCCATCATTGACATTAAAGCTTCTTCAAATTAATTCTTTGTTTTGATCATTTGATTGATGCCAACATATGCTGTAGTTTTCTATAAATAGAAAATTGAAATTTCTTACATACAACAAATTTGATTCAATCAAAAAGCTGAAAATTTAAATCAAAAATATTAATAATTTCTTTATTAAACTAGATATTCACTAAATCACTTTCTCAATTCGACGTTGTTATGGATTATTAAGCTGTCAATATGTTGTTGAGCTTTACGATCATCTGATCAATTTTACTTAAAGATTGTTTATTTACCAGCTGAATGAAAATCTTCATATCAACTTAATTATTAGATACATGCGTTTGAAAAATAATAATTATCATCTTCATATATTGTTTCTATTATAATTCTTTTATTGTTCACAGCTAACGTACAATAATAAAGAAATGATAATAATTACAATACAATTTTAAGTTGTTGTCTGGAGAAAAAAAAGTGGAATAAACTTTCTGATATGTAAGCATAAATACGTGAAGTACAAAAGATTAAATTAAATAACATAATAAATATAAATCATATAAAAAAATAAACAGCCATGAGCTTATACAGAGTGCAATCTTATAATAACTATTATTAATTAATTATTGATTAATTTTCACTTAACATTTTCACGCATTTTTTGTTTAATAAACTGTGGATTTATTGTCTGGTGGATCAGACATGCCATTTTGTTACGTATAGTTTAGATTTTGAAGGTTTAATCTTTTATTTAGTTGATTTTAATAAAAAATCAAGGATTTAAATTTTTCGTTAAAATTTTCAAAATTTTAAATTTTTCATTAAAATTTTCAAAAATTTAAATTTTTCATTAAAATTTTAAAATTTTCATTAAAATTTTCAAAAATTTAAAGTTTTCGTTAAAATTTTCAAGGATTTAAATTTTTCATTAAAATTTTCAAAATTTTAAATTTTTCATTAAAATTTTCAAAATTTTAAATTTTTCATTAAAATTTTCAAAATTTTAAATTTTTCATTAAAATTTTCAAAATTTTAAATTTTTAATTAAAATTTTCAAAAATTTAAATTTTTCGTTAACATTTTCAAGGATTTAAATTTTTCGTTAAAATTTTCAAAATTTTAAATTTTTCATTAAAATTTTCAAAAATTTAAATTTTTCATCAAAATTTTCAAAAATTTAAATTTTTCATTAAAATTTTCAAAAATTTAAATTTTTCATTAAAATTTTCAAAAATTTAAAATTTTCATTAAAATTTTCAAAATTTTAAATTTTTTGTTTAAATTTTCAAAAAATTTCTAGAAAATAAAACTGAAATTCAATCCACCAACCAAAAATGCTAATTTAATCACCAATCTCAGTGACCTCATAAAATTTTCATTTTCATTTGCTTCAACCAGTAGTTTAATGTCTAAATAATTTATAATTAATGATACATAGATAGTAAAATTATATTAAATATTAAAAAGTCTCGCGTGGTTGAATATCGGAATTGAAATAAAAAAACTAAGGAAAAATTAAATTGAAAAGCATGATATAATTCAATTTTGATTTCATAAATGTTTATTATTTGTTCGTAATTGAAACAATTGGTAATTCATATCAAATAGATTCGTTATTAAATTATTAAAATTATTTTGAAAGTTCAACAGGTAGGATCAATTAAATTCGAATCGGATTTATAAATAATGAAAATTATTCATTAGAGAATTTTTTTATTATTTATTATTTATTTTTCACCACAAGGCAGCATAAGTGAGATGGAGAGAAAAAATAAGTAAAAAATAAAGCACATAGAGTAATAGAAAATAATTTAAGTAAGAAGAATTGCGCAAATCACGTCAAAATGATCTGTAAGTAATGCTTTGTGCATTGTATGTGGCAAGAAATCACTTGCAACTCTCTGAATAGCCGTGAGTGTGATGTTAGTGAAGAATTAATTGGATTAAATTGTGTTGTCGGAAAGTGAAGCTAATTTTTATATGCCATCATCAAGACTTGATGATGACGATGCTTTCTTGAGGTTTTCTTGGAGATTCTGATCTATTCTTCGTATTATAGTCTGGATATTTTATTGTGATGAACTCAAAGATATGAAGATTCTTGAGGGAAATAGGTTGATGTGTCATTTTAAAGTTGTTATAGGATGAGTTGCATGTTCTTCATTATATTTGAGTTGTTTTTTGAGAATTTGGATTAGAATTTTGGATATTACGACATAATGAAGTTTAGTTAGTGAAATTTAATATAATCGAATCTTTAAACCTTCAATTGTCTGACCATGCATATAAAATTAAAATTTATCTGGCATCTAGTCAATCCGGATTCAAATTCAAATTTCCATTTGTCACCTACTACAAGCCACCATTAAATATCAAAAATAATAATATGCATTACCACTAACTTCCATTCCACTAATCAGTTAAAATGTATGCAACAAACGAAAGCAAAAAATAACTCGATGAAAACTCGCGTTACTTTCTAGGAAATGCAGTGACAAAAAAAATGCAGAATATTAATGAAGAAATCAAATGAACAGTAAATATGAAAATTAAAGAAATTAAAATTCAAAGTTTGACGTGAATTCAAGGGCTCGTAACTGAAATTAATAATTCACTTCAGTAAATTTTTTTATAGCTTTTTAATTACAAAATATTAAAAAAATTTCACTAAATGTACACAGACTTGAAATTGAATCAAGCAACCTTAAAAGTTTTTCTATCCCTCAGCCATGTATGACAAAAATCATGTTGTAATTTGTATTGTTTGTGTTTATAGTTTAGAAAGTCATTGTTATTAATTTTGCTTGAAATATTCTAGTTTTTTTTTTAATTTTTATAGTGGATTGTAATTGTTGAGACACTGGTTAGAGCACAATTCAGGTTTAGATTTATTAAGCAAAAAGTATTGCACCTATGTCTTTTATTAGATTGTCTGAAACTTTAAATTAATATTACATGTGCTTGACTAATTGATTTAATCACCATTTGATCCTTGTTTGCACCATCCTACCATTAGTAATATCAAGCATAATTATTCAAAACATAAATGTGCCAAAAACTTTTCTCCCGTTAAATTACGAAATTTTCTACTAATTATCACCTACATCCCAATAACATAATAATCACATAATGGAATGTTGAATAATTACATCAACACCAATACCTGATATCGATAACATAAATAATAATAATTTTTTTCAAAAGACCCCAACAACCAATAAATTTATTACTAAACACATGTTTTCTATTTATGAGCATAGAAATTTTTTTATTCGAAATTGCTTGTCCATATATGCAGTTGGAGGAAATTGATATCTACTTTTTTTGATGGCTTGAAATTTTTCAACATGGATTTGTGTTTTTTGATAACATTTGAGGTTTTTATGCAGCTTTATTGATGGGATTGTAAATAATTTTGGGTGGTCATTTACTTATGATACCAAATTTAAAATGAGATTTTGAATTAAACCTTTTTATTAAACACAAAGCTCTTATTTCTATCTGACTAAATGACCCCTATCTTGCATTCTCTTTAAGTTCCATAAATTCCTCACATAAAACCAAATAATTACTTACTTTTCTACTATTTATTATGTAAATTAAATGGAAGAAAATTAGTTTAAGTAACTGCGCGCAAAATGCCCGAAAAAAAGCACACATAAAGTGGAATATAAATAAAATAAATAAATTAAGAGAACTCATATAACATTTCTTCATATGTTTTTTTCGTGCTCGTTCCATTGTTTAAAGTTAAAGTCTCTTCCACATATTCCATTCATAAAAAGTGAAATTTTCCACATTTTTTGCGTTTTTTTTTTTTTTGTCTTTCTTTCTTGTTGATCACTTTAGGTTTTTTTATGCTATATGCTACGATATCGTAGAGGTATTTTTATTAATTTGTAACTTTTACGCCAATGCCATATAAAAATCTCAATTTTCTCTTTCATCTTTTCGATATTAATTTTCTGCAACATTTTGTAAACATTTCATTGATTAAGTTAATAAATGTTGAAGAAATTCAATGCTCATAAAGGTGCGGATACGGATAAATTTTTGAGGTTGAATTTTGTTAAAAAATTATAAATTATTGGATTCTCTATTTTGCAGTTAAAATCAAAACAATTTGATTTTATTAGGTTTGCGAAATTCAGGTGTCAAGCATGACACTGATTGTCATTTATGTAACCAAAACAATCTGGAGCATACAATCTATCAATCAGGTTCAAAATTAATTTAAATTTTGACTTATTTTCTCAAAAAAAAAAATCAAATTAAAAAAATTTTCGATTGTTTTGTACACAAAACAGTTCAAATTTCTGTTCAGTCACACGTTCATTGTGTCTTTAACAAATCACCTACAAAACCTTTCATTCAATATTTCATGTCACATTAAATTGAAATTTTCTTTCAAAAAATTCAAAAAATACAACAAGAAGAAACAAAAATAACTGAATGAATTGCCAAATTTATGCACTGTATATACTGCTAATTTGTACATGGTGTCCGCAATTATCATGCTCATACAATTCGTTTTGCATGCAAGACAATAAGACTTTTTTTCAACACATTCCATTTTTTTATAAACTAATTTCAATAAAATGTTCAATTAGATTTTCTGTGCTGAGTGTAATTACGGTAACGAAGAAGAAGTTTGTGAGGAAAATTTTTAATTCTTTCAGTTGGTTTTAGGTTTTTGAAAATTGAATAACTTTGGGGGTGAGGTTAGAGTTGTTATGGAACTTTGACATAATTTTGTTGATATTTAATGACAAATTATGATCGATTAAAGTGTTTTTATGTATTTTTAATTTAACTTGAAATTTATTCTTAGCTTTCTAAAGTAAATTGGATAAATTTCAAAAAATATGAATGCCCAAATAAATGTCTTTTTTTGCGATACATTTAAAAATTTTGCACATAAAATTACTTCAAACTTCAAGCACCACAAAAGCTATTGTCCAATTAATGAGCAACTTTAAAATATTATGCACTAATCCTCAATTAAATTTAGTGCAAAATCTTCGGTAACCAACTCAATTTTTCTTTTTTTAAAAAAAGAAATTAACAATAAAAGTAGGACACAAAAATTAAAAGTTTTGAAAAAGAAAATTTATCTTAATTAAATTTTTTTTAATAAATTAATTACGTAGTAAGTAAATTTGAGTGTCTGACCAGACAAACACGTGCATTAAAAATCAACGCTTAATGATTTTCATCCACTTATACACATATGGATGCCATAAAACATCATCTTAATAAAAGATTGAAATTTTGTTGAATTTTTAAACCGTCATTAAGCGATTTTCACCACAAATTCCGCAATCATCGATTCATCGATTGTCATACAAAATGAAAATATTTATTTGGCCCATCGACACAATGTGAATACTAATTGATTTTCTAGTTCCATTTGGCATATAAAAATATTTTTGCAGCCAATATGAAAACTTTCACGGATTTTGCTTGTATCGTCTTTTTTAATTCAATTGTTGCTCATTTCAATTCACAGCAGCACACAAAAAAAATATTTGAGTAGCTTCTTCAAATCGAACTCAAATGATTTTGTCAAAGCATCTTTAAATCTTTAGAAACATAAGCAAAAAGTCTAAAAATCATTAACAAGACAAGATGATGGAAAATGAAAAGAAAGAAGAAATGGTTGAGCCAGCTGTTGTGCCGACAGATTTGCAGCCATCACCACCATCAAAGGCGGCAAGTGTACACAGTGGCGAGCATATTGTGAATGATATGAGTGAGAAAAAGTATGAAAAAATTCAAACGATCAAAATGAATGATCCAAACAGTACAGTCGTAAATAATACTAAAGATATGAAATCTACAACAATGGACAAGCCTATGAGTGTAATGAATTCATCACTTAATCTACTGTCGAATCAGGAAATACAAAAAGAGTTGTCTTCATCGTCACGAAAGGGCGTTGCAGCTCACACAAAATTAGGAATTATTCAATTAGTTTTAAGTGTCTTAATGAGTGCTTTTGGAGGTTTACTTATAGCACGAAATGCATCTCTAGCTATGTTTGGATCAGGTAATCTAAACTTTAACTTTTTCAATCTTCAAAATTATTGATTTTTTTGTGTTCGTTTTGATTAGGTGTTTGGGCAGGAATTTTTGCAGGTGTTTGTGGTGCATTAGGATTAATGAATATAAAGCCATTACTAAATGGCTTCTTAGCATGTAGTTTGATATCAGTGGCAACTAGCACACTCGCCCTTGCTCTCACAGGAATTGGACTAGTCAGAGATTATAATATCTCACAACAGGATCCAGTAAGTAGCGATTTGCTTACATTTGAAGTAATAGTTTCGTGAATTTATGGATTTAAAAATCTTAGATGATTTTTGTGTCTTAAAGCACTGCTTAAAATGGTTTTAAATCATAAAACGTGTCTTCCGAAAACATTAATTTATGCTGAAACATTTACAACCAAAATATTGAATCAATTTACCAATTTAGGCGCTTAAAATGTCTGTCTATGAATTTTTATTCGAATTATTTGATATGAAACCTAATTTAGATCAAAATTAATTCCATAAATAACAAAATTCATTTCATTTTCATTTCCATATAAGACTTTTATTGACTAATGCAATAACTTAAAAAAGAAAAAAGTCAGATGAAAATACTTATGTAAATCCATCAAAGCATAACCGTGTCTTTTAATTTTCCCTTTCATTTACATTTGTTTATGTATATTATGCTATCATACCTTTAAAAAAATGAAAATATAGTTTTTAACTATAACAAAAAAAAAGAAATGAGATCATTGCAAGCACAAATTTATGTATTAATATGTAATTAATCAATGTGATCACTTTCATTTTTTATTTTTCAGGAATTTGAAGCCGCAGTCATGGCAGCATGCGGTTTAACAATTTTACTCATCCTACATCTCCTCACGAGCATGTTCTCCGTCTACTACTCTGCCCTGCAGTTATGTTCGAAGTAAGTTTCTTTTAATTTTTTGTTTATCAACATAATAAGTATAATTATTACCTATTTTAATAATTTTATGCTTATCGTGGAGGGATTTTTTTATGTAATATGTGCTTTAACTTAAATGCTTTATCTTTTCTATACTGTTGACGTTGCGCAATTCCATTATTAAGATTAATTTTTATTTTGAATGCTTCAGGGTGAGATGTTTTAAGGGTTTAAGCAAGATTTTATGAAGAATCTGGTCTAATGAAATTCATGAATGTTTTTACAAAATGCAGATAAAAAGGGTTTATTTGCTACCTAAACCTAAAACCTTATGTAAAATTAAATGATCTATAGTAATTTTTTTGATGTGTAAAATTTTATTCTTAACATTAAGTGCCACAGCAAACTAAGTTTTTGTTAACAAGCTCATTAAATGCAACTAATGTTTCTTAAAAATTCTAGAAAAAAATGCATTTTTAGTTTAAATTCAACATGTCCACACCCTGAAGCTCATCAATAAATAGGATATCTTGGAAGTGAGGAAAGAGAGAGAGGGGAAGATTAAGATAAAGAAATGATTTAACTACTTACGAAATATACATAATTGTTATAAAGTCTTGGGATTATAATAATTAATTTGTATTAAATTAATTCACTTAAAAGGAAATGAAATTCATGCTGTTGATTCCGATGGCTCCTCACTTTTTCCATCATTTAAGTTTAATTTTTCGAGTGCTTTGTCAATTTCGTCACTAACTTCTGAATTTTCTTCTTTTGCCTCTTCGACTTCGTCATCATCGTCATCATCATCATCGTTATTTTCGACAAGTTTATTAAGTGATACATTTCCATTTGTCGTTGCCGTAGTAGTAGGCATTGCTTGTTGTTTATCATTATTACTATTCTTATTGTTACTATTATTACGTAACGCTTCACGTCTTTGCTGTGCCTCAAAGAACTTCTTTTCCCATTCACAAAATTCTTTATAATATTGATACACAGGAATCACAATTATGGAAATGTCATCGACAGTTGCAGGTGCTTTAAGATCACTTAATCGCCAATGGCCTGAATCGTTTGCACGTCCACGAGATTTAGCGACCAATTCTTGTGCTACCATTGTATACCTATGTTTCTCGTTTGGATATTTCTTTAAAGTCTCAAATGTTATTCTTGCTACAGTTTCATTTTCAAGGACATCCCATAGACCGTCAGTTCCCATTATCTACAAAGGCATAATGCCAAAATAAGCAATGACTAATTGATTTTCATAAATTATTTAATGCTTCAATACATACCAAAATTCCGTATTCGCCATCAATATTATTGTCATCAGGAAGTGAAATAATAAGACTCAAGTCTCTATATACGATCTCGGGATGACAGCTGAGGAATGGTTTTATTAATAAACCACTACCAAGTGCCCTCAAATCATGATCGCCAAAACCACGAGTAACACCAATAGTGCCAAGCAATCGCGATCTTTTTCCCTCGCCTGTCACGATCGGCATTTTGAGATCTTCTTTTGTTAAAGTTTTATATGTCCATCCTTTCATATTTCCTTGTTTGTAGAGGATTCGTGTGCCTAAATCTTTCGTCATTGGTTTTTTAGCATATTCCATTGCAATATACTCTCCACCCATAAGATCTGGATGAACTTTACCAAGCGATAGAATTCTTCCTCGTTCTGTATCAGGCGTGTGATCAAATGAAAATGGTGTAGCGATGATTTGATAGTCATCAGAATCACATTTAGTACCATTTGGATAGGGTTTATCATTTTGCATTTTTATCATTTCTTTTGATAAACGTTGTGCAAGTATAGCCCTACTATCACCAGCATTTGCAACATACATTTTACCTAAAATAAATAATGTCACGACAGACGTACAGCCTCCTGCATTTCTATATTTGGTTCGATCTTCAGCAAGAACAGCGTCCATGTCGTAAAAAGAACTTTCTAAAGCACCAATGATAAGTTCATCTTTAGATACAGTTTTGTGAAACATGAGAGGAAACATTGGGGGACTCTCATTAACATTTGTTGGTAACAGCAATTCAATTATGTCAACAAGTTTCTCATGTAGTATATGATGAAACTGGAGTGAAGCCGCAAGTGCTGCACCATAGCCAGCATGTCCATCGAAAATTCCAAAGTACACATATGGTAAGTCTGGCAAGTCTTTCGATGGATGATGTAATACGTGCATACTAAATGCTGCTTGATCTTCATTCCATTCTGATTTGCCTGAATTTACACATTCTGCGTAACCACATGAAAATGGCATGATTCCAACATCTCTTGGAACTATAATTGGTCTCACATTATGATCAGCTGAAGCTTTCAATTCGTCGGGCGTTAAAAGTTGTAGAAATGGAGGCCGTTGATATTGAAATTTATCTGGTAATGGTCGACCGACTGAATAACTAGGTGATGGTGCAATCGATGGAATGTCTGGTACGATAGAAGTTAAAACTCGATTTTTTAATCTATTGAACATTTTTGTTGTGTTGTTGTTGCGTCTTTACTTTAGCTCGATATTTAAATGCTTAACATTATAATACACAATTCATATGAATTTAGTACGTTTCGTCCTTATCACTTCATTTGCATTCAAGCTGTTATCAACAACATAAATACTAAATGACGACTCACAAAAGAATATTTTCCAAACTTTTCTTTTCTATTGAAAAAATATGTCAGCACCACGAAATTGATTTTTTTCAAGAACTTTTCTTCTATATAAGTTAGTTTAACGCCTCAAGTTGTGTTCAGGAACACGTTAAGTTGATAAGAAGCAATTAATAATCAATGCTAAATTGTTTAAAACATGCAAGATGTTTTTTGCAATACGAATTTCAGAAAAATTTTCTTTCTCTCTCACAATGTTTTTATTTTCGATTTGCGAAATTTTTTTTCGAAAATTTAAATTTTGACTAACCGTTATTATTATTATTTTTTTTTATTTTTTTTACTAGAGAGCATACGTATGATGCAACGGAACATGCAATGAACTATGAAAAAGTTCAAAAATATCTGAAATCATTACAAGCTGCTGGAGCTGCAAATTATGACTTAAATGGATATCAGAATTACATCAACAATGCAAAATTACATCGTCAGAGGTCAGTCATGACAATTCCAAGACCAGCAACATCACATCATCATCATCATGGTATTGCACCGTATCACATTCCAATTTATGCAACACCACCATCAATATCATCTGGATACTTGACTAATGCTCGAATGTACACAATGCCACACAGTTATCAGTCGAATTTCTATCAAGATTATTATTACACGCATGACGAACGAAGAAGTCCACGAGATGGTCAAGAAAAAAGAAGTGAGAGACGAAAGAAGAGCACAACAGATGATGCTAATTTATCTTACACAGGTGCTGATCGTGAACTTGCTGATAATTATTTAAAGTCTATGGAAAATAGAGATCAGCAGCTGTAAATGTTGAAATTATAATTATAATTATTTTTGTGTATTTTTTATTTTTATTTTTACCTTACTGAATAAAATACCTATATGATTAACTTTCTCTAAAATATATTTTTTTTTTTCATTAATTATTGCAGTAATCAGCTTGTTTTGAAATTTCAGAATGTTTACTTCATGACAGGCCTCCAATTTTTTTTTAATTGTCTCACACATTTTTAATGAACTCTAGAATTCTCGTATGACAAAACTTTCCATAATCTTTAATTTCGTCATTTGAATTTTATGATCGACAGAATTGTGTCATTTACTGATTTTATTGAAGTAGTCAACAACAATTATCAACCAAAAAAGATTATAAACAGCGTACACGCCTTCTTAATATTAAGCATAAGTGTAAACACGCTTATGTTTATTCCGCACGTGTCAATAATTTTTTTTCTTTATACGATAAGAATTTCATCTTAGTCTCATTAAGTGTGTGGTTAAAGAAATGGAATTTCAGTGAATTTTCATTTAAAATACCTCGTGACAAAATATTTGGTTTTGGAGTGTTTTTAAAAGGAATTGATGTAAAGTTTGGATTAGTCAGAGATTTATTTTGTATTTGCGTCTAATTGACCAAATAATTTTTCAATTCAGATGTCATAATAATTTTATGAATTTGGGAGATAAGCTTTAAGACATCATAAGCTGTAAAATATTTAAAGGTAACATTGTCAGCTTTAAATAAATTTAAAAGCTTAATAAAGAAAATTTTCTTAACTGCCATTCGATTTTTGAACTTTTTTGTGTTCAGCACTTGATGTGGAAAATTTACAAAATACTTCAGCAATTTTTAAATTGAATTTTATTGAATTAGAGAAAATGATTCACATACAAGACTTAAATCAATGAAATATCCATCAATAGACTATAATTTGAGTATATAAACTACCACTCATTCATTCATTAAAATTAAGTAATTTTCAAAAACATGAATGATCGTCAACAAAACACAAAACTCGTCATCGACACATTCCTATTTCCTCTGTTTTGGTTGGAGATTTTTTTTCCTTCATACGAATTATTTTTCGACTATTTTTTAAGTTAATTTCATGGATCTAGAACAAATATTGCCTTAATTAAATTACCAAATTTTTTACCAATAGTTCTTATTCAACCATACAGTGATTGTTATATTTTAGTCAAATGTAGTCGATCAATAAATTTATTTTAAAAGAAATTTTATTTTATTGCCTCAATTGTGAAGTAAAAAAGAAGAAAATTATATATGTACACACATAGATCGAAGAAGAAGAAAAGAAATCAAATATTAAATAAAAAAAAAAAATAAATAAAATATATAAAAAAAAATATTCGCATTTGGAGGAAAAGAGAGAAGAAAATCGTGTGTGAGAGAACAAAAAAAACATTGAAAATTTTTTGTTACACAGTCAGATGCTTAGAGATTGTGATACAGTTTAGATTAATGTCATTCACGTGACGTTTCGTTAATTTTTTTGCCTCTATTAATTGCCTACAATGAACTTGATCGAGAGCGCTCTATAATCAATTACAACATTGAGATAAATGAACACACAAAAAAAAAAAAAAATAAAAACATAAACAAATGTAACTAATGAAAAGTGAATTGTAGTTCAAGTGCTTTAAAAAAAATTAAATTCGCGAGTGTCGTGAGCCTAAATGCTGTACATGATATGCAAATTGTGTGCACATACTGCAAGAAATATTGTTCTTATTAAATTTTTTAATAATATGAGCTCGATACATTGTACTGAATAAATATCATAAATTATCTAACATCATCATTGCTTTGTGGTTTTTTAACAGGAGCGCAAAAAAAAGCATTTAAAAAAAATATATAATAATTGCTAAGCAAACAGAAGTCATAGTCATCCTATGTGCTCGCTGTAACCACAAGAAAAAAAAATTAAATATAATAAAGAACACAATTATTGAACAAAAAATAAATAAAAAACCAAATTAAATAAGAAAAAATTTTCATAAGGTACAAAATCGAAAGGCAAAGGAAAGAAGAAAAATCGTGTGTGTGCCTGACTGTGGAGAACACGAGTTACACACTTGAATAGTATGTTTTTTATTTCTTAAAAGAAAGACCAGAGAAGGAAAAAAAAAGTTTTCGCGAAAATGAGCGAGGTAAATAAAGTTTTTTTTATTACGATATGAACAGAGATAATTTACAATATACTTTATATTTCATTGTGTATACACACCACATACTTATGAAGTATTCAAACCAACCGAACTTCTTTTATTGCGAGAAAAAAGGAAAGAAAGAAGAAAATAAGAGGCTTAAAAAATTATTTTTTTCCTTTTTTCTAGCACATTTTCTATTCAAATTTATGAAAAAAAAGAAGACAAAAAAAAATATTCTAAAGTTTGTCTAATTGATTTGAATTAATGAAGGCAATTTACTGCGTTTTGTTTACATTAACGATAAATCTTTACCTTCATTAATGCGATCAGTAGAAGAAAAATGGAAAAAAAGTGTGAAAATTATTTCAATCCATCAACAAGATTGTTTCTTAGTGATTTTATTATATTTATTTTAAAGTTTTCAATGAGAGTTTACTGAGAAAATATTGAGAGATTCTTTGGAGATGCATTCAAATGAGACGTGAGATTGATAGCGATTTGAAGCTTTAGTTTATTTTCGAATATTGAGTTTCACAGTGGAATAAAAAAGATCTTTATTCAATTTAAACTCACATAGGGTCAAATAATTGCTTTGAATTAAATTCACCTTAGATTTTCAAATTAAATTTTAAAATTGGATTGATTTGCATCAATAATAATATTTAATTTATTTAGATAAAAAAAAATTTAAAAAAATTAAAAAATTTCAAATTTCAAATCAAATTCAAATTTTAAAATAAAAAATCAAATTCAAACTCAATTTCAAGTTAAATTCAAAATTCAAATCAAATTCAAATTTCAAAAAATCAAATTCAAACTCAATTTCAAGTTAAATTCAAATTTCAAAAATTAAAATCTTACATAAATTTTGTTTTAAAAGTTTGAATTAAATTTAAAAAATTGATAAATTTAAAATTTCAAAAAGTTTTAAAATAAAAAAAAATTGATTAAAAATTTAAAAATTAAATTGATCGATTAAAAATACAAAACAAATTCTAATGAAAATAATGAATAAAAACATAAAATTTCTAATAAGTTTTACACTTAACTTTTCACCCTCTTAGCCTCATTAAAAAGCATTCAAAACCTCTTAAATAAGAAAAATATTCAAAATCACAAACAAAAAAAAAATTAAATGCCATCAAAATTTTAAATTTGTCTTAGAGTTCAATAATAAAGAAAAATTAAAATAATTTATGCTCAAAATTAGTTTGAAGCTAAACGTTCATGGAATTGCGAAAATATTTTCTTCATTAAAACCTGTTGACACATTTATATCAACCATGTCCTCTCATGGTACTCATTTCTCTCTCTCCCTCTCCTTTTCATAATCTCATCGCATTAATGAAATCGTTCGTTTTGTCTGAACATTCGATTTATCATTTTTATGATTATACCGCTTGGTATTTTGTGAGTGATATTTTGTGAATACCTTTAAAATTAAAAGATATGATAAAACTGAACTGCAGACAAGAAATATTTTTTTTTATCGAATTTTGTCATAATTTCGTAATTTCTTAAAATATTGCCACTTTTGATTTCTTATCTATCGTAGAATTTGTACCTTGAGAGGTAACAAGAAGAATAAATAGTAATAAAATATAATGAAGACAAGAAATAAATAAAATAAATGAAAACAAATCGGATGTTGTTGTTTTTTGCAGTTTTTTATTTCATTTATTTTTTTCGGAATCAATTGACGATGTTAAATGACTCACTTTAATGACAGAACAGTAACGAATTATTCGTAGACACAATTATTTAATTGAAGCGTAATTTGAATATTTTTATTACGTCCAAAATTCATAAAAAAAATTCTGTACGATCTCCAAGCTGTTGTCGCAATAAAAAGTAATGAAAATGTTATGGAATAATCCAATCATTTAATCAATAAAATTTCAACAAATTTATTCAAGATATTGAATGGACAAAAATAGATTTTTTTTTTATCAAATCATTTCCATATTTTGATTGCTAAATTTATCATAAAAACTCTCTATGAAAAGGTAAAAAAGCTTAAGTAAAATTCAGTGTTCGTCAAACGAGATTTTATATTATAAAAGAGAGAGAAAAAAAAATATTAATAATTTACCGTAAAAAATGGAAAAATCTTGCTCCTTAATATTTGAATTTTGAGGCAATGAGCTTTGAAAAGATTGATTCTGACAAGTTTCAGACATATTTTGTTACAGCAATGAATAGAATTGAATTTAATACCCATGATTTGGGGAACATAAAAATGTTTCAAAGTCAAAAAAAATATGTTTAGCATAATTTTTACATAAAAGTCTTTTTTATGGCTTTTACTTCTACAAAATCCAAAGGCTTCTGCAGATTAAAATTTGAGGAACATCCTTACACAAAGATTAATAAAGAATTTAATCAAGTCAAGTAGTAGCTTCACAAAATTGTGAAAAAAAATTAGGATAACATTTTTTTCTTTATTCTTTGAGGTTTACCTTGAAATTTTACTTTTTTTTAATAAAAAAACTTTGTTATTAAGTCTCAAAAACGGCTTCCGGCTAAATTAAGTATTTTATGAAGTAGAATAAAAGAAAATTATTGATTTGGAAATAATTTCATTTAAAGATTTATAATCAAAGCTTCAAGAAAATTGTTGAAATAAACAGAAGTATAGCAGAAATTTTTAAAATCAACTGATAAACGAATGCAAAATGAGCTATAGATTCGAAGTTATAGATTAAATGTTCATAAAATTTTGTTTTAACAAATTCGTTTAAAATTAATTTTTTCGTCAAATCTTATTTAACATTCAAACAAAAAATTCTCGAAAAAATAAAGGAAGACACTACCCTTTTAACCAAAATCGACCTAATGTATTCCATTCATTTTCCTAAGGAAGGTCAATGAAATACATAAGGACTATTTTGGTTATATGGGTATGTACAAAATTTAGTCCAAAAATTATTCAGAAAATTTCCCGCGCATTCTCGAAAATTGAAGAAAACTCCAAAATCCTAGACGTAATAAACAATATTTACGACATACACTAAGAAACACACAAGATTTAATGAGTACAATTCAGAAGAAGATAGTCATCATGACGAAGATAGATAAGAATTGACTGACGAAATCAAAGAATTCCAAAACATAAACAAGTCATAATCTAATACGAAACATTCATATGTTTTTACAATCAAAAATCGGAGTCTAAAATCAAGAGAATATTCACAGCAATATGAAACAGAGCAACTCTTTTCATATCTTGTAATTAAGAACTTAATATTGTTGAAATTAAAAGATAAAATGCGCTGTTCTCTCACCCTAAAAAAAAAATCACCCGAATACTTATTTATATTTTCTCGTGTGCGTCTCAGAGATGAGGAAAAAAAAAATAAACTTCTCTAAGCTTCACTGATGCCGCAAGAGGCAGAGAAGAAAATAATAGGAGAAAAAAAAGCATATTGTGAAAAACTGTTTCAGTATCATTTCTAACGTGTTCGCGAATTGAAGTGGAAATAAGAAATAACGAGGAATAAAAATTTTTTGTAACGCTGCTGTAGCACTGTCAACGCAGTCAGACTATTGTCTTGTTTAATCAAATTATCAAAAAATATATAAAAATAGAAAATATATAATAAATTGTGTCAGAGTTACTAATTCTATGTTGTTAGTTCACTTAGCATTATTACCGTGTTGGATATATATAAAAGAGTATAAAAGAAGTTAAAAAGACTCATTTTGATGGCTCATTTAATTTCATGTGTAGAATAAGTTGAGTGACATTATCATCGCACAATTAAAAAAGAGTAATTTTTTGTATTATTATTTTTCCTGATATCTCTTATAGTCACCAGTCTCTTATCATCGATCAAATTCAACAATACCAGAGGATAGTCAGCTGACAGCATTCGCACCGTATGTCCAGGCATTTTTGACACAGACATCAAAACGTTATACATGCTGTAATGTAATGTTGCCATTAGCATTCGAACGTGCCGCTGGCAATTCCTTTGTGAATCCAAAATTTGATTCTCAGGTACTCGAGGAGCAGTACCAAATCTCAATATTTCCACAAATAAGATTAAGATTTCGGTGAGTGAATATATATAGAAAAAAAATAAAAAAATAATAATTTTCTGTCATTGTCTGTTGTGAGGATTGTTTTAAGTTACTTTCTACGAATGTAAAAATATCTTTTTTTTCGCATTTATGTCCCTCAAGTGGACCCTCAAGCCTTTCTTATTTTTTCTTTCTCATTAATTTAGTAATTTTTTCCCCATCATTTCGTACTCATTTATTCAACAATGATTTTTTTTTTTGTTATAATACAAATCTGCTCACCATACACACATCCATACGGGAATATCAAATATAATATAATGTAATAAAATATATGTAGAGCAAAAAAAAAATAAGACGTTGTGATACAATACATTTACAATTTATAATTCTCTTGGGAGCTTTGAGTATCCAAAGCAGAGAATAGAATGTAAAAAAAAACTTAGTTATGCAATTTTCATCATCTTGTATCTATATGATGATAATAATAATAATAACAAGGAGAAAAATTGTTTCTGTTTTATATAGTGTCATTAAATTATTATTTTTCTTCTTATATGAGCATTCATGTATACATGAATAGTTTTTCGTGGTTACTTCTCCATCACACAATCAACTTAGTAAACTTATAGCAAATACAATATGGCAATAATAATCTACACATATCTGTTGTTATCTTGACAATTCCGCTAATTAAATTAACAAGATGACTGTGGATGATGTGGTGCATAAAGAATTATTAATGCTTTACCGTCTCGCAAAGTCAATATGAGAAGAAGTCGACGAAAAGTCTAATAGGTATCCATATTGAGAATATTTTTTTTCTTTATTAATTTTATTTATATACCTACGACTTCGTGATTAAATTCTCGGAAGGAAACGATTGAGTAAGTCAGAGGGCGAAGCCGTCTTTAGTCGGCTTTAGTCGGCTAAAGATGGCTTTAGCCGGCTAAAGCCGGCTAAAAAAAAGTCACGTTTTTTCTTAGCCGGCTAAAGCCGGCTAAAGACGGCTAAAGCCGACTAAAGCCGGCTAAAATCGGCTAAAGGTATGATTTTTTACTTTTGAAATGTAATGAGATTTAAAACGATGATGTAAAATGTAAAATCGTTTTTCCGATGCGTTTTTCATCCTAAACAAGAAAATCAATGTAAAAATTCACTTTTCTGAGGGATTTTTCATCACAAATAGGGAAATCGATGTGAAAATTCGCTATTCCAAAAGATTTTTCATCCCAAATAAGTAAATCGATGCGAAAATTTGCTTTTCCGAGGGATTTTTCATCACAAATAAGTGAATCGATGCGAAAATTCGCTTTTCCGAGGGATTTTTCATTACAAATAAGTAAATCGATGCGAAAATTCGCTTTTCCGAGGGATTTTTCATCACAAATAAGAAAATTGAGGCGAAAAATCGCTTTTCCGAGGGATTTTTCATCACAAATAAGAAAATCTATACGAAAATTCGCTTTTTAGCGCATTTTTGCAAAAAATGACGCTTATAGTTTCACTTTGTTCGGCTGGCTGGCTGGCTGGATGAGCTCTGAGATCTCAGAAACCAGACATAGTTAAGAGTTCTGTTATGATGAATTATCTTTCTATCATCGAGTTATTCCGGCCTCGCTTATTAAAAAATCGTTAAATGATCTACAATTCCTGTAATCAACGATTTAACATTATATAAGGAAAAAAATTGTTGAAAACCCCTCGATAAAAATTTGAATTTTTTTTGACCGTTGGAATTTAAAATTTTTTTGACCGTTATTTTTGGTCAAAATTTTTTTCTTTCTTTTTGTAAGGTTTTGTATTTATTATTGTGAGAACAGACTTTTCATGTATAGAGCATGCTAGAAAGACGGAATTTAATGGATTCCGTTATTATTATAAAGTTTTTTTTTTATATAAAAATTGTATTTTCTTGCAGGGTTTTTTGATGATAAAAGACGAATTAAGGGATTTTGTAATTAAAAGCAGTTTCTATTTAATCGACTACTGATCGCTGCGACAAAAATGCGCTTAAGTCCCTCGATTAACAACACGAGGACTTTGAACATTTTTTATTAAGTTTTTCATCGAAATTTTATATATTATTTCGATTTTTAATTGATTTTTATTTTTTGTTTAGGAAAAAAACACATTAAAAGTTTAACAAATGATAAAATGTATAATAAGATTTCATTATTTTTCATACGTGGAAAATTTTCTCTTTAGCCGTTTTTAGCCGGCTTTAGCCGGCTAAATATGGCTTTAGCCGACTAAAGCCGGCTAAACATTTTTTTTGAAATTTGACCGTTATTCTTTAGTCGGCTAAAAATCGATCGGCTTCGCCCTCTGGAGTAAGTTAAGTTTGTACGCAGACAATTATTATATTTTTTGTTGGGTTTCATTGAATGGGTGGATGGACGGTGAATGGGTGTCTTGAACTTTACTGAAGAACTAAAGTATCTCTTACAGTCTATAAATACAACAAAGATACTGAGAATGGATCAAAAGCAGGCTTAATTTTTGCTCATGGCAAAATTGAACGAATTTTGAAAAAAATTTAACATTTAAAAAAAAAATATTTCGCAGAAAAATGAGTAATTTTGATCAAAGAAAGCTAATTAAGTATAAATACTTCCACCTCCGCTACTCAATTCTTTATTCTTTTTTTTTTCATTACAAGACTGATGATTTATCTTAGTCATTGCTTAAATATGTAAATAATGAAAATGCTTGTTGATATTCGCTAATAACTTATGATGCTTCAATTTTGACAATCGATTAATAATCTAACCCAAATTAAAATATTTCTAAAACATGTTCAATCTATTTTAAATTGAGCAATTAAAATTCCCACAAAGATCTCATCGTTAGCTAGACTTTAAAGCAATTAATTATGTTTATGAATTAAACAATTTGAAACATGAAACAATATGCACATTTAATTACTGCAAAAGCTAATATAAACACAGAGAATTTTTCGCTTCATTTTATTGAATATCAAATGGAAAATTTTTTTAAAAAAATTAGACGAGATGCAAGTGGAATGGTTTATTTTTTCTTTCAGTCAGATTTGCGGAAATTTTCAGTAAATTTAGTATCTCGACACGAGTATGAAATCAACCCAGTTGTTGGTTACGTTACCTTAGAAACCCACATAACCAACCCTTCAAGTATAGTCTTCGTCCTTTTATATAGAATTGACCTTCCATGAGAATATTGAAGCATTAAAAATTTACGTTTCATTCATTCAGCTTTTCATTTATGAAAATTTTAGAGGAAAAATGAGAAATAATTTCCTAAATTTTCTTCCTCTTGTTCTTTTTTTATCATGATATTGAATTTCTAATTACGAAGGATAATTATCAAAGTTATTATTTATGATTTTCTTGTAAAGTCCTTCGGAGAATTGAACTTTTTCCAATTATTGATTTTATTTTGAGAAAAACTTTAACAACTTTTGTCAAAATCATTTCATTTTTTCAATTCTTCATCTTTAAATTTATAAACTTGATCCAAAATTTATCCTAAACACGCTAATTTCATAAAACTTCAAGTATTTAAAATATTGAATGATTTTGGGGTCATAAACGTCAAGTTTATTGCAACACATAGCTTGCAAACTAATTTTCAATAATGTGTTATTCATAATAGAATTAATTAACCTAATAATAATTGTCTTTTGATAGATCTTAAAAACTTAGACTCAAAACACTTTTTGAAGTTTTCAATTTATTCGCACATATAAAAAATAAATCATCCTGAACTAATCATTTGAAAACTAAATTTGGCGGCAAATAGAAATAAAAAGTTTTTATAATTTTCAGACGTCATCTTTTAATAGGAAAATTTTGTAACAGAAATTCCGATGAAATTGTGCCAAGTATAAAGATTTAGCATTCTTTACTAGTTTTCATCGAAACAATTGACGTTCAATTTTTATTTGATTAGCTTTTTGTACTGCTCAAAAAATCGCACTTCCTCAAATGTAAAATTCACTAGAGTATCAGTAATTCCAGCCACGCAAAACCTTTTCAAATTGTTTGTTATCAAAATTGAATTTGAATGAAATAATTAAACCACAGAGACTTGTCAGATTTCATAAATAAAGGCACGAGCTCTGCAGTTTTATTTCTCTTAAGGGAATATGTTGATATCTGAGGTGTGTATGTATAAATAGTTCTTAACTACCTCCACGATTTTCTTTTAATGAGTTCCATGAGAATTTAAATTAAAAGTTATATTAATTGCGTTGTAAATAAATTCATGTTAACAGCACAAATCCTTAAAATGAATCTACAATAAAAGTAATTACAACTTTGTAATTCTTCTTTCAAAAGGTTCTCTAAGGATTAATTTTCATTTCCACTAAATAGCCACAAAGTAATCAGCACAAATGAATTACTGAACCGCAAAAGCTTTCAACTCTAAAAACGTTTATCCCCTTCATGATAATCAAGATCTCTATTGTTCTAAAAATAAAATCAAATTAAAGTTTGCTGAGTATTTAATATTCCCTGTCTGAAACATTCCAAGAAGTTGACATTTCATCTACAACACCATGTGATTAATTTTATCAAGCTTGCTGATAGTATTTGACATAATAATAATTTTTCTTGTTATTACATGCCTCGTTACTTTAATGATTCATTGGTATCTTCTCAATCATAAAGCACTTAAATCGAAAATGGAAGCGATGGAAATAATTGAAAATGAAATGAAAATGTAAATTTTATTTCCAAAACACTCAAGTTGTTGGAGACGGAGAAAAATTATTTGAAGAGGAAAAAGACTCAACATTAAGAAGAAATCATGTGGGAAAGTTATTGATGCTGAAGTTTTTAAGCGCATTTTAAAAATGTTTAAATTCGTATTTATAACGAATTTTTAAAATTTAAAAAATCTTATAAGAATTTTGATTTTTGAATTTTAAATTTTTACGAAATTGAATAAAAGTGACAAAAATAAAAAGCTTAGCAAACAAAAAATTATCAAACACAAACAAATGAGCTTTAAGCTCAACAGTCAACAAAGACATAAATAAATTTCAATGCATAAATACACATAAAAACAGAGTTGTTTACAATAACAAGATTAAAGTACGTGAAGAAAAAGCAAAAAACAAAAAAAAAATCATCCATAAAATCTATCAGGAAATGAGATGCATTTAAGACGCATGACTGAGCAATTTATGAGAATATCTACAGCATAAATTCTGATAAAAATAAAAAAAAAAACTTTCTCAATTGACAATATCATCATCATCATCATCTACTCGTGAAAGCGATCGTTTTGGATGATTATACAATTCATGTCTGATTGTTTTTATTTGAAAATTATACAAAATTTGTTTCTTATCTCAATTTATGTTCTATTTTTTTTCTTGTTTTGTCTTTACAGATTTGCCTTACTTTACATAATATGCATGACGATCATATGGCTGTTTTATTTCACCTTTCGAGGCAAAGAGTTCGCAACACCACTCAACTACACACTTGGATTTTTGATATTAATTTCAATATTTGCCATTTATATAACATTCACAAACTTCTATCGAATATATATGATGATGTTTTCAGGTGCATATGCACTTCTGTTTATCGTCACATGCTTATCATGGCTTTATTATGCTGGATCATCATTAAGCATTCTCGGCAACTTTTCAATATGTGTCATTTGTATTATTTGTATCTACACAGTCATTCCACTGCGACTATATTTGTGCTTCATTGTAGCTTCAATATATTCAATTTTATTTGAAATTATTACCTATACGATAAAGGATAAATCCTATTATCAAGAAACGACTGGATTTCATGATATAAGAATATATAAAATTATAATGATACGAGTTATGCTTCACATCTGCGTTCATATCATATCCTTTCATATGCTGTTAATGTCGTCAGTAAGGATGCGTGGGACATTTATAAAAGTTGGACAGAATCTTCTCGTTCGACGACAATTGGAACTTGAAAAGCAATTGAAAGAAAAGATGATAACAAGCATGATGCCAAAAGTTGTCGCCGACTTACTATTAAAAGAGACAACGAATCATAATGATTATGATCCATCAATGACTGCCATTTCACAAAATCGACATCATCATCCTAGAACATCTGACTTTAATTTAAAGTCAATGTTTCGACCTTTTCATATGCATAGCATGAAGAATGTATCGATTCTTTTTGCCGACATTGTTGGCTTCACTCAAATGTCAAGTACAAAGACAGCTGAACAATTAGTCGAAATATTGAATGATCTCTTTGAACGATTCGATAGATTATGTGGCATATATGGATGTGAAAAAATATCGACACTTGGTGACTGTTATTATTGTGTTAGCGGTTGTCCAAATGCACGGGTAAGTTATTGACTCATTTTGCGTAATTATTGCCATTTCATTAATTTTCTTTAATTCCGTAATGAAAAAAAAAATAGGAAGATCATGCAACGTGCTGTGTTGAAATGGGTCTCGGAATGATTGACACAATGAAAATTTTTGATGCTGAACGTCATGAAGGTATCAAAATGAGAGTTGGAATACATACGGGTAAGTACTATTTTTTCTGATGATGATGGATTTTTCTAATTGGAGAATTCTCAAATAGGAAACGTTTTATGTGGAATTGTCGGAACGAAACGAGTAAAATTTGATGTTTGGTCAAATGACGTGAGTTTTGCAAATAAAATGGAAAGTACCGGACATCCAGATCTCGTTCACATTTCGGAGGAAACAAAAAAGTTTCTCGATGACTCTTACATTTTTCGTGAATCAGAAGATGTAGATGGACATAAGACATATTTTATATTAGCTAAAAAAGTATTGATAAATAGCCCATCATTTGATCATGGCACGGCAACTAAACCTAATGAACTACAAGTATTACGTAATAATAATCATAATAAACCAAAAAATCTATCGACAAATGACATTCCATCAATCACACCACTTTCAATGTCACCGTCATCATCGACACATCACTACCATACATCACAAAATCAACAAATTCACCAATCTAAATCACTGAGTCCATCACCTGTACTAAATCAAGTTAGAAAACATCGATTAGCATCAATAAGTGAAACAGTGTCAAGATTTTTATCGTCCTCGAAACAACACCAAAATACAAGTCAGGAACAACAGAAATCACTACTCGAGAATCAACAAAGAAAATGTCCCACGATTGTAATAGGAATTTCTGAAGAGGCTTCCAACCATAATAATAATGTTAATAATAATAATAATAATAATAACAATAATAATACTGAAATTTTATTAATAGACACCACGAATAAAGGGACCAACAATGTTGTTGTTGTTGTTGAAGAATCTCCAACGACCAATGATAATATATTGTGTAGAAATGCTATAAATATTAATAATAATGACTGTGATAATAAACAAAATATTAATGATAAATTAGTGCCATATAGTAATAGTAATAATTGTAATGCGACGAATGGAAGTACCTATCAGCAAATTCCTCCAGGAGATCGTGAATCATGTGGTCTAACGTCACCTCATAGTGATCATGAATTATCACAGACGTTGACAACAAATGGAATTGAGGAAGAAGAAGAAGATTTGAGTCTTAATATCACTGATCTACGTTCATATATTTCACAATCAAGATGCGATGTCTCACCGTTTAGTCGAACGGGAAGTAATCGATCAGATAGGACTCAAAATCAGCAACCAAATAATTATTCAAATCATCATAGTCATCATCATCGATCATTTAGTCAACAAAGTAATTCATTATCACCATGGTATCCACCTCAAGAATTCTCATCGCCAAGTCGAAAAGATTCAGGTATTAGGAGCAACAGCCGTAGATCAAGTATACAACAACAACTTAATAATTGTAAAAATTGCCTGACAACTAATCGTGTTTCAGGATATTTCACAAGCTCACAGTCAAGTCTCGCACCAGGCAACGACTCATCAACAATGGACGATGCATTCATGATGAAGCATTTACCATCACCAGCTACGGGTAGTTTTCAAGGTCAGCCTGGTAACGATACGTTAAAAGCATGTGTACAACATTTGAGAAAACAATCGGATTTACAATTGATAAGATGTGTACGCGACAATGCACGTTCACAAAGAAGCTATTTGGTAAAGCCACCGATAAGGAAATTTTCATTATCATTTGAGAATCCATTGATGGAGAAAACGTTTCGAAATAAAGCACACAGATATGAATGCGACAGTGAAATGACTTCATCTACAACACTAGCTACGCCAAAATTCAATACGTTCATTGACGTTTTTATTTTGACGATAATTTTTTCTACAATTGCTATTTCATTATTCTTACTATCCCCATCGATTTATTCGAAGGAGTATAAAGTGTGGGTTTGCTGTTTTGTTTGCTTTAGTTCATTGATCCTCACCGTCTTGTTTCTATGTATAAAGCAAGTTCTTCGTAGACCGAGACGATCACGCAACTTTAATTCCATTTTTGGATGGGCATCAAAGTATTATCCATGGAATTTCTTTGGCAGCATTTTAATCTCCTTGCCAGTCGCATCGATTCTTATTAATTTTGCACTAGTCGACATCAATAAATTTCCAACAATACAATTTTATTATGGATTGATGCTTTTTGTATGTCTCATCCATTTTTGTAATTTTATTCAATTAAACTGTTGGACAAAGAACATTCTAGCATTAATCTCTGGAATGTTGTTCATTATGATAGGCTATGATCATCGAGAAGTCTCGATTTCATTAAATGATAATTACCAAAAAGAATGGGTCAAGAGTTTCTCAACCAAAAATGTCACATCCAGTAATTCTGCCTGGTTTAAGAATTATGAAGTTGAATTGTGCCTCGATCTCGTACTTGTGCTTATTCTTGTATTCTTATTAAATCGTGAATTTGAAATTGGATATCGCCTAAGCTTTTATGGTAATGAGGTTGCAAATTCAGACAAAATAAAAGTGCAACACATGAAGAATCAAGCAGACATGTTGTTACACAACATCATACCCAAGCATGTGGCAGAGGAATTGAAAAATACGGCAAAATATTCCAAGAATCATCAAGATGTTGGTATTTTATTCGCAAGTATTGTGAATTTCAATGAGATGTACGATGAGTCTTATTTGGGCGGTAAAGAATATTTGCGTGTTCTCAATGAACTTATTGGAGGTGTGTATAACTGCTTTTAAACAATAACGCTCTTGTTAGCTATTAATTGACATTCCCTTGTGCTAAATTTATTTGAAAATAATGAATAGAAAATTAATAGACAGAACTTTTTGTATACTAAAAAAGTCAATACTCTATAAAACTAAAATGATCTCGTTCTCATCCATTTAAAACTCAATTAAAAATCAATAAAATTCTCTCGCACGGAAAGTTTTGTCTTTATTCATGTTAACAAAAATCGTGACTCAACATCTTTTTTCTTGTCATTTCCATTTTAAACTAGACTTTGACGAGCTCCTATTGCGCGATGAATTTAAATGCATTGAGAAAATCAAGACAATAGGTTCAACATACATGTGTGCATCGGGACTAGATGAAATGTATCGTAATGATTCATATGAGCATCTTAATGCACTATTGGATTTTGCTGTTGCAATGCAAAATGCTTTAGAATGTTTTAATCGTGATTTGTTGGAATTTAATCTCGTTCTTCGCATTGGATTCAATTTTGGAGAAGTAACGGCTGGTGTTATAGGAACAACGAAGCTTTATTATGATATATGGGGTAAGTTTTACATCTCAGTACCCATAAATCATAAGTAACTGTATGGCATTAATAATAATGTAAATTTTGTTACTGTTACTTTCAATTTAGGCGATGCTGTAAATGTTGCATCTAGAATGGATTCAACTGGCGTACCCGGAAAAATTCAATTGAGACAAGAGTGCATATCAATATTTGAAGACTTGTATGAGTTTGAGCCACGCGGAAAAGTCTACGTGAAAGGAAAAGATATGATGGAAGTGTGTCTACTAAAAAAGAAGAAGGAGGAGACACTGGAAATTTTTCAAGATCATCAACTCACAATTTAAATTAAATTAAATTAAATAACAAAAACTGCAAAAAATATGGAAATTTTTCCTTTTTATACTCTTTAAGTAAACTAAAAGCAATCTTGCCATTGTTATCGATGTTAATTATTTTTAAAAAAATCTTAATTTATTTTAACAGCAATTGAAGAAAAAAAAAATTGAAATGAAAATAGGAACAAAAATTGCCTTTTATGTTAAATTAGATAAATTTTATTTGTTAAGTATGAGACGAAAAAAAAAATACCTTTTATGTAGCTTGTTAATATACATTAAACACATCTCGTTGTTGATCACGTTTTTACTTTTTTTGTGAATTTTATTTAATGCAAGTCATGTTATATTTTTTATTATTTTTCATTTAAAAAAAATGTTAAAATTCTTCTTTATTACTTAGTCATTAGTTATATTCGATTTGCAACTCAAACATTCTTATGATTAGTTCAAAATGATAATCTATTTCTACATTTCCATAAAAAGCCTGACCTAGAAACATTGAACTTTTAAAGAGCCTATTAGAATAATATTTTTTTAATATTTACCCAATTAACTAACTTTGAAGACTTTTGAAACAATTCCTAAACTATTCTAACTTAATAATCTAAACTATAAAGTTTCTCTATTTTTGGAGCAGTCTTAGATTTTTGTATCGAAGGTGAATTTGAAAAGTTATCAGGGTAGCTAAATAAGCAGCAAACAATAAGCTCAAATGAGGAATTTAGATAAGAATTAAGTGATTTTGGGGAATTTTCTTGAGAATTGATTAAATTTTGTTTCAATTATCTTGCGATTTAAAGTAAGCTGCAATAGAATTTGCACATAAAATTTGATATTTTATCACTTAAATTTTTTGATACAAAGAGATTTACGTAGCTCAAAAGTAGCTTTTTATAATCTAAAAATGTGCAAATAAGGACTGATTGGAAAATTAGTTATTGTAGGATTGAAATTCGTTATACTAACCTAGTCATGATAGATGCTTCCAATCATCCTGAAAACTACAAACATAGCAGCTAAAAAGCTTTCAAATAAATCTTCGAAGCCAAACTCTTGAGTGCAAAACTTGCGATTTCCATAAATTTTATAAGAAAACAAAACTTCCTTAATATAAAACAAAATTAAGTAATTTCCTCCAATTTCTTCTTTCCTGCTACTCTATCCAAATAGCTCAGAATTTTTTTAAGAAAATATATTTATCTATTTATTAAATCAATAATATAAATTTTTCTAACAATTTACTCAACAAAGAAATAAATAAAAAAAAATTGTCGAACAAAAATAAAAATTAAGTTAATAAAAAAAAATGTTAGATGTGCTTTAATGATTATTGTAATTATCGTAAACAAAAATATAAAAAATAAAAAAAATATTGTATGAAATTAAATTGATATTTTTAGAAATTGAGGATGAAATAATTATACACATTAAATTGATAAAACGTTAAAAATGGGAACAAAACGATGAAAAGTCTGTGAATGAAAAATAAAACAAACAAAAAATAATAACAATTAAAAATGTCAGAAAAAATTAAATTCAATAAATGTTTTTAGCTGCTCAAAATTGACATGTTTAATTTCTTTTCATTGAACGATTTTTCAGAATTTTTAATTTTTAATAATCATAAAAAAATGGTAGGAAAGTCACCGGAAGTGCATTATTTAGTTTGGAATCATAATTTTCATTTGTAGAAAAATCTAGAAAAGATTGATCTAAAAATCAATAATCCAAGGATATTAAATCATGAAATTCAAAGTCTTGGAAAATTTTCTGAAAGCTCCATTGCAAAAGCTTCAAGCTTAGAGCTTTTCAACCTATTTCAAAGAATATAATAGAGAACTTCATGATTAAGATTACTGATTATGTAAATTATATCACAGCTACAAATTGACATGCTCTAATAATTTTCACACGGACCAAAAAACTTCTAAATTACACTTTCACAAAAAAGCTACCATAATAATCTACAAACAAGCAGAAAAAGTTTGTAATTTATCTTATCTTGCTAATTATTGTATCCATATCCAATAGAACAAAGCAAAAACTATATCCAGTTACGCAAGAATGCGCTAAAAAAAATTTTCAAACAAAAATTTTTCACGTGGCGGTAAAACTTGTGGGAAATTTGAAATGTTTATATCGTGCATACATACAGCACACAAAAAAAAAGATTGCCCAACTTAAGCGCAAGTCAGCATTGTTGTTGTTAAATATCATTTTATTTGTAAATAGCAGGGCTTTATATCAATCAGAACTCTCGCCATCAGAATTATTTATTTCATATTTTAACGAGAAAGACCACTCTTGAGTCCCAGAAAGTTTCACGAAAACAAAGAATATGTGGACACAAAGAAAATTACGATAAAGAATTTTGCTAGTAATTCAGTTCGAGTGTAGATGGAAAATTTTTTCTATCCGAAAGTCATTTAATGGTGCAGTGCTAAATGATTGAAGGAAAGGGCTAATCAAGGAAGACGAAAAATAAAAATTAGAAGCAAGTGCACATATATAATATAAAAAATTTACAAACTGTCGACTCTATCACCAATTACGTTTTGACCTTGACAAAAGAGTGAAGTGGAAACAAATTTTTTCATTGCCCTTTTCAATCATTAATCGTACATAGTTTAGAGCTTTTTTTATATTGTTATAAAACACGAGTAAGATCAATACCTTTCTAATGGTCTTTTATCGCTTCAATAAAACATTAAGTTCTTAACAAATTTTTTTATTATTTCTATTTTTTTTCTCTACTTTTTTTTTATTTTAGATAAAGAAAGTTTTGTGTACAGTGAAAAAAGTGTGTATATACTTACAATTCGCAGGAGGTAGGCATTCTCTATAAATTATCAGCTGATATTTTTTTCAAACAACGAAGAATTAAATAGTAGGGGAAGAGAGTTCAATACCATTTTTGGACTTATCACTTAAATGAAAATAACAAAAAAAAAATATAAAATAATTTATATATAAACATAAAAAATATAAATTCAACGACTACTACGATTTCACTAACAAGAGAATAAAAGAGAACTTGCGAATAAAATTTTTATAAAGCTGCCAATTAATCCTCGCTGAGAAGAAAGAAAAAAAAATATTGATAACATTATACACGAAAAAAAAAAAGTATCAACACATACGCTAATTTTATACATTTCAAAACTTCACACGAGTTAGTTGATGAGTTCTTTTCACTGAGGATGGATGCGAATACGAGTGAACCGGGTTGTTCATCATCTGAACAAAAGATTATCAAATGTAATCGAAGGCATCAAGATGACACCGATGATGATAATGAGGATGAATTAAAGCAACATGAAATACCTAAATCAAAATTGTCAACATCGATTTATGAATATTTAGTCCTCATATCAATCATTTTGATAATTTTTGCTGCATTCAGAAACTCCGTTACATGGTGAGTGAGTGTGTACATGCAATTTATGCAATTTCTTTTAATTCAATTACTTTTGTGAATGTGAATCAACGATGTCGAGTAGTTTGTCAGGAAACAGAGAGATAAATCCAGACACATTTTTCCATTTTTATTATTCATGAAATATTTGCACAATATGTGACTTTTATTTAAATTTACGCTTTACTTGTCAATGACTCTAGTGGATAACGACGAATGTGAGAATGATTGGGAAATAGGGTCAATTTTGATGAAGGAAATTTGACACAGAACATAAATAACATACAGGAGAGATTAAGGGGCAATGGTTATTGGATTTTTATCCTTTTGTAAAAGTTCTGATAAGATATCAAATGCACTTGATTTGTTGTGCATTTTCTTTATGTTCATTGTCAAGTGTGTAAGTTATTAATCAAAACAATGACTTGCAATTTAGTAATTAAACTAATCTTGATAATCTGAAGCCCTTAATAGAAAGTAATAATCAACTTTGTTGATAATTAAATGCAATTTAGCGTGTAATTGAAAATTTTACATCACGTATTGTGCTTTATTTTTAATTATGTCGATTATTCAAATTAGTGTCTGACATGTCTTAAAATTTTGAGGTGTTGTACTCCTTTAGGTGTAACCCTCATATGTAATCAGTGCAGACATTTATTTTTGCTAGATTGTAGGAAATTGGATGAGAATTGAACCCATGATTTTGAATTTTTGTATTTTCTTGGATCAGCTGTTGATCAAGCATTTGATGAATTTCTAGCAAGAAACTTAAATTTACACACCTTAAGTATATTTCTATCTATATCTATATCAAAACACACAAGAACTTCAAAAAAGCTCTCTAAAATCTGTGTAGAACATTCTCGACATTTGAGTGAAAAATCTTTAAATCAACCTTTCCATCGTTCAATATTTGACGCTGTCAGGCATCAAAAAAATTTCCATGACATAAATTCATTAAATTCTCGTAACTGCCCTCGGGAATAAAAATTTGAATAAAAATTCAAAGAACGTAAAAGAGCTTTCTTTTAAAACAAAAAAAAAAGTACGGAATAGTATTGAAGAAGTAAATAATAATAATTGTCGAAATGTACAACGTGCGTTTCAAAAGTAAAAGAGAGAGACGAAAGAGAATAAACTGGTTTCACGTCAAATAACTTCATCTCCGTACAGAGAGGTTGTTTATTTGCATTTATTTGTAAAATAATAATAAATATAAAAAAAAAGTTCTCAAATTATTATTGTAGAAAATTGTTTCTCATTAGATATTTATTTACTCAGTCGTTATTTAGTTACACGATAGAATTGATAGCTAACTCACTTAAAACTAACGTATTAGAGAAAAAACTTTTGTTCAGTTAGAAATAATGAAAGAACTTTTACTTGATCATTCTTTTTTTCCACCAAGGCATTTGCAAGTCTTTTGGAACAGAAGCGCTGACTTGTGGCAACATTTATGGGATCAATTCTTGGACTATGCAGGTAAAAGCATTAAACAATGCAATTAATTAAGCTTAATTATTAACTTATTTTAATGCGTTTTAGGCGAGGATGAATTCAATTTATTTGTATGGTGGACAACGATTTATACATTCTTCATTTATTGGACTTTTGGTGCAATTTATACCTTACTAGATATAACTAATAAACCTAAAATTTTAAGAAAATATAAAGTCCAACCAAACACAAATGAACCACTAGACAAGAAAAAATTATATAAAGTTATTCTTCAAGTTCTCTTCAACCAGACATTTGTCGGAATTCCATTTGCAATTCTTTCTTATTATGCCATGAAACTACGTGGATTTCCAGACATTCGTGAACTTCCTACTTTCCATTGGGTTCTTTTTGAACTAGGAATATGCATTTTAGTCGAGGAGTTTGGCTTTTATTATTCACACAGGTTCCTGCACAGCAAGCACATTTACAAGTACATTCATAAGCAACATCATGAATGGACGGGTAAGAGTTTAAAGTCTGATGAACGACTAAGCAAAAAATTATTTTTTGTTTACTGTTTGGTTATAGCTCCTGTTGCTGTTACAGCTATTTACTGTCATCCTATTGGTAAGTTTTACTAACTTGATGAAAAATCAGATTTTTAACTTATTTTAAACCCGTTGCAGAGCACATTTTTAGCAACATTCTACCACCATTCCTTGGTGTCTTTATATGTAAATCACATCTTGCGACATCGTGGCTATGGTTCACAATGGCAATATTAAGCACATTGAATGCACACAGTGGATATCATTTTCCTTTCTTTCCAAGTCCAGAAGCTCATGATTTCCACCACTTAAAGTGAGTGAATATGAATATGAACTATCATTAAATTTAATTTACTTTATATCCGCATATAAATCATTTTAGATTCAATTACAACTTTGGAATGCTTGGATTATTGGATCGAGTACATGGAACTGATTCATTATTCAGACGATCACCGCAAGGATTAAGACATTTAATGCTTCTTTCATTCATACCCGCACACGAACAATTTCCAGAGAAACCAAAAAAGTCTTCATAAGCTGAGAGAAGGACATGAGCGAGGACTAAAAAAATACACATAAAATATAATATTATGCTTTATGATGAACTATCGAATGACTTAATGCACTGGCACTGTAAAAAAACAATTGTGATGAATAGTGAAATGAAAAGAGAAATCTATTAGTTAATCTATGTTTCATGCATATTTTAATTATATACATAACTTTATAGTCTCTATACATACATATTATATATTGGATTCTTTTGATGGAAAGGATTAATAAAAAAATAAAACATAAAAAAAATGTTATAAAAGGAATCAAACGTTAACAAATTTTACTGTGTTTTTAACAACAAAAAAAGGAGATTTTTTTTGTAGGTAGTTAATTGATTGATGGTAATAAGTATTAAGTAGTGTGGTACTTTCAAGGCACTTATCATCTTCCAGTATTCATCCAATCTCTTAAGTTCTCATCGTTCATTAATTTAATAAATTCATGTTTACCATGGATATAATAATTTTGATACAATTTAGCTAACATACATCCCATCAACTAGAAAGTCGACACGCGTATAATGCCGAACTTCGAGATAATTTTTGATTCGTCTATATGCAATATTTATCAGTACGAATGTCGTTGGAAGAGCGAAGACCAAACCTAAATATAACATGTAGCTACTTTGTGCATGCTTTTCGTCAAGCATGTGTCTGTCAATGTCCTGCTCAACCTTTGGAATTTCATCAGACTTTTCATTTGCAACATTGTAGTTGATATTTTTCTCAGACTCTCGGATTTGGGCATCATCATCCGCACTATAAGTAATTTCTGGTTTTTTAGGTTTTTGCGTTGTTTTGGCTGTTGAACTTGTTATCATTTTAGTTGATACTTTTGTTGTTGTTGTTGTTGGTTTGATTGTTGAAGTAGTGGATATTATTGTTGTGGATGTATTTAGTGATATTGAAGTATTAGATACAGTTGGAGATGATAAGTTTGTTGTAACTGTGTTATTATGAATTACTAAAATCTTATGATCACTTTGATTATTCTTACTAGGTACTGTAACTACAGTATTGTTAGTAATATTGTTTTTATGGACGGTGATTGGAGAAATTGTTGAAATATCAACTATTGAGCTATGAGATGACTCGTCATGAATAGTCTTATAATGAGATATCTGCGTTTCATTGCTGGATGGTTCTGTTGTATTCATAGACACACCCTTACGTCCAATAATCCTTCGTTTTGGCTCTTCATCTTGATTCGGTTGTGACAATCCTTCTGCAAATATTATCTGGTTCAATTCAGTATCAAGTTTCTTTTCACTTTCTGTACTATTTTTGGCAACAATGATAACACAATTTATTATTAATACTAAATTTATAATATGCACTAATTGCAATTTCATTTTTAATGACTTGATTTCTATTGCAGCTAAGCTTTAAGCAAGTTAAAATTAAAATTTTCTTTAGAAAAACATTTTTTTCACTTTCAATAATATTTTCTGGAGATTAGCTTGAATTTTAAAATAAATGAAATTGAAATTGTCTGGATGACTGACTTTATAAAATATTGATTTATTTTATGCATATTGCTGGACATGTTTGAGGTTACCATTTTTGTGGTTTTTTCAAGATATGTTTTTAAAAATTAAGTAGGCAAAATAAATTTATTATAAATAAGAAATTTTTAAAAAATCGTATTTTTCATAACAATTGTTTTGTTTCCTTTTTTAACTTGCAAAAACTTTCCGATTCAAATTTTTCCGTTGAACATTTGATAAACTTCTATCGGAATTTGGTAAATTTAAAATAATTGAAAACTATTTTCTGATTTGAAATTATGAAAATAAAAATCAAAATTGGAATTTAAATTGAAAGAAATTAAAATTTATTTAAAAAGAACTTTTTAATTCATCAATAATTAAAATTATTAAAAAACCGATAAAAACCCTAAAAAATATCCCCCAAAAAGATGCGAAAAAATATCCACAAGAAAAATACCATCAGTCATTCATCAGTTCTACGGATCAAAGTAGAAAAAATATAGCTGGTAAAATTTTAATTAAATAAAGTTATTAATTCGCTCTCAATTTATTAAACAAGTGTGACAAATATGATTTGAGATCAGTATATTCATGACCAGTGTAAAATATATAGATTCTACTTAGGATTTCTTACGCAAATTATAGAAATTTAAGTGACGGAAGAAAAAAAAGTCAAAAAAGAAAAGAGAAAAAAAAAATTCAACCCACAAAAAAAGAAAAGAAACCCAAATGTGCTAATCGTGAATCTACTTTAGAAAAATTTTCAATTGAAATATCATCTGTTTATGCATTAATCTGTGGATTAGAGACAAATAGAAATCAGGTATGGACTAGCTTATGGATTAAAAAATTCATTTTTGTAACTGAAGAATAAATCAATCAAAAATGCTCATCGAAAAATCCCACAAAAAAAATCATTGAACCATTCACTATAATTGCCCAATTTTCACTAATCATCGACCCGAAAAAGATGTTTAATTTTTAATGTCGATGAGAACAGGCGATTGTGCATTGTGTGAAAGAAATGAAAAAAAGAGTTTCAAATAAAAAAAATTGTTTTTGTTTCATTATCACACACCGCACTTTATACTCATGGTAAACGAGTATTTAAATTGTGTGAACGCACTGAAAATGATAAAGGCACTTGCTATAAATATAACAATGTGTAAATTTGCATTTCTTTACATGAAAAAAAAAATAACTTGAAGGCTCACACAAACTGAAATGTTAGTACATGAAAATTTGTGAATTATATAGTTCAACAATTTTTATCGATAAATAGCAAATTTCTCGGTGAACTTTCATTAACTATATATACGTGCATGGTGCAACTCTTAATTCAATTAGCTGATCATAAATTCCAGCGAAAAAAAAATCAGTTTTACTCATGTATGAAGTGAAAAAAGAAATACTTTGTTATACAATTATTGCTATTTATTATTCGACTCTCCTCTTACACCTCTTTCCCCTCATCTCTTTTCATTCATTCTTCAGTCTATGTTAAAATAATCATCAACCATGAAGGAACAGCACAAATGATTTTTATTTTTGTGAGGATTGTCCGCACTTGCATTCCATAATAAGTAGCGCAAAATATTATTTAATAATTCCTCTTTTTTCTCGTCTCTTTTTAGCTTTGAGACTTCAATTCAATACCCCAACACCTTCTGTTGAGTTTATAAAGCGAGTATCTTATGTAGTTTGTGTTTTTATTTAAGAAGAAAAAAAAATAAGTAAAATAATATAAAAATCTCACATGAATCGACCCGGAGCAATCCTCTAAAGATCATACAATTAATTGTGAATGTGTGTACATGTTTTTTTTTTTGTAATAATCGCCAGTGTATAGATAATCCCAGCAATTGTTATTCACATTATTTTTATATACATATATTTTTTTACTCGTTTACCAAATTTGGATAAGTCCATAAATATTTTATTTATTTTTTTTTAAAAAAAAAAAAACGAGTGAGTGAGTGAGAAGTAAAAGAAAGAAGAAGCAAAAAAAATTGCTAATTGACATAATTTTTCGTCGTAAAAGTTAATAGTATATTGTGTGTTTATATCCCAGTGATTGTACAACTAAATCTTTTCGTTACACGAAAAGGTGTGATTTTGTGTTTACATCCTGTATACTGTGATAATTGACTGTCATAAAAGATAATTCCAGTGATAAAAAAAGAAATATTTAAGTACATCCATAAAAAATCAAAATGGATAGTCCCGGCGCTATTGGTAGGCGTCGTGGAACCACAAAAGTTTCTGCTGAGGATCAAGCATTAGATCAAATTGCTAAGGAGGTAAGCTTTTATGCTCAATTAACGATTCTACAAGCACAATGCGGTTTTTAATTTTTTTTTCCTATTCAAGTCTTAATTAATTAGCATACACACACCTAATTATTCTCTATTCTTTCTACTACTTTTCTTCTTTGAAACTTTTTATTCAAATTGTGAATCTTTTTCTATCGCATAATCGGTCGTTTTAGATAATATCCACTAACTGTGCTTTTTTGAGAACTATTAAAAGATATAATCTGGTATGAATGTCAAGATTGGACATAGAGCGCATTTTTGGGACCAATATAAATATTGATATTTCGGATCTAATTACTCTTATTTGAGAGTTAATATAAAATTCTGTTTGAAAATATGATAGGCAGTTACTTCCAATGGCACTAAATCAAAATAAATTAGACTAAATTATAGACAAAATGTCCACAATAACTCAAAACCTTCAACAAATGAATAAAAACAATATTACGAGAATGAGAAAATTATTCCATATCTAATACTTCATCTATGACTCCATCTCCATAATATTTAAATTTATGGAATGAGCATAAAGAAAGCATTCAGCTTATGTATATTCTTCCGTTTAGTTTCATTGTTATACTCACTCATTTTTTTTTGGTCTATAGAAAATGAGAAAGAAACAACAAAAAAATGTTATTCGACGTGCGTGATTTTCATAATAATCTACGAAAATAAATAGGTAAAAAGCTGGTCATCGCTCGCACCAATGTATGTTTTTACTGAAAAGTAAAATAAAAATCAAATAAATTCTTCCGAAAACAAATTTTTCCTCTTTCTCTCATGCCATTTACTTCTCTACTTTTTTTTTTTTTTGTTTACATTGTGCAAGTCGGAACAATAGTTTAGATAGACTTTTATTTCTGTACTTTTCTTCATTATGTACTGTAATTTAGGGTGTGCAAATTGACTTTTGGATTTGCAAATAGAAAGAATCTGATTTGATCTTAGTTTAAGGGATCTAAAAGATTTTATTGAGTTAATGTTGTTGGAAGGGAGGAAACTATTTTGAAGGTTAGAAAAGCTAGAGTGCGAAAAATGCCAAAAAATTTTAAAATCTAAAAAAAAAATAAAAAATTTTGAGTAATTGGCCAAAATAACATTGATCTAATAAAATAATAGACTAAATCCAGTCAAAAATAACACAATCAATTTAATCCTCGTACATATATCCAAAAGCGAAAGCTAAAACCATAAAACAGCAACAATGCGTGTCACACGTCAAGAATAAAGTGAGAAAAAAAATACAAAAGTTCTAAAGTTTATCATCCATCAGACTTAATGAGATCGTAATCACTTCTTTAAGACATGAGCGTGAGAATCGTTCTCGTTTGTTAGGCGCGAGAAAAAAAAAGATATTTTTTAAAATAAACTATTACTTAATTTCAAAGTTGTGTAATTGATACAACTTCTAATAATAGAACAATTTTTATTGCTTCATGTTGTTTACCGTAACTTCTTCTTTTTTAGAGGTCACGATCATGTCATATCGATTAGTATTTCCTTTCATAGGATACTCTTCTTGGAGTTTTCATTGTGTGTCTTCTATCTTACAAATATCACAAATAGAATAATTTCATGCGCACATATGTGTATGAAAATCAATAAACATCACTGTTTACCTTAAAAATAAACCAATAAAATTGATACTTCAAACAAAACTGTAGCAGAATAAATACAAAGTCAGTAAAGAGAGGGAATGGGAAATGAGATGAATGAAAATGTCATTTATTATCTTCAGATTTTGCTATGAACGAAGAGGGATGATGATCGAAATAAATTCATTTTGAGAATGTCTATCCTAATGTTACACTAATTGTTGTTTAATGTTCTTAGCTGAGTTTATTGAATTATGATGAACTTATCACTCACAAGTTTTCTGTTGGTGGAAGGAATTGTTAGATTACAAATTTATGTCAATGAGCAAGATTGATAGATTTATTGAGGATTGTGAGGAAATGGAATTTATTATTGATCAATATTTCCTTTTATTGGTGCTTAAGTGATGGAAGGAAGTGATGAATACTAAATTGTTTATTCTATAATTGAAGATATTTTTCTTAAAATTTGAAATTTTAAACAAGATTGATTGAGAGAATTTTATAAAAAAAAATTGAAATTTTAACGTCTTTGGAAATTTTGAAATTTTAACAACTTTTTAAAATTTAAAAACAAAAGAATTCAGAATACAAAAACATAATTGTCATTTTTTCATTAACGTGCTCCACAATGCAACTTTAATAAGTACCTACTTCACAATGTAACAAACAATGCATAACAACCCATAATACATTGTAAAATGATATTGCAAAATTTTTTTGTCAACATTGCAATCTACTCAAGTTCCACTTTATTCATCCTTTTAAAAAATTTTAATCGTAAAAAGCATTTCAATAATAAGAATGAGGAAAAAATAAATTTCAATAAGCTAGAAATATCTAAAAACAACTTTTTTTTCTAAGAGCATGCACATTTTAATACCAGCGACAGTTGCAAATGTAATTCAATGGCATGCGTCTGCGGATTTGTGATTTGTGATGTCGGCAAAATTTCTGTCGAGAGCTTGTATGTATCGTGTGAATAGCAAGTCGACATAGAGCAACCTCATAAAATGCATTCTTTTTATTCTATTTCCATTATGTCAGTGCCACATTCTAAATGAGGAAAAAAGGCAAAGAAGATGAGAGAGATGTTGAAGAAAAATGATCATTAGGAATGAAAAATTTATTCAGCGAACCCCCGAATGCTACAAAAAAAAATTTTTTCATCCATGTATGTTGTGTTATAAGATGCCTGTAAGATAAGTCATTGTATCGTCGTCTCGTCTTCTTTTTTCTTCTTGACTGCATTTTCCATCTTCTTAGAAAATAAAAAGGAAATTTCATTTTTTTTCGTGAACTTCAGTTACATTTTGTGGGTGATCGAAGCAACACATACGACAATAAAAATTAGTGAATCTTTTATCTATCAAATAGGCGGAAAACTACATTTGTTGCCAATAATAAGAAGAACTTTCGGTTTTACGAGATTTTGAATCAGTGAAAGAAAATAAAATAATAAAATGGTTCAATTAAGAATTCAAACAAATTTTGTTCGATTAAAATTTTCAATTAAAGAGCCATCGTTAAGTGATTGTCTTGATAGGAGCTGCACACAAAAGAACGGACTGATAATCAAGGGAACATTAAAGCTAGTAAGTGCTGCATAAAAAAAGATGAAGGTGCTTGAATTTTCTTTGTAAATGAAGCACTTCCCCGAATAAACATTGAGCATGCTCAGTTTTTTGAGCACGCTACTGAGTATGCTCAAAAACACTGTTTTACGTGCTCAGCTGAGTACACTCACTTGAGCATACTCATAAGTATACTCTGAACATACTCATAAAAAAAATAAAAATATATTGATGAGCATGTTCAACTGAGTATACTTATGAGCATACTCAAAATATTGCTCCACGTACTCAGCTGAGTACACTCACTTGAGTATACTCATGAGTATACTCTGAATGTGCTCAATAAAAAAATAAAAATATATTGATGAGCATGTTCAACTGAGTATACTTATGAGCATACTCAAAATATTGCTCCACGTACTCAGCTGAGTACACTCACTTGAGTATACTCATGAGTATACTCTGAATATGCTCAATAAATTGTTTCAAAAATTAAATGAGCACGTTCGATTGAGTATGCTCATGAGCATGCTAAATTGTAGAAAATCGAGTATGCTCATCTTGAGTATACTCTTGAGTACGTGCTGAGTACACTCAAAAAAAATTCTCTCATTAGACTATTACGTGCTCATTTTGAGTATACTCTTGAGTATACTCTGAGCATGCTCACTAGAATTCTTAAAAATTCTTTGATTTTTAAAATTTTCTCTAAGTTTTTGAGTATGCTCATGAGCATGCTAAATTTTAGAAAATCGAGTATGCTCATCTTGAGTATACTCTTGAGTATACTCTGAGCATGCTCACTAGAATCCTTAAAAATCTTTGATTTTTAAAATTTTCTCTAAGTTTTTGAGTATGCTCATGAGTATGCTCAAAAATTTTGTGATATTTTTATATACTTCACAAGTGAAAGATTCAATTAATATAAATATTTTTTGGGAATTATGACTTTTAAGCATGTTAAAAGTCTAATAAGACAATATGAGACCCGTTTTAGAGTATTTTACATATATAATAATTTATATGTGCCTTTTGCCAAAAATTATTATATAGGTAAAAAGTAGCAGTGGCGCAACGGTTAAGGTGAAGGTCTCAACAGCAACAGAGCGGTCATGGGTTCGAATCCAGGTAAAATCAAAAATTTTCTAAGTTTCATTTCAGATTTACTAATAAATAAAATTTATCCTAAAACAGTACAAATGCTACAGATTAATAAAAAATATTCCAAAAATGTGAAAAAGTATAAAAAAATATTTATTTTTTAAAATTTTGATCGATTATTTGAGTATACTCAGAGTGTACTTATGAGCATGCTTAATGAGTACACTCATGAGTATACTTATGAGCATGCTCAATTGTATGCAATTAGTATGCTCTGAGTACACTCAAAGAGTATGCTCAGAGTATGCTCAAATGACGTGCTCAAATGCGTAAAGTAGTGCGATCAAATTTTGTATGAATGAGCATGCTCAAGTGAGTATACTCAGCCAAAAGTTGAGCGTACTCTGAGCGTACTCTTTGTCTATTCGGGTTCTTTAAAGCATATTTGATGTAATACTGCAGTGTGGATGTTAATGGTTTTTGTAAAGCAAAAAAATAAAAAATATGTTCTAGTTGCGTAGACACAGATGACATGTGTATAATTTTTTTTTCACTTGTCTGACGACTCTGTTAGATTTTATATTTAGATTATATTTTTTTCATGCTTATATTTTCGTATTTTTTGGGGAAGGATTAAGTAGGAAGAAAACAACATTGCAAAATAAATAAACGGAAAAATTTGTGAAAAATTAGTCTTTGACGATAGAATGTATGATAATATTGATGATTAAGTTGGGGATATTTTGCTTGCCGGTGGCATGACATGTGTGATTATTGATGTATAGAATTTCAATTTTTTTATATTCAGAACATGATGAAAAATTAAAGTTTTGAGATGTTAGAAAAATTTATTTTGGATGTGTGGCTAAGATATGTACGTTTGTTTTTTAGGGGGAAAGAGGGTCTAGGATTTTGTAACAGGTCAAACAAAAGAAAAAAAATTTCATACAAAAAACGTAACAAGGAGGGAGGGGGGGGGGGGTCTAAAAAGTTGCTTTTTGCGTAACGTACAGGAAAACTAAGAAAAATTTGGAAAAATCATTTTATTTTTTTTACATTTTGTAAGTTGCGTTCAGAGATAAGACTAGGGTTCTGTGTTGAAATTTGAAACAACAAAATTGATAATACAGCTTTTTGGTATCAACCTACTAGAGCTCTAATCTAGCCTTAAACACCCATAAAAACTCTTCAATCATCATAATTTCCCATCTGATATTTCCATTCATCTTCTTTTCCTTAATCATCAAATGCTTTATACTGCGAATTTCCATCAATGTTGATATGAAAAATTCATTATTTCCTGCCCTTCAAGTTCTTCTTTCTCTCCTTTTTTTTCTTCATCATTTTTCCATCATACATGCTCTTTTGTATAAATATCATTCAATGCTTCTTCTTCTTCCTACATAATGCAGTAATATGACAAGACATTTCGTGAGTCGAGGAAAGACGAATCTGTCTATAGACTGTATAAGCAAAAAAAAAATATTATTATTATGATGAAAAACTTTTTTCAGTGCCATGCCCATTTTAAATACTGTAATGTAATTCCTAAATGAAAATGAATGTTTTTCTCGGCTTATAGAAAGGCTAAACGATGAAATTTTATATCCGGAAAGGAAGGAACCGAAGTGGCATAAACATTTTAAACTAAAATTTGTTAGATTTTTGTCTATTTTGTACTCTGGATCATAAATCAAAAAATTGACGGATTTCTTTCAGTAATCATATATGTAGACTAAGTCTCACGAGGGGGGAAATTCCTTTGTTAATTTTAGAAATTCTTCTTCTTCCATCGTCATTGCCTTCCGTGACAATTTAATACCGCTAAATCCGTCAATGAAAAATTTAGAATAATAGTTGAGCAGGAAAAGTTAATTGCTTATGGATATGGGATGGGCTGAAATGTCTATTAATGACTTGTTACTAATTGCTGATAGAAATTTGATTCCGAAGTCAAAAAGGGGATAAACCCCAACTTTATTTGGAAGATAAATTCCATTCAGCTTATGTGCTACAAAGTATTTTTTTAAACATTCTACAAATTGACATATTAATCTGAATAAATCAAAACAGAAGGAAAATGAATAACTATAAATATTAACATCTTGAACTTCGGATTACATGTTCATCTACTGTATTACATTGTAACAATAATGGCATTGAGAGTTTACTGCTTTTTTTGATGCATGTACACTTCATCACTTTTTCGAGAATTGATAAAAATAAATAAGAATTACAAATAATAGCAGCAACTGGAAATGAATAGCCTACATACATGAACCTCATCACATTTGCATTTAAATTGAAATTAAAGACTGTAACTTAATTTTAATTGCATGATAACTTGTCATTTTGTAGTCTTTTGTAGAATTGCGGTGATGACCAAATCGAGGGTGTGCTTGGAACTTGTCAATAAATTTTGAATGATAATTAGTTAGTCTAGTCATAGCTGCTGTTGATCTACATAAAATTTATTGATGTTTTAGTGCAGTTTGAGAAAAAAATCCTTAGGCTTGAGGTCAATGAGGGTTTAACTGATCCCGAATAGACAAAGAGTACGCTCAGAGTACGCTCAACTTTTGGCTGAGTATACTCACTTGAGCATGCTCATTCATACAAAATTTGATCGCACTACTTTACGCATTTGAGCACGTCATTTGAGCATACTCTGAGCATACTCATTGAGTGTACTCAGAGCATACTAATTGCATACAATTGAGCATGCTCATAAGTATACTCATGAGTGTACTCATTAAGCATGCTCATAAGTACACTCTGAGTATACTCAAATAATCGATCAAAATTTTAAAAAATAAATATTTTTTATACTTTTTCACATTTTTGGAATATTTTTTATTAATCTGTAGCATTTGTACTGTTTTAGGATAAATTTTATTTATTAGTAAATCTGAAATGAAACTTAGAAAATTTTTGATTTTACCTGGATTCGAACCCATGACCGCTCTGTTGCTGTTGAGACCTTCACCTTAACCGTTGCGCCACTGCTACTTTTTACCTATATAATAATTTTTGGCAAAAGGCACATATAAATTATTATATATGTAAAATACTCTAAAACGGGTCTCATATTGTCTTATTAGACTTTTAACATGCTTAAAAGTCATAATTCTAAAAAAATATTTATATTAATTGAATCTTTCACTTGTGAAGTATATAAAAATATCACAAAATTTTTGAGCATACTCATGAGCATACTCAAAAACTTAGAGAAAATTTTAAAAATCAAAAATTTTTTAAGGATTCTAGTGAGCATGCTCAGAGTATACTCAAGAGTATACTCAAGATGAGCATACTCGATTTTCTAAAATTTAGCATGCTCATGAGCATACTCAAAAACTTAGAGAAAATTTTAAAAATCAAAGAATTTTTAAGAATACTAGTGAGCATGCTCAGAGTATACTCAAGAGTATACTCAAAATGAGCACGTAATAGTCTAATGAGAGAATTTTTTTTGAGTGTACTCAGCACGTACTCAAGAGTATACTCAAGATGAGCATACTCGATTTTCTACAATTTAGCATGCTCATGAGCATACTCAATCGAACGTGCTCATTTAATTTTTGAAACAATTTATTGAGCATATTCAGAGTATACTCATGAATATACTCAAGTGAGTGTACTCAGCTGAGTACGTGGAGCAGTATTTTGAGTATGCTCATAAGTATACTCAGTTGAACATGCTCATCAATATATTTTTATTTTTTTTATTGAGCACATTCAGAGTATACTCATGAGTATACTCAAGTGAGTGCACTCAGCTGAGTACGTGGAGCAATATTTTGAGTATGCTCATAAGTATACTCAGTTGAACATGCTCATCAATATATTTTTATTTTTTTTATGAGTATGTTCAGAGTATACTTATGAGTATGCTCAAGTGAGTGTACTCAGCTGAGCACGTAAAACAGTGTTTTTGAGCATACTCAGTAGCGTGCTCAAAAAACTGAGCATGCTCAATGTTTATTCGGGGATATTAGTCTATAATGTTCAAAATTTTGGCACAAAACCTTTAAATCACTGCCGAATGAACCTAAAAAGAAGATAAATTCAAATCTCATGATCGATTTTCATCATCAACAACATCCGGCAAAACATACCCGTTTCTATAATCCCTAAAAATCTGAGGTTTCTAACTTATCAAAGTAGTTCAAGTATTGGTTACATATGCACACTAAAAATGTCTCCCTAAAATTGATTTTCCCTAACTTTTGCTTCTCTCGTTCCTTCATTTATTATGTCTTTCTAGCTGCTAGTTTATTTACGTTGCGGCTGAAAAAAACACGTGCAAAATATTAAACTAGAATTTCATTTCCTTTAGAAATGTCAGGAAAATGGAGGAAAATGTAATAATTTTCAACTGTTTGCTCATAACTAAACAAATGTTTATTTCTTGGCCATAAAGTCCAACGTAGTCGTCGCTTCTATAAATAATTTCGATATAAATGTTAAAATATAATGATTCAAAAGTCAATTTAACCCATGCTGTGACATCATTCATTACACAATTTCTATACAAATAAAATTTGCCATTCATTCATTCAATCCATTGAGTTCAACAATTTATGGAAGAAAAAATCTCAAATTTCAGTTCTTTTTTACTTATTTTTATTTGTTGTGTATTTTGCAAAATCATCACATTAGGCATGTTTTGTGGTGATTTAAGAGTTAAGAAGTGGTCAAGTGTAAGTTTTTTAAGTAAATTGAAGAATTTTAAGAGAATTTTATGAAATGGAAATGTTGATAACTGTCAATAAATTCTTATTCTTACTAGTAAGCACCCATCAGGAATAGAAAAAATTTGCAGCTGTTTTAAGAATTCATGATTTTATATAATTCATTTAAAAACCAATCACAGTCCAACATCATCTTCCTCCCACTTAATACTCAACATCACATGTCATTAACTCATTAATTAAGCATTCCCAGTCAGTAAACTAATAAAAACTAGATTCATATTTTCATAACTAGAATGACAATTTTCTAGAATCTCCATTCACTCCAACATCTCGCATCATTATCCGTCCGCATTTGCAATCTAAAATGCCAATTAAAAAATTTTCAAATAAAAAATAATGAATATGTCGAAGTAAAAACTTGTAATTTATTAAACATTGCTCTCGTTTTGCGGAAGCATAACAGAAGTCATACAGCCTGAAAATGTGAAAATGCTGTATCGATAAATGTCATTAATGTTTACAATAACTGGAATAGAGGTGTAAATTGACTTAATTTCTTATACTTATACCTGCAGTGTGATTATCTTGTTATGCATATGTTTCCATTGATGCGAAAAACTCCATCGATGAGAAATAGTTTTTGCTTTCGATTTTATTTTTTTTTTTTCGTGTAGTGTGAGGCAATGGATGTTTGCAAACAGTAGAAAAACAGCATATCTTATGAAACTTTTATTGAAGAATTGTTCGACATTAGAAGTTATTTTGGGGGTTACGCAATGTAGTAAACTGAAAGCTTGTTTTTTGTAGCTACAAAAGTACATGATGTATGATATGAATTGAACATTTATTTTGACAGTAAAGCAAATGAATCATTTTGCCGGTTCTTATGGTATTTTTTTAACAAGGACGAATTGAGAAATTGTTTATTGAGACATGAAGCTACAAATTTGTATTTTTTATATTGTGATTTTTTGATATTCAAGCTTTGGGTTTGAATTTCGTGATTTCTTTAAAAATATTTGAAATTTTCGGGCAACATTCTAGAAAATCCCAAAATTATTCATCTAATACACAAAATACTTGATTTTAGTGAATCAACTCATAAGACATTTCTAACCTGTCTATATAACTCCCAATCTATTACATTAAATCGACTACCAATCAAATTTCAAACTTTACCATCACTTTGCTTTTAAAGCATCCAAAAGAAGCTTTCCAAAATTTTTTTTTAAATCTATAAAATCCCAACAAAATCTCATTTTATTTTCAAAAGAAATTTCATTACCAGCACCTGAGCTGAGTAGGCTATAAATTATTTAATGTCAATCAATCAAATTTTTACAATCACAATTACATTTTTAAGAAATTGAAAATATCAAATATCAATAAAAATCCACAAACAAACAAACATTAAAAAACATGGAAAAAAAAGAAGTGAACGATTTATTGAATTTTATTTTTTGGAATAACATTTTTGCCTCAATTTCATCTTTAATTTCCTTTCCTTTTTGGTTTTTGATTTTTATTCTATGAAAAAAAAATATATATGTTTGATTTTTTTTCTCTATTTCCTATTCTATTCAATATGATTCATTGAATTCGCATATAACAGTCAAAGACGGTATTATATATTCATAACAATACGTCAATTAACAACAATATTATAAGCTTGATATAAGAATTATAATCGAATAAAATATTGAGAAAGTTATTGTACACGTGATCGGATTTGAGCGCATTTTAACATACATTAGAGATTGTTGACATAAAAAGACTTATTGTATTATTAAGCATTTTTATGGCAATTGTTTTGGCATATGATTATCGACAAAACAAATTATACAAAATTTTTATTAAATAGCAAAGATCTGATATTAAATTAGAATGAATTTTATCATAAATTTTATCGAAAATTCATCCTCAGATACATAACCTCAAAATCGCATGTCAATCAACAGACAATATACATTCCTCAATTCAACACCCATCAACAAAGCATGGCAAAAAACTCATAGTCATATCAAAATATCCAACAAAAGTCAAATAATATTAAACATTCTCATAAACTTGCAAATAAAATGTGCGACATTTAACAAAATAGACAGCATGCAGTTACGATTAAAAATATTTAATTTCAATTAACATTGAAAATGCTAGTATAAAAACAAGAAAGAAAGTAAATGAGCGAATAAGATAGAGACAGAGCAAGAGAGCAAGCAAAGATTGTTTAAAATGCGTATGACAGCGCAAGAAATTGTCTCAACCTCCCTAAGAATATTGACACGCTTGTTTGTTGAGATATTCATACACATATATGAAATTCCTTCAAATGAGATTGAAATTCTATGCGGTTAAGAAAAAAAAGCAGCTTTTCCTTTTTATTATTCTTTTATTTCTCTTCTAATTCGCCCGATATCGTTTCGTTGTCGTCTCAAATTGAGTACCTTTAAGTCTCTCAATAGAAAAGAAGAAATGAAAAAAAAAAGTTGATTAACAACAACAAAGTCATGCCTGTCAGCAGAGTTGGGAACTATAATATTGATAAATTTTTGTAAAAATCTGAGTCAAGAGAATTCAGAAAAATCGATAAATTCAGTTACAGGGGGTCCTCGATTTGAATAGTTGTTTTGTTTTGGAGAAATGTTACTCAAATCAAAACGTATGAAAAATGACCGTTAAAAATTAAAATTTGAATTTTTGGTTACTCAAATCGAGGACCCCCTGTATTAAAATGAAAATTTAAAGATTTTGCTTAAAATTTCATATCCTGAGTCATGATCATTCTGGATATTTCGATTGACTATATTGAAGCAAAAATTTCTAAATGTTGAAAAATGTCAAAATTTCTACATCCAAAACTCAATTTACCAACCCTGTCTGCCACAATAACTGGAATATAGTATAGAAAAAATATCAACTTCATGCCACAGCAATAATTCTCTACTGATATTAAGTTTGTGAAAAAAAAAAATTAGTTTTGTTTGAAGTCTCACAAGGAAAACATCGCGATGGTTTTGAGCGTGAAACACTTGAGAAAATAAACTTAATTTTCCCCATTGCCATTTTGTGATAAGAAAGCTAAAAAAAATAATTAAACTTGAAAATCACTAACTATGAACTATTTTTAAAGTAAATAAAAAAATAAGTGGAATATCGATAAAAATATTGAATTATTAAGAGAGTATAAAAAGCGCGAATATTAAGACAATACATTCATGGCAGGAATTGGCCAAATGAGAGTGAGAATCAAGATCACCGAGACAATTATATGAACCAGTTTATGACGTCATTTATCATCATATCAATGAAGAAAAAAAAATTCCTTCTCACAGATTGAGCGATTCTCCTGTTTTTTTGATTAAATTCATATTTTTTGACTTATTACGAACATTCAACATTCTTGCTTTTTTTGTGTTGATTATTTTATTTTACATTTTTCATCCATTCTTTCATTTACGACACAACTCGTCGAATGAGAATAAATAATAAAAAAATCTTCATGGAATTTCTGTGTATATATACTTGTGACTCTTTCATTGCCCAAAGGTGATCTCATCTCAGATTCTGTCATAAAAAGTGTATAAAGTTTCTCACTGTAACACTAAATTGTAAAAAAATTAACATCATCGCCAATCTTTCCATATTTCTATATAAAATATTATACAGTGTATACTTACTTACAAATTCTTAAATCGCGTGTGCTTTAGAAAAAAAAAAAGTTGTGGCTTTTGTGGCAATCGCATTATAGTTGGGCTATGGCTTGTGAATGAAAACATAGTAAAAACTTGCCGTTGCAAAAAAAAAAAAAAATGAAAAGTTTGTGAGAAATTTTTTTTTTCAAAAAATTAATCTGAAAAAATTTTTTTGCATTCACTTGTATTTAGTGTCTTAAAAGTGCAGTGTATTTGACTTCATAGTAGTAACAAGCTCACATCGTATTAATTAAGAGTCTGAATCAGCTAACACAACTAGTGTGAAGATCATTAAATTGAGTTTTATGTATATTAGATTAGAGTGTGTGCCAAATGGTCAACGATAAGCTTGTTTATATTGATATTCTCGGAATGAAAGAGAGTTTGTGATTATTATTGTTTTTATGGCCATGAATTTTTGAAAATTATTTTTGTAAACAAAAAGTTTTGGTTTTAATTGAAAATCTAGTTCTGATCTGAAAATCTTGAGTGTCGAAAATTTTGATAAATCTAGTTTAATTTGATTCTAGTACATTTTTTGGAAAAATTAAAATCTTGGACTTTAATTTTAAAAAATCTACTACAAAATTCTAGTTCGATTTTAAATTTGTTCTTATGAAAATCTAGTCCAATCAATACTTAACCTAATTTCTCTTCTAATCTAGTACTGCAAAACTCAAACAGTTTGTTCAAGCCTTTAAATAATTATCAAATGAAATTGAAATGATCTCACAGAAATTCACTTTTAATTAACCTCTTGGATCACAATTAATGTCAATATTAACATAAAGTTAAAGTAAATAGAAGTCTGAGTGATCAAATTCAACAAGATCATCATCATCATTTTTTTTTTAACTTCTTAATGAGTCACATATTAAAAAAACGACATCCATAAATGAGCAAACAAACCAAAAATATGGAAATTTTTTTAAATGCGCCACACGAAGCTCAATAAAAGAAATTTAGCTGTGCAAAATTATATTAATTTTTTTTGAGAGAGAGAATCGACATCTACAACGACATTTGCTGAAACAATTTTCCGTCTTATCTTATCAATAAGCGCAGAAAAGCAGCTACACTCATTTACCGTGTACATATAACAATAAATAAAAAGAAAAAATTAGTTATGAAAGAATTTTATTTGTGATAGGTGACTCTCTCACGACTAAAACGTTTCTATTATTTTTTTTTCAAGCAGAAATAAGAAAATATTTTGGGCGTTAGTACAGTTAGTGTGTGCAATACAATACAATAACATTCATAAAAATTCATAATATAAAAAAAAAATATCACAATCAATAATGGATGAAATCAATTATAATCCATTGCGAATTATCGAGGATGAAATACCATCAAATAGTGATAAGAGTACTGATAATGATTCGAATGGAGAAATTTTTGACTTTAGTGCCAGTGACATTGAAGAGATGGAAGGTTATGGAAGTAATAAAACAGACGAGTTTAATAGTCTACAAAGTAAACAAAGAAATAGCTTATTAATAATTGAAGACAAAGATCTGATGATGGATAGAAATGAAGATTTTAATAATAATAATTGCGATAGCATTCATCGACTATCATTGCAAGTCGAAAGTGGCGATAGTGATAGTCTCGTAATGACAAACGAGGCAGTTAATCGTACAATCATACGAATAGGTTCAAATTGTATCGATTTCGGTGACTCAAATGTCAATGAAATTAATACACAACCACAGTCACAACAACAGCAACTAGAGTCGATACATGAAGCAATCAATCATAAGATAAATGATGATTATGTTGATGATGTTGATCAAATTGAGGATGAAGAAGAAAGCTTGCCTGAGCATGCCAATGAAAGTGACAATATTAACAACACCGATCAAGTTATAGTTAATATTCTAGGGCAAATAAATGAAATAGTAGGTTATAAAAAATTATTGTATTGGAAATATTCATGAGAATGCAAAAAGGGATACTAATTGGTGACGGTATTCATAATTGTCTATATGTGTCTATGTGCTAAATCTTTCTTCAGTCCTATTGTGTTGTGCGTTTTTTCACATATTTTATTATTTTATTCCTTATCATCTTTTACGTCAACAAAATACCTTTTTTTTATCGAAAGTCATGACTAAATTTTATTTTTTTTACTTCATACAAAATTTACAGGCAGAAGCACGTCTAGCAGCTAAACGTCAAGCAAGAGCAGAGGCGCGTGAAATTCGCATGAGAGAGCTGGATCGTCAACAGAAAGAAATTGAACAAAATGCAGATAGAGCATATGATATGCAACAATCGGAAGCACTTTCAACGCCACGTTCTAGATTGACGGTAAATAATCATGTAGGTGTGCGAGGCAATTCAATGTCGTCACGTAGAAGTAGTGAAGATTCTTTGGAGGAGGAGGGAAGGAGTTTGAGGGATCTAAGGCATGAGCTAAAGGTAACTTAAATTTAAAAAAATTCAAATAATTTTTGTCCGTTATAAATTCAAAAAAATTTTGATTATTCAAAATTCAAATAATTTTTGACCGTTATAAATTCAATTTTTTTTTACAATTTTAGGACGCAGAAGAACGCTTCAGAAAAGCAATGATCACAAACGCCCAACTCGATAACGAACGTTCCTCACAAGCATATCAAATAGATTTACTTAAAGATAAATTAGAAGAAATGGAAGAATCATATGCACAATTAACACGAGAACATCGAGAAAAGACCAGAGCACATGATGCATTAAAAAGGCAAAATGATAAGCTCAACGAAGAATTAAAACTCGTTCAAGGTCAATTGAATGAGCGTGACACATTAATTGCTGAATATGGTTTAGTTATTATAATAGTGGAGAATGAGGATGGCTCTGATGCCAAACGTGTTCTAGTCTCAAATGAAAATGCTCAACTTTTGAGTACAGTAGAAGGATCAATAGGTAGGTAGATATTTAGCATATAGTCGCTAATGACTGACGTTTCTAATCAATCATTGATTGCTTTGTAGATGTACGACTCAAAAAATTCACAGAGGAGAAACAGGAATTACAAAATGAAGTGCAGAAACTCCAACAGCAGCTAAATGACACAAAAACACGTGGACGTAGATCAAGTTCTGTCAATGGAGTTATTGATGATGATGATTATGAGGATGCTCAACGTAAGTTTAAGCTTTTTTAAACCTTGAAATAAATTTCTGAAAAAATTATTAATTTCCAATTGCAGGTGAAGCCAATAAAACCATAAATGACTATAAATATCGATTACAAAAAGCTGAACAAGAAATTGCTAGTCTTCAAGCAAGTTTGGCACGTTCAGAGACTCAGGTTATTCGTTATAAAAGTACAGCTGAGGCAGCAGAGAAGGCAGAAGCTGAACTTAAAGTTGAACGAAGGAAGCTTCAAAGAGAGGTGAGCATGCAAACTAATTTGTTTTTTTTTTGGAAATTCTCATCTTAATCTATTCTCTCGTGATTATTATTTAATTCCAAATCTACAATTACAGCCGTTAATGATAGAAATATGGGATGAATGCCACTGCCAATAATTTATTTTGTTCTCAATTTCCTTTAATTTCTTTATTATCGTTTGACGATTCACGTGTCTAGTCTGGTACCAATTTAATGTGTTTTTCAAAATGATTTTTTTTTTGTTGTCCTTTCTTAACTTTTTTAATCAAAAAATCTCTCGTATTTACGTCCTTTTAACTTATTTATTGAGTGCTATTCATAACGATAAAATTTTGTTAACCAACATATAAAATTATCACAAATACACACAAATAATTTGGAATTAAAAAGCAGTTCAAGATTTTGTCCTGCTTAAATTTAAATTAGTGCACATCATCATCTAATGACAATTTTATGCCATAATATCATCATTAGCATGATGTACAGAATACACTGATCTAAGGACTTCTGATAGATGAGCAACAATCTAAATTTATGATTTGATTTTGCCTGATTTTGGAAATTTTTAAAGGTTATAAAACTAAGCTTAAGAAATTTGTTCTATTTGTTAACTTTATTAGCTATGGATTTACTTAATATCAATCTTTAAATCATTTTTAACTGATTGATTATCAATTTTGCATTCAAAATGTTAAATTAATTGAAAAATTAGGTGGAAAAATCAAAATTCAAATCTCAAATTTTTGTAAACAAACCAAAATCTAATAGAATTATCCGAAATTAGATTCTAGAAATTTGCCATTAACTTCTATCAAAAGTCCTTAAAACAATCAATTATTAATCTTACTTTGTGACAATAATTTTTCAACTTTCAAATTTAAAAAACTAAAATTTTCTCATTCTTATCATTCATTTTTAGAATCGCGAAGCAACAGAACGTCTTGAGGAGCTGGAAACCTCAAATAATCATCTATTGAAACGATTGGATAAATTAAAGAATGCCAAAAGTGCTCTACTCAAAGATCTTTGATAAAACAAGTAATGCCATAAACTGGATGACATTAATTGGACATCATTTTTACCATCATCAAATGTTTTTTTTTCTTTATCATAATTATAATTATTATTTAACCAATTAATCAACAAAATGACTGCTTTAAATATTGAAAGTATGAAAAGCCATTCAGAAAAATTAATTGTATTTTTTTTCACATTTTTTGGTCATAATTTTGAACCAGGGGGAAAAGAACTTTGTGTAAAAAAAAAATATGGTAAAAAATGGTAAAATTTTACCATTTTTTACCATGTTTTACCAAATTTTACTACATTTTACCATCTTTTACTACATTTTACCAAATTTTACTGAACTAAATTTTTACATGGATTACATTATTTCGGATGAAAAACTCCTCGGAAAAGCGATTTTTCACGTTGATTTTCTTAGTTGGTATGAAAAACCCCTCGGAAAAGCGATTTTTCGGGTTGATTTTCTTAGTTGGGATAAAAAAAACCCCTCGGAAAAGCCATTTTTCACGTTGATTTTCTTAGTTGGTATGAAAAACCCCTCGGAAAAGCCATTTTTCACGTTGATTTTCTTAGTTGGGATGAAAAACCCCTCGGAAAAGCGATTTTTCGCGTTGATTTTCTTAGTTGGTATGAAAAACCCCTCGAAAAAGCCATTTTTCACGTTGATTTTCTTAGTTGGTATGAAAAACCCCTCAGAAAATCGATTTTTCGCATTGATTTTCTTAGTTGGGATGAAAAACCCCTCGGAAAAGCGATTTTTCACGTTGATTTTCTTAGTTAGGATGAAAAACTCCTCGAAAAAGCCATTTTTCACGTTGATTTTCTTAGTTGGGATGAAAAACCCCTCGGAAAAGCGATTTTTCACGTTGATTTTCTTAGTTGGGATGAAAAACCCCTCGGAAAAGCCATTTTTCACGTTGATTTTCTTAGATGGGATGAAAAACCCCTCGGAAAAGCGATCCCCTCGGCACTAAAGAGCGCAAAAATTTTAATATTCTTAAAGGAGCGCAAATATAAACCTGAAAATCACTTCAGAATTTTTTAAACAAATTTGATTTGTGTGCTAATGAGATTCTAATATGACAATGAAGCGTTGGCTTGGTCATGACACCGCATTAATTCCTTATTACTTATCAGAGTTGGAATCGGCCTGCTCGGCGGCGGCCGCCAAAATCGGCGGCCGTTTTGGCCGCCGGGCGGCGGGCGGACAGTTTTTTTAAATTATTTTCTTTCTTTCTTTAATCAATTTTTTTTAAACAAAAATGAAGGAAAATGTGAAAAATAATAAAAATTTTTATGAAAATTATAAAAAATTAAAAACTTTGATGAAAAATTTCATAAAAATTTCGACAAAAAATCATTTTTTACTCTTTTTTAATAAACTTTTGGTAAAAAATCGCTATTCTGAGGAGCAGGGGGAAAAGAACTTTGTGTAAAAAAAAAATATGGTAAAAAATGGTAAAATTTTACCATTTTTTTACCATGTTTTACCAAATTTTACTACATTTTACCATCTTTCACTACATTTTACCAAATTTTACTGAACTAAATTTTTACATGGATTACATTATTTCGGATGAAAAACTCCTCGGAAAAGCGATTTTTCACGTTGATTTTCTTAGTTGGTATGAAAAACCCCTCGGAAAAGCGATTTTTCGCGTTGATTTTCTTAGTTAGTATGAAAAACCCCTCGGAAAAGCTATTTTTCGCGTTGATTTTCTTAGTTGGGATGAAAAACCCCTCGGAAAAGCCATTTTTCACGTTGATTTTCTTAGTTGGTATGAAAAACCCCTCGGAAAAGCTATTTTTCGCGTTGATTTTCTTAGTTGGTATGAAATACCCCTCGGAAAAGCGATTTTTCGGGTTGATTTTCTTAGTTGGGATGAAAAACCCCTCGGAAAAGCTATTTTTCGCGTTGATTTTCTTAGTTGGTATGAAAAACCCCTCGGAAAAGCGATTTTTCGCGTTGATTTTCTTAGTTGGTATGAAAAACTCATCGGAAAAGCCATTTTCCGCATTGATTTTATTAGTTGGGATGAAATACACCTCGGAAAAGCCATTTTTCGCGTTGATTTTCTTAGTTGGTATGAAAAACCCCTCGGAAAAGCTATTTTTCGCGTTGATTTTCTTAGTTGGTATGAAAAACCCCTCGGAAAAGCGATTTTTCGCGTTGATTTTCTTAGTTGGTATGAAAAACTTGCCAGAAAATGAGATCCCATAACTATCAAAAATTGAAAATTTATTATAAAAAAAAAATTTTAAAACTTTTTACAATTTTTTCCCAGATTTTACCCGATTTTACCAGTTTTTACCACATTTTACCAATTTTTACAACATTTTACCAGTTTTTTACCAAATTTTACTGGTAAAATTTTGCTATGGTAAAATGTGGTAAAATGGCCAAAAAATTTTACACAAAGTTCTTTTCCCCCTGTTTTGAACAAAATTTTCACAGATTTTTGAGATTTAGGGAATCGAAAATTGAAGCATAAGTCTTAAGGAACTTGACGCTGTAAATAATTTATTAAAAAACGTTTTGTTGAATCTTTTGTATGAAAAAAATATAATGCCATAAATTGGCCTCGCATTTAAATCTTTTTCTACTAATTTTTAAAAATTTTTTATATCACAAATTTTCCGTTCAATTATTTCATACTGAACATGATATTAATGAAATGCTTCCAACAAGAAAAAAATATGAAAAAATGATAGGAAATAAAAAATGTGTTTTTGTAGAATGAACATTGAAAGAATTGTAGCGAAAAAAAAATCATGAATTAATTAGCGAAATGATTAGAAAATGTAATGTAAATTTGTACTTAGAATTATTTCATACACATCTAATAATCAAAAGAAAATATGGAAAAAAAAGTTATCGAGAACAAAGGTCGCCCAAAAAAAATCGAATTTCCTTTTTTGTGTAAAATATAATTTAAATTGTATTAAATATTATTGAATTTCTCAACTATTTGCTCATCCTTCTTTGAGCAGGAAAATGCCTAATATCATTACCATACCTAGTCTAATTTCTTATTTCTATATTCATCTATTTTTTGGCGCATTTTGGGACAAATGATATGCTTTAAAATTTCCTTTCTCGTTGGCTTTTCAGAGTTGCTGAATAATTTGGAAGGAAACTTTAAAATTCGAATTTTTTGACATTTGTAAATCTATGAAAATTTTGATTTTTGAAAAATTCAAATTCATTAAAAATATTCATAACAATAATTTAAAAAAAAAAAAATCCTCTAATTTATATCTTCAAATAAAAACTCACAATCAGCCTTCAACTCATCTCAAAAATGAGCCCAACCTTAAATTAAATCATTCAAACCAGAATGCGCCACAGCCATCCACCATGCGAATGACTGAATTTATTATTATTATTTTTATTAACAATTTCCCATTTATTGCCTTCTTGCTACTCTACTTTCTACATACAATACAATTAGTTTAAAAAAAACCAATTGAAAGCCGTCAAGATGAAAAGAATTTTAATGATTTAAGGAAAGAAAATTTTGTAAATTATGACTTGTAACAATTTAACGCTTTATCAAAACTTCTTTTGTTTTTTTGTTACTCAGTTATAAAAATTTGACTGGGAAATAACTTTGAAAAAAAAAATAAAGAGAAAAAAAATGAATTTAAAAAAAAAATAATTGAATTTTGTGTTTTTTTTGGGAATTTACAACTGATAACACCTGCAAATTGCATTAATATGGAATTAAGTGAATGATTCATATCAAGTGATTTTATCAGGAACTGATAACAGGTTTGATAAATTCACCACTGAACTTGAGTGGCTCAGTCTTTTCCTGAGTGCGCCAATAGATTTTTTTTTATATTAATTTTAAGATTTTGCAACAATAATGCATTCAGAAAAATAATTAAATTAATGAAGTTAAAGAAGTATGTAAGCTTTGAAAATTTAAATTTAAATTATTTAATTTTCACCAACAAAAAAAAGATCAGCATCGATCACCAAACAAAAATTTTCATTAATTCCCACCCCTCAGCAACAAAACTGAGCAACTCTCAGTGGTGAAACACAACAAGTACCTCTCACACCTTCTCATAATATATTTTATTTCATTTTTTATTAATTTTTTTGTGAGTTCATTTTAGTTTTTGATATTGACAAGACATAAGCTAAAATATTAAGATAGATTTGCACATTATCGTATTGATTGTTATGTAATTTTTAAAAGTAATTGACGACTAGAAATAATAAATACACAGCTGTCGAACAATTTTTTTTTATTTACGAGAACTAAAAAAAGTTGAATTAAATTTGGATAAATTTGCATTCATCAAGACGAGATAGAAGTAGAAGATTCGAGATCAAAGGTGAGATATTGTCAATTTCCTTTTCATACCTCCTTCATACGAGACAAACGAAAGTAAAAACTGGATTTATCTTTAAATTTTTTTAATGGAACAAAATCTTTCTAAATTAATTATGAAGGCTGAAGTAATTCTCTCTTTCATGCCACGTACATTTTTCTACTCACTGAGGTCCGGTTTTTTTGTGGATACTTGTCTTGCACCCATTCAACATTTGTTACAAGATCATGCTGTAAATGATTAAAGAAACTGAAAAGCTTCTTCACGTGAAATTAATTTTGTAGATCAAGTTGCAAAGCTCTTCAAAAAAAAAGAATGTTCAGCATAAAATAAGCATGATTATCATAATGCGAATACCTTAATTTTATGATCAAATAACCAGGGCTCGTGAGGAGTTCAGCAAATCTTGATTTTCTGAAATCATTCTTTTTGTAAGATTTCGAAAATCTTTGATTTTTCAAATCCTACGTAAATCTTTACGTAGGATTTTCTTACGTAAGCAAAATCTTTACGTAGTGATTTTGCTTACGTATTTGAAATTTAATTAAAAAATGTAAACAAATTTATAGAAAGTGAATTTTATTAATATTTTGCTGTCTTGAAGTCATAATTGGAACTAAATTATCATTTGGAAGGATAATCAATCTTTATAGCTAAATCAGAGAAGATAAGTATGCGTTAAACTGTATATTTTTTACTGAATTGTTTCAAAATTTATTTTTAGGATTTTGTAATCTGGATTAGGTTTTAGATCGATTTTTGCAGTAAATTAGAACGTAAATGACTTAACAGGATCTTTAACTTACTGAATGATTGGTCTTAAACCTTTCCAGCATATTTTTTTTCATTAATATTCAACACTAAAAAAATTTATTAAAATTGGCAAAATTAGCAATTAATCATCAATGACTGCTAACGTTCAGTACGTTAAGGCTCCTGTTAAGTCATTTACGTTCTAATTTACTGCAAAAATCGATCTAAAACCTAATCCAGATTACAAAATCCTAAAAATAAATTTTGAAACAATTCAGTAAAAAATATACAGTTTAATGCATACTTATCTTCTCTGATTTAGCTATAAAGATTGATTATCCTTCCAAATGATAATTTAGTTCCAATTATGACTTCAAGACAGCAAAATATTAATAAAATTCACTTTCTATAAATTTGTTTACATTTTTTAATTAAATTTCAAATACGTAAGTAAAATCACTACGTAAAGATTTTGCTTACGTAAGAAAATCCTACGTAAAGATTTACGTAGGATTTGAAAAATCAAAGATTTTTGAAATCTTCCAAAAAGAATGATTTCACAAAATCAAGATTTTATGAACTCCTCACGAGCCCTGCAAATAACACAAATTCTGAACATTCAATTTTATTTTAATTGAAATTGAATTCCTTCATTATTATTTTTTATTGAAGTTCAATGCTAATGGATGAATTTCTCTTGCCATTGAACTTGAATTAATAAAGAATGGGGCAGCTGGTGGGTGATGTCAATTGTTTAGAAAAAGTTTGAGGGGAGAATTAAATAATTTAGGAACTAAATTTCGAGTTTTTATTAGACTTAAAATCTAACCCATATCATCAACCCATCCACAGTCTTCTCAGAGAGAATAAATCTTGAACAAATTTTGAGCAATTTTAGGTGCACTAAAGCAAGCTAAGGTACCTGAACAGGTGCGTAACCAGAGGAAGGTCCAAGAGGGTCCGGACCCTCCTTCGATGAACTACTCCTAGAAAAAATTTATAGTTACCCTCCTATGCAGGGGCGTAGCCAGGGGGTTTTGAGGCCAACCCCCCTATTTTCGCGAAGTTTATACTAGATATTATTGAATTTACCACATCCGAACTAAAACAAAAAAAAAAAAATGTCGAAAAGTAGCAAAAACCCCCCCTCAAAAAAATTCCTGGCTACGCCCCTGCTCCTATGTCTTAAAACTATCATTTCTTCCTTTAAACATTATTTCCGATCATCCCCAATATAAAATCTAAAAAACTAAAATTTTTTTATTTTATTTTTGTGGTCGTTCGTAAAATTCGTAACGCTTAGGGAGGGGGAGGGGTTCAAGATTTTGTAACGCTTCATACAAAATTTGTTACGACCAGGCCAAAAATGGCCATTTAAGGTGTTACGAATTTTACGAACGACCCTTTTTGAACTTTGATACTCAAAAGAAGAGTGAGTTACGCCAAAAAGTATTCTCTCCATTCACATATGCTTTAATGACACACATTCAACAGGCTGAGATATCTGTATTTGTAGAGTAAAGAAAAAAATGACGATCAAGCTTTCAGAATGAATTTTTTTTTTTTTTTTTTTTGTTGAGTAACGAGCTGTCAAGAGAGAGTGAGAGAGAAGTTCACATATAATGTATAGAGAAGAAAAGCATTAATGAACGAGTAGTAACAGAAAATAATTGTAGTTTACTATCAGACAGTGAAGCGTTAAGATAACAAGTCACACACATTTTTTTCATTATTAATATAAAATACAGGCTTTTGGAGAGGAAAGAGAGTTAAGAATTTCGCGATTACCGCGGAATTAGTTGAAATTGAGACTACGTGACAAATTAATGGAACATATCGAATATTGAAATTACAATATATTGTAATTGAATTTCCTTTTGGATATACGACGAGTGTTAAGAATTTAATTGACCATTGACCGTTCAACAGAACAGAAGCTTTTAAAAAAGTGAATAAGTGAAAATAATATTAAAATTTCAAAAGTGATAATTAAAATTCCATTTTAATTGCTAGAATCAAAAAATTTTTGTAGGAACTCTAAGGTATGTTATTAGTTCTGGGAATCGCGTGTAGATTTTTTTTCAACGACAAATTTCATCAATCCTTAAATTTCACAACATCATTCAATTTAAACACAGACTTGAGTAGCTATGAGAGGAAAAATCATTAAAAAAAATATTTTTTTTTTGTTCGTTGCCACTTGCTTCATAGACTTTATAACAGCATATTGTTTATGTCTCTCTCATACTTATGAATGACCTTCAACTCGTAAAAAAAATCATCAAGAGGAAAATGATTACTATTACGTGCTGCTGGAAAAAAGAAGATCGCCACAAACTCTTTTTTTTTAATTTTTTTCATGAAAAAAAAGTGAAAATACAAAATTTAAAGATTCATTTTGTGGAGCATTTATAGCTGCTTTATTTATTTTTTTTTTTAAATAATTGAAATTTTATTTATTTATTCATTCACGTAAAATGGGATTCCTCGAATAATGTGAAGCAGTATCGATTGCTTGAGGTTTTCGATCAGTTTTGTTTTTCACTCCATTTCTTAGATCGAAAGTGAATTAATGACTGTAAATTATAAAGTTCAGAATCGGTAGCTAAGTTACTCAAGTTTAAAATTGTCATAGCGATTTAAATGCGTTTGGAAAGTTTTTTAAAAAACTGTTTTGTGCTACAATATAGGAAGTAATTGAAATTTTCTATTAAGAAAGTGCTTAATTAAAATGAATTGTGTTGAGAAAAACTTGCAAGTTCATTATTTGTTGAAAGTTATTTAGTAATTTAGTAAATTTTAAATTTTATTTTAAATTTTTTGAAAATTCTAAAGAAACTTTTCAATTTTTTTTTTATAAAATTTAAGTTTGGGGCCGTTCACTTAGTACGTTCGCTTTTTAGGGGTCTAAGATTTTGTAACAGATTAAAGAAAACAAAAGAATTTTTATACAAAAAGCGTAACAAGGGGGAGGGGGGGTCTAAAAAGTCATTTTTTTTGCGTAACGTACTTTGTGAACGGCCCCTTTTATATTTTTGAATTATTTCTATCAGTGAAGCATTTAAAAAAGCAAAATTTTAAATTTTTTAATGAAGTCCAATATATTTTTAAATCATCATCAAATCGTTTTCATTTAACTCAATGGTATGGAGCTACAGTAGCGTGCAAAATATTACGGACATAGGAAATTTAAATCTTTTCACTTTTAAAGTAACTTTTAGAATTGTCAAAGGTTAATATAATTTGGCACACTTATGTAATTTTTGATGCTCTTTCATAATATCAAATCAGATTTAAATTCTATTAACATTTTACTAACAAATTTTCCAAAAAACAAAATGGCTGCCATGCAAAATATTACGGACAGATGATTTATGAAAGATTTATGACAAAAAATCATGAATTTAGGCACTAAGAGCAACTTTTTATGCTTAATTCATGAAGATTTTTCAATTTTCTTTAATATTGCACGTAATTTATCATTCTACTATCGATATTTTATGAAATATTTTTGTTTTTCAATACTATTGTAATTTTGATGATTTTTTTAAAAAATTAAGCATATGAATTGGTTTATTTATTTATTGTTATATTAATTATAGTAGTAAATTTAATTATCTTTCATTTCATATATTGATTATAAGGTAAATATAAGTAATCATAGGAAAAAATGAAAAAAAGTTATTGTCGAGCATGAAATTTTTGTCAACAAGGAAATTAAAACTTAAAAATTTATTAATTAAGCATGGAATAAAATTCAAATGTGCATTATTTTGTTGTGTTTTAATCACACTTTATTGTTAATGTTCAATTATTGATAGTATTTAAATATTCAAGGAGTTAGACAGCATGAATATGCTAGCTACTTAATTAATAAAAATTCTAAAATTTTTATGATTTGAAAAAACTTTAATTAAGCTTTAGAATTCTTTTTGCCTCATATTAATCAAATTTTATTTTTTAATTATGTTTCACTACTTTTCAACATGTTTAAACATGAAAAATAAGTAAAATTTACCAAAAAAAATTTTTAGCATTTTTCTTCCTTAAGTAGCTAGCATATTGATGCTGTCTAACTCCTTGAATATTTAAATAGTATCAATAATTGAACATTAACAATAAAGTATGATCAAAACACAACAAAATAATGCACATTTGAATTTTATTCCATGCTTAATTAATAAATTTTTTAAGTTTTAATTTCCTTGTTGACAAAAATTTCATGCTCGACAATAACTTTTTTTCATTTTTTCCTATGATTACTTATATTTACCTTATAATCAATATATGAAATGAAAGATAATTAAATTTACTACTATAATTAATATAACAATAAATAAATAAACCAATTCATATGCTTAATTTTTTAAAAAAATCATCAAAATTACAATAGTATTGAAAAACAAAAATATTTCATAAAATATCGATAATAGAATGATAAATTACGTGTAATATGAAAGAAAATTGAAAAATCTTAATGAATTAAGCATAAAAAGTTGCTCTTAGAGCCTAAATTCATGATTTTTTGTCATAAATCTTTCATAAATCATCTGTCCGTAATATTTTGCATGGCAGCCATTTTGTTTTTTGAAAAATTTGTTAGTAAAATGGTAATGAAATCAAAATCTGATTTGATATTATGAAAGAGCATCAAAAACTACATAAGTGTGCCAAATTATATTAACCTTTGACAATTCTAAAAGTTACTTTAAAGGTAAAAAGGTTTAAATTTCCTATGTCCGTAATATTTTGCACGCTACTGTAATCAAATTGATCAAAAATCAATTTGATCAGTTTCACACCCTGACTTTGAACTAGGTTTCAATTTGCAAAATCAATCAATCAGATAGAAAATCTAAAATTCATGAAAACTTCAACAAAAATAAAGCAAAATTTATTCCGAGTCTGAAAAAAAGCATTAGAGTAGAAAAAACGTGAATTTCATATACAATGTAAACATTATAATTTCGATAAACAGAACGCAGATGTATAAAAAAAAAACTATATTCCAACTACATACAATAATACATGATGAGAAAATCAGACTTGTTACTTGATTAGGCTGTAATAATTACGTTTTTCCTATAATTAAGAAATATAGCCGTGAATTATTTCAGTGCCAACTAATAAACAGCATGTTCAACCCTCCCTCACTCATACTTGCATAAGCATCGGTCTGCAACTTGTCATTAGATCAACTTTCTCTGCATCACTAATTCTCTGTTGCATGCATGCAAAAGATCCAGACGCGTTTTTTTTTTTTTGTTGTTGTTTTCTATAAATTGCGGTAGTACAAAATTGTCTCTTTTTTATTATTTATTATTATTATTTACTGGCGTACGTGACTTTTTGTGATTTTCTTCAATTTTTTATCCTCTACAAACAAGCGATTTGAAGACATTTAGCATATTCACATAATGATGTCATTGAAAAAATAACTTTTTGCTTGTTAGGAAGAAGTTATCAAAGTTTTTTTTTTTTTATAAGAGCCAAATGGAAGTCAGTCATCCCTACGTAAAAATTCCTTTTATGAGACTCACAAATACAGATAGTCTGTGTAAATACAATCTAGATGCTCGAGAGTCACATTGTTTCTATTGATTCAATTGCAAACACGTGTAGATGCAATTTCCATATTGATTAAGTCTTACATATTTATTCTATGGGGAGCTAATGGAATATTTTTGAGTTGTCTTTCAATTTAATTGAAGTATATGTGGATTGGAATATGTAGATTCTTCAAAAATAATAAGGGGAGCTTGTGGTTGGCTTAAATTTTTGGTTCATTTTAAGCTCTCAGAGCTAAAGTAGCTTGATGGTAGAATGGTTTAGTGCTTCGGTGCCTAATTATTCCAATTGATCGCTGTCATGGGTTCGAGTATCACTGTACTGGAAATGAAGCTTTGGTTCCTTATAAACTTTTTCCAACATAGGACATTGAGAGCTTTTTCCGTTATTTTTTCAGAATTTTTAAATTTTATGTGAGTGCGTTCAGAATTTGAGTTTTTGTTCGAAACTACCAAATTTCGAAATGTATTAATTTTTAACTTTTGAATGAGTTTTAATGTTTCTTATTAGTATTAAAAGATTTAATAGATAGCAATAACTGAATATAAGTCATTTAAAAAGTTTAAAAATGTAAAAAAGAGCTAAAATTGATAAACTTAAATTTTTAGAAAAATTGTAAACAAATTTTCGAAAAAGCGCTTTCTAATTTCGAAGAATGAGGTACCAATGTCCTATGTTGGAACTTTTTAAATTTCAAAATATTGATCACTTCTAAGATTTCTAAGATATATACATAGTTTTACCCACCAAGGTGGGAGTAGGTTTCCTTCCTTCTGACAAATATCCATATTAATATACAAAAAATTTCATCTACAACTTTTTTTAACATACCTAGATTAACAAATACAGCAAATGATGTCGAAACTAATCGAAATATCGTCAAAAATTAGTGCAAATGAGATTTCATCATATTCACATTAAATTTCATTACCAAACTAGACATGCTAAAAAATATTTCCTACAATTTTATTTTTGCGTCATCTCATAACTCACCTTCGACAACAACAATAAAGTTGCAAATTACGACGCACATTCCACAAACTTTGATCTCTCCCACGACAGACAAACACGTGGAAGATGTTCATTGACATCTTTGCTAATTATTACGGTCAGTTTCATTTTTTTAAATTTTTTTTTTTTTTTTCAAATTGCTCAATTATCAAGGCAAAGACAAGCATAATTGGGGGATTTGCACAGCCTTAATGTTTGTTTTATTACCAAATTTAATCGACAAATGGAGGCTTTAATGATGAATGTTGTAACATGTCTGATGACTCGACAATATTTTTTTTTTTTTTATGTCTGTTATCTCTTTATGGTGTTTCCCCAAAAACAAAATTGTCGCTGTCACTTTTTTTTAGCTGAATATTTTTTGTCATTTAAATTAAAATTACTTCCAACAAAATTTAAATTTTTGTCAAGACAGTCTCAAAGATCAGTGACGAAATAAAAATGTACGTGATTTAAGTGACCTTTTTTGTTATTATTGCATACTTACGACTCATCCAGAAGCTTAACAATACTTTGACGCACGCAAGCCATGCTTGTTTTTGGCGGTTAAGTTGCTAATTAAGATTATAAACCTGTTTTTTGAGAGGCTTGTGCGAATGATGATTTTCTTTGTTTCGTAGCTTGAGAATCAAAGAGAAGAGCAAATAAAAGTGTTGGAATGGAGATTCTTAGTCACTCCTTCAGGATTTGTGTTTAATGACGCAATTTTTGGCACAGTCATTGTGATCTTTAATAATTTAACCGGTTAAGCAACAATGCTGGATTTTTATGGATTAAAATAACAAGAATCTGTAAATTTTTGTTCAAATAAAAAAATTTCTTGGGTTCTGTTTTGATGAATTAAGCTAGTTCATTGCACTTTGTATCTTTCTCGTAAATTCATTTCCACTTTTATTGTTAAATTCCTTGAAATTATTAATAAATAATTTTTCTATAATTTGAGCTTTAAATTCAGTTCGAAGACTTAAATTTGATATATTCTTAAATAAGAATAATTTTTGATAATTTGTAGCTATTTCAAGTCCACAAAATTCCTAAACACTAAATGCAAAACAATTAAATCGAATTTTTCTCGTAATTCCCAAAAATTCATCCAAAAACAAGTTTAACTTAATTTTACTTCCCTTTTAGCTTCTGGTCATTTTATCTCCTTTTATCTTCTGTCTCAATTTCCTCTTATCTCTCATTTTACGTCTACGTGCTCATCTTATTGTTCTTAAATCATTTCATTCATTTATTTAATATTTTTGGACACAACTACAATTGAGATGAAAATAAAGTCATGCTGTGTATGAAAGATGCGGTTCTGTCACTGATTGTATATCTTTAAGTCTTATTTTTAGAATCTCATATATGAATATTTTCAATGTCATGCATGAATATTTAGCAAATTTGAGTAGCAACAAAGTCATTAGTAATTGAACTGTCTATTTCAATTATGTAAATTTAGTTATGGGGCCGATCACTTATGACGTTCATCAAAAACATGGATTTTTAGACCCCATCCCCCCATCTGTAACAAAATTTTTATACAAAAAAATTCTATTGTTTAAAACTGTCACACAGCTTCAGACCCCCCCCCCCCCCTTCAAAAAAATAGGACATTATAATTGAACGACACCTATGGTCAATTGAATCAATAATAGGGAAAAATCATGATGATCGACAATGGAAATAAATGTGAAGATTTATTGCGCAAAAGAATTCCTCAAGTGTACATTCGATCATACTCAAAATAATAAATAAATGACGTAAAGTATTTTTAATTTCCATATTTGGAATGTCATTGCCATTCAATTTAATATAGTATGAAAAAAAAACGTAGCAAATGCGATAAGAGTTGCTCTGTGTGTCTTATCATCATCATATCGGTTCCACTAGATTTTCTTCATTTATAACATTTTTTTTTTATTTCCATTCACGGCCATGTGCTTATCATTTATTCTCTTTGTTATTCTCATTCCCTTTTTTGGGTTGATTCCTTTCAGACAAGGAATCAAAATAAAGATAATTATTGTGACTAACTGGAAATTATTTCACAATAAAGCTGTAAATTTATCTCCTAATTATATAAATTGAGTAGATTTTTTCGCACATTTTGATGGACACACACATTGATGGTATTTGTCTAATCAATGGCACACTTATTTATTTGAAATTATTTTGTTGTCATGCACGAAAAATGGGCCTGGATATAAACTTGTGCAATAACAGATACATGCTGACCATGAAAAATTAATGATGAAATGATTAGTGCTAGAAATCAATCAATTTGAAAGGAGAATGCTGTTGTTGTTGGCTTAGTTACAATTAAAATCAATAGAATATAGAAAGTTCTAGGCATACTGATTAGCATTTAAGCCGTTTTAGGAAATTACAATTTTAACGGTTTTTAAAATTCAAAACAAAAAAATTGAACCGAATTGAGAAGAAAAAAAATTCAGTAATCTTTTTTCAATTCATTCTAGTTTATTTACATTTTAAGAATTAAATTAAGATTTCAAGAATTTTCAAGCAGGCCTGTAAGTTAAAGCTAATATATTACAACTTATAAGTAATATAGAATTTTTAAATTTCATGTAACTAACCATCCAGTAAAGAGAATCACGATGAATGACGTAAATGTGCTAAAAAGTACGCAACTGGATCTTTAATTATTCATGTTTTTTAAAGCTAAAGCGAGAAAAAAAAAAACTTGAAGTTTTCATGCTTCAAAAACTATAATAGTATGCATACCTGTTAGTTAAAGCTTATACTAAAAATACAAAATATTAAGAGTTGTCATGCACATAAAAATTAGTGTCCATCCACAAAAAACACTCCTCTCTCTATCATTCTCTCTTATCTCACCTTATCAGCCAGCTGACTAACGAGCAAGAATTTTTTTTTCTTTTCTTTTTTTTAATTCCATTCATTTACGATTGTCAAGTCCACGAATTAAAACATTAATTTAATCTAGGCTCGTGTATTTTCAAAATTAATTTATATAATTTTAATTTTTTAATTAAACAGTAAAAAAAAATAATGGAATCAACACAAGAATCAGCACCAACGCCGTCAGAGCCGTTCTTCAGTCTTTTAGATTTTATTCTACTCGGTGTACTGCTGGGCGGTGCAATATGGTGGCTATTAAAGAATAAAAAGAAGGAACCACCAGCATCAGTTAAATCATATTCCATTCAGCCAACGACAGTCAATACAATGACAATGGCTGAAAATTCATTCATTAAGAAACTCAAGTCATCAGGAAGAAGTTTAGTTGTATTTTATGGTTCACAAACTGGAACAGCAGAAGAGTTTGCTGGACGTTTAGCTAAAGAAGGCATGAAATATCGTCTTAAAGGAATGGTCGCCGATCCTGAAGAATGTGATATGGAAGAGCTGCTTCAATTGAAAGACATTCAAAATTCACTCGCTGTCTTTTGTCTTGCAACTTATGGTGAAGGTGATCCGACTGATAATGCAATGGAATTTTATGAATGGATTACGAATGGAGACTTTGATTTGACTGGATTAAATTATGCGGTAAGTAATCTTTTTTTTTTTTGGACTGAGCAACGATTTTAACGGTTAAAAATATTTTTAAAAATTTCGATGAGTTACTCACCACTTGAACACGTGACGTCATACAAACATAGAAAACGTGTGATAAGTTCATTTTAAAATATATATTTATTTTTTGTTTAAATATATTAAAATGCATCTGGCAAAATAGTTTCAAATTAAAAAAAAATGTAAATAGATGGTATCGAACAAAAAGTTTAACATTTTATGACATTCATTCAGTTACAATAAGCAATTTCAATATTGTTGCATCATATTTAAGCCCTTGTCATGAAAAAAACATTATTTCTATTGACATTAATATTTAAATCAGAACGATGAGACTTTACTATAATTTTGTACGCAAATTTTATTCGTCGGCTAATTTAGTGTGGATTAATAATTTAATTTATGTGAATCATGTCGCGAAATTCCGACAAAAGGTTAAATTAATTATTTTTAAAATCAAAAGTATGTAATTAATATGTAAACTTATTTTAATTTTACACCATTTCCTGTGTACTTTATTTAGGTATTTGGATTAGGAAATAAGACTTATGAGCACTACAATAAAGTTGGTATTTACGTCGACAAGCGGTTGGAGGAATTAGGCGCAACAAGAGTCTTTGAACTTGGTCTAGGTGATGATGACGCAAAGTAGGTCAAATTTCAATTTATTTTATTTCTTATCAGCTTGCTAATCACTAACATACTGTTTATCTTTGTAGCATTGAAGATGATTTCATTACATGGAAAGACAAGTTCTGGCCAGCAGTTTGTGAAACATTATGGAATTGAAAGTACCGGCGAGGAAGTAATGATGAGACAATATCGTTTATTGGAACAACCAGATGTAGCACCTGATCGTATTTATAGCGGTGAAGTTGCACGTTTACATTCACTTGTAAATCAACGTCCACCATTTGATGCCAAAAATCCATATTTAGCACCAATGAAAGTTAATCGTGAATTACATAAAGCTGGTGATCGTTCATGTATGCATGTTGAATTTGATCTTGAAGGATCAAAGATGCGCTATGAAGGCTGGTGATCATCTTGCTGTATATCCAGTCAATGACACTGATTTAGTTGGAACGTTTAGGAAAATTATGTAATGCTGATTTAAATACTGTCTTCTCGTTGATTAATCTTGATACAGATAGTAGTAAAAAGCATCCATTCCCATGTCCAACAACATATCGTGCAGCTTTAACACATTATTTGGAAATTACAGCACTTCCGCGTACGCACATTATTAAGGAATTAGCTGAATATTGTAGTGATGAGAAGGATAAGGAATTCTTAAAAATGATGTCATCAACGACGCCCGAAGGAAAGGCTAAATATCATTCATGGGTTCAAGATGCATGTCGTAATATTGTTCATATACTTGAAGACATTCCATCATGTCGTCCACCAATTGATCACATTTGTGAATTGTTGCCACGCTTACAACCTCGTTACTATTCAATTTCATCTTCATCTAAAGTAAGCTATTATTTATGTCACTTCCTTGGATCTTTTAATTTAATCAAATTTTAATCATTCTAGTTGCATCCAACAACTGTTCACATCACAGCTGTTCTTGTTCAATACGAAACACCAACAGGACGCTTTAACAAGGGTGTTGCAACAACATTCCTGTCCCTAAAACATCCAGAAGATGGTCAACCATTACCACGCGTACCAATCTTCATTCGTAGAGTCAATTCCGTTTGCCAACAAAACCAGAAACTCCAGTTATTATGATTGGTCCTGGAACTGGATTGGCACCATTTAGAGGTTTCATTCAGGAACGTGATGTTTGTCGTAAGGAAGGAAAGACTGTAGGAGATACAATTTTATACTTTGGATGTAGAAAGCGGTCAGAGGATTATATTTATGAAGAGGTGAGTAAGCTTTTGTGGCATTCTTAAGTAAGCTTTGAAGCTTTAACATAATATTTGTCCGAGGAGACATTGGTATGAAATGTTGTGGATTAATTAAATTACATCTGAACTAGATTTATGTTTATGGACGTTTCGATATTGTTTATGGCCAATTCTGAGATATTTTTAGAGTAAGCTCCAAAAAGCACTGATCACAGCTTTAAAATCTAGTCACATCTTCCTCAATTATTTCTCCAAATAAATTTCTAAATTGTATTTTAATTGCTATACACAGGAACTTGAAGAATATGCTAAGAGTGGAACTGTGAAGTTACGTCTTGCATTCTCTCGTGATCAACCACATAAAATCTATGTTACACATTTATTGGAACAAGATGCTGATCTCTTATGGGACGTTATTGGTGTGAATAAAGGACATGTGTATATTTGCGGGTAAGTTCGAAATTGATCATTTACAGTCCAAAAATATTTCACCTAATATCTCAATAATTCCTTCTACAGTGACGCAAAGAACATGGCAACAGACGTAAGAAATATTTTATTAAATATCATCAAGACCAGAGGTAATATGAGCGAGAATGAAGCTCAACAATACATCAAGAAGATGGAGACACAAAAGAGATACTCAGCCGATGTTTGGAGTTAAAGGAATTCAAGCATAAATCATTCTCAGTCGCAGTCTAAACACACACAAAAAAAAAAAAAAAAACATTTTCATTAAAATATGTGCAAATTGTCCTTTTTTGCATAAATCTTTTGGATGAAAGAGTCAAAGTGCCTCTAAATTTCATTTCCTTGACATTTACTTTAATTTTATGTGCGAAAAAAAAATGTTCATTAGTGAGAAATTTTATCGTTAGACTTGTAAGCACGCAAAGGGATTTTTTTTTTATTATTAATATTATTATTAAACAGTGGATCAAAAAGTGCAAATAATGGCATAAAATATTGTAACTAGTAATTCTATTGGTTAGGAATTGATTTTAAAAAAAAAAAAAAAATATTTGAGAGAAATAAAATTTCATTTTTTTAATATTTATTCATTGACACAAATGTGTTTTTACTTATTCCTCGTTATACTAAAATTTGTTCAGGTTGTTTGTTGCCATTACTAAAGGTGCGCAGTATTTAATTATTCCTATCAATAACCTCCACGTATTCAATTTCTTGTCTTATCGAATAAAATTATTTCAGTGGATTATTTAAATTTATAAATGATTTATGCATTGTCCCTTTATATGCTGTTGAACTAGATGCTTATTGTAACTTTCTTAAAAAATAATATGGAATTTGATTTTTCGACAGTTCATCCTTTTTATAGCCCGATATGACAGTTTTTATCCAATATATGTACGTTACTCTAAAATTAACTTAACTTTGATATAAAATCAGAGAAGATTTATCAGCTTAGTTAGTATTGCAGTTGACTAAGGGGAATGGGAGTCTAGGATTTTGTAACAGGTCAAAAAAAAAAAAAAAATCATACAAAAGTATAACAACGACGAGGATAGGAGGAGCCTTAAAAGTCGTTTTTTTGAGTAACGCACTAAGTGAACAGGTCCCTGGTCAAATCGGGTCAAATCTATAGCTTTAAAATTACTCTACTGATAGGAGTCAATACTAATAGAGTCATCATGAAAACCTCGTAAAAATAAAATTTTCAAAAACTTCAAAAGATCATAAATAAATGACTACAAAAGAGATCATGATCCCGAAAAAGTCAGTTCAGACTAGTTTGAACGTCAAATTAAGTACTAGCAAGTCATGAAACTTAAGATCCTGATAGTTAAGGGCTCCCGATGCCGAGACCGAGAATTCTCGGGAATTCTCGGTCTCGGTCTCGACAATTTACCGACACCGAGACCCGAGACCAAGAAAAATTAATTTTACTATAAAATTTCTATTTTTCCTTCGGAGAAAAAAATTAAATCTTTAACGAAAATTTTTTAAGATACCTAAATATATCTAAATAGACATTTAGGCAATAAAAAATTAATATTTTGATGACAAAAAAATTAAAAAAAGTAAAATTTAAATTTTTTTGCAGAGATTGAAGCCGAAGTTTTCGACTTTACTCGTTTTTTGCATTTTTTGATAAAATTAAGCTATTTACAAAGTATTTTAGATATTTTAAGTATTCCTAAGGTCATTTTCTATTATTCTGAGTCTTATTTCATAAGATTGGAAAAGTGTTAAGCTCAAAATTTATTTAACTTTTAAATTTTCTAAGCCGAGAAATAAGCCGATCGGCTTAAAATCGGCTGAAATGAAAATTAAGAAATTATGATACAATTTGCTAGTTAATAATATAAGGAACAGTTATAATATCAAAAATACTTTGTAAATGGCTTAATTTCGTCAATACGAACAAAAATAAGTTAAGCCGATATTCTGAAAATATGTATGAAAGGTGGGTTAAGATTTATATGAAGGAAAAAAGTTTTTATCTTCATAAATTTCATAAATATTTTGTGTTAAATAACCAAAATTTATTATCTTTTTTGAAGTTTCAAAATCAGACATTGTTTATGTAACAAGCATGAAAACGCTATGAAAATTGCAAAACACTTAAAACATTTCAAAAATATAGTGTAGAATTAAAGTCGAGACTCTTCCGGGAATTCCCAGGAATTCTCGATCTCGATCTCGGTCTCGAAAATTTGTCGAGACCGAGACTTCGGGAACCCTTACTGATAGTGTTAGCAGTTATCTGCATATTTGTCCATCAAGTCAAGAAAGAAGACTGGGCAGAAGAGATGAAAAGAGGAAAGCCCCTAAAACTGAAAAGGAAGATCGTTACAGAAAACTGCCAAAAACCTACATGTATTTATAAAAGAGGATAAAAGATACGAATAAAAATCTTACAAAAGTTTATGAAATAAAAAAATACACGTGGAAGCATCTCTAAAGCATGTTACTGCGCAGTTTCAATCGAAAAACAGTTTCAAACCAGACCTAAAAAAACCTCCACATCACCAAGATACCTACTTTAAAACTCATGTGACTATGAAACTTAAGAAACACTTGTGTCGCGTCATGAAAACCTCATTGAAATAAAGCTTCCAAAAAGCTTATCATGAAAGAGTATAAAAGAGATGACAAACGAAGCATTGTCAGTTCAGTTTATCTTGAGCTTCCTATTAAATATTAGTAAGCTATGAGAATTAAGTTCCTAGTAGTATTAGCAGTTATCTGCTATTTTGCCCAGCATGTTTCAGCCAATGGTATGAAGGGTGAGAAAAAAGAAGACAGACCAGCAAAAGCTGAAGCACCAAAACCAGCAAAAGCTGAAGCACCAAAACCAGCAAAAGCTGAAGCACCAAAACCAGCAAAAGCCGAAGCCACCAAAACCAGCTAAGCTCTGAAGCAGCTTAGCAAAACCACAATCATCAGAATATGAAGTAGAAAGTCATGGCTAAACATAAGAAAGCAGAACACACTGAAAAAGAAGGAAAAGGAGAAGAAAACTCATGCTCGAAGTCAAGAAAGAAGTAAAGAAAAGGACAAGAAAGCCCTTACACTTGTACTGAAAGACCTCATTGATGAAAAACAAGACTGTGTGAAACAAAAGAAGTTCCTGTCGGATTCAAGTGAGTCTTTACATTCAAAGATGATGGCGATTGGTGATTGGGAATGCAATTATGAAGCACTTCCAGCACCACCAGGAGAAAAGAAAGACGATAAGAAGGAAAAGAAGGTCGTATTCAAAGTTGTCAAGCCACCAAAGGCAAAGACACCAAAGAAGCCAAAAAAGAATGCTCTGGCGAACAAGTGATCAAATTCGACAATTGTCTTGTTAAAATCAGAGGGACTTATTGCCTTCGGTGATAAGACCAGAAACTTTGATAAGAAATTTGCAAAGCTTGTCCCAAGGAAAGCAAAAGAAAGGCGCTAAAAGCTAAGGGTGGTAAGAAGGCTTCGGAAAGCCAAAAAGATGCTCCAAAGCCTGCTCCAAAACCTGCACCAAAACCAGCTGACAAGAAATAAAAAACTGTCTATAAGGACAAACTCAAACAAAATGACATAATTAGAATGATAAAATAAACATAATTTGAGCAACATCACTCATATTCATAAAGAACATCACAGTCATACACCAAAAACTCAAACCTAACAACACACTCGTAATTCACTTTTTTTGAAATGAATATCCAAAACAACAAAAATAACATCATTTTGGGATCTTACACAATTTGATTCCTAAACCTAGTTTTAAGTCTATTTTTTATTAGTTTTAAGTTTAAAAAAAATTAGTTGACAGAAATTTTCGAAAACATCAAAATCAACCTCTGACTAATTTTTATCTAGATCTAATCACCACTGAAACAACAACAAACACTCAAAATTTTTATCATTAATAACTGAGATGAAAATTTTGTAAGAATACGATTACAATACAACAACCATAAAACAAAATATTTTCTTTTATAAGAAAGTGAAAAACAACTTACATGAACAACAAGTAGACTTTAGGGCTTAAAAATACTAAGGAATTTAAAAAAACTGAACCAAAAACATCATAATAAAAAGCGTGGATTTAAATATCCTATTCATGCAAAATTTGACTTGTTTTATTTTGTTTTAAGTATTTTTGAAATTATTTTGAAGGTATTTCAGCTCTTTAGAAATTTGAATTAAAATTAAATAGATTTTAAGTAGGTATTTTTAAGATTTTAAAATTTTTTAAGATTTTAAAAATTTTTAAGATTTTTTAAAATTTTTTAAGATTTTAAAATTTTTAAGATTTTTAAAAATTTTTAAGATTTTAAAACTTTTTTAACTCTTTTTCAACTCAGGGTTTCTGAAAAACCGCGTTTTTAGAAAACCGCGGTTCTGCGGTTTTCAATAATTTTAAAAACCGCGGTTTTCGCGGTTTTTGCGGTTTTCATACAAATGTATGAAATTTTTCAAAAAAATTCAAAATTCGAATTTTCATACACAAATTGTTAAATTTTGATGAAGTTCGTGTTAAAAAAACCAACCAAAAATTTCGATTGACATAAAAAATTTTAATTTTAATTTTGTGATCTAGGTAATTTAAGGTAAAAAATATTGAAATTTGCACAATGCGTACTAATTTTTTTTTTGGGCTGGAACTTTCATTGGAAGCAATGTTGATTTCCCAAATTTTTCCCATAGAACTTTATTTGGGTTTGTTATTTTTTTTATTCAATCTTGAAAACAGTTATTTTTGCAGCATAAAGCACTAAAAAACGTCTTGACATTTAAATATTGGAATTTGTACAAAATATATTGAAATTTCTTTGCAAATAAATATTCTCACGATTCTTTAAATTCCAAAAACTTGGGGAAAATTAAATTTTTTTGCAGTTCTTTTACTTGGAAGAAGTTCTATTGCAATATCTTAAGTTGCTTATTAGTCCTATAAATTAAATTTATTTAATTTGTTTACACAAAAACAAGTGAAATTTTTCAACGCTTACTATTGAAAAAGTGTCCAAATTTCAATATTTGAAATGAGATGGACATTTCTGGAAATGCAGTGATTTGTTCAGGCAAGAGTTTTAATAATCGTAAACTACAATCTCCGATCAAAGTCATAAGACCATAACATGTGGACCAAAATGTCTTCTTTGATTTTGAAAAATTTTTGTTTGATGATTTTGTTCGTACAAATTTTAATATTTTTTTTTACTTATATAGTTTTTCGTTAGTTTTGGGTTTAAAAAACAAAAAATAACAATAAAGTAAAAAATTTACTTTCATAAAAATTTTTCTTGCAAGTTTTCTAAATTTTTAGTATAAAAAGTTCTAAAACCGCGGTTTTTCACCTATAACCGCGGTTTTTTAAAAACTTAAAACGTTTTATGTGAAAACCGCAATCAGAAACCCTATTTCAACCGATTAAAAGTAAAAAAAAAATCAATTTATAAACCAATTTATAAATTTGTATCACTAAAATGTTTTAAATTTTATTTTTTATTTTTTGATGTGTGGGTGATACACAAATCATTGAACTTTTATAAATTTATTAAAATCTAGAATTTGCTATTTTTTAACTCTCAGAAAACAAAGTAAATTAAAAAAACTATGTATGACTAGTTAAAGGAAATCAAATAATGCAATAAAAAAAATTGACACAAAATTTTTAATCGTGATTTTCATTCAAAATTCCAATTCAAAAAAAATTATTTTAATGAGAGTTCGAGAAATGAAATTTAAAAACTGCGATTTTAATCAATTTTCATTTCAATTTCGTGATTATATCCGTAGTTAGGTACTTTTAAAAACTTAAATGCGACGAAGCAACGAGTTTTTATTCGTAAAATAAGTGAAAAATATTTAAACAGCTGAAAAAAAGAGAAAAACAACTTTTAATAAGAAAAATTACTCAAAAATAAGTTTTTAATCAATTTTTAAGTCTGAACACGTGGAAGCAGTTTACGCGCGTAAAAGCATTCAAATTTTTTGAAATCGGATAAAAAGAATCAAAAGTCAGACAATTTGTGATTTGCAGCATAATCGACCAAAAAAATAATAAAAAAAAAAAAAATTGAACAACATTAAAAAAAAAAAAATCTCAAGGAAGGCAGAAAATTTTTTGTTTTTATTTAATTTATTAAAGTAAAAATTAAGAAAAACAAGAGGAACAATATGGAGCAGTAGATCATCTTCGCTCATATCTTTTATTTCTTCAAATTGCATTTATAAACACAAAATCACAATTATTTACGCTAAAAAATAATAAAATCATTATGTTATCACAAAATGTTGACGATTTTGACGATATCTTTTACATTATCTCTCAACGACAAGAGCCACAATTTGGCAATACATGGACGAAAGAAAGTGATAATTTTGATTTTACAATTGGCATTGATGCAGAAATTGAGTAAGTGAGATTTTTTCTGATAAAAAAATTTCCATTCTTGCCACTCATGAATCCAAAATGAAATGAAAAAAAAAAAGTTTCTTCGTGTGTGAGAATTTTTTTTATTTTTTACACGCTTTTTATTTATTAACATAAAACAATTTCAGTTCGCACAATAGTGATAACAGAACGTCAATCCATCAAAGACTTGAAAACAGCACAAAACAACCAAAGGGATGAGCAGCAAAACTACAGCCATATGAAGTTCTTGATTGTGGTAAACCAGTAAACTTTACAGTGTTTGATGAGCTTGTGGGAATTGCAAATCGTAAGAAACACAAGACATTGCCAGAGCCTGACGTACTATTTACATTTACAAATAAAAGCTAAGAGCGGCAAGCTAAGAAAGAATTTTGATGTTGATGCATTGGAATCTAAGCTAAGCGAAGGCAAAGCGTGATAAACCGAGAAGTGTGCAACTTTATAACCAAATTGGAAATTTCCATCGGAT